>OV651827.1:23820715-25043354 GCA_927349885.1 Psylliodes chrysocephalus | reverse complement strand
GTTAAAACTTGACAATATTTTTATTTAGATGAAACTATGGAAACCAACAATAAATGTTTTTATATACGTATTGCAGGCAAATAATTAATATTCCTCAAAAAATCGTACATGGCAAGAATCGAGTATTTTTGTTAAAAGTCTCGATTAGAGGTGTTGAAGAAGATATGAAAAAAGTACATTTTTATGTTTTTCATCGTATAAAATTTTGTCCGATAATAATACATAGGCGTAGAACTTGATTTTTTAAATAATTGCACCTTTAAAAATTCTACGCCAATGGCAGAAAAGGGGTTTGAGTATGAAATTTGGATTGGGTACTCATTTACTACAAAAAAGTACCCTTGATAACACTCGATTTATTCTCATGGTTTTGACAAAGTTTGTATTTTAATAATTATTGTTTATGTTCTAAAATTACTAAAATGCAAATTTCGTCAAAACCATGAGAGTAATCGAGTCTTATCAAGAGTACTTTTTTAAAGTAAATGAGTTGCGGAATCTAAATTTCATACTCAAACTCGTTTTCTTCCATTGGCGTAGAATTTTTAAAGGTGCAATTATTTAAAAAATCAAGTTCTACGCCTATGTATTATTATCGGACAAAATTTTAATACCATTTTTTTGCTACATAAAACTCTACCAATATACCAAATTTCAGCAAAATCGCGTATGCCGTTTAAAATTTATATGGGAAAAACGATTTAAAAATTGTAACTTCAAGGCCCTCTGGAGCCCAAACGAATCAACTCTGTACTAAGGTAATTTTACTTAAATCGACTTATTTTGATCTAAGGAATATGTGGTATGTTTTTGTAAAGACCTTTTACACATATGTGGAACTACAGACTCCTTATTTTTTATACAATAATGGCTTCTAAATTAACAATTTTTATACATAATTAATATTCTTGATTATTTTAATTAGTCATTTAAATGATATCATTACAAATCATTTAAGATAAGAATCAATAGTAACTTATTAAAAATAGATATAAACCTTGAATAATTATGTATTTTTATAGGTTAGATTCTAAATGTATTATTTAGTATAGAGCAGTATTTCCCAAAGTGGTCCAGGTGGACCCCAGGGGTCCACGAGAGGCATATTTCCATTCCATATACCGTGAACGCAATCGATTGCGATGACAGGCTAGGAAATGGTGATGCATCTAAAACCATCCATTCCCTACACCTTAAACGCAATGCTATTAGGACGAAACATCGCCATCTCGTAGGGTGGCGGCTTCGCCGCCACCAGAAAATATCAACCCATACCTGGCTACGCCGACCAGCATAGACTCCAACGGCATGCACACAGCTCAAATTAAAATGAAAAGTTTCACATAACAGAAATCAAATAACAAAATGTCTGTGATTACTACAAATATTATCACTTCGGGCGTCAAGTTAACCTGCCGCCATTAACGCTAATCAATCACGGTATAGAGAATAAAACGTTTTAGATGCATTTCCATTTACTAGGCTGCTATCGCAACCGGTTGCGTTTACCATATAGGGTTTGAAAATAAGCCCACGGGAGACTCGACGGGGGTCTACATTGGACGTAATAAAAAATGGGGGTCCACAAGCGTAAGCGGGGGCACATGAACATTTATTTAGTTTAGATAGTAAAGCAATATACTATTAAACAATTGATTACTCATTTTTCCATGTGATGAAGAAATTCTTGTAAAAAACTTCAACTGTTTATAATATAAACAGTCAACATTTTAGTTACTAAAATGTTGACTTGACTTCTCTTATCAATATAGGCAGATAATATTTTAAGAAGCTCAGCGACTGTTACTTGTAAAAACTTGCATATTCCATATTCAGTACAACGCGCCGAGACTTGTCGTTGGCGCACCGGCCGTCGTCCCGTCCGCAACGCTTGTTCAGACGTGCAAATTAATACGACTTGTGGTGTATGTACTTGCAATCTTGCATGAACGTGTTTGATTCTTCACCAATATAAATACGAATGTCAAGGATAATCGTTACTCATTTGTTTCTGGAATTTCATAAAAAACATTAAAGAATGTAAAATTATAGTCCAAATAAGTTTTTGGACAGTAGAAAATATTACTTATCCATGCCGTTACGCCACTGGTAAAATTTATTTAACTAGTTATTTTGTTTATAGGTTTATCTTATGACAACAAAAGTATTTACCGAATTTAGTGAAATTTTACTGAGAAATAAAAATAATACAGCCGTTATTAATTTTTAAATTCTCAATATTGAACACCCTGTATTTCGGAAACCAGTAATATTTTATCTAAGCATGTTTCGTTTAATTTTTCAACCCGAGAATCTTCTGTTATTTCGTGTCCCATTCTTAATGAGACACCTTGTATAAATTGGACCCAATTGGCTTAAGTTTGACCTCTACAGCACTTAGTAACAATTTTGGGACACCCTGCATATTTTATGCATTCATATATGTCCTTTGTCCAGCTTAGTCCGGGGCTATACATAGCGTTTTACCGGGAGCGTTTTAGCGAGACCCGTTTGGTGAGACAGGTAGGTACAACACATTGTTTTAAATGCTGCAGAAACGGCGCCATTAAAAAGAATGAGTTGTACCCACATCCCCAACTAGCCATTCATAAAAGTGTATTTGTTGTGAAGTTCTCATCATCATCTATTGTATAGTCCAGGAGACAGTGACGATTTTCAGTATTTATTTTCCCAGTCAACAAGCACGAATAGAGAATTGTAGGATTAGCAATTATAAGCAAAATTCATATATATTTAGAGGGGGATCCGATGGGCTGAGGCCGAAAATGCGTCAAAACATACGAGAACACGGCCCTTTTTTTCCATTGATAAAAATAGTTTTAGTAGTAAGAGATGTACTGAAGTTAAGTAAAAAAATAGTCTGATTAATCTGTATGGATAATATATTTGGCAAGTGCATAAAATACACTTTCAAACGAGTTATGTACACAATTATTTCTACGACCACAATTATTTAAAGAATGTTCCAGGTGTTTTGTATATTAAAGTGTACGCATAGGACACATAAATAAAATCTTATATCACAATGTTTCACCTAACCAGTTGGTTTATTTATAGAAATTAAACATAATAATTGAAGATATTACAGAAGAAAATAGGGAAATAAATTACATTTCCTTTTACACTTTTATATAATAATTGTTTTATTTAGAATTCACGAATCACTTATTACTCTACATTAATTATAATTATTGTTAGTTTCGTTATGTCAAATCATTTATACTAGAGGTGTGAGGAAAATACAGTGAACTGTGGAACGCCAATATCGTTGGATGCGCGTGGTAGAAATGGTCCTATAATACAGCTAAAAACATAGCTAAATTTTCATGGAAACACTGTACTTTTGACATTTGCGATACTCCGACGCATATGCATTAGTGATGTAATCTCATGATTTTACAGTAATAGTTTTTGCAATTTTAGTGTGATTTTTAGGTTATTATGGTTATTCATTTTATTTGGTTCTGATCTTTTGCGCTTTAAGAGTATTTGTCTTTTATATAATTTTTAATTTGAATTTTAATATTGTGGTCTATTTATATTTGATTGCTGCTTTTCGACTAGTGCTTTATTCTTTTTGTGTTAAAATAAGCTTTATAACCATTAAGTACATGCTTCTAGTTGATATCTACCTAATCGTCATCGGGTGCTTGCAACAATGGGAAAAAGTGTATGTTTTTTTTGTTGTAAAGTTAGACGCCTTCATTTTTCAGGTAAGTTATTTGTAGTTATTTTTTACTTAAAAGGATAGCAATACGTCCTGGTTCGGGGTGTGACTTTTGGGTTTTAGCTATCTGAGCCAAATTGTCGGCTAAGTGTCCTCTTTTAGGGCATCCAGAACCGAAAACTATATAGGTATATAATATGTTTTTTTTTTTATTATTTTTTAATATGTATGCAGCTTGGATGAGAGCTTTAGGAAGAGATCCTAAGACTGAACACTGACTGCTATAAATGCCGTTTTTAGAGCACATTTCATAGTAAGTGATTTCATTTTAGCAGCAATGAGGAAACGTTTAAAAAACATGCTGTACCAGCTATTACTTTAAGACCTCGTCTCTTTAAGTTATTATTACTTCATTATAATGCATATATTAAAATGGTTTTTAAATTATGTCCTTATGATTAAAAGATGTAGGTATTTTAGTTATGTTATAATAGAAATATATGATACTTTGTATTGACTGACCTACTGGCCACTGGTCATTCCACTTTTACTCCCTTTTTTCATAAATTATCAAATTATTTAAAAACAAATACACACCTAGCTATTTTCTGTAAATTACATTAAAATTTTAGTATTAATACTTTACTAATAAAACTTCAGTTAATTTATCTTATATATATATATATATATATATATATATATATATATATATATATATATATATATATATACAACGGAAGAGTTAATTGGATTTTCTCCTTGTTGAGTTTCAAAAATAGTAATTTAACATGATTTAAAAACAAATACATGAAATGGGCAAAATAGGCCTGCAAAGGCACTTTGTAAACAATATCACTTGTATCGATGTGACGTAATGCGCGAATTCAATCTGGCTTACTTTTGTTAATAGATTGGCGTTCCAGTTTAAATATACAGTTCACCGGGAATAGATTATTTAAATATACACGGACCGGGAAAACAAGTACGAAAAAATTCACTGGCTCCTGGACTATTACTGTATCGAAGGAATTTTTGTGAATGAAATAATATACGACCCTCCACAATTGCGGTCTACTCTACTTCCGCTGTTGTCAGACATTATATTTTTTTTGGACAATTTAAAGACCTAACAGTAATTCAAGCAAACGCAATAACATTACTTCAGTTAAAAACATCGCAAACTTGGCATCAATATTTTAATTTTATCCAAATATTGCATTTCTGTCGAGGATCATCCGCGTTGACTTCAGAAATTGTGTAATCTGTATTGGTTATATATATCTATAGTTAAAAGCACGTAAACTTGGCATCAATGTTCAATCCGATTATTGAGTTTCTACCGCGGACACCACCGTTCATTCTTCAAAAATTTTGTAAATAATCCTATCTGTCTTGGTTATATATCTATGGTTGTACCTGTCCTGCCAAAGGGGTACCGATAAAACGCTCCTGGTAAAACGCTATGTATAGTCCCGGCCTTAAATAATTATTTAAAATTGTTCCTTCAACAAATTTCCTTCAAGAGTATTTTAATATATTATGTATAGCTGTTTTTATGTTTCCTAAATAAAGTTATTACTATTATTGCCTAGAAATAGTAATAAAAATTAATTTATATTTATAATTTATTAAATTAAAATGACAAAGTAAATTAGTTTAACGAAAAAAAATCAATAACCCCAATTCTAGACAATAAACGCATTAATATTAATAAAGGAAACAATGAACCATTCTGACCTTTTCTTCCTTGCGGCACCGAATAGGTGACATCGTTAAATTCGATGTCCACCGGAGGCCTTTTCGGCAAATACCTCATCGATGTATTCCTAGAAGTAGAAGTCAATTCCATTGTTTACTTAATTTACACAGTCATCAATCGAATCAAATGATAAAATGCACGTTTTCGTTTGTTTATCGCGAGCACGCACTTCTCACTGATAACCAGCGAGCCACGATCAGCTGTTCCAACCGCGAACTGTCTCTATTTGGAACTAAAAATTTACGCTTTACGCGACTTTGTTGTGGTTAAAGTTGTATTGCACATCAACGCATTGTATCCCTTCTCTAGAATCGTTTAAGCATGTACGAGTACATACTTGGTTGCAATGAAATTGGTAGGATCCTATATCTTATCGCATAAATGCATTTATCAACATCCGATGCGTTTTTCAGCAGCGCTGCTGAAATGAACTCTCGAGTAAATAGAATGCCCGAGTGCCCCGAGTGTATACGAGAGTCAAAGCCCCTAGGAGGAGCTTGGTTTTCAGGTCAGCCGTGTCGCGCATCGCGTTTTAGTCCAGTATAAAGGGATATAATACAAACCACACCTTGTGGAGCAAAATTCTGACCAAAATTCTGTTACTTCTCGTAGGCCTATCTTAGGACTCGTTAACAGGGGCGTAGCTATTATAAGGAACAGTGATGCGGTACACTGTGGCCCGAACCAACCCTGAAACCTTTTGAAAAATGATTATCTATTACTCGAAAAAGATTGCGAGTTTAAATTTTTTATATAAGTGTTAATTATAATGTACTTATTTAGAAATAACCATTTTTTTGTCAACTTTATTTTATAGTGTTATTTTTAAAACCTATTTTTTATTTATTTACATTCCGGTCTTCTAAATTGCCAAGCTCTTTGTTATTCTGTTCCTAAACAAGACTGTTCTGTTGTTATATCAAAATCAGTGATTACCCGTGGTTAAAATTACGTAGTATTCCGACCATATCCTTTAGTAAGTTTAATTTCTTCAAGAAGATGATACATGTTGTTACACAATTTATTTCAATTCAACTTTAACAATAACTATCCAACTGATAACATTAACGTTTAACGTCCATCATAAAACTGAACTCTAACATCAGGTCGTCGACTTATACAGCTTGCCTCAACCTTCTAGAACCTTCTCGAACAATCCAGGGTTTTCTTTGACAAGGAATGACATTTCGAGACATTTCTGGACTATTCTATCTTCTTCATTTACTACCTTTACTTATAACGACCGCAGCACGCTACAGGGTGCTGCTTAACATTGCTCCCTCCTCTCTAGTTATTCGTCTCGAATAACTTGATTACTGGGACCTGGCTGGAGCCAATGGGGAGTACCGGCATTGTCGATCTGAACACGGTCGCCTGGAAAGAATGTCTGCGTTGCGATGGAGACGTCACATTCGCTGCACTATCTCGAAGTTGTATTGTTGCAGTCTTTCTATCCATCTAGCAACTTGTCCTTCAGGTTTATTAAAATTCATCAGCCACTGCAAGGCGCTATGGTCACTTCTAATAATAAAACTTCTGTTAAAAAGGTAGGTGTGGAAGTGTTCGAGGGCTTTGACAATGGCTAAAAGTTATTTTCTTGTGACGCAGTAATTCTTCTTAGCTTTTCCTAAGGTCTTACTAAAATACGCAATTACTTTCTAAAATGAATTGTCCTTTTTCGCGAGGGTATGCTGGGATGGGTGCCGTAGTCAATCATTTTTTTAACTCGGTAGAGGCATTTTAACAGTCCGGCGTCCAGTCAAATAGACTACTATTTTAAGTTAGTCGATGAAGGGGTTTAGCAATTTGACCAAAGTCTTTGACGAATTTTCGGTAATATGAACACAGTCCAAGAAAACTTCTAATTTTTTTTTTGTGTCTTGGTTTCGGCCAATCTCTGACAGATGAAATTTTATTTTATTGCTAATGTATTGCTAATTTATTGCTAATTTATTGCTAATTTATTGCTAATTTATTACTAATTTATTACTAATTTATTGCTAATTTAGTGCTAATTTATTACTAGTGCTCATTTATTACTAATTTCTTGCTAATTTAGTGCTAATTTAGTGCTAATTTATTACTTATTTATAGCTTATTTATTGCCGATTTATTGCTGATTTAATGCTAATTAATTGACCTTTTCTCATTGATTGCTGATTTATGACTAATTTGAGGCTAATTTATTACTAATTTATGGCTAATTTATTGCTAATGTATTACTAATTTATGGCTAATTTAATTTATTATTAATTTATTGCTAATTTATTACTTATAGCTAATTTATTGCTGATTTGATGCTAATTGACTTTTTCTCATTGATTGCTGATTTATGACTAATTTGATGCTAATTTATTACTAATTCATAGCTAATTTATTACTAATTTATTTACAACTTATTTCCAACTTATTTGCATTTTATTTCCGTTTATTTCCAATTTATTTTCAGTTTATTTCCAATTTATTGCTAATTTATTATTGACTTGTTGCTAATTTATTGTCATTATTTTAATATTATTGCTTCATCTCTTCACTGAAAAAAATATTTCTTCTGCTAGCGCAAGTGGAAGCCGAATTTTCATTTTTTTACCTGCCACAATTTTTAGCTAATTTATCGCTGTTTTATTACCCCCTTTTAATTTAACTGCTTTACCCCTTCATTGAAAAATATGTAACATTGTTAGGGGCGTAAGTGGAAGCTTCAGATCCATAACCTAATCGTTGATTCTTTACTACTTCTCAATTTTTAGCTAATGTATCGCTAATTTATTGCTAAGTTATTGCTAATTTATTGTTAATTTATTGCTTATTTATTGCTAATTTATTGTTAATTTATTGCCAATTTATTGCTAATTTATTGCTAATTTATTGCTAATTTATTGCTGATTTATTGCTAATTTATTCATAATTTATTACTCATGTATTGCTAATTTAATGCTAATATATTCTAGTATATTTATTATTCACCATTCCTCAATTATTAGTTAATTTATCGGTAATTGATTACTAATTTATTGCTATTAAATCGCTAATTTAATGTATTGCTGATTTTAATTTTATTGATCCATCTCTTTATTTAGAAAATGTATCTTGTTAGCGTATGTGGAAGCTAGTATAACCCACACCCGAACTTTTAATTTTAGATTACACTCCAATTTTTTTATTACTTTATTGCTATTTTATCTGTTTTAATTTAACTAGTTTATTGCTTATTACTAATATATTGCTTATTACTAATATATTGCTAATTTATTGCTAATTTATTGCTAATTTATTACTAATTTATTACTAATTTATTACGGATTTATTGCTAGTTTATTGCTAATTTATTCCTAAATTACTGCTAATTTATTGTTAATTTATTGCTAATTTATTGCTAATTTATTGCTGCTAAGTTATTGCTAATTTTAACAATTTGATTTTAATCTCTTTTTTATGGTCTTCTAATTATTCATTACTTATAATCGTGTAGAAAGTTTTTTTGCGAGAGAATAACCTATTTTTGTTGTACTATACGTGGTGTAACAATAAATTCATATAAAAAATCTTCCTATTTATCTACATAAACAGGTAATCACCCTGTATAATTTATATTGTTCTAGTTGGAAGTTATGTATTTTGAATTAAATAAAAAAATCACAACATATACCGTTTATAATTTATTAACAAAAATATACATTCTAAATATTACTTTTAAACAAAAAAAAATATTAATATGTTTGACTATCAGCTGAATAAACAACTCCCAATTCTTTTCTCATCTTATCCATCAATTGCGCTAATTGGATTGTTTCGTCATGCGTCATCTGAGGGCTTTCAATTTTCCCAGCCATGATGCATTTTCTTACCTCTTCTGCTTGATAGGCCAGTCCGGCACTGTTTGAATAATTGAAAGTTCGATCGTTTTCGATCAACGGAAATTCGCGAGTCTTTCCATTGATTACCATGCTGGTAGGGCACCAGAAAAAAGGTATTTTAATTGAACCTTTAGTACCGTAAACTCTAGCTGAAAATTTAGAAATAGTAAATAAATCATACAACTATTAAGTGACAGTTGACAAGTTAAAAATATACATATAGATAAAATTTAAGGAAAATAGCGGTAAATTACCTTCGCAAGAATTTTGAACTACAGCGGAACAAGAAACAACCGCCATTTTGTCTTGTTCGTAGGTTATAATGGCGGCAGCGAATTTGTCGACGCCATCTTCGTTCAACTGACCGTTCGCCACCACTTTGATAGGCGTAAGTCCACGGAAAATGTACTGTTGAAACTGAAGAGTATAGATACCTAAATCTAAGATGGTTCCGCCACCTAATTCTTTTTTGTTCAAGCGATCTACTTGATTAAGAGGCATTCCGAAGTCTACTGATACTTCTTTAACCTAAAAATGTTGATAAATTTAATCGGATTAAACAGGTTGTTATCAAAGTTAAAGATTAATGATATAAGTGATAATGTAAAAGGAGCAAACATAAAATAGTTTACTAATAAACACACATTAGATTGGCACAATATTTTTTCACCTACCTCACCAATTTCTCCAGCATCTATGACTTTTTTCAACTCCTTGTAGACGGGGAAAAATCGCGACCATACTGCTTCCATCAAAAATAGTTTCTTCTCTTTAGACAGACTTATTAATTTCCTCGTTTGTTTTTCATTCATTGTGAATGGTTTTTCGCAAAGTACATGTTTGCCTCCTTCTAATAATAGCTTGAAAAAAGAAAAATTGTAAATTGTTTGTGGCAAATGTAATTTGTCTATTAAAATAGATTTTTAGAATAGTGCAGGACTTAGAAGAATGTAAAAAGGACATGGGGCGCATATTAAATGTAGTTTGGTAGTCTGTAGAAAGTTCTAAATGCGTTTTTTCAAATATTTAATGAGGAAAACCCGGAAAACCTGACCCACCATCATAATAACGTCGAAATATTTAAATTTAAACAAAGTTCTGACAGCTCTTTGACAACTATGACATGACCACTAAGAGAGGGGGAAGGGGTGTCGTTTTTTTGGCATGTCATCTCCATAGTATTCAACCTCATTGATTTAAAGTCACGTGATTTGGATTGCCTATTTCAAGCGTAATTGCCGAACACGGATTAGTGTTGACAGTTGACAGTTGACGGTTGACTGGTGACAGGTGAATTTTTCCTTGTATAAGGAGAAAAAAAAAGGCTACGTATTTTCCTAAATGGAGAATTTGGTTATCTATTAGCGTAGAATCAAGAAGCAGTTTGTGGCAACACTTGTCTACTAGCTCAACCAAAATACCAATTTTAATAAAATCTAGAGCTATATGTTTTCAATCCTTATTTCAAACTAATCTGTACAGTTCATAAGATTTAATTTATCTGAGGTTCTATATTTAAATACATTTTTAAAACTTCATGGATGACATTTGGGGACAGTTTTAGGATTATGAAGTAATAACTAAACGGTAGAATGTGCTTAGGGCAAAGGGCTAACCTTAAAAAATAATACAATAACGCAAGCGGTAGATCTTATATATAAATATTTGATTCAAGTGTTACTATACTTTTTCATTTACCTTTACGACATCATAATGTTGCGGATTTAGAACTCCTACGTAGACAACATCGACGTTTTCATCTTTTGCCAGCTTGTCATAGCCTTCGTAAGCTGTTGAAATGCCATGAGTTTTAGCAAATTTATCCGAACTTGCTAGCGTACGACTGGCTATAGCTACGACCTTATGATCGCTCGTTGGTAGAGCCTTTAAGGCCTGGACGAAATCGTTGGAAATCTTTCCGGAAGCTGCAATACCCCACTTCAACTGCATATTCGATGGAAATTATGTAGAACAAGACTGCAAAATTTGTTTTGAATTAATTCTTATATATATATATATATATATATATATATATATATATATATATCAAAGTAGTTATCAAGGATTTTATAATATATAAACACAGAAAAATAATTTTTTGTAGATTAAATTAACATGAAAATAGAATGTGGTTGTGATATCTTATAACAAGAGATTATTATAAATATTATTGTAGTAAAATTTGTTGGTTAACTTTATCAATGTTATTCCCAATAAAGGTATTTTTCCAGAATTATAAAGTTTTCTATAGATAGAATCACGGTCGTAATAACAGTGAGATAGATTGGTTTATACATAATATTCCTGTCATATGTTTGCACTGGTTCCCGGAAAATTAGTCTAAAAAAAATTAGTCTAAAAACATTTAGGGTCAGTCTTTTTACCTTTGAGTAACATTGTCAGTAACTACTTGCTGATTTAACTATAGGGGTATTGTTTGTTAATCTGTCAAATATACCTACAGGTAAAAAGATCGGCCTTTAGTCTAAAATATTTAGTCTAAAACATTTAGTCTAAAACATTTAGTCTAAAACATTTAGTCTAAAACATTTAGTTTAAAACATTTAGTCTAAAACATTTAGTCTAAAACATTTAGTCTAAAACATTTAGTCTAAAACATTTAGTCTAATATCAATTGATTTAAATACATTCTATTCAAAAACCAATTGGTCTAAATTGCGTCTGATCTAAAATATCTTTGTCTAAAGTGCATCAGATTTGTCTAAATTACATTTCTTCTAAAAACAATTATTTTAATTACTTTGAAACTAAAAAAAGTTTGAATTTCAAGCAACTCGCGATGGCTCCAGGCTGCATAAGTAAGATCATTAGTTAAGTTTTATATTTTTCTAATTTTATGTAACTAATTAAAAAACAACCTAAACCTTAAACTATTTTGTATAGAACCGTAAAAACTCAACAGTTTTGAATTATTTTTGTGTTTTGTAATATTCTAACGTTTCAGAAAAAATAATGTCATTTAAAGCTATTGTAATTTGATCAAATTTATTTTAAATCAAATGTATTTAGACCAAATGGGTTTTAGATCATTTGTATTAAGGCCATTTGATATTAGATCAATTGTTTTAAGCCTTTTTGTAAGACCGATTTCCAAGAATCGTTTGCGTATCACATTTCACATCACCGAATTATTACTCTAGTTATATTAAGTCTATGAGTTAAAGTTGAGGGAGTAATGGTGGTGCTTGGACGTAAATATCTGCCGCTGTTTGTAGAACAGGGGGGCTATTTTCAAAGTATGGGAGCACTCATTTCTCTCAAGATTCTCATCAGAAATGTCATACGTCAATGTGGAAACGCTGTTTTTAAAGGCCTCGAGGATTAAAATTCTTATGAGGATATTAATTATCTCTAAATAAACCGTGAGAAACAATTAGTGAGTTCACACTGGCCCTTAGGACCCTAAAAATACTGTTTTACGTTGACGTATGACATTTTTCTCGAGAGAAATGAATTCTCTCGACTTTGAATATAGCACCCCAGAAGTAAAAGTTGGAAATGCTTTTGCCAGTTCTCCCACTTTATACACATAAATTGACAGGTTGGCATCAGATCTCACCGAAGTAGACGCGATACATTGACGTACAAAATTATTTTATAGATGTTAATAAATTGTGAATAGTTGTTGAAATTTTGTAAAATTATAATTTGAATATTATAATACATGTTTAATAATTATTTATAATCCATAAATACATGCGATTGTCCGGGTCCGCCGATAACAATTTAAAATTACTTATTCTATGAAACGACACTGGCAGGTAAACATTACTGTGAAATTCTCGGAGCCGCCCGACGTGGTTTGACGTTTACCCCCTCTTTACCTACCAAAAGACTTTTCAACTTTTACTTTCTCTATATGAAATTCTGGGGTGGGGGTGCATCGCTGTTGTTTGATGATTCCTCCCCTGATGATGCCTCATTTTGTCCGAAGTTGAGAATTCTGGCAGTCACGTGACTTGGCATTGCTATGGTTTTATAAGCAGATTCGAATTTTGGGATTTCTGAATGTTCTCCATACTTTTTTTTTGCTCAAAAGTTGAAGAATTTTTTATTGTGTCAGGGGTGTCGGTGTCAGAATCGTGTTCATCGATGTGCAAATCGGGTGAATCATCTGTGTCAGGGCTGCTGGATCCACTATAAGAGCGCTCAAGTGTCTTTATTAGTTTCTCCATACTTTCATTGTTGGCATCGGCTCTCGGTCCGTCGATACTATATTGCGATGACTGAGAATCGTTGTTTTCGTCGCAAGTCGAATCGCTCGGCGGCTGCTCCGGCTGTTGGTCGGCTGCGTTCTCGTAACTTTCGCGTATTTTGCGACTGTCGAGAGCTTTCTGCATACTTTTTTGGCTATCAGCCGCGTTCTCCATACTTTCAAATTTTTTATTCTCCATACTTTTTTCGTTCATTTTCTGCTGTTTGTATCGGATTTTAATAGCTGTCTGGAATTGTATTCTGATGTTCTGGGGTGGCTTAATTCTCTGTGGACGTCTGATTTGAGTTGGTGTCTTTCACCAAATTAGCGAGTACTTTCTCCAAACTTTTTTGACTTAAATTTTCGGCCAGGCGGTCCCTTCTAAATGTGGTATATAACTCCAGGTTAGGATAGTTAGTTGGATTTCTGAAAGTACTCACTGTTTTGTAAGGGTGTGTGTGTTTTGCCTTGAAGATCTTGCAGCTGTAGAGTGCAGCGTGTTTTTTTAGGCGGTTTGTTTGCAAATAAAACAGTTACACTTTATCTACACTCAAGTATTTGAAGCTACACTGAACAAATCAAATACGATTAGTGTAGAACACTTACACCTAGTGCAACAAATAAAATCCACTATTAAACATTGGTTGCTTGTTGTAGCAGCCTAACAGATATATTCATACGAAGAAATGATCTGGAATAGCATTCCACAATATATAACATAGTAAACAATTGATATTTGGGAAATTGAGATAATAATTGTGCTTTTAATGAGAGTGTTGCAACCGCATTAAGGTTTTGTAGAGATGAATTAAAAATAAGAGAATTTGCCTGGTGCAACAAATTATATATAAAAGAATAATAAATATTCTCTTTGATATGTTAAATTATATAAATTTACTTTAGTTTCATGTTGTTTTTCTCTAACTAGTGATATTATAAATAAATTTGTATCAACACTTTTTATTACCGATTTATAATGGTAATTGACGAATAATCCAACAATATCAATGCAGCTGACTGTTATTTTTAAATTCTAAAATATTTAAACATTAATTCTGCAAATTTTCAACTTTGTAGAAATTCTTTTTTTTTTCTATTTTTTGCTAAATGATCCGAATGTTCACACAACCAGCTCAACCAAAACGTTAACGATTGACGTTTGTTTCGATTATTAACTATATTAAAACAATATTTCATATCGAAATACATTTTAATAAAATTATCCAAAAAATGTAACGCTGGCTCCCGGACTATCAGTGGCTAGTGTAAAATGTGTTGCCTACCTTTTGCGACATCGCACATAAAACATATTTATTTTTTTTTTTATAAAAATACAGAGGAATACACTTAAATTTTTTTTATTATGTTCTTTTTCATATTGTTTACAATATTTCTTTTTTTAAGAATATTGTACACCTATGTCGATGCTTAAAATCGGTATACCGGTAAATCTATTCTAAAGCTTTAAAAGCAAATATTCAAATAAATATAGCCATTGCAAATAACAATAATAATACAAATTCAGATGTGTTTACCTTATTATAATGGTCGCACCGAAATCTCCACGTATGTAGCATTAAATAAAATCGTATTAAGTAGTAACTACAACTTACAACTTATTATTGAGACGGTAGTGGCTACTGTTTGTTGATCCGGACATTTAATTTAGAGAAAGATATTTTTCGCGGCATAAATCAATATGAACGTTTATGATAGATCCATTTAGACGTTTATATACGTTTAAATAGATAGACGTTTAAATACCATAATCTATCATAAATGTTCATGTTGGTTAATGCCGCGAAAAATACCTTACAATAAATATTATAGTTAATTTATCTTGTTAGCATTTTATTTAAATGTAAATATATTATTTAAATGAAATTAATGCCACTAGCAAAGGTTAAAAGCGTCGTCACTTTAACCTTATTAATTTTTTAATGATTCCAGTTGTTATTTTCGTGTAAAGAGATCTATAGTCTCTATATCAGGCTTAACAGTCTCCATTAGATCCTTCTTGGAAAAAGCTTACAGGCGATATAATGGTAAGTTTTAACAAATTCATATATTGGTTAATCCATTACAAATTACTTTCAAAGCATATATTAGTTTTCTTTAATTTTAGAGCAAGAAATAATAAAATCTGTTGATACTTATTACATATTAATTTTTTTAAGATAGGTAAAACTGAGTCCATATAAATTCCTATTTTTTGACATAGTAAATATATTGAAATGTATTACGTCAAATAGTAAGGAATATAACAAAAGATTACATTGGATGTTTGTATTGTTGAGTTTCAGAAATAATATTTTTTTCTGATTTTAAAACAAGTAGATGAAATGGCTAAAACGGATCTGCAAGGGCACTTTGTACGCAATCTCACCAGTAGTCCAATGATATAATGCGCGAATTCAATTTGGCTTACTTTTATCAATTGGGCATTCCAAACAAAATGGCTACCAGTGGGTTTTGACAGGTTATGATATGGCAACAATATGGCAACCCTGTAAGCCCAATGAACTAGAGTGGGGTAGAAAGCTAATGTGCATATTGTATCAATAGAACAAGATGCGACTCTATGGGCGCAGCCATTTTTATTTCTTATCTCACTTGGGAGTATTTATAATAACCATTTTCTGTTTCACATTGTTATTGTTCAATCCACAAGCTGGTGGATCAGACAATAACAAAGTGAAATAGAAAATGGTGGTTATAAATACTCCCGAGTGAGATGAAAAATAACCTGTCTTCGCCCATAGAGTCGCATCTCAAGTCAATTAGGCATTCCAACGACCTGTCCAAATGGCTACCAGTGGGTAATGACAGTTTAGATATGGCAACCCTGTTGTCATGTTGTCATTAACAGGGTCAATGATACATATATAGATTGCTCAAAGCTGGTCGTTTACGAGCGGCCATATTGCCTGGCAAATATTGGTTTAGCAAAAATGTGTTTTAAACCCAATTTAGAGCCTTTAGAAATTAAAAAAAATTGCTTACATTTTTACTTCATGACATACGCTTATGTTTATTTTGAAAAATATGGATAATCAATCTATGTAACTATCTATTTCATTGACCTTGTCAAATCACCAGGCCTACAGGGTTGCCATAATTTTGCCATATCATAACCCGTCAAAACCCACTGGTAGCCATTCAGTTTGGAATGCCTAATTGACAAGCATTCTACCCCACTCCAGGGGGGCTATTTTCAAACTCGAGAGAATTCATTTCTCTCAAGAGAAATGTCATACGTCAACGTAAAACCGTATTTTTAGGGCTCTTAGGGCCAGTGTGAACTCACTGACTGTTTCTCTCGGTTTATTTAGATGCCTTTAAAAACAACATTTCCACATTGACGTATGACATTTCTGATGAGAATCTTGAGAGAAATGAGTACTCACACAGTTTGAAAATAGGTCCCCAGTTCATTGTGTAAGCCTAAATGGTTTGATAGGGTCAATGACATAGACAGTTATATAGATTGATCATCCACGGTTTTAAAAATAAACATAAGCTTATGTTTTGAAGTAAAAATGCAAGCAATTATTTTTTTTTTAATATCCAAAGGCTGAAAAATCGGTTTTAAAACACATTTTTGCTAAACCGATTCAAATTAATAAATATTTGCCAGGCAATATGGCCGCTGGCAAACGACCAGCTTTGAGCAATCTATGTAACTATATATGTATCATTGACCCTGTTAAAGACAACAGGGTTGCCATATCTAAACTGTCAGTCCCCCACTGGTAGCCATTTGGACAGGTCGTTGTAATGCCTAATAGGGATTGTTGTTCCATTTTAAATATACAATTCACTGGTCCAGCTCTACTGTTTCTTTTAATCAACGCTTCTTTCTTTAATGATTTGCACGTAGCTAAATTTTTTTAAATGCATTGTGAAGGTTTTGAAGTTTTACCTAATCGAAAACTTGGCTATATCAAGCTAGCGGGCACTCTGTGGCGGCACCATACAAGACCTGGCGGGTTTTTTGTAGCTTTTTTGTTACACTATTTGCAAATTTGTAGTTTAGCCCAGGTCCGAAAAAACAGCGGATCCGCTAGCTTGAATTTCCATAAATTCCATAGTAGCGGCACAGATTCAGACACAGCTGATTTTTCGTAACTTTTTTGTAGCTTTTTTGTTACGCTAGTCTCCCTTTTGTAGCTTGTACTGAACCTGAGAAAAACGCGGATCCACTAGCTTAGCGGATATTTGTAGCGGCACCAGCCCGGACCCGGCTCATTTTTCATAACTTTTTTGCAGCTTTTTTGTTACGCCTGTCTCGATTTCGTTGCGAGGCCTGAACGTGAGTAATAATCGTTTCTCCATGAGCGTGAGAGAAAAGTGCGTTAATTTAAAATCAAGTTTCGGCCTCTACAAGTAATAGGTGCAACTCGATAGTGTTACTATCTGTTGATAGATGGCACAAGTATTACATTTCACGAATTATGCCCATCTTCCATCCAATATATTTTTGAGAAATTTAGATATAATCTCAAAATCGGACATTTGTTTTTAAATGTTTGTTTATTGCTGTTTATGTATTTATACTTTTGTTGACTCAAGGATATTCTTATATCATTTTTTAATGATTTCCTTAACCAATTGTTTGGCAGTATTTATGGACCAGGGGTAGTATTCTCGAGTCACGAATATAGATTCGCATGCGAGATTTATGATTTGTCTCACTTGGTTTTTGTTCAACAAAGTGAGACACATTGTAAAACACGTATGCGAATGTCGGTATTCGTGATTCGATAATACTACCCCAGTGTTTAATTCTGTCCAATCACAACATTATTGTAGTGAGAATAATTGCTTGGTAGCTATCACCTAGCAACAAGTTTTTGAACAAATGTGTCGAATTGTTTTCAATTTATTCTCATTCTTGAGAATATCAAGGGTTTTTATAATATAATTAATATATATTTTATACTCAAACCATTAATTTTGTATCCCAAATAAATAAGATACAGATCGGTTCATTTTATGTTAGGTAGGTATGTATAAAGGTACATCTATAATCTGTCTTTGCTTTGTTTATCTAACTTACTAAAATCTATGAGTATATTTGCCTCACTTACTCATTAATATCCATAGTGACCAACATCGGTTTTAATGGAAGACTATATGGATATATCAAATCCCTATACCTACCTGACAGAAAATTAACCGATATCGTGCTTTTCTGATCCTGAGCTCTTAATAATGGGGCATGTTCAAAAAGTTTGAAATTTTTTTTTATGAAAATAAATAATTACCAAATGAAGACTATTAGATTCCAACTTGGTTTTACATTTAAAAAGTCATAAATACCCTCACCAAAGTACGCTGTAAACCTTAGAACCCGTTTAACAGGGTGAAATTAACCCTTAAACTTCAAAATAAATAATAATCCTATGAAGACGATCAGTTCCCAACTTGGTTTTATATTTCAAAAATCATAAGTTCACTAGTATGATATGCTACTCGTATAAGAGACAATCGGTTCCAATCGGTTCGGACTCGTCAAACAGGGTGAAATTAACTGAATTAACCCGTGAACTTTAAAATAAAAAGTTTTCGCATACAGAGTACTTTGGTGAGTAGTTGTGATCGGACAGAATTAAACACTGGTCCATAAATACTGCCAAATGATTGGTTAAGCAAATCATTCAAAAAAGATGTAAGAATATTATTGATTCAACAAAAGTATAAATACATAAACAATAATAAAAAACATTTAAAAACAAATGTCCGATTTTGAGATTATATCTAAATTTCTCAAAAATATATTGGATGGAAGATGGGCATAATTCGTGAAATGCAATACTTGTGCCATCTATCAACAGATAGTAACACTATCGAGTTGCACCTATTACTTGTAGAGGCCGAAACTTGATTTTAAATTAACGCACTTTTCTCTCACGCTCATGGAGAAACGATTATTACTCACGTTCAGGCCTCGCAACGAAATCGAGACAGGCGTAACAAAAAAGCTACAAAAAAGTTACGAAAAATGAGCCGGGTCCGGGCTGGTGCCGCTACAAATATCCGCTAAGCTAGCGGATCCGCGTTTTTCTCAGGTTCAGTACAAGCTACAAAAGGGAGACTAGCGTAACAAAAAAGCTACAAAAAAGTTACGAAAAACCAGCTGGGTCTGAATCTGTGCCGCTACTATGGAATTTATGGAAATTCAAGCTAGCGGATCCGCTGTTTTTTCGGACCTGGGCTAAGCTACAAATTTGCAAATAGTGTAACAAAAAAGCTACAAAAAACCCGCCAGGTCTTGAATGGTGCCGCCACAGAGTGCCCGCTAGCTTGATATAACTAAAGTTTTACCTAATCGAAAACTTGGGATTATGGAAAGGTTGTGGAACGCACTACTCTTTGATCTTGTCACTTGCCAATTGTCACATTTGTCATACGTCAGTACAAAAAATCAAAAATTCATAAAGAAAAAATGATTAGATGAAGTTTGTGAAATACTTTGCTTGTTTCTCTGTTATAATTTAAGTTTTTTGGAATGAACAGTGTTAGGTAGATTTAAGTTTTATTCATTAAAAACCAGACAATATTATGGTTAGTTGTGTAGCTTGTGGTTGTTCTGCAATCAATAAAACCAAAAAGGAAGGAACTACATTTCATAGGTGAGTATTTTGTTTAATTAATTTTCAAACGTTACAGATAACAATTTCAAGGTTTCCTAAAAATCCTAAACAAAAAAAATTATGGATCGAATTTCTAAATAAACCAAATTTTGACCCATTGGCAAACCATTTTCTATGTTCCAAACATTTTAAAGATGACTGTTTTGATCGAACTTCACTTTTGAAAGTAAGACTCAAACCTGATGCTGTCCCGACAATTAGGGTTAGCAGATTGAAGTATGTAAGTAAATAAAATAATTATTTCACCCATTACCTAAAATGGTTTTAAATTATATTCAATTACAGTGCAGAAATTACAATCCAACTATCTTAGAACATGTAGATGTGCCAGAAATTAAATCCGAAATAGAGGGAACAGATGATATGGAAATATTAACCATTATAGGACATTCTGCTTCTACAACGAATCGTAATTCCCCAGTTCCAGTAGTTTCCTCAACAATAGGAAATAGTTCAGATCGAGATACTCCTCAGAAACATATATTGAAATTACAAATATCTGATTTGCAGGCTACGAATATGTTGAAGAGCATTAAATTAAGGGAATTGCAGAAAGTAACGTGGCGACAAAACAAAAAAATTGCGTCTTTAAAGTGCGAAGTAGAGGAGTTGAAACAGAAAAATACATTATTAGAACAGGAAAATGTAATGCTAGAACATTATAATCAAAATAACGATGTAGAAATGCCTAAAAATAAGGACAATGTTGAAACTCTTACTATAGAAATTGTAGAAGAAGAATTGGAATTGTAATATTTTAAATTAGAATATAATAAATATTTTTATTAATGAGAGTTACATGTTTTTAATTTTTAAAATAGTAAATAACGGGTAAAAAAATTGTCATGTCGGCAGCAATGTTCTTAAAAAATAAATAAATTCTTGATTTGTAGGAATCTTTTCCTTAAAGAATTTTCCTATACATGAAAATAGTCAAATATTCTTATATGAATAAATTCCTAAAAGTCGAAAATCGCCTCTCGATGATAGTTTTAAAACTACACAAGAGGCCATTAGAGATTAGCCGAATTTTTATGAGAAAAAGGCCATCAATCTTTTGTAAAAGAAGAAGCGATTGTCAGATTTTTCAATGATATAATAGGTATATAGATTGCTCGTGCATATGTAACTTGGATTATTTTATGTGTAGATAGATTACCACTGCATATAGAACAGAAGTAAAAGTTGGAAATGCTTTTGCCAGTTCTCCCACTTTATACACATAAATTGACAGGTTGGCAGCGGATTTCACCGAAGTGGACGCGATACATTGGCGTACAAAATTATTTTATAGATGTTAATAACAATTTCGAGTAAATAGTTTAATAAATTGTGAATAGCTGTTGAAATTTTGTAAAATTATAATTTGAATATTATAATACATGTTTAATAATTATTTATAATCCATAAATACATGCGATTGTCCGGTTCCGCTGATAACAATTTAAAATTACTTATTCTATGAAACGACACTGGCAGGTAAACATTACTGTGAAATTCTCGGAGCCGTCCGACGTGGTTTGACGTTTACCCCCTCTCTACCTACCAAAAGACTTTTCAACTTTTACTTTCTCTCTACAAATGTCGCTAATAGAAATAATCGGAATGTACCGAGGATTTTAATAATCGGAATACCGAGGATTTTTCATTCGAATTATCACATTGCTGTTGGAATCTTCCATCAGTAGCGTACGTAAACCGATTGCGTTGGGTTATTTTAAATGTAAGTAGATGAAAAAATACAAAATAATGTTTAAAAAAGTTGGATACACTTTTATTGAAGTGAAAATAAAATATGACATTATTGTCATGTCAAATAATATATTAATTGAAATAATATTTTATTGCTTCTAAAACAATTAGGTTTAGAGCAAGCAGGATTTGGAATTCTATAAATATCTATACCTATTGAAAACCTATACAATAGTAGAACTGAAGAAATACATAATAAAACATTTAATTTAAACATTTAAAAAATATACCTAATAAGAATAAAATATATATTATTTACCTATTTAGATAAGTAGAAGTATTTCAGGATATTAAAAAAATATATATAAGAATTTTATTTACTTTTCTAATGACCTCGTTTAAAATATAAATTGTTTAGTAGTTTCTTTATTTAAATTAGGTAAATAAATATTCTTAATGTTTTATAACTGATAATAGTTTATAGTTTAGACCACATACAGTATCCGTTCAGTAACAGATTTTTGTTCTTTTCAAAACTGCAATTCTGTACTAATTTTTTGATTTTACAAACAGACTTTTTCAATCTTCTTTTTATTTTTGTTTCGTAAGTTTGATGGAGTACTGTTGGAAACAAAAAAATCTTCGTAATGACCGATTTTCTAGGGACTTCAATATAAAGTTACCAAAATATCTAGGTTTTCTAAAATAAGTATTCATATACAATGTTTGATTTACTTCTTAATGGTGATTCAAATTTTGTTGATGAATATTGACTAATCATAATGTTTTGTTGCATCATTACATTTTTATACCTCATAATATTGAATTGTACAAGACAACAACATAAGCTCATGTTTCAAAGTAAAAATTAAGATACTTTTTTATACTAAATATTCATTTTTTTAAAACACATTTGGGCTAGTACGATTCTGTTCAATTAGCACTTGGAACAAGAATATGACAGCGCACAGTTCTACCTTTTCGTCGCCTTAATAGGTCTTTTCCTTTGCATCGAAAGTGTAGCACTGAGCTACGTTATTTCTGAAAATATTGTTCCATCCATACAATTTGTATAAATGGAACGATATTTTCAGAAGTCCTACACTTTCGATGCAAAGGAAAAGACCTATTTACATTGATATTTCCTTAAATTTTATACCCTCTTATAACAAAACGTCACTGGAAACACTAGACCGCCATATTCAAGCACCCTTCCGGCCAATCGTTC
Organism: Psylliodes chrysocephalus; assembly: GCA_927349885.1. Taxonomy (NCBI): domain Eukaryota; kingdom Metazoa; phylum Arthropoda; class Insecta; order Coleoptera; family Chrysomelidae; genus Psylliodes; species Psylliodes chrysocephalus. The sequence goes on along the minus strand of OV651827.1, from coordinate 25,020,258 downwards.
CGTGGGCTTTGACAGTCAATAATATAGTTATATAGATTGCTCAAAGCAGTTTTAAACCAATTTTCAACCGTCGGATATTGGGACATGTAGATCGGTAACAACTTCTTATGGGGATGATAATACAAGCGTTATTTATACTTACAAACTGTATATCATGGGTCGTCACGACATGCATTAATTGGAAGAGCAAGTTACGATCTGCCTGTCAAAAGATCCGATTAAAAACAATGGGAAAGAGAATACAGAGACACCTTTCAGTGAAGTTATTGACTATTTTAAACGAGAAATATCTTTCGGCCGTTTTGTTAACTACTTTCTATGCTGAAAAGAATTTCTATAGCAGACTATTTGAAAAATAAAATGTAAAATATAAAATAGATATAAAACTAAAAACATACTAAACCTTGATGAAAGACCGTGGTGTTATAGAAACAACGAGCGACTATTTCTTTCTAGAAAACAACTACTCTCTTGGCTAATACCGCAACAGGCATTGCATTATATCAAAACTACTTTATCACAGTAGACTAAGAGAATAAGTCACTTGGAACCTGGAGGATGCGCAATGTATCTAATATACATAAGTACAAAAGTGTTGAAATCAATTTAACACATATTTCATAGAAAAAATACTATTTTTATACTCACCAGTGATAATTAATAAATTAGAACATTAAAACAAACTAGGTATGAAATTTTATTATAAAAAATTGAGTATTGAGTACAAAAAAATAAATAAAATAAATAATATCAAATATATATCGTTGTAAATAAAATCAGGGCGGAATTTTGTAAATTACAAAATAGAATAGTATACAGGGTGTTTCAAAAAGTTTTATACAAACGGAAAAAACGGATTTGCAAGAAATGCAGAACAATTTTTTTAGTGAAATATATGAAACATTTTTCTTATTTGTATAAAACTTTTTTTGGGACACACTGTATATAAAAGTAACCAATAATTGACATCCACTGAATATAAATAGAACGTTTACAATAAACCAACTTGGGATTCAATTAATACTTAATAACCCAAACTGAAATCGTTTAATGATTGTCGACTAAATTACCACGTACAGTCGACTCTCGTTAATTCGAAACTGGAGGGACTCTTAAATTATTACGAATTATCGAGTGTTGAAATATCAATGGTTCGAAATTTGTGAGAGAAAATAAATAAAACTTCGAATTATTAAGTGTTGATCAATTATTATTTATTAACTGCTATTCTATAACAATGTCAAAAGTTTAGAGGCACATTCGTGCACATACATACATGTATTCATAATGTGAATTAATTAATCTTTCGAAAGAACTCTGTTATACTGGTTTGCTTCAAAGCATGTTGCTGCTGCTCAGCCTGCTCAATAATTTTTTTTAACAGAAAAAGTGCCTGAAATGCTTTTTCATCACTTTCGTTTTGAAGACAGAAGCTTTGTAAGGTATCAAATGAGGACCTTGCTTCCTTAACTGACACCTCTGCCAAAGGTTCTGAGGTATCGCCCTCATCATCATTACTTTTTTCATTCGTATCTGTCGCAGATAAAATTTCGCTATCGGTTAGTGAACCTGAGACAGCAACATCTTGATCCACTTGAACAAAGTCAGAAAAACTCACACCGCTAATTTCAACTAATGGTTCTATTGCTGGTTCTTCATCATCCATAAGTATTGGAAGATCTTCTTTTAAGAAACCAGATTTTTTGAAGCAATTGAGAATCGTTAGGGGTGTTACAGATCTCCATGCCTTGTCAATCAGTAAAATAGCTGTCAGAACCGTGATATTTGCAGTTAGATGCTTGTCGAGAGATTCTAAAACGAGCTTAACAATTTCTTTGCGATAGAACGTCTTAAAATTATGGATGATCCCTTGGTCCAATGGTTGCAATTTGGAAGTTGTATTTGGCGGAAAGAAGTAGAGTTCCACGTTGGACAATGCAGGGGGACTGTTGTGGACAGTGCAATTGTCTAAAAATAGTAAAATTTTCCGCTTTTGTCGTTTCATGTCCCCATTAACTGTTAAAAGCCAATTGTTAAAAAGTTCTGTCGTCATCCAAGCTTTTTTGTTAGCACGATAATCAGTAGGAAACGATTTCACTCCTTTGAAACATCGCGGTTTCATTGCTTTTCCTATCACTAAGGGTTTAAGTTTTTCCGATCCGTCCATATTTACTGCAAGTAAAACTGTCAACCTCTCTTTACTATGTTTTCCCCCATGACATTTTTCATCTTTAAAAGTAAGCATCTTGTCCGGTAAACATTTGAAAAATAGGCCAGTTTCATCAGTATTAAAAATGTCTCGGGCATCATAGTTTTCAATCAAGGTCTTCAATTTACCGTGCCAATCTAAGCAAACTGCATCATCAACACTTCCACTTTCCCCACAAACTTTTTTAAACACAATTCCATTTCTCTTTTTGAAATTTGTAAGCCACCCTTCACTTGCCGCAAAGTTTTTGATGTTTAGAGTAGACGCGAACTCTTTTGCTTTTTCCTTCAACAAGTTTCCGCTAATAGACACTTTTTGTCCTCTACACTGTCTACGCCAAATGACCAGGCTTTCTTCCAGACGAGGAAATTCACCTTTAGTAGTTCTTTTCCGTACTCCAGCAGTTTGAGCAGCATTAATTTTCTCCTTGTGCTTTATTATGGTTGAGAGAGTACTCAGAGGAATCTTAAATTCTTTTGCAACATCACTTTTCTTCTTACCTTCCTCTACTTTTTCGATTAACTTCTTTTCAGCAATCGTCAAACATTTATACTTTCTAGGGCTCATAACTACGACAAACTTTTAATCTGTACACCAACGAAAGAGTAACAGTAACTGAATGATAACTAAACAAACCCATTCGTGAGAAGGCGTGTCAAATAGTCAAACTAGTCATAACAAAAACAAAGACTCGTGTACGTTGATACAAGTTTGAACTTGTCGCAAAATGTACGTATGAACTTACAATTTTTACGTCTCTTTCTCTCTGCAACTTTGAATTGTCGAGTGTTGGACGCCAATGAGTTCGAATTAACGCGTCGTTTTGTTATATAGCAATGATTGTTTCGTTCGAATTACCAAGTGCATGAAAATGTATTGATTTAGTTCGAAATATAAAGAGATTTTGTAGGGAACTCGTAATGACTTTGAATTATAGAGAGGTTCGAATTTTCGCAGGTTTGAATTAACAAGAGTTGACTGTATATCGAAAACAACCCGTTACACAACTCCGAAATGTATTACCTTAATTTTAGGTTTCTCGCTCTCGCTTTCCTCGCTGCCATCCTCTTTTTTAACAGGCGTAAAATCCTTCAAATAATCCTCGTTCGGATGGCACAACGGCAAACTATCGGCCAACTCCTTTTGCGGATCGGTCACGTGAGACGGAGGCACGGGCCGTTGCGGCCTTTTAATTTCAGGTACGATAAACGCTGTGACTGTATCGGAAAATTTCACTTTCGGTTGATGTTTCTTATTAATAACACAATTCGAAGCTGTATTAAACGATATCAGATCTTCAGTATGATTCAATTTGGGTATAACCGACGCTGGAACTTTTCCTGTCGGTAACGGAGGTTTCTTCGTGTTATTTATAGAATAATCCGAGATATGAGCACCGGGGAATTTACTGTTCGTCATAAATGAAGTGCTCTGCATCGCAGCGTTGCCGAATATGTTACCGTTTAAAGAAAAAGCGTTGCTAACGATCGGATTTGCGTTGAAACTTTCCCCGAACGAAGTACTGTGCATGTAGGGTAAAACACCTGCGCTAGAAATCGGTACTGTGAACGGTATTGGTGGCGGCATTATGGATACGTTACTAGCAACAACAGGAGTACTAGGTAGCGCTACTTTATTAAAACTACTAGGCACTTGAGGTGATTTAACGTAAGTAGCGCGAGGCGTATAATTAAACCGGAAACAATCGTTCAAATATGAAGTAATAGGTGGCGCTGTAGGTACGCCTGTTGCCGGTTTGTACGTTGTCGGATCGGGTTGATTAAAATCCGTTGCTAAACAGTTATCAGAATTGAGCGGTAAGGGTGGAACGTACGGCGTTTTAATCCCCGTTTCTTGAGTATCGGGTTGGTTTTCGAAGGAGCTTTCCTCGCTGGAACTGCTTTCCGTTTCCGAGCATTGAGAGCACGACGATCGGGAACAATTGGAAGCTGAAAGATAATCGGTTTTATTTAAATTAACCTAAAGCTATAATAGTCTTACTTTCGCTCGAACATCTGCTTAGTAGCGCAGACGCTTGAGCTCTTGCGGCAGCTGCCATTTCGGTCTCTCCTATTTTGACGGCGATATAGTGGAGATCCATGAAGAGATCGTGATGGCCGACGTCTACGGCTAAGAGGAAAGCCGTTTCGAACATTTCCGATCTGACTAATTGGTGGAAAAAACGTCTTGTCAAAGAAATAACCTGTTGAAAGAAAGGTCTAAATTTTTTTAATGAAAGAACCTTCGTATATGTTGAATTTATTTCGCTCCTACAAAATCCTGATTTTCAGACGGAAAACCACGGACTTATTAGTTGTTTTTCATCAAATTAAAACTCAATTTATTATCTGACCATTGTGAGTGATATCCAGTGTGAAATTTCTTCGTTACTAAGTGAAACCTATAGAATTTTAATTAGTTTTAATTGTATTTAAATTATTTGTTTTGACTTATATGTATATTTTTACTAAATTTGTATATTGTGATATTAGCAAACTAGCTAAATAAAGGAAATAATAAATAAATATTATTAATCATTTCTACTATAAGCTGCCAAATTTTCACTAAAATCCATGCAGTAAAAGATAAATTCCATACGAAATTATGTTAAATGTTAATTACACTAAAATATCCGCCTTAAACTTATTTTATTCAAGAATTACAATCAATGAAAAATATTTCGAAAATTTGAATGCATGACTTACTTGACTGTCGTACCGATGCCTAATCTGCGACCTAATCGGCACAGGACTGTTATGATAACATCCCAAAGCGTTCTGCAAGTGATGCGCAACCTCTTCATTCAAAGGCGATCGCATCAGATGCGCAACTATCCTTTGTAGAGCGAAAAAACTGTCTTCCCTAAACTCCCAAGACAGCAATAACTTTATAGCCTTATCCACCTTGCCCAAACTCAAATAATTCTGTGTCAGAGCTTTGAAATTTAAAGATTTGTTAACGTGCGTTATCGTAGCTATTGGACCTTGTTCAAATGCGATAATCAGATCTTTAGATCCCCAATTTATAGAAGCAATGCTGAAATGTTGATTGAAATAGATAGATAGATTAACTATAGGCGAAGGAAGGCAATCTTCGTTTAAAAACTGACTTTTTATACAATTTAACGCTGTGTCATAATATTGTAACTGTCCTCTATCATTCGCTACAGCAACTACTGCGCCATCTGGATGCCAATCTAGTAAAGTAGGTATAAAACCTGCTTTAACGGTTCTGGTGGAACCTCTGTTACGATCTAGAAGCGCTAGTGATCCATCTATACAACAGATGAGTAAACGGTCCTCGAGTTTGCTCAAAGCTAAGCAACTAACTTGGGTTTGGAGCGGTACTGATGTAACTGATATTCTTTTTAAATTGGTACCCACTAGCTCAAAGTTGCTGATTTCCACTGAGACGGCACCTAAAAGTTATTTGTTTTGAGCTAACTATTTTCTAAAATAATTCACTGAACCAAAAAAAATATATTACATTTTTTAGTACTAGTCAATACTGATTCAGGCAAAATAAATCAACAAACTGGTGCAGTTTCACATGTAAGTCTTTTATAAAGACAGCCCCTCAAATACAGAGTCTATTAATATAAGAATCCCACAAGGATTGGTTCTGGAATCACTTCTATATATATATATAGATATATATATATATATATATATATATATATATATATATATATATATATATATATATATATATATATATAGGTAATCGTACGTTGAGGCACCAAAAACGCATTTATATGGGCGAAGTGGCACCTATATTTACGTTGTTGCACCATTGCAAGGTGCCAGATCGTTTTATTGCATATTTGGTCGTTTTAACTCCTTACTAACCCCTCTACCAAATTTCAGAAAGGTGCCATTTCGACCATTTTTCTATAAAAACACGATTTTAGTTGAACCGTATACTCCCCAGAGGTCAGGCCAGTCGCTAACAACGCTCAGACTTTTACGACGTAGTGGCACCTCGCATGTAAAAATGCTTTCTTACTTTGTGGCACCTCACTTTGTATACATTTTCTTACTTTGTGGCACCCCAGTTTGTTTTCGTAAGTGAACGTAAGAGCACCTTAGGTCCTTTGGTAAAAATATCCCAAATACCGACGACCAAAAGAATATTATAATATGTATGATTCAATTCCAAATTTGACAATATAAATTTACTTTTCGAGTGATAAAATTAATTAAGATAAATAAATTAAAATAAATTAACATACATTAAAATAAATTAACATACATTAAAATAAATTAAAATAAATTAAAATAAATTAAAATAAATTAAAATAAATTAAAATAAATTAAAATAAATTAAAATAAATTAAAATAAATTAAAATAAATTAAAATAAATTAAAATAAATTAAAATAAATTAAAATAAATTAAAATAAATTAAAATAAATTAAAATAAATTAAAATAAATTAAAATAAATTAAAATAAATTAAAATAAATTAAAATAAATTAAAATAAATTAAAATAAATTAAAATAAATTAAAATAAATTAAAATAATGAAAAAAATAAAATAAATTATTTTTATGTTTTGCAATAAAGTAAAATGAAAACTAGTGATCATTTTTTTAATATTTATTTTGTTTAATTATCTTAGAATTAACAAGTATTTTAATAATACTTTCCCTAATTCAATCTCGCGAGTAAATTTCCTAAAGCCGACTAAGCCTGTGTGGGGAAGGGACGGCTATTGTTTTTATGGCGCTCAGTGACTCAGTGACTTAAGGATGATTTATAGAGCTATTTGACTTAAAGGTGAAGAAAACCCGAAAAACCTCAAGCATTATCATCAAAGCGGTAAAGCATGGCGAATTTGTAATAGAACTTAAATTACTGCAAATACGGCACACACCAAATCTATAACGAACCATGCAAATTAATTAAAAATTCACTTGGTTTGCCGTAGGATTCTAAGCCTTCTGTCTCTCAACCACAAAATTGCCTACAAGTGAATATAAACGCCTTAGACAACTACGCTACCGAGCCAACTATGTTGTTTTTGTATTACTTAAACTGATATAGCGTATTACAAGTATGAAAATTGAAATTTTTTACTCGAGTGGGACACAAGTGTATAAAATCACTTTTACACAAGGGATGTACAATATTTTTCCTACGACTAAAAATTCATTTTATAAAAAAAAGTTTAAAATCAGGAAATCTGGCTATAAAGTTCAATCAAAATGTGGCTGGTTTTTTTTATATGCCTTAATAAATAATTTTTATAGCGTTTTACCTATTGTGTTTTGTCGTAATTAAAAACTTAATTTCATTTATAATCACTTTCATAGGATAATAACGGTGAAATTACATTAGGTATAAATAATAATAATAATAATAATAATAATAATACTCTCCCTAATTCACCCCCTTACGAGTGAATTTTAAACCCAAAAGCTGAGCTTGTGCGGGGAAAGGGACGGCTATTATTGTTATTTGCCCTGGCGTTTCGAGGCGACTTAAAGATGATTGATAGTTCCATTTGACTTACAGGTGAAAAAAAAATAAAATATTAGTTCATTTTTTTTTTTTTTCAAAAACAATATATAATAAGATGAACAATCGTGAAGAAGAACTTTCTTGTAATTCTACTTTAAATTTTTTGCTGAACAATAATCAAAACAGTACAAAATAAATAGCGAAAAGAAAAGCTCGGACATAAGATTAATAAAAAGTACCTATTTAAAATAAATAACAAAACTCGTATTTTTAATTTTCATATTTAAAAAAAAAGACGTTGCTTCCATTTCGTCGCGATATTGTCGAAACATGCAAAGTTGATAAAATTGAGCGCTCTGTGAACTGAGCTTACAAGCTTGTCACATAAATTATCCAATCAAATATATAAACAAAAAAAAAATAAAAAAAATAATATTACCTTAAAATTGTTTTAATAATTTGTTAAAAATAATTATTTAGAATCTAGGTATAGAAATAAATATTCACGATTTAAATTTACTATCTTGTGGCATAATAAAAACTGCATATTATGCGTTAGTTGACTCTCATTTACGTTATGCTGTTCAGTTTTGGGGAGTCTGTTCTGCCGAATTATTTGGTAGAGTCCTTATAATGCAGAAACGGGCAATAAGGTTCTTATGTGGAGCACACAGATTAGTTTCATGTAGACCGCTGTTCTTAAAACAAGAAATAATAACATTACCTTCTTTATTTTTCTTAGAAACTTGTTGCATGATCCATAAGAACAAGTCGAAATATAAATCGAATATATCCCGTGTAACTCGCGAAACGGGTAACTTGAAGTTGCCTATTCCCAAAACTGAACTCTGCCAATTACGGAAGCATCTCCATATCATGGGGCTGTCAGGATCCGTACTCTGCAGAGGGCGCGAGCAAGAAGATGAGACCATCGAGCATATTCTTTACGATTGCTTGACGCTCTCATTTATTAGAAGATTTGTGTTCGGCGAGTATCGGCTAACCCGGCCGATATAAGAGAAGCACCTCTTGGCGAAGTTGTCAACTATATTAAATCTGTAGGCTGGCTCACGAGCTAGGAGGTGCCTATCATCTTAGGAGGATGCACAATGGGCCTAATAAGGCCTAAGTTCTGTGGAGGGAACCCACCCTCCACACGTTACAGATTACAGATGCCCTTAACGTTTGTACATTGTATTTGTTTTGTTAAAATAAATGTATAAATATAACAGTAGCTATCATTAATTCATATCAAACTAAACTACGATTTTTAGATGTTTACATACTTATGTATATCACTGGCAATTTCCACTATTCCAGTATCGGTTCCTTAGTTTAAATTTCTTTAAATTAAAACCATACATTTTTAAAATTGATTGAAAAAAAAATGCTCAATATCAACGGTGTCACACGGTATAGAAGTCACCCAAACCAAACTTATCACATACCAAAATCCTGAAATTTAACTCGGAAGCCAACGTGTTAAAAGCAAACGTCACACCATCAAGTTCTACTCATTCTCAAGCTAACAAATTTGTTTTTCGTCAACTTTTATTTAATATGATATATATGGAGCTAGAAGGTATATATGTACTAATTATATATACATATATAGGGTGCTAGAATGTATATATGTATAAACCATATATAAGGAGCCATTTAGTCAAATTAAGTGCGAAAAATTCCGGGTGCGAGAACGATTAAATAGTTTTTGGTGTCACTTCGTCGTTTTACCTGTATATATATATATATATATATATATATATATATATATATATATATACAGGTAAAACGACGAAGTCACACCAAAAACTATTTAATCGTTCTCGCACCCGGAATTTTTGGCACTTAATTTGACCAAATGGCTCCTTATATATGGTTTATACATATATACATTCTAGCACCCTATATATGTATATATAATTAGTACATATATACCTTCTGGCTCCATATATATCATATTAAATAAAAGTTGACGAAAAACAAATTTGTTAGCTTGAGAATGAGTAGAACTTGATGGTGTAACGTTTGCTTTTAACACGTTGGCTTCCAAGCCAAATTTTAGGATTTTGGTATGTGATAAGTTTGGTTGGGGTGACTTCTGTACTATGTGTCACCGTTGATATTAAGCATTATCTTTTGCAATCAATTTTAAAAATGTATGGTTTCAATTTATAGAAAATTAAACTAAAGAACCGATACCGGAATAGTGGGAATTACCAGTGATATACATAAGTATGAAAGCATCTAAAAATCGTAGTTAATTTGATATGAATTAATTATAGCTACTGTTGTATTTATACATTTATTTTAAGAAAGTACAAACGTTAAGGGCATCTATGATCTGTAACGTGTGGAGGGTGGGTTACTTCCACAGCACTTAGGCCTTATTAGGCCCATTGTGCATCCTCCTAAGATGACAGGCACCTCTTAGCTCATGAGCCAGCCTACAGATTTAATATAGTTGAAAACGTTGCCAAGAATTGCTTCTCTTATATCGGCTGGGTTAACCAATACTCGCTGAACACAAATATTCTAATAAATAAGAGCGTCGAGCAATCGTAAAGGATATGCTCGATGGTCTAATCTTCTTGCACCCTCTGCAGAGTGCGGATCTTGACAGCCCCATGATATGGAGATGCTTCCGTACTTGGCAGTCTCTTATAAGTTCAATTTTGGGAATAGGCAATTTCAAGTTACTCGTTTGGCGAGTTACACGGGAATTTGATTTATATTTCGACTTTTTGTTATGGATCATGCAACAAGTTTTTAAGATAAATAAAGAAGGTAATGTTTATATTTCTTGTAAGAACAGCGGTCTACAAGAAACTAATCTGTGTACTCCACATAAGAACCTTATTGCCCGTTTCTGCATTATAAAGACTCTACCAAATAATTCGACAGAACAGACTCCCCAAAAACTAAATAGCATAACGTAAATGAGAGTCAACTAACGTATAATATGCAGTTTTTGCTGCACAAGCTCCTAATTCATGAGAGGTAGTTCTAATGACATAACAACCCGATGCGAGTTTTTTAAAAGTGGACCCACATGTGATTTGAATTTAAAATCCGTGTCGATATTTAAACCCAAAAATTTTGTACAGTTTGTGACTTCCACAGTATCCATATCTATTAAAATATCAGGAATATTACATTTAAAGTTTAGCATTTTTGTATTTTTTTTAAATTTAATGAAAGAAAATTTGCAGTACACCATGTTTTAGAGGATTTAAGGTCATTACTAATATTTGCATAAAGAATATTGACGTATTTATTATGCCACAAGATAGTAAATTTAAATCGTGAATATTGATTTCTATATCTAGATTCTAGATAATTATTATTAACAAATTATTAAAATAATTTTAAAGTAATGTTTTTATTTTTTTTTATTTATATATTTGATTAGATAATTTATGCGACAAGCTTGTTAGCTCAGTTCTCAGAGCGCTCAATTTTATTAATTTTGCATGTTTCGACCATATCGCGGCGCAATGGAAGCAACGTCTTTTTTTTTAAATATGAAAATTGAAAAAATACGTGTTTTGTTATTTATTTTAAATAGGTACTTTTCAATATTCTTATGGCCGATCTTTTCTTTTCGCTATTTATTTTGTACCATTTTGATTATTGTTCTGCAAAAAATTTAAAGTAATCTAATGTTATTTCACCGTTATTATCCTATGAAAGTCTTTATAAATAAAATTAAGTTTTTAATTGCGACAAAACACAAGAGGTAAAACGCTATAAAACTTATTTATTAAAGCATATAAAAAAACCAGACACATTTTGATTGAACTTTATAGCCAGATTTCCTGATTTTTTTTATAAGATGAATTTGTAGTCGTAGGAAAAATATTGTAAATCACTTGTGAGAAAGTAATTTTATACACTTGTGTCCCACTCGAGTAAAAAATTTCAATTTTCATACTCGTAATGTAATACACCATATCAGTTTAAGTAATACAAAAACAACATAGTTGGCTCGGTAGCGTAGTTGTCTAAGGCATTTATATTTACTTGTAGGCAATTTTATAATTGAGAGACAAACGGCTTCGAATTCTACGGCAAAACAGGTGAATTTGTAAATAATTTGTATGGTTCGTTATAGAATTTGGTGTATGCCGTATTCAGTAATTTAATTTTTATTAATATGACATCCATATTACAAATTCGCCATGCTTTACCGCCTCGATGATAATGCTTGAGGTTTTTCGGGTTTTCTTCACATTTAGGTCAAATAGCCCTATAAATCATCTCTAAGTCACTGAGCGCCACGGCAAATAAAAATAATAGCCGTCACAGGCTCAGTCGGCTTCAGGAAATTTACTCGTGAGATTGAATTAGGGAAAGTATTATTATAACAAATACTGGTCAGTTCTAAGATAAATAAAAAAAATAGATATTAAAAAAATGACCACTAGTTTTCTCTTTACATAATATTGCAAAACATAAAAATAATTTTATTTTAATTTTTTTTTAATTTATTTTAATTTATTTTAATTTATTTTAATTTATTGTAATTTATTTTAATTTATTTTAATTTATTTTAATTTATTTTAATTTATTTTAATTTATTTTAATTTATTTTAATTTATTTTAATTTATTTTAATTTATTTTAATTTATTTTAATTTATTTTAATTTATTTTAATTTATTTTAATTTATTTTAATTTATTTTAATTTATTTTAATTTATTTTAATTTATTTTAATTTATTTTAATTTATTTTAATTTATTTTAATTTATTTTAATTTATTTTAATTTATTTTAATTTATTTTAATTTATTTTAATTTATTTTAATTTATTTTAATTTATTTTAATTTATTTTAATTTATTTTAATTTATTTTAATTTATTTTAATTTATTTTAATTTATTTTAATTTATTTTAATTTATTTTAATTTATTTTAATTTATTTTAATTTATTTTAATTTATTTTAATTTATTTTAATTTATTTTAATTTATTTTAATTTATTTTAATTTATTTTAATTTATTTTAATTTATTTTAATTTATTTTAATTTATTTTAATTTATTTTAATTTATTTTAATTTATTTTAATTTATTTTAATTTATTTTAATTTATTTTAATTTATTTTAATTTATTTTAATTTATTTTAATTTATTTTAATTTATTTTAATTTATTTTAATTTATTTTAATTTATTTTAATTTATTTTAATTTATTTTAATTTATTTTAATTTATTTTAATTTATTTTAATTTATTTTAATTTATTTTAATTTATTTTAATTTATTTTAATTTATTTTAATTTATTTTAATTTATTTTAATTTATTTTAATTTATTTTAATTTATTTTAATTTATTTTAATTTATTTTAATTTATTTTAATTTATTTTAATTTATTTTAATTTATTTTAATTTATTTTAATTTATTTTAATTTATTTTAATTTATTTTAATTTATTTTAATTTATTTTAATTTATTTTAATTTATTTTAATTTATTTTAATTTATTTTAATTTATTTTAATTTATTTTAATTTATTTTAATTTATTTTAATTTATTTTAATTTATTTTAATTTATTTTAATTTATTTTAATTTATTTTAATTTATTTTAATTTATTTTAATTTATTTTAATTTATTTTAATTTATTTTAATTTATTTTAATTTATTTTAATTTATTTTAATTTATTTTAATTTATTTTAATTTATTTTAATTTATTTTAATTTATTTTAATTTATTTTAATTTATTTTAATTTATTTTAATTTATTTTAATTTATTTTAATTTATTTTAATTTATTTTAATTTATTTTAATTTATTTTAATTTATTTTAATTTATTTTAATTTATTTTAATTTATTTTAATTTATTTTAATTTATTTTAATTTATTTTAATTTATTTTAATTTATTTTAATTTATTTTAATTTATTTTAATTTATTTTAATTTATTTTAATTTATTTTAATTTATTTTAATTTATTTTAATTTATTTTAATTTATTTTAATATAATTTATTTTAATTTATTTATATTATTTTATTTTAGCACTGGAAAAGTAAATTTATATTGTCAAATTTGGAATTGAATCATACATTATAATACATAATACATTATAATATTCTTTTGTTCGTCAACATATATTTTAGCCGGTATTTTCACCAAAGGACCTAAGGTGCTCTTACGTTCACTTACGAAAACAAACTGGGGTGCCACGAAGTAAGAAAATATATACAAAGTGAGGTGCCACAAAGTAAGGAAGTATTTTTACTCGCGAGGTGCCACTACGTCGTAAACGTCTGAGCGTTGTGAGCGACCGGCCTGACCTCTGGGGAGTATACGGTTCAACTAAAATCGTGTTTTTATAGAAAAATGGTCGAAAAGGCACCTTTCTGAAATTTGGTAGGGGGGTTAGTAAGGTGTTAAAAAGGCCAAATATGCAATAAAACGTTCTAGCACCTTGCAATGGTGCAACAACGTAAATATAGGTGCCACTTCGTCCATATAAATGCGATTTTGGCGCCTCAACGTACGATTACCTATATATATATATATATATATATATATATATATATATATTTAACCTTAGCACTATCTTGCTTCCATATATGGGAGTCATCACATTACATATTGCTTCCCCGACTATATTGCTACCGTATGTCGGAAGCAATATAGTTTTTATCCATTTTCTCTGTTAATAATGATCATAGCGCCTCCTAATGAATAAGGATGATACCGTTATGTTCTTCTGATTTATGTGTTACATTTTTGTATCATTCTTCCACCTCTAACATGCTCAAATGACAATTCCAGCGGAGTCAATATAGTTAGTAAAGTAACAAATAATATACGAAAAAAAGTTCCGAGTTTTTCCGCTAGAGCTCCAAATAATATACATCTACCTATATACGCCTTACAGTTTACGCACTATATTGATTCCAACTATTGGCAACGCTGTAATATATTTACATCTGTTACCGTTTTTCACGTAATACACAGTTTGGATTTGGGATTCACTGCGCTCAGTTCAACTGCTACCGGTTCATCGTTTTCCGTGTAGTATATAGTTTGGATTTGGGATTCACTGCGTTCAATTCATTTCAGGTGTGCTTTAAGAAAAATGTCGAATTATCCATTTTTTATAGACAAGGTAAATAATACTGCATTTATTAAGTTGCAATATTTTTATGTGTAATTATATATTTTATTTTATTAGGAAGGTTGCAAGTTCTATGCGTCAAAAAAAAAACAAAAATTGGTTTTGCAACAGGCCACTGTCTCCTGTTTCAGTTAAAGGAAAAGATAGCCAGACATCAAGGGTAAGTTCTTTTATAGTTTAAAGTAAATTTATTAAATAATGAATAATGAATAATGAATAATGAATAATGAATAATGAATAATGAATAATGAATAATGAATAATGAATAATGAATAATGAATAATGAATAATGAATAATGAATAATGAATAATGAATAATGAATAATGAATAATGAATAATGAATAATGAATAATGAATAATGAATAATGAATAATGAATAATGAATAATGAATAATGAATAATGAATAATGAATAATGAATAATGAATAATGAATAATGAATAATGAATAATGAATAATGAATAATGAATAATGAATAATGAATAATGAATAATGAATAATGAATAATGAATAATGAATAATGAATAATGAATAATGAATAATGAATAATGAATAATGAATAATGAATAATGAATAATGAATAATGAATAATGAATAATGAATAATGAATAATGAATAATGAATAATGAATAATGAATAATGAATAATGAATAATGAATAATGAATAATGAATAATGAATAATGAATAATGAATAATGAATAATGAATAATGAATAATGAATAATGAATAATGAATAATGAATAATGAATAATGAAATAAATGAATAATGAATAATGAATAATGAATAATGAATAATGAATAATGAATAATGAATAATGAATAATGAATAATGAATAATGAATAATGAATAATGAATAATGAATAATGAATAATGAATAATGAATAATGAATAATGAATAATGAATAATGAATAATGAATAATGAATAATGAATAATGAATAATGAATAATGAATAATGAATAATGAATAATGAATAATGAATAATGAATAATGAATAATGAATAATGAATAATGAATAATGAATAATGAATAATGAATAATGAATAATGAATAATGAATAATGAATAATGAATAATGAATAATGAATAATGAATAATGAATAATGAATAATGAATAATGAATAATGAATAATGAATAATGAATAATGAATAATGAATAATGAATAATGAATAATGAATAATGAATAATGAATAATGAATAATGAATAATGAATAATGAATAATGAATAATGAATAATGAATAATGAATAATGAATAATGAATAATGAATAATGAATAATGAATAATGAATAATGAATAATGAATAATGAATAATGAATAATGAATAATGAATAATGAATAATGAATAATGAATAATGAATAATGAATAATGAATAATGAATAATGAATAATGAATAATGAATAATGAATAATGAATAATGAATAATGAATAATGAATAATGAATAATGAATAATGAATAATGAATAATGAATAATGAATAATGAATAATGAATAATGAATAATGAATAATGAATAATGAATAATGAATAATGAATAATGAATAATGAATAATGAATAATGAATAATGAATAATGAATAATGAATAATGAATAATGAATAATGAATAATGAATAATGAATAATGAATAATGAATAATGAATAATGAATAATGAATAATGAATAATGAATAATGAATAATGAATAATGAATAATGAATAATGAATAATGAATAATGAATAATGAATAATGAATAATGAATAATGAATAATGAATAATGAATAATGAATAATGAATAATGAATAATGAATAATGAATAATGAATAATGAATAATGAATAATGAATAATGAATAATGAATAATGAATAATGAATAATGAATAATGAATAATGAATAATGAATAATGAATAATGAATAATGAATAATGAATAATGAATAATGAATAATGAATAATGAATAATGAATAATGAATAATGAATAATGAATAATGAATAATGAATAATGAATAATGAATAATGAATAATGAATAATGAATAATGAATAATGAATAATGAATAATGAATAATGAATAATGAATAATGAATAATGAATAATGAATAATGAATAATGAATAATGAATAATGAATAATGAATAATGAATAATGAATAATGAATAATGAATAATGAATAATGAATAATGAATAATGAATAATGAATAATGAATAATGAATAATGAATAATGAATAATGAATAATGAATAATGAATAATGAATAATGAATAATGAATAATGAATAATGAATAATGAATAATGAATAATGAATAATGAATAATGAATAATGAATAATGAATAATGAATAATGAATAATGAATAATGAATAATGAATAATGAATAATGAATAATGAATAATGAATAATGAATAATGAATAATGAATAATGAATAATGAATAATGAATAATGAATAATGAATAATGAATAATGAATAATGAATAATGAATAATGAATAATGAATAATGAATAATGAATAATGAATAATGAATAATGAATAATGAATAATGAATAATGAATAATGAATAATGAATAATGAATAATGAATAATGAATAATGAATAATGAATAATGAATAATGAATAATGAATAATGAATAATGAATAATGAATAATGAATAATGAATAATGAATAATGAATAATGAATAATGAATAATGAATAATGAATAATGAATAATGAATAATGAATAATGAATAATGAATAATGAATAATGAATAATGAATAATGAATAATGAATAATGAATAATGAATAATGAATAATGAATAATGAATAATGAATAATGAATAATGAATAATGAATAATGAATAATGAATAATGAATAATGAATAATGAATAATGAATAATGAATAATGAATAATGAATAATGAATAATGAATAATGAATAATGAATAATGAATAATGAATAATGAATAATGAATAATGAATAATGAATAATGAATAATGAATAATGAATAATGAATAATGAATAATGAATAATGAATAATGAATAATGAATAATGAATAATGAATAATGAATAATGAATAATGAATAATGAATAATGAATAATGAATAATGAATAATGAATAATGAATAATGAATAATGAATAATGAATAATGAATAATGAATAATGAATAATGAATAATGAATAATGAATAATGAATAATGAATAATGAATAATGAATAATGAATAATGAATAATGAATAATGAATAATGAATAATGAATAATGAATAATGAATAATGAATAATGAATAATGAATAATGAATAATGAATAATGAATAATGAATAATGAATAATGAATAATGAATAATGAATAATGAATAATGAATAATGAATAATGAATAATGAATAATGAATAATGAATAATGAATAATGAATAATGAATAATGAATAATGAATAATGAATAATGAATAATGAATAATGAATAATGAATAATGAATAATGAATAATGAATAATGAATAATGAATAATGAATAATGAATAATGAATAATGAATAATGAATAATGAATAATGAATAATGAATAATGAATAATGAATAATGAATAATGAATAATGAATAATGAATAATGAATAATGAATAATGAATAATGAATAATGAATAATGAATAATGAATAATGAATAATGAATAATGAATAATGAATAATGAATAATGAATAATGAATAATGAATAATGAATAATGAATAATGAATAATGAATAATGAATAATGAATAATGAATAATGAATAATGAATAATGAATAATGAATAATGAATAATGAATAATGAATAATGAATAATGAATAATGAATAATGAATAATGAATAATGAATAATGAATAATGAATAATGAATAATGAATAATGAATAATGAATAATGAATAATGAATAATGAATAATGAATAATGAATAATGAATAATGAATAATGAATAATGAATAATGAATAATGAATAATGAATAATGAATAATGAATAATGAATAATGAATAATGAATAATGAATAATGAATAATGAATAATGAATAATGAATAATGAATAATGAATAATGAATAATGAATAATGAATAATGAATAATGAATAATGAATAATGAATAATGAATAATGAATAATGAATAATGAATAATGAATAATGAATAATGAATAATGAATAATGAATAATGAATAATGAATAATGAATAATGAATAATGAATAATGAATAATGAATAATGAATAATGAATAATGAATAATGAATAATGAATAATGAATAATGAATAATGAATAATGAATAATGAATAATGAATAATGAATAATGAATAATGAATAATGAATAATGAATAATGAATAATGAATAATGAATAATGAATAATGAATAATGAATAATGAATAATGAATAATGAATAATGAATAATGAATAATGAATAATGAATAATGAATAATGAATAATGAATAATGAATAATGAATAATGAATAATGAATAATGAATAATGAATAATGAATAATGAATAATGAATAATGAATAATGAATAATGAATAATGAATAATGAATAATGAATAATGAATAATGAATAATGAATAATGAATAATGAATAATGAATAATGAATAATGAATAATGAATAATGAATAATGAATAATGAATAATGAATAATGAATAATGAATAATGAATAATGAATAATGAATAATGAATAATGAATAATGAATAATGAATAATGAATAATGAATAATGAATAATGAATAATGAATAATGAATAATGAATAATGAATAATGAATAATGAATAATGAATAATGAATAATGAATAATGAATAATGAATAATGAATAATGAATAATGAATAATGAATAATGAATAATGAATAATGAATAATGAATAATGAATAATGAATAATGAATAATGAATAATGAATAATGAATGAATAATGAATAAAGTAATTAATGAAATATTATGCACTACGTGTTTTTAGGAGCAACTTCTGCTAGATGACGCAGAACCGGAGTTTAGTTTGTCAGTTTCAACTATGTACGACAGTGATGCTGATCCTGAGTACTTTCCTGATTCTGACGATAATAGTTGTGGTGCAACTGTCACTGATATCAAAGTGAGAGACAATAATTCAGAATCCAAGTTGAACTCAACTATGAACTTATCTGATGATACTTATACGGAAAGGGTGTTTGAAAAGGTATTATAACGTAGTTAAGAAAGGTTTCACGAAATTAATTATCTATTTGTTTTCAGGTTCACATTCTACAAAATATAAGAATAGACACAAAAATCCCGGAAAAAGACATTTTACCGAATTTAACTACTGGTTTAGTCCAACAAGAACAGGTAAATTAATGGCATAAAAGTAGTTCAAATAATAAGATCCTAAAATTTTAAAATATCTTTTATCAAATTATTTTTATTTTAGGTAGACTGTGGGGATGCAGAAATGCAGGTTCATAAAATAAATCGCGAATTAACAAAAAATAAAGATAGTATTTATAGAAACAAGACATCATATAAAAGGAAGAAAGATACGTGCTATTTTTGTGAATCTGAAATACTGAATTTTGGAAGGCATATGGAAAGAAATCATTCGTCTGAAATAGAAGTGCAGAAAATATTCTCCAAAAAAATCAAATCTGAGGAGAGAAGACAACTTCTAGCTCTTTTAAGGAAAAAAGGAAATTATATTGTAAATTCAGTGAAATGTACAAAGCCTGTCAGAGAAGCTGTGGAATCAGATAAAACTTTTTTGCCATGTTCAAATTGTTTGGGTTTTTACAGAGCTAAGTTTTTATATCGGCACAAGAAAAAATGTACAGGAGAAGGCACTAAGAATGCCCAAGCTGAAGGGCAGAATTTTTTACTGCATAATAAAAATAAAATTGATAAGCATTTGAAGGAGCAAGTATTTCCAAGAATGAGAGCTGACAAAATTTCTCTTGCAGCTAAGTCAGATTTTCTCATATGCGCCTTCGGCGCTAGATATCTAAAAACACATAGAGAAAAGCACGAAATTTATGTAACAAGTAGAAAAATGAGAGAACTCTCTAGACTTTTACTGACATTAAAGAAAATTGAGTCTTCAGTTCAAAATCTGTTTCATGCACTTCAGTCAAAATACTATGATCAAATCGTAGAGGCAACAAAATTGGTAGCAAAATATGATTCTTCAAAAGATCTCTTTATATCACCTACATACGCCATGAATATCAGTACTTCCCTAAAGCAATGCTGTGATATAGCAACCTATATGTTAATAAAAAATGAACCCTCTGTAGAAAATTCTAAAAATGAATCAAATTTGAAAACTTTTATTCACTTACTAGAGGCTAACTGGCGATTTGATGTATCAAGTCAAGCTGCCAATGACTTGAACATTCAAAAATTTAATAAAATAACGATTGTTCCCTTGGCAAGTGATTTAAAATTATTAAAAGATCATTTAATTTTAAAAGCTAAAGAGGCTTTACGACTCCTACAGCAAGATTCTGGTAATGCAGTTGCTTTTAATAATCTTTTAGAGACCATATATTGCAGGACGATTTTGTTAAATAGAAAACGCCCTGGCGAATTACAGCGTATGTTGGTTCATACCTATAGTAGTATAAATAAGAAAGCTGACAGTTACGAGGAATTTAAAGAAGCAGTTAGCGAAACGGAAAAAATATTACTGAAAAATATGAAAAGAGTAGTCATCAGAGGCAAAAGAGGACGTGGCGTACCTGTAATATTTAGTACTGATATGCAATATCATATAGAAGAGTTACTAAAAATAAGAAATGAGTTTCTAGGAGACGAAAATCCTTATTTATTTGGTAAGGCCAAAACAACAACAACAATTCAAGGTTATAGAGTATTAGCTAAATATGCCAAAGCTTGTGGTGCAAAAAATCCAGACGCTTTAACATGCACTAGATTAAGAAAACATCTAGCAACATTGACACAATTATTTAATTTAAATGAGAATGAAATAGAACAACTGTCTACGTTTATGGGCCATACATCTAGTGTCCATAAAAATTCATATCGCCTGCCGGACGATGTTTACCAGACAGCAAAAGTTGCTAAATTATTAATTTTGATGGAAAAAGGCAAAGCAGGAACAAATAAAGGAAAAACTTTAGACGAAATAGATTTAGAGGAAGATCTTTTGAAAAACACAGATATGGAAAGTGATGACGAAGAGAATGAACTGAATGAAAATCTAGAAAATGAAAGTTCTTATCTTAATGAAAATGAAAGTTCTTATCTTAATGAAAACGAAAATTCTAACCCTACCGAACCTGAAGCGGTTCAAAATAGTCCTGATCCTGCAGTAACGGCCCCACTGCCAAGAAAAAATAAAAGAATATTAGTTCCTTGGACCAAAGAGCAGAAAAAAATAGTAAAAAATTATTTTCATAGACATATAAAAAATAAAAAACCTCCTAAACGATTTGAATGCGAAGACTTAAAAGCTAAGCATCCGAAGTTGCTAAATAATAAAGATTGGCTGAAGATGAAGGTTTTTGTGCAAAATTTATACACAAAAAAAAATTAATGTATTTATATTTCCCCATTCTTAATTTCATTATTTTCGTATTTTTTAGTTATTTGTTATATTATTTGAATTTTCTTCGTTTTCTTATTATTATTACTATTTTCACCTATAATTTGTTTCATCAGTTTTTTTAATACTTTTCATTATTTTATATATTTTCCATTGCATCAGTGAAATTTGGGAATCGTTATTTGCTGTAACACCTGTTCTCCGACACCTTCAATATTTAATTTAATATTATTGCATTTACATAAAAATGTCTTGTTTTAAGTTTTTAATAAATGTAATTAAATATTAATGTTTTTATTTTAGTTTTTAATATATTGTATTATGTAAAAAATAAAAATCATGTTTTAAAAGACTTATTATTTAACAACAAAGAAACAAAAAGTAAAACCCTCAGTAAATATTACAATATAAACTTTCATAACAACTGAAATTAATACTAATAAAAGTTAGTAATTAAAATAAATACTATCTCTAAAATTAAGCATTAATAAGATCATTAAAATTTTTATAAATAAATTAGGTACAATAACTGATAAACTGGCAAATATAATTTATTAGATGCGTCTATAATACTAAACAAAGTCAGATGTGTTAAACACATAACTTTCCTGTACAGTTATTACAGGCTTTATTTTGTTATTTTATGCAACCTATTGTATCAATACTGTAAACTAAATATATACATTTTCCACATACATCTTACTCGAAACATTTTTTTTATATGTATTGATTGCCAACGAAAATACTGAAAAATTAAAATTTTATACTTTTCCAAATGTAAATAACAGATACAAAATATAGAAACGACCCCCTATAAAGTACCCCCCAGATGTTCCTACTCTGACCCTAATCAGTTTACCGCAGGCTGGATTAAAGCTTAAGTTTAAAATTTGGTGCTTTTCTCTGTATCCGTTCATGAGTTATCGAGTATACAGACACGCGAACGCACACACGCACGCACACACATGCACACACGCGCACACACAGACATTACGAAAATAGTCAAAACGGATTGAAGGGACCACAAAACGTGATAATCCGTCAAAAAAATCATGATTCCTATACTTTCCTTATCTGTATACAGACAGGAAAGTAAAAGTAATACCAAACCAAACTTATAAAAACATTATTTCAACCTTGTTGCGTTGAAATTTTTAAAAAATTCTTCTGATTTTACTGTTCAATTTTTGGCATGAGTTATTGCTACATTGGGAAAAATTGGCAACTGCGCAGGACGCAAAAAAGTCTTGTTTATAAATATACGGATGTAATATGGTCCCAAAATGTAATATTATATACTCCCTGGAATCAAAATAGTTAGTGAAATGAAAGGATGCAATTATAGCTTCATAATGTAAAAAAACGTATACTTATTTTTTAAGATTTCACTCTCAAAATTAGGTTCCATGTATAATTTTTTTAACAGATTCAATATACGCTTTAAAAAATGCGCAAAACAGGTGTTTTCTGCAAGATGCAATAAGTGTGTTTTATGAAAGGAAGCAAAATAGCCGCAAGCTGTATATATATATATATATATATATATATATATATATATATATATATATATATATAAAATTGTTTATCCTGACTGACTGACTGACCTATCAGCGTACATCCAAAACTACTGAGCCTAGAAAGCTGAAATTTGTAACATAGGTTTATTTTATAACGCAAGCATCCGCAAGAAAGGATTTTTGGAAATTTTAACTTTAAAGGGGGGAAATGGGAGAAAATGGGGGGAGGGAGCTTTTAATGAAACTCTTTGTTCTTTAAAGTTAGAAACATGAAAATTTAAATTACAGCTACTGAGCATAAATAAATAATGACGTGTTTCAGGGTTTTTGGATTTTTAACATTTTAAAGGGGGAAAACGGGGGGTGAAAGTTTGTAAGGGACTAACGATTTTTTGTTCTTTATGAAGTTAGAAACATGAAAATTGGAATTCCAGCTACTGACTACAAATTATTAATGACGTGTTTCAGGATTTTTGGATTTTCACATTTTAAGGGGGGAAATGGGGGGTGAAAATTTATTTGGAAGTATCCATGTTTTTGGTTCTCTTTAAAGTTAAAAACATAAAAATTGGAATTGCAGCTACTAAATTAATAATAATTTGTTTTAGGGTTTTTATATTTTTACATCTTAAGGGGGACAAACGGGGATAAAAGTTCGGATGGGAGTATAACTTTTTTTATTCTCTTTGAATTTAGAAACATGAAAATTGGAATTGCAGATAATGAGTACAAATTAATAATGACGTGTTTTAGGGTTTTTGGATTTTCACTTTTAAGAGGGGGAAACGGGGGGGGGGGGGGAAGGTTGAAAGTTTATTTGGAAATATCGATTTTTTAAAGGTAGGAACTTGAAAATTGGAATTGTAGGTTCTCATCATAAATAAATAATGTGTCATGGCTTTTGGATTTTCACATTTTAAGGGGGGAAAACAGGGGTGAAAATTAATAAAAAATTATTAAAAATTAACAAAATTTAATAAAAAATTATTAAAAATTAACAAAATTTAATAAAATTTAATAAAAATTAATAAAAAGTAATAAAAATTAATAAAAATTAATAAAAATTAATAAAAATTAATAAAAATTAAGAAAAATTATTAAAAATTAATAAAAATTAATAAAAATTAATAAAAATTAATAAAGATTAATAAAAATTATTAAAAATTATTAAAAATTATTAAAAATTATTAAAAATTATTAAAAATTAATAAAAATTAATAAAAAAAATTTAAAATTTTTAAAAATTAATAAAAATTAAAAAAAAATTTAAAATTTTTAAAAATTAATAAAAATTAAAAAAAATTAATTAACAAAAAATTAATAAAAATTAATAGAAATTAATAAAAATTAATAAAAATTAATAAAAATAAATTAATAAAAATTAATAAAAATTAATAAAAATTAATAAAAATTAATAAAAATTAATAAAAATTAATAAAAATTAATAAAAAAATTTTAAAATTTTTAAAATGAATAAAAATAAATAAAAATGAATAAAAATTAATAAAAATGAATAAAAATGAATAAAAATGAATAAAAATGAATAAAAATGAATAAAAATGAATAAAAATGAATAAAAATGAATAAAAATGAATAAAAATGAATAAAAATGAATAAAAATGAATTAAATGAATAAAAATGAATAAAAATGAATAAAAATGAATAAAAATGAATTAAATGAATAAAAATGAATAAAAATTAATAAAAATGAATAAACATGAGTAAAAATGAATAAAAATTAATACAAATAAATAAAAATTAATAAAGATTAATAAAAATAAATTAATAAAAATTAATAAGAATTATTAAAAATTATTAAAAATTATTAAAAATTATTAAAAATTATTAAAAATTATTAAAAATTATTAAAAATTATTAAAAATTATTAAAAATTAATAAAAATTAATAAAAAAAATTTAAAATTTTTAAAAATTAATAAAAATTAAAAAAAATTAATTAACAAAAAATTAATAAAAATTAATAGAAATTAATAAAAATTAATAAAAATTAATAAAAATAAATTATTAAAAATTATTAAAAATTATTAAAAATTAATAAAAATTAATAAAAATTAATAAAAATTAATAAAAATTAATAAAAAAATTTTAAAATTTTTAAAATGAATAAAAATAAATAAAAATGAATAAAAATTAATAAAAATGAATAAAAATTAATAAAAATGAATAAAAATGAATAAAAATGAATTAAATGAATAAAAATGAATAAAAATGAATAAAAATGAATAAAAATGAATTAAATGAATAAAAATGAATAAAAATTAATAAAAATGAATAAACATGAGTAAAAATGAATAAAAATTAATACAAATAAATAAAAATTAAAAAAATGACTAAGTGATTTTGAACAGTACATGAATAACGCTTTTTTAGCAAGGATGCTTACCTGTTCAGATATAAATTTTTTGTGACTTAATCAACAATTCATTACCTACATATGAAAGCAAAAACTGAAAATTGATTTGCAACTCAAACTCAATAGTGAAAAATCACAAAAAAATGTTGCTTAGAACAAGAATTACAAACCACTCATGATGTTTATTTTTACTTAAAAAAATAATACTCTAATTAATAATTATTCAATATTTTTTAATAATTACTTTATGTTTATATAATTATTTTATATTTTTATTGCATATTAAGATGTACCTCTTTTAATAAATAAATAAAAGAATTTTCTTGTGTCCCAAAAAAAGGGCTCTTAAATTTATGTGCCAAATGAACTTGGATGTTTTATTTTTAGATCATAAAATTTTAATCATAATCAGCATTTATTTTTTGAAAACGTCAGTAATTTCTTACCTCTTTGAGTCACCTTTTGCTCGATAACAATCAAAGTCCTATGTTTCAATTTGCTAACAACCATTTCCAAAGGTTCAGCATCAGTTTTCTTGTAAGACAACAATTCAGGATCACCAGCTCCAATCCAATACAGATGCAAATTGGCTCTTTGATGATCTTTTGCTAAAGGACTCCACGGTTGTGGGTGTTCAGCTCCTGCTTTTCCCCACACCACTAGCCACTCATTGTAATAATTCAGTCTGCGTCTAGGGCCTCCTTCTAGCACCCAACCCTCTTTCCACTGTCCCCCGTAACCTAATACGTGACCGTCGTTGCAAATGCAAATAACTTGGTTGTCGAAAATTGTACCATCACAGATAATGTTAGCTTGAAGTTTGGCTGATAATTGTTTATCAAAAATAATATTAGTAAGATCACCTGTCTTGTTATTTACAGATATAGTCACTAATAATCCAGTTGACAGTAATAATATTAATTTATTTTCTTCAAACTTAAAATTTACTATTCTATTATGTATTAAATGCTCTTCTAACTCTTTTAACTTATCTTTTAGTTTCTGCGGTCTTTTATTTGGTAGATACCATAATACGCCTCTCTGTTCACAATATTTCTTTTTACTGTGGCTATTTACCAAGTCATTTCCTTCCTTTTTGTTGTGGTACCTGGAAATAATTCGTTAAATAAAAGATCATTTAACAAAAAAACCACGTACTTAAATGAACCGTAATCCGTATTTTTTAGGATAATATCTTCTTGTGTCGTCCAAAAATGGATTTCGCTTAATAAGGTGACCATTGCATATCCCTCTAATGCTTATTATTGCAATTTCCTACATTTATTGTCTTTTTTTCATCGCATTTTTGAATTTAGACAATTTAGGCCAGTATTCATATGGTATGACAGTATTTCTTGATTCTTGAATAAAATCAGGCTGGATTGTCTCTGATAAAATGTAAATAAAAATACATATAAATAAAACACAACAAAACCAATCAATCACTGTCAATGCTGGCTGTCAGCTGTCAATGTCAGAACTGTCAGGCCACTTTCAGAACCAATGTTGTATATAGTTATATAGATTGCTCACTGAACAGAGCCGTTCTGGCCTAAATATGCTTTAAAATAAAATTTCAACAATTGAATATTTAAAAAAAAAAGAATTACCTTAATTTTTACTTCAGGTATCAAAGATTTAAATGTAGAACAATCAAAATCCAAGAATAATTACTAGAAAACATAATTGAAGCTGTACAAAAACTAACTGAACTTATATAAACAAAAAATAAACTGAAAATAATGACTACAAAATTACCCTGAATTGATTATAATTGACCTTAACTTTATGAAGGAACATCCCATTTTTATAAACCCAAAATAATTATTTTACGAATGTTGTTTCGCCATTATAAGGTCCTAAAAAAGTTCAACTTTGAAAGTTTATTTAATATCCTATGAGAAATAAGTTCTTTGCATAAGCCACTTTCAACAATTGAATATTAAAAAAAAAGAATTACCTTAATTTTTACTTCAAGGCGCGATATTATGTTAGGTATTTTGAAAACAAATTTTTTTGTGTTGTAAAGTTGAGTCTCCATATAGTCAAATAAAATTAGGAGATATAAATAATTCTTATAACAAATAGAAGTAAACAATTTTAAAACACTCTCGTTTCAGAAATAGCACTTATCAAACACATAATTATTGCAATATGTAATACAACTTTGAAAATATAGGTATCAATAGGTTTGGATAGGACCGATGTGTTAAACAAAGTTTACATTACCAAATGAAGATTAAAATTACATTTTTTAGGGCCGATTCCACCGTTGTGTTAAACGTAGATTAAAATAACATTGTTAATGTAAAAATGTCATTTTAAACTTCGTTTAACACAACGGTGGAATCGGTCCTTGCATTAACAATGTAGAAAGAAATAAACCTAGGTCCTTAAGGTATCACATCATATATCAAATTATTTACTTTACACAGGAATCCTGAAAATTTTTTTACTTGGATTTAATTTATGATATACAAATTTAAACTTAAAAATGTTTTTTCGCTTTTACAAACATGGCATAAAAACTAAATAAAATTACGTACATACCCTATTAAATAACTAATATTGCTATAACAGTCAAAACAGAATACGAATTTAAATAACCATTTATTAAGTTTAACAATATGGCTACTGTAGCAAGGTTAAACAAAATCAAATATCCATATATACCGAATATAATGTTGAGGATTCTTTAAAATTTCCTACATTATTTATTTTTGTTTATGGCCTAGGTGTGTATACCGAATAGGCCAGTCTCAGTTTGTGTTTGTCTTCTTATTCAAGTGTGTTCAGTGTGGGCTTTATTAATATTTCCCAGCGCCAATTGAGGAACAGCAATGTTAATTAGAACCCAAAAGTCAATCATCTAACAATTTTGACATTTACCCGCCACTGGCATCTACAATCTACAGGCATTAGATTTCTAGTCTAGTTATAGAAGGTCTTTGTTGTTCCAAATCACTTGACAATATTGCGTTCGGTCTGCCAAGTTCCTTTAACTCCTTTAACACTTTTAACTCCAAACGACCCTTTTAGCGTTCGGTTAAGTCCGATTAGTGACAGTTTAACACGCTTAAATGTCATTTAAAAGCACCCTAAAATTTGTCCCGCTGCAGCCCCTGACTATCCGAACTCGCCTCAAGAGTTAAGACACGTGACAGTTGACAGTACTCGGATGACAGAGGATAAGTTCGACTATTATAAATATTACACTCCTTGTACTCCTTATCATCAACAAAAGTTATAAATTGTTTTTATTTCAGAGAATTGAAGTTTTGAAGCACGATGAATTCACTTGATTTAATTATTTTCTAATTTCAACAAGATAAAATAAAAATGAATTACTAGATCAATCTCTATTTTCAGAAATCGGATTGACCCAGTTCTAATAGCCGAACTCGACCGAAATGTCACTTTTCATAAATGTCAAAAGCAAAATAGTGTAGTGGTGTAAATGTTTTTCTAATGAGAAATTTTAGCAAAATGTATAAAACAATACGTTTTGGAATGTTCCTCATATTTTTTCTGTTCATAAAAGTTGATGCTTTACCGGTCGAAGGAAAATGGAATGAGAATCTGACATCGGTACGTATGATTAAAATAAATTGTAAAAATTGCCACCCTATCAACGTTTGATTTCAGGGCTACAACAGCATATATCTATCGAAAAGTTTATTCAAAGACGCCAAAATTTATATAGGAAGTAAGTAAAAGAAATGATTCTAATAGGAAAATAATGAATTACCTGTATAAACTTTCTTTTAGTAAATTGCGATTCTAAAATCATGGATCAGCAAGTTGGAATTAGTGTTGCTATAATACAGTCTCCCTGTTGGGATATTACCAATTCGTTGGCGGTTCTTAAACAGGTAAAGATTTTTACGTTTAAATTATAATAATTCATGTATCTTTGATTGTAATGAGATAGCTTAAAAGTTTTGGACACCAGGGTATTCTGATTGTTCCTTAAACTAGAATATTCTTGTCCTAATGTTTCTTCAACTCCTTGAAGACATTTTGATTATTATTCTGGCAGTAAAACATGCATTTATAGAGTCACATTATTTATTTACCGATCATAGGTAGCCCCCATTAAAACAATACAGAATACATATCACAGTCATTTAATAATAATAAATTAGGTAATTTAAAATATATACATATTAGATAATAAAGAATTAATGAAAAATCTAAACCTCAATTCTATATTTAAAACCATAATTTGTTCTATCCAAAGGCTGGGTGAATGTATTACTGTTCCTAGTTGCTCTAAAGTGTACAGAGAATCCAATTTGGGACAATTAGTATATAGATTAATAATGTTATATAAAACTTCAAGATCCCTTTGGTTTCTTCTACTTAGGAGGGTCTCGAGATGTACAAGAGTGTGTAATTCATTATAATTTTATCTGAAAGGGGCATAAACAGATTTGAATGCAACAATGTGTAAAAAAATTCTTTGAACTTGTTTTATATTATGGATTTGATATACATAAAAAGGATACCATACAGAGAAGGCATATTCAATATAGGTCTAAGAAACAAGAATCTTTAAACACATCACATTTTTAATGCTTTATTGACTGAGGCTGTTTGTATGAGGTTGAAAAGATGGATGAATCTATGATCACACCCAAATCTTTTACCTCTGGAATATAGCTTTATTAAAATACAACCAAAATATAGAAAATATAAGTCATTAACATAAAATTTATGTTTTGAAAATAATTTATGAGCTTTACCAATTTATAAAATAAAAAAAAAATAAAAATACGTGTGGCACTCTGAGACTGCCGCGGTAAAGCTATTGCATAGCATTTTTTATCAACTTATGCAATTATAATTATTTATGCAGTAAACTAAAAATATATATATTGACAATTGGTTTGACAGAATTGTCGCTCTGGAGTTCCAACATCTGACGTAGAGGGTAAAGAAGTTCATTTAAATTTGTATTCATTGAGTATTCCGTCTTTTTAGTGTAACTTTAACAGGTTATGGGCCCAGGTACGCCATTTTGTCTAAAGTAATCTAAAATTTGCGATAAAACGTTACTCACAAAAGTCGTTAAAAATGGAGCTTACAAAAATACGAATTGGACTTTTAGAAGGTAAATCGAATTGGTCCACATGGAAATTTAGGGTCTGCACACTTCATAGCTCAAGAAATTGTTGAAGTTGCTTCTAAACTGGAAGAGATGTGTGGGATCTTTTAAATGTTAATAATAATACTCTTAGTAATAATTGTATCCCATCAATAAATAAAAATGTACTTATAAAAGTATAATTTCGTATAATAAAACTCGATAACATGACATGTATATAAATTATCAAAAAAAAAAAACAAAAGTCATAATTATAAATAAACAATTCTTGTTTCCCTCCCAATGAGTTCAACCTTTTGTCTTGCTAGAACTGCCACGAAAGGTTGTCTAAATGATGACAACAATTTAATTCGTATGACGTAATAAAAATGATAAAGATATGTAGTGCATGTCGCTACAAGATGTTACATCAAATAAGAGCCTTAGGATATACAGTCCATGAACTATTATGTGACAACGGATGAGAATTTGATAATCAAAAAGTCCAAGACATCCTTCCCAAATTAGAAGTTAAACAACGATTTACTATGCTGTGACGAAGTCACTAAATTTTATTTTTAATTAATCTTAAAAATGTATATTTCAATTAATTCCCGCCTGAGAACATGTAGAAGTTCCCCCGTATTTCTGTTTTCCAGGAATTACCGTTTTTCAAAAATTGCGAGTATCCTCGTAGATTAAAATATTCTTAATTTGCCGAAATCCAAATGGGCATTTTTAGAGTCGATCTCGTATGAATTATCTACTTTTAATTGTCAAGGTACTAGAAGGACATTTTTTATATTTCTAAATTGTAAACAGTCAGCTGTAGTGGTGGAATTACGCCCTCTTCTCACTTGCCAGCCGCCGTAAAATCTTCTCTCTTGATTGCCGACAGCAGAAAACTATTCACCCTTAGTTAGTACCTAGTGAGTACCGTGATTTAGTTCATCGATTAATCCCGTTTATCTGCTAAGGTAGGAACCGTATATTATTTTTTTTTTATATTGGCTTTTATATAATTAGTTGGGACACCCGTGTGATAAGTGAAAAATTTTGATTCATATCCAGGATTTATTATTTCATCCCTCAGTGGGAAACCGTTGGCAATTTATTTATTTGAGGTTGGACCTAGACTAGACACCGAGTGCTCTCTTTGTCAGCTACTATATCCAATTGCTTTTAAAAACCGCCTAGTTAACATCGAAGTGAGAGGTTCGACCTGTTTTCAATTTTCTTCTATTATTTTATTGTTTTATTTTCTTTTTTTTTTTTTAGGTTCGATCTGTTCTCGGGTTGGAGTGCTCTCTCTCTCCTGATGACGTATCTAATTTCCCAAAAAGACGTTTAAATTAATTTCCGCGCCTCACTTCGTGTAAAATTTATTTTCTTTTATTTATTTATTTATTTATTTATTCATTCAATTGTATTTGAATCATTCCGTTCTCCGTCCACAACTAATTATTGAACGAAGCCGACGATTATTCTCATTCAATAATAATTGCCAGGGCGCAGATCGTCTCGTCTAAGATACAGGGACGTTCCGAAAACTTTGATTTCATTTATTTGCTTGCATTTGATTACCGTCATATTTAAATTGTTTTCAAGTGTATTAATTTATTTTCATATATTTTCCGTATATTGGGCGTTTCACAATTCCCAGTCCGATTAGCCCCCTGTGCTAATAAACCATAAATATTTCCCTATGTTTAAATAATTTTCAATATTAATAATTTATTTTTCATAAATATTTCCATACGTTTAACTAATTTATTTTTCATAAATTTTCCGGATATATGGATCCGTCAATATTTAAATACTTTTCAATTTTAATAATTTATTTTTAAAGAATAGATTTTCCGAATGCAGGGAGCCGTTCATATATAATTACCGTTATATTTATTTTTTTTGTAAATACATATTTTATTACCTATTCCTGTGTTTCTTTTATTACTGGTTCTTAACCGTTCTCTTTCAGGGTACCGTAGAGTACGAGGTGTAAAGGAGATAAGTGTTTTATTTTTTATTTATTCTAGTATAGTGGCTACCTGGCAGTGACCGCCTGGAATTATTTTTTTACCTCCACTGAGTTTACTTTGAGTACACTCTGGTGTACTTCAGGGTCACAGAGCAAACTGCGATACCAAAACTGGCGCCTGAGCAACCCCTATTCGGGTATCACCATCATAGCGCCATACAGACTCGCTAATTCACTGTAGGTGAACCAGGAGCCTGTCACAATGCCTTATAGGTAAATGATTCTGTAGAGAGAGAAAATAGAACGCTTGTAGAAACAGCACGTTCATGGTCAAATTCCGCAAGGACTTTGGGCTGAAATGATAAACTCAGCAAAATATATTCTTAATCTGAGTGGTTCTTCCAGAATTGAAGGAAAATCACCAACAGAGGTGTGGACAGGAAAGAAACCTAACTTGAAGCATGTTATGCCCATACACGACATTTTTTTTATTAGAGAATTGGTATCAGATGGAGAAATTATTGTCAAGAAGGTATCGTCTGAACTCCAATTAGACGATATGATGACTAAATCAATCCCAAAGCCTAGATTACACTTTCTCTTCCCAGCAGAAAACTATTTAATGAAGGAAAGTGTTAAAATAGTTACATTATCATGTTTTCTCTTTGGTTTAACACTTAAATGTTTATGATATACACTTATTACCTATTATTTTGTACGTTAAATGTCAGCTACTTTTTAAAATAAAGAAGTTCATTTAAATTTGTAATAATTGAGTATTCGTCTTTTTGGTGTAACTTCAACAGAGGGCGAATCTGATCAGCAAATAAAATCTTTAGTTGAATTACTGTACCAATAGATGTCAGGCGCGATTGTCCCCAATAACTTTTACATAGCGATTATCCTACTATAGTTCTTTATACAATGGCAACAAGGTGTTAAAGTGGTTCTTAACCCAGTAGTATATCCTCCAGGCGCTAGGTGGCATTCATTTCGTCTGCGAATCAGAAAAGTGTCATCTGGTTACAATTTTATTTTATTTATTTTAAGTACAAAATAAGTAGCTGGAAGGAGCATGCTATGTCCGCGTTAATCTAATCCAGTGGTCGCCAACTTGTCGATCGCGAGCTACCGGTAGCTCGCGGAGGCAATTCTGGTAGCTCTCACAATGATTTTAATTTAAAAAATACAAACTGCAAAAATCAGAGAAGTTTCCGAAAATTCCACAAAAAAATCTAATTGTCATAATATTATACATAAACAGCGGCAACGTTGCGGTGAGCGATCTGCCGCTGATTTCTGATATAAAAGCATTTATCAAAAAGCTGGAGTTTTGGGAACAAAACCTAATTAACAGCGATGCCAAGCATTTTCCTATTCTTTCAGAAAAAATATCTCAAAATCCATTAGAACCCTATGACAGCAAATATCATATAGAAATAGTTTCTACCCTGAAGAATAACTTCAAAAATCGTTTTAAGGATTTCAACGAAATGGCTTTAGTAGCGCAGTTTGTTGTTTCACCCTTTATGGAAATTGATATCAAACAGTTTGCAACTTGTGTTATGCAGAACTTTGGCGAAGACATCGCTGCAACAGAAATGGAAGTAATTGAGTTTCAAAATGATTTAGCCTTAAAATCGTTAGTCTCAAGTACCAAATGTATCTGGCCTATTGTAAGTAATGATAAATATTCAGTTCTATGCCGTGTTGCCTTGAAAGTGAAAGCATTATTCAGTTCAACTTATTTGTGTGAATCTTCTTTTTCCAATATGAAGTTTATTAAGAACAAATATCGCAATCGACTTACAGATGAACATTTGGATAATTGTATTCGAATGGCTGTATCAAATTATACTGCAAACATTAAAAAAATTATCGATGAGTCTGAGTGTCAGCCTTCTCATTGAACGTGCTTTTTTATTTTTAAATGTTTATGTTCATGATAGTGCGTTACTTTTTTGTTGTTATTATTAACTATTTTTAAATCTTACGTGACATGCCGTTGTGGCTGGATAAAAGTTTGTGTTTATTTTTCAAACACCTTCGTTTGGTAGGTAGGAATGTAGCTATGAACAAGTACGTACTAGTAATATTAGTTATTTCGTTATTAGTTTATTATTAGTACCTATGTATTATGTATTACCAGTTAAATAGTAAAATAAATACAAATAATGATAAATTAACTGTGGATTATTTCATTTACGTTGCGTTACGTGGCTTCCGTGTGGGTAGCTCGCTGTTTATTCCAAAATTAACAAAGTAGCTCAACACATTGAGAGGATGGCGACCACTGATCTAATCGATCTGACGAAAGTGGTAGCTATGTTGTACTATGGATGACTCATCATCATATTATAAATGGTTTCTAAAATTGGTTTATAATTTTAGTGATTAAAATTTGTTAATAATTTGGCATTGTCATAATAAAGACGTAAAAAAGTCAATATTTTTTTTTAATACATTATTACTTTGATTTTTCAAATGAAATCCCTCTGTAAGTTATCCCAAAAATATTTTCCTATATTTATACCACCTAACATGCAATTTTATAGTAAAATTTATTCACATAATGAAGGTTAATTAAAAAAAAAAATATGCAAACTTTTCACAAGAAAATAGCAATTCGTTAAAATGAGAGAAATCGGTAAATTTAGATAATATGCAAATGAGAATTTATTATTTTCTTTTCTACTCCCCTTTATGACAGTACGTCATTGGTAGACCGTAAACACTTGTCGCCATATTCGTCTAGTTCACTGTCAAAATTAGATACCATCGCGATTCCAAGGTCGTTTAGGATTTCTCCTTCCTGACTATATATATTCTAAGGTATCAACCAGTGTTGCCAGTTTAGTACAATTGTACTAGATCTAATACATTATTTAAGAATCTGGCACTCTAGTATACTTGAAGCAAAATCTAGTACTTTTCCTTTTTTTAGCCTTTTTTCATTTGACGTGTAAAATAATATCGTTCATTTCGAAGAAGAGGGATACATATCAAAAAACTTAAAATTTTGAGAATCTATTTAAAATTATCTCATGTTTTATAGGAAAAATGGGAACAAGTTAGCTTAACACCACCAGAGAGCAGATATAACTTTCTAGTTTTTAGGCTTACCAAATTATTTAAACTTGTTCTTTTGAAAAATTATTGTTTTTGAGATATAACCCTCTTTCTTGTTTTGTGTTCGTTCTGCTTTTTTTGCTCTTCAAAGCACACCATCACAATACGAAAAATATGGTAGAATTTATAGAATATGGTACATTTCCCAGACAAATCTGGTACATAACAAAAATATATTCTGGCAACACTGGTATCGACTTTCCTACTTTGTTTCTTGTTATTGTAATAAATAAATAATACCGTACGAATTTATGCGGTTAGGGTGAGATTACAGAACGTCTGCAACTTTGCAGATCTGCAAATATGACGGCAACTTTGCAGATCTGCAAATATGGCGGACTTACAGATGCTAGTATCAAGTTTTCGTATTCCAAAAAATATCTGCAATTTAGTAAAATTTATTGTAGTTTATTGCGAATTTGCAGATATTTTTTGGAATACGTAAACTTGATACTTGCATCTGTAAGTCCGCCATATTTGCAGATCTGCAAAGTTGCAGACGTTCTGTAATCCCACCCTTAATCGATAATACCATTTTTTTTTTTTTTTTTCAGGAAATATCATTGCCGAATCCCGACTTCAAAAACACCTCAAAAGTGTACCACACCAGCGAAACCTACAATTGCAACGATCACATTTTCATCCACGAAAATCCAGATCCAACCGACAAAAATCAAGAACAACGCACCAGCAAACAACCCATCCACAAAATCGCTCACGACGGAGTCTACGTACTAGCTCTAAAAGTAAACACGAACACCTCCGAGTATAGCGTCGGGGTGCACATCGAAATGAAGAACGATTACGGTTATCTATCAGCTGCTGACTGGCCTTTGTTGCCTTTCTACGGTTTCATGTGTTTGTATTACGTCATGCTTGGTGTAATATGGTTGATACTGTCTTTTTCGCAATGGAGGGATCTTCTACGAGTACAATTCTGGATTGGAGGGGTAATTCTACTAGGAATGTTAGAAAAAGCAACATTCTACGCCGAATTTCAAAGCATTAACAACACAGGAGTGCGAGTACAAGGCGCCATGCTTTTCGCAGAATGGATATCTTGCGCTAAAAGAACATTAGCGCGAATGCTTGTCGTAATAGTTAGCTTAGGGTTCGGAATAGTAAAACCAAGGTTAGGAGCGACGTTGCATCGAGTAGTAGGAGTGGGGCTTCTATATTTCTTCCTAGCAGCTTCGGAAGCTTATTTACGGATAACCAAAGTTAAAAGCGATCCCAGCAGGGATATCCTAGTAGCATCAGTACCATTAGCAGTACTAGATTCCGCTATATGTTGGTGGATCTTCTCAGCTTTAGTAAACACTACAAGAACTCTAAGATTGCGTAGAAACGAAACTAAGTTAACCCTATACAGGCATTTCACTAACACCCTCATATTTTCAGTATTAGCTTCTGTGTTCTTCATGTTGTACACCATCAAAGCGCATCGTTTCGTCGACTGTTTGGTGAAATGGAAAGACATTTGGGTCGATGAAGCCTATTGGCATATTTTATTCTCGCTTTTACTGTTGGTGATAATGATTTTATGGCGGCCTACCAATAATAATCAGCGCTACGCTTTCGTACCTCTTCTAGATACAGGTGACGATGCTGACGAAGAAGAACAACTAGTAAACGATGCGTATGGAGTTAAAGTAAGAGTGCATCATCCTAAAAATGGTCCACCACAACGAACGACTGTAGATGACGATCTTAAATGGTTAGAAGAGAATGTTAAAAGTGATCCTGCTTTGCCCATATTGGATTCTGATGAAGAATTGGTGAATACGAGGTTCGAGGTGTCGAAGATGCAGTAACGAGTTGCCAATGCAGTTATTTATTCTAGGTATATTGTGCTGCAAAAAAGACTGAACGAACTGAATGTGTATATGTAATTAGAAAGTAGGCAGTCCTCTTTCAGCCATGATTTAAAATCGGTGATACTTTATGAATGAAATAGTACTTATCGGTAGCATAATATTCAGCAAACCTCCGTTGTTGTGGTGTTGCCACATTACTCTACAAATTTCCCCAGATCTGGGGAAAATCTATAAAATTGTGCCCAAGTGGCGTACGATCTACTAATGTTGTTTGTAGACATTTTGGTCTATGTGAACTATTATTATTAGACCGAAAAATTCAAATTGCTCCTTTAAAAATGAATTAGTAACATAACGTTTCAGAGCTGATTTTTTAATGTCTGACTTTAAAATAACTAAAATTTAAATACTTTTTGTTTTTCGATTAAAGACTAACTAATAGCTAACTTCAATGTTACAATCGGGGTAGGGTTAACCCATTGTTAAAAGATAATTATTACTTTATAACGTAGAAAGCATTTGAAATTTTTAATATGGATGTTGTTCGATTTTTCCCCAGATCTGGGGAAATTTATCTGTAAAGGGATGGTAAACCGAAACAATGGTCTAGCCGTTTTTGGCAAGTTTCTATGAAAGTAATGGATTAATTTATGCGGTGCAGTGTTGCCTGATTGCTCTACAAATTTCCCTAAATCTGGGGAAAAATGGATGAAAGTGCACCAAAGATCTGATCTGGGCTGTGTACTGAAGAAACGGCGTTGTCGTTTTCTTACAAGTTTCTGGGAAATTATCGGATTTATTTATGCTGTGCGGTCTTTCCAAATTACACTACAAATTTCCCCAGATCTGGGGAAATAGTTCTACTAATGTCATTCTTAGACATTTTGGTTTATATCAACTTTAATGTCAAATAACCAGTCATAACCTAGGATTAGGCTGAAAAATTCAAATGGCTTCTTCTAATTGGTTACAAATGAAGTTAGGTAATGTTGCTACGTCACATAAAATTAGAAACACGTTTTAGGGCAGGTTTTTCAATGCGTAGAAGTCTGATTTTAAAATATCTAAAAACTTAACGAATATTTTTTGTTTTTCAATTGACAGTTAAAGATTAACTAAAAGCTTTAACGTTACAATCGGGTTAGGGTTAACCCATTGTTAAAAGATAATCACTTTATAACGTAAAAGGCATTTGAAATTTTTAATATGGATGTTGTTCGATTTTTCCCCAGATCTGGGGAAATTTTTACCTGTCTAAGAAATTATCGATCTGGGCTATGTGATGAAGAAGCAACGTTGCCGTTTATCACCCTTGCCGTTTTTTTTGGCAATAATTAGATTGATTCATGCATTGTCGCGAAATCTCTAAATTTCCCCAGATCTGGGGAAAATCGGCAAAAGTGTACCCAAGTGGCTTATTATTAAAGTCATTCTTAGACATTTTAGTCTATGTGAACTTGAATGTGAAATAACCGATAAGCTTAGGCCGGAAAATCCAAATGCTACATATAAAATTAGTAATGTTTTAGGATTGGTTGTCCAACCAACACTTCAGTTTTTCAATCTTAACGCTCATTTCAATGTTACAATCAAGGTAGGCGGCCTTTGACATTTTTAATATGGATTTTCTTCGTTTTTTCCCCAGATCTGGGGAAATTCTGTTTAAGGATCTGGGGTGTGTACTGAATAAGCGGCGTTGCCGTTTTATAGCAAGTTTCTGGGGAACTAACACGGATTAATTTATTCAGTGTTGCCTAGTTTACAAATTTCTCTAGATCTGGGAAAAAATCGATAAAATTACTCAAGTGACTTACCATTTACTATTATTCTTAGATATTTTGGTTCATAACTTGAATGTCAAATAAGCAATCAGAAGTTATGATTAGGCGGAAAATGAAAATCGCTCCTTCTAGTTGTTTAAAAATAAAGTATGAGCAACGTTGCCATATATAAAATTAAAAACGTGTACAAAGCTAAATGTCAACCAATCAAAATGTTAGTTTTGTTTATATTTCAGGTTTAACAGAGTATTGCAATTTTCAATCGAATCATAAATAAAAGAAATATACTTTCACCGTTTTTCCCCAAATTTAGGGAAATTTGATTGTGTCGGAAAGGATCTATCGAGCTGCGTTGTGTACTGGAGAAGCGGCGTATCCGTTTCTGAGGAATTAATGGATTGATTCATACGGTGCGATGTTGCCAGATTTACTTTTAAAATTTCCCCAGATCTAGGGAAAAATCGATGAACGTGTACCTAAGCGACTTACTATCTTCTAATGTCATTCTAGACATTTTGATCTATGTAAACTTGAATGTTAAATAACCAATCAGAAGCTAGAATCAGGCTAACAAATTCAAATCTTATTTTCTAGTTAAAAAATGAATTATAGACAATGTTGCTACATATATCAAATTAGTAACGCAACATTTTTCAATGTACAGTTAAGTCTGACTTTAAAATAATTCAAACAACAAATACGTTTTTGTTCTCAATTAAAGATTAACTGAAAGCTAACTTCAACGTTACAATCTGGGTAGGGTTAACCTAGAGGGCATTTGAAATGGATGCTGTTCGAATTTTCCCCAGATCTGGGGAAATTTGTATGTATCTAAAGGATCTATCGATCTGAGTTGTTTACTGGGAAGCGGCATTTTCTTTTTTTGGTAAGTTTCTGTCTAATTAATAGATTTAATTTGCGGTGTTGTCAGATTTACTTTACAAATTTCCCCAGATCTGGGGAAAAATCGATGAAAGTGTGCCCACTAATATTGGACATTTTGTAACTACATGGTCGTCTGGCGCCCAAACTGAGCAACTTTGTACTGAGGTAAGTTTACTTAAATCGACTTATTTTGGTTTTTAAAAATGTATTTTTTAAATCGTAACAATTTTAAATAATATTAGTTATAGAACAACCACGGAGGTTTGCCAGACCCTATATGTTATTTTTGACGTAGATAAGTCTTTAAAAAAAGTGAGAATAGTAGTTACTAGGCAGAAGGACTATAACCAAATGAGTAATGAGGTAATTTGTGTTCTACTAACAGTTACACAGTAGACTTATCAAATAATTTTTATTAAATTGTACTATTGTTTATTTTGTAATTTTTACATGCCAATAAAATTTTATTTATTTATAAAAATATTATGTTTATTAACTTTTTATTACTATTATATTAATTTAGAAGTTACATACATTTAAACTATTTTTTAAACAATATTTAAAAACGTATATATGTCAAATTGTGTGACAGAGTGCTTGGTTTTTCTTACATGTTAAATGTCAGTAGAACACAAATTGCGTCCCACTAAAATGGCAGTTTAAATTATTCTAATACATACGAGGTACGTCCCAAAACAACGTTCTGATTGTGCATAAAAATTACCCTCAAAATATTTTTTTCTAATTTTGACATGTAATCGCGGCAAGTGTCAAAATATTTTAAGTTACGCTTGTATATTTTACTTAAATTATTTTAACTTGTTAATAAAATATTTTTAATTTTTCCCTGTATATTTTTCATTTAAACTGGCTACATAAAAATAATTGGACAAAAACTTCTAAAATTGACATATAAACGTAGTCTTTTCTTTTTTCAGTGCGCTTTAAAAGTTGTTTCTTAAAGATTATTAAACATTTTAATAACCTTTTTTACCTTCAGTCAATAATAAGGGGGATACAGACTTCTAAACTTTTAGCGAGGCTAAGAACAATTTTGATTATAGACCAGTCAATAAAGACTTTTTAATAATAATTGGTTAGTTTAAATAACACTAATTTTAAATATGCAATATATGTCATCGGTTTTCAGCAATTTTGTATCTATGATATAAACTAAAACAGTATTTTATATATAAAGAAAAAATGTGAATTGAGTATCTTTAATGACTGGTTTATAAACCAAGTTTATAGAACAGAGATTTCATATTTAGGTTAACAGTTTTTCACAAAATCACGCCACGAGTAGAAATAATTTTTAAACAACTACAGACGATTATAAAAGTCTATTTTTATGTATGAGAGGGTATTAAAATAATAAAGCGTTCGTAATCCATAGGCGTACCACTTCTTTTAGTAGACAGTTAAAATATTTTTTGAAGTTATTCCTCGAGTATACACTTATATTTTCACCTAATTAACCTGCTTATAACTTCTAAACAGCTGAAGGTAAAAAAGTGCAATTTTTTCTAAAATGTGTAATTTTTCCACAAGGTATGTTAAGAACATTGTGTCAAACGGGTTATGTAGGTATAAGGGTTTAAACTTTGACTTTTAAACAACGTTACGTTCATAAATAATAATTTTAATATAAAAACTACTTCTTACCTACAAATCCAAATCAGAATCGAAATCAGAAGATGAACTGTCGCAACCAATATTTACAATGAGTGGCTCGATCATTTCATCAGTAATATTGTCCAACTTCCACATTTTCTCTTCTTCTTTAATCGTATGATTTACTGCCTTTTCCCAGTTTTCAGGCTTCACATTATTTACAGCCTCCAAAAACAACTGTTTAACATCACTCATTTTAAAAGAATTATTTTTTCTTGAAACTTCTCCCTTTATCTGTGCCCATATCAGTTCAATCGAGTTTACTTCGCAATGATATGGTGGTGATCTAACCACCGTCATCCCACGATTTTTTGCAATTTCAACAATTTCATATTTTTTGAATTTCTCTTTATGAGGGGAACACAAATGATACAGTTCTTTTCTCACAGAACCGGGATGGAACTTAATATTCTTTGAATTTGCCAATTCTGTAAATCTTTTTTTAACCACTTGTGGGCATTTTTTCTATAAGTCTCGAGTGATAACTTGCATTATCCATTACTATTATACAGTTCTGAGGAAGAAGATTTGTAATTTGTTCGAACCACTCTTTAAAGACATCAGCATTCATGTCCTCATGGTAGTCACCGGTACGAGTAGATTCAAAAGTCAATAAACCACCTTTAACAAAACCGTTTGAACTACCGATGTGTACTATTATTAGTCTGCGCCCCTTTCCTGATGGTAGATTTAAACCAGTAGATAAATTATTTAAAAAAGCCTGTCTTCGACTTGTAACAGTTTCATCTTACCAAAATTTATTTGGTTTATGTCCCTCGTTGATCCATGTTTCATCTAAATAAAATATATTTATTCTTTGGTTTCTCATTTCTTTTATAGTCCTTAGGTAATTTCTTCTCCATACTACAATATCGCTTCTTTCTATTAAAATAGACTTTCTGGAATGATTTTTCCATAGAAAACCTATTTCTTTTAAAAGTTTCCATAGTGTGCTTCGACTCATTTCAGGGTAATCCTTATCATCTCGAACCGTGGCAAGAACTTTGTCTACTGTCGGAAATTCTTTTCTAAAGAAGAACGCATGCACTTTCCTTCGAAGTCTTTCTTTCAAAAGATTTTCTAATTAAAATTTTGGTTTTCCTGGAGCTTTACGTGCTGTTTGAAACTCGCCACATTTCTCTTCTTTAACAACTCTGTAAATCGTAGATTTCCCAACACCAAGCGTACTACTAACTAATTCCACTGTGTCATCAACACTTTTACATAAATGTTTGTCTGTAAATGATTTAAAACAAATGTTAATGTTTTTTCATTAACTGTTAAAGGACCGATTTTTTGTCGTTTACGCGGCCCTTCCAAATTTTCCATGATCACACTAGAATTCACACTGCACCTTGCAAGTTGCAACTAAACGACATTTAGTAAACTGTCAATAATACACAACTTGGACCTCCTTACTAAATGGAAAACCTATAATCGCATTTTCGGTGAAATTTGTTGGGAAGGTATTCATCTACATATACTTCGATTACTGTAAGAAATTCTTGGAATTAAAATAAAACAAAATTGGCAAATAGGTACTTATTGAAAATAATCTTAAGATACGGCTATGTAATCTTTAATACACAGGGCTTTTGGCCTGTCCAAACCTTTTTCTATTGTTCTATACAGCTTAAGTTTATAAAGGACCAAAAAGGACCAA
The DNA here is from genome assembly GCA_927349885.1 of Psylliodes chrysocephalus. Classification (NCBI taxonomy): domain Eukaryota; kingdom Metazoa; phylum Arthropoda; class Insecta; order Coleoptera; family Chrysomelidae; genus Psylliodes; species Psylliodes chrysocephalus. Next base: position 24,976,079 of record OV651827.1, on the reverse strand, counting down.
TAAAAGACCCAAAACTTGTAATAGCTCAGGTACATTTATTACAATTTTAGGAAATATTTAGATTATTCTGTAAAAATATTTAAAATGACTGTACTAAGTTTAGCATTAGAAATGCTGTTTTATTACTCTCTTATACATAAAAATAGTCTATAATACTGACCCAATCAAGGCTAAACCAGATATAAAAACCTTTGAAAATCTAGGCTCGGAGCTTTTAGAAAACGAAGTAGAATCTTCCTAAAAAAAAGCGACGTTACTTTCGTTTCGATCTGTTTCAATAAACAAAAAAATAGAAGCCTTGGAAGTATCAGATTGAGTCTCGATTTACTTTTACAGAACATCTGGTAGCTACAGTATTATTAATGAAAGAACATTTTAGCGAATACCAAAAAAATTTTCCTCCCAAATTGCTGATACAGTTAAAGTATATCCATTTCTAGGAAAAAAATCGTGTAAAAATAGAACTGCAAGTAAGAAAGAGAAGAATTATTGCAAACCATTTCTTCCGTTCTTCTTTTATCATTAATTTCATAGGAAGATATAGGTGCAATTTTCAAGGAACTATTAAGCTACTAGCAGTTTTAGCAAAGAGTACAAGTCGGCGTTTTTTTGCATAGAATACAGAGCTAATTGGGCTATATACTGGGGTTAAGCGGTAAGACGCGCGCGGCGCACAGTATTTAAAATACGTAGCGGAACAAACGAGCCTTACGCGTTGAACTACACCGGTATACTGCCGTTCGAGAAAGGACTGTGGAGGACTGGCGGCTGATCGCGGTAATTGGGCGAGTGACTCCTCTTTTATAGTTATATTTTGTACTCTTTGGTTTTAGTGACACCTATGTCAACATCCGTAACTGAAAGATGCTTCTATATGTCAAAGAGAATAAAAACTTTTTTAGCATACCAAATTAAATTGTTTTCTAAGAATTTATTCTGCGTCATTTTTGAAATAAACTTTTTTTATTCACTTATGTTGTTTAATTCATTTATTACTTTAAAATGTTTATGAAAAAAATTGATTAATTCTCACCAGGTTTCATTGGTGTTCAGGTGACCGTAACAAATGAAAATGTGAGGCTCAAAAAATATGTATCGTTAGTTTTAGCTTTTTTTATAAACTTAAATCGTCTTTGACTAAGAATCCTAAAGAAAAAATATCTGTAAAAGGTCTTTACAAAAACACCACATATTCCTTAGACCAAAATAAGTCGATTTAAGTAAAATTACCTTAGTTCAAAGTTGCTTTGTTTGGGCTCCAGAGGGCCTTGAAGTTACAATTTTTAAATCGTTTATCCCATATAAATTTAAAACGGCATAAGTGATTTTGGTATATTGGTAGAGTTTTATGTGGCAAAAAAAATGGTATTAAAATTTTGTCCGATAATAATACATAGGCGTAGAACTTGATTTTTTAAATAATTGCACCTTTAAAAATTCTACGCCAATGGAAGAAAAGGAGTTTGAGTATGAAATTTAGATTGCGCAACTCATTTACTTTAAAAAAGGTACTCTTGATAAGACTCGATTACTCTCATGGTTTTCGCTAAATTTCTGTTTTAATAATTTAAGAGTGTATAGGTTTCACAAAAATATTTATTTACAACATAATCAAAATAGAGATTTTGCAAAAATTGTTCAAAATGTTCACCATTTTCACGCATACAAAGATTTATACGTCGAAGAAAATTAAAATGTATCCTGTCCATAACTTCTTCATCACCTCTAAGATTGTTTATTGCATCTTGAATACGTTGCCAGAGTTGTTCCTCATTTTCTACAGGTTCCCTGTAAACTGTGGATTTCAGATGTCCCCATAAAAAGTAATCCATAGGTGTTAGGTCTGGGGAACGTGGTGGCCAGTTTACAGGTGCGTCATTACCTCTGCCTATCAATTTGTGTGGATATTGTTCATTCAAGTGGTTTCTAACGTTTAAAGAAAAATGTGGTGGAGCTCCATCTTGCATAAACCACATATCTCTCCGAAGTTGGAGAGGTAAATCTTCTAACAATTCTGGCAACGTATTTTGTAGAAAATCCAAATATTTTTCTCCAGTTAATCTTCGTGGAAGTATGACAGGACGAATAATGAAATTACCAATTATTCCAGCCCACACATTAATTTTGAATTCGTGCTGAAAATGGTTTTCCTTTATTGCATGCGGATTTTCAACAGCATAAACATGTTCATTATGGGTATTAGTTATACCTCTTCTTGTAAAACCCGGTAAAGAGAACCTTCTTGACAAAGTTTGGATCTCTTTCTCTTTGCATATTAACAAATCGACAAAAACCCAAACGAATTTGAGGATCATGGACTAATAATTCTTGTACTGGCTTCTTATGGTATGGATATAGCAATTGTTCTCCAAGCACTTTGTGAACGACATCTTTACTTACTCCTAGTTCCCTTTCAATTCGTCTGGTGCTTAATTCTGGATCTTCTTCAATACGTTCTAAAATGTCTTCTTCAACTTCAGGAATCCTTACAAAACGTTCTCTTCCATTATCAACAGTGTTGCAAAGGAACCGGTCTCCCGAAGACGTCTCTCAACAGCAGCAAAAGTTGGGTGGCTAGGTACACGACGATTTGGAAACCTTTCAGAGTACACCCTGACACTATCTCGAGCATTTCCTTCACAAAATCCTAATGTCAGTAACATATCGGTATATTCTGCATTGGTATATTGTACAGCCATATTAATAAACCACGCATTTGTTTTTTTAATTATTGTGTCAGAACACTTTCAATTGTTAACAAGAGATTAGGTGTTAAAACTTGACAATATTTTTATTTAGATGAAACTATGGAAACCAACAATAAATGTTTTTGTATACGTATTGCAGGCAAATAATTAATATTCTTCAAAAAATCGTACATGGCAAGAATCGAGTATTTTTGTTAAAAGTCTCGATTAGAGGTGTTGAAGAAGATATGAAAAAAGTACATTTTTATGTTTTTCATCGTATAAAATTTTGTCCGATAATAATACATAAGCGTAGAACTTGATTTTTTAAATAATTGCACCTTTAAAAATTCTACGCCAATGACAAAAAAGGGGTTTGAGTATGAAATTTGGATTGGGTACTCATTTACTACAAAAAAGTACCCTTGATAACACTCGATTTACTCTCATGGTTTTGACAAAGTTTCCATTTTAATAATTATTGTTTATGTTCTAAAATTACTAAAATGCAAATTTCGTCAAAACCATGAGAGTAATCGAGTCTTATCAAGAGTACCTTTTTTAAAGTAAATGAGTTGCGCAATCTAAATTTCATACTCAAACTCCTTTTCTTCCATTGGCGTAGAATTTTTTAAAGGTACAATTATTTAAAAAAGCAAGTTCTACGCCTATGTATTATTATCGGACAAAATTTTAATACCATTTTTTTTGCCGCATAAAACTCTACCAATATACCAAATTTCAGCAAAATCGCATATGCCGTTTTAAATTTATATGGGAAAAATGATTTAAAAATTGTAACTTCAAGGCCCTCTGGAGCCCAAACGAAGCAACTTTGTACTAAGGTAATTTTACTTAAATCGACTTATTTTGGTCTAAGGAATAGGTGGTATGTTTTTGTAAAGACCCTGTATATAAATATTGTGGGTTAAACAAGATTATTCCCAAATTGTTAATCCGATTTGAGAGTAAAAATAGATCTCGTATTTTAGCACATTTGTAAATAATATTCCTATATTGCTTAACTTTAACTAATATTCGTAATAACTAATAAAAAACTTATAAAAATAGACATCACTTAAATGGTAATAAAAAGATTTCCATAAAATTGGTGGTAATCATTATTGATAAGTTATTATTTTTATTTTAACATTATCTTGACATAATTTATTGTGTAAAAATGTTCATAACAGTTAATAAATTTGTACATTTAAAAAATGTAATTGAAGTGAGTTTGTTACTTATACTAAATTATTTTGTTTTTATTTTTGAAAATTTTTATGGTTTTTGTTGGATTCTGGGTTTCGTTTAATAAGTATTATGTGTGACTTAGATAATTGTCTAATTTTTCAAAATAAAGAAATTCCAAATGTTAAGAATTTTATTGCTGATTTCCTAACTAAATAAATGCGCTTTTTGTAAACCTAGTCATAAGCTATGATTCACAAAAAATGTTTCTAAAGTAGGATATGACCGACAAAAATAGATTTGAGTTATGTCTGTGATAACACATTAAATTACAGACGCGAATTTACACGTTATATTTGAACGTTTATTTACACGAAATGAATACTTTTCGAGTAGTGAAAGACGCCAGATCGTTGCCCTTTGAAAAGTAGTGTAACCTACCTCACTCAGGTACCTTAATAATTAATTAATTCCATTTATTAAATTCAAAATCCTTCATTTAACGAAAAATCTCCCAGATAATTAAATCTTATTTACGACACCTAATAAATAATATCTATAACCACGTCCGTAAAATATCTAAATTTCGTGCACGTGTCTGGGAACCTAGACCATAAGACATATATCTTTTCACGAAGTTATCATCATTAAAACACTTAGCTCGCTTATCTTTCTAGTTTCGATGTTAAGACCGATTTTGACAATATTTTGATACATAATAAATCAGCCACCCCCTTTCCACCCAGATACGTTTTTCGCTGGGAACTAGGATACACAGAGACGTCACAAAAGGCCATTAAAACTAGTATAAGAACTCTGACCCAAATGAGCTCAGAGTCATTCATTTTTTATTATTTGATGTGGAAGCATTCATTTTATTGTTTGTATCCAGTTATATTTCAAGTTTAATAGTCAGTACCTTTCTTAAAACGATCTTCCTAAACAACGTATATTCTACAATATCTCCTATACCCCGAACGCGGTCAACGTCCCATGCCTTATTTCCCGACGTTTGTTGTCCCTAAATATTTCCTTCATAATATCTTTGTCGACACCCTTCGTCACGTCCCGCATCACCCAAATATTTTTACCGTATTACTGTCCCAATGTCCGTATTAAATACCTTCCTCTCAACCACGACGCTAGAAGCCTCGACGCAAGGCGACGCTCAACGCTGCTACGTACGTAAATCGACGCCGTCACAACGCTAGATGAAATTAGTACATAATCTAATGTCTGTATTTTCAATGGTGTGTCAAAATATTTTTGTAACTTTCTTTGACATACGACCGGAGTCGTTTAGACGAGGGCCTGCATTTGCTTCTAAATATCAATGTAACTGTCATGAAATTCTTAAAGCCTACCCTGTGTACGTGCGACCTTCAGATGGTAACCGACTCGTGCTCGAGGCGACGGAACGTTCAGGAATGTCTGCCGCAGACAGAGACAGACAGACACAGACAGACAAAAATCATGATTCCCATACTTTCCTTATCTGTATACAGTAATATTTTGAGAAAAATTTGAAAAGTCAGTTTTCAGAAAAAAGCCAAAATTTTAAGAAACAAAAATCAAAATTGTGAGAATATATCCAAAATTTTGAAATTTTTTAAAAATAGCCAAAAGTTTGAGAAATAAAAATCAACATTTTGGGAGGAAAGACAAAAATTTTGAAAACAAAGTGAATTTTTTTAGGAAAGCCAAAATTTTGAGAAACTAGTCAACGGGCGGAGAGTGCCGTTTAGTCATAGAAATGGAATGTTCGAGAGCCTCTAGTTTCTTCCAGTAGCGGAGTTGGACTAATATAAATAGCCGAAAGACATAGACATTTGTTTTCGATAGGTAAATTTAATTCAATAGAAATTATAATAATCAATATTAAAAATATACCGGGTTGTATTAAGTCATTTTAATAGAAATTATAAAAATCAATATTTTAGAAATATACAGGGATGTGCTATCTTGGATAAATTGTATATAAATTTAACAGTAACATGTAACAGTAACATAGTAAGACTTGCTATCTTAAAATTTAGTGCTTTTTCTGAGTTAATTTTATTAAGCAATAAAACATAGTATAAAAACATAGCATTTCTCTGTTTACTATGTTTTCATAATTGGCATTATCTATTTCAGAAACATAGCATATCTGAAGTTACCCAATTATACATTCTTAGTATATACTTTTTAAGTATATGCTATATGCTAGGCATATACTATACAGGATGTTTCATTAATATTAAACATTAAAAAATAAGTGTATATAAAGAATGTCTAGACCATTTTTTAAATCTTTATTTCAAAAAATTCATACTTATTCTTATTTTTATTACAAATTCTTTCTTTGGCCTTAACCAAAAAATATTTTATTGTATCAATGACTTCAGTTTCATTTGCTTGATTACATTGAATCTTTATTGAACCTAAAAAAAGCGTTATTTTTTAAGTATGTTTTATTATGTTATGTGTATCTATATATTTTTTTTGTCTACATTTTTCTAAATTGTAATTGTATATTCTGTATCTATACCTATATAATCTATCTTATCTTTCTCTTCAATTAACGTTTTTGGAAAACATCGATCTTTACATACACATGTGTGTCGCTCTCTCTATGTGTCGCTCTCTGTGTGTCGCTGTCTGTGTGTCGCTCTCTTTGTGTGTCGCTCTCTTTGTGTGTCGCTCTCTTTGTGTGTCGCTCTCTCTGTGTATCGCTCTCTCTGTGTGTCGCTTTATCTGTGTGTCGCTCTCTCTGTGTATTGATCTCTCTGTGTGTCTCTCTTTCTGTGTGTCGCTCTCTCTGTGTGTCGCTATCTCTGTGTGTCGCTCTCTCTATGTCGCTATCTCTGTGTGTCGCTCTCTCTATGTGTCGCTCTCTCTGTGTTGCTCTCTGTGTGTCGCTGTCTGTGTGTCGCTCTCTTTGTGTGTCGCTCTGTGTATCGCTCTCTCTGTGTCGCTTTATCTGTGTGTCGCTCTCTCTGTGTATTGATCTCTCTGTGTCGCTCTCTTTGTGTGTCTCTCTTTCTGTGTGTCGCTCTCTCTGTGTGTCGCTCTCTCTGTGTATTGATCTCTATGTGTCGCTCTCTCTGTGTGTCGGTCTATCTCTGTGTCGCTCTCTCTGTGTGTCGCTCTCTCTGTGTATTGCTCTCTCTAGGTGTCGCTCTATCTGTGTATCGCTCTCTCTGTCTCCCTCTCTGTGTGTCGCTCTCTATGTGTGTCGCCCTCTCTGGGTGTCGCTCTATCTATTTGTCGCTCTATCTGTTTGTCGTTCTATCTGTGTGTCGTTCTCTCTGTGTGTCGCTCTCTCTGTGTGTCTCTATCTCTGTGTGTCGCTCTCTCTCTCTGTGTCGCTCTCTCTCTCTGTGTGTCGCTCTCTTCTCCCGCTCCCCCCTCTCCCCTCACGATTACAAAGGAATTTAGATGGTGGTTGGTCCCTTAATAATGCTAAATATTTATGATTTCAGGGAGTGAAGTTCGTCAAATGATTATGCTGAGCAACTATACAAGAAGTATGTAATCAGTTTGGAGAAAAACACCATTTATATATATATTTTATTAAATTATATATTTTTATAAATAAATATCTCGTTAATCGACTTCTTTTTATTTATTTCCTAACTTAAAAATTTAGATTAAAAATATCTATTAGTGAATAGTAAGTGTAGGCAACCACCATTACATATTGATGTATTCTGTATTGCCTGCGTTTAAATTCAATGAGCACTTTATTCGGTCGGCCCAGTAAATTTGAAGAATAATTCAGTATGTAAATGAGTAAACTGCAAAAATAATTAAAATATTTATAGAATATTTAATCTTTAAAGCATAACATTCAGCTAAATAGTCCGTGCCTGGGTCGCCGTTAAACGTGTTTTTATACGATAGATAGAAAGTTCCAAATTCGAAAAGATCCAATTTTGGATAGCAGAAACGCGACAAGGTATTTGACATATTTTTAAATGCGAATAACTACTAAACGGCTTAAGATAGAGACAAGCGCCATAGAGCATTTTAAATTATCCGTCCGGCTCTACCTTCATGTGAATTTATGGAGTAATTCGATCATTATTAACTGAGGAATTAAGAAAAAAAAGTTAACCCTTTTAGATAGGGAGCAACTGAGTTCGCCCCTTAATTGCACGTGCTCTCCTTTATATGTACCCAAATTTTCAACAACATCGGAGACAAAAAAAATTTTGTCAAAAAATAATGAAGGCTATACCCTTTCGATTTTTTTCAAAAAATAAAATCCCTTTAAAATCTGCATACGCATAGAATGTCACATCTAGAGCTCAAAAATACACTCAGTTTCTTTCTAACAGCAATAATAAAAAATTTGTAGCTCATTTTGCAAAAAGTATCGTAGATAGAGAGAAGCAGACACCTGCCAGACATTTTAAATGAAATACTGTACCTGTGTGCCAAATTTCGTATAGATATGAACAAAAATAAAAATGTTCCATACCTTTTCCCTTTTGTAAAAAAGTTTATATGCATTAGTCTTGTTATCGGGCAACACAGAATACACGAGTGTGTTATGTTGGCTGCCTATAGTTGTAAGAACCATTTATTAGCGAAGTTTTCTTCTATAAAGTTTCCTCTATTCGCTAGTAGATGGCCAACAATATAGTTTAATTATTTGCTCATAGATGGCTTTTTCAATTTTGCCAGTCATTTCTCATCCACTTTCCTTACCTAAATTCTTGTAGATAAACGTATCTTAACTTTTATCCTGATACAAAGTTCCGAATTCGAAAACATCCAATTTTGTCAATAAAATTTTGGTAATAGGATAGCAGAAACGCGACAAGGTATTTGACATATTTTTAAATGCGAATAACTACTAAACGGCTTAAGATAGAGGCAAGCAGCAAAGGGCATTTTAAACTATTGGTCCGGCTCTACCTTTGTGTGATTTTATGGAATAATTCGATCATTATTAACTGAGGAATTAAGAAAAAAAAGTTAACCCTTATAGCTAGGGAGCAACTGAGTTCACCCCTTAATTGCTCGTGCTTTCCTTTATGTGTACCCCAATTTTCATCAAGATCGGAGAGAAAAAAATTTTTTGTTGAAAAATTTGGAAGGCTATACCCTTTCGATTTTTTTGAAAAAATAAAATATTGTTTAAATTTGCATACGGATAGAGGGTCACATGTAGATCTCAAAAATACACTCAGTCTTTTTCTAACAGCAATATTAAAAAAGTTGTGGCAAAAATAAAAATTTTCGATATCTCCTCGAGTTTCTATTGTCCTGATACAAAGTTCCGAATTCGAAAAGATCCAATTTTGTCAATAAAATGTTGGTACTAGGATAGCAGAAACGCGACAAGGTATTTGACATATTTTTAAATGCGAATAACTACTAAACGGCTTAAGATAGAGGCAAGCAGCAAAGGGCATTTTAAACTATCCGTCCGGCTCTACCTTCACGTGAATTTATGGAGAAATTCGATCATTATTAACTGAGGAATTAAGAAAAAAAAGTTAACTTTTATAGATACGGAGCAACTGAGTTCACCCCATAATTGCTTGTGCTCTCCTTTATATGTACCCCCAGTTTTCATCAACATCGGAGACAAAAAAATTTTTTGTCAAAAAATTTTGAAGGCTATACCCTTTCGATTTTTTTGAAGATATAAAAAACAATTTAAATTTGTGTATGGATAGAAGGTCACATGTAGATCTCAAAAATACATTCAGTCTTTTTCTAACAGCAATATTAAAAAAGTTGTGGCAAAAATAAAAATTTTCTATATCTCCTCGCGTTTCTATTATCCTGATACAAAGTTCCGAATTCGAAAAGATCCAATTTTATCTGTAAAATTTTGGTATCAGGATAGCAGAAACGCGACAAGGTATTTGACTTATTTTTAAATGTGAGTAACTACTAAACGGCTCAAGATAGAGGCAAGCCGCAGAGGGCATTTTAAACTATCCGTCCGGCTCTACCTTCACGTGAATTTATGGAGAAATTCGATCATTATTAACTGAGGAATTAAGAAAAAAAAGTTAACTTTTATAGATACGGAGCAACTGAGTTCACCCCATAATTGCTTGTGCTCTCCTTTATATGTACCCCAGTTTTCATCAACATCGGAGACAAAAAAATTTTTTGTCAAAAAATTTTGAAGGCTATACCCTTTCGATTTTTTTGAAGATATAAAAAACAATTTAAATTTGTGTATGGATAGAAGGTCACATGTAGATCTCAAAAATACATTCAGTCTTTTTCTAACAGCAATATTAAAAAAGTTGTGGCAAAAATAAAAATTTTCTATATCTCCTCGCGTTTCTATTATCCTGATACAAAGTTCCGAATTCGAAAAGATCCAATTTTATCTGTAAAATTTTGGTATCAGGATAGCAGAAACGCGACAAGGTATTTGACTTATTTTTAAATGTGAGTAACTACTAAACGGCTCAAGATAGAGGCAAGCCGCAGAGGGCATTTTAAACTATCCATCCGGCTCTACCTTCATGTGAATTTATGGAGTAATTCGATCATTATTAACTGAGGAATTAAGAAAAAAAAAGTTAACCCTTATAGATAGGGAGCAACTGAGTTCATCCCTTAATTGCTCGTGCTTTCCTTTATGTGTACCCCAATTTTCATCAAGATCGGAGAGAAAAAAATTTTTTGTCGAAAAATTTGGAAGGCTATACCCTTTCGATTTTTTTGAAAAAATAAAATATTGTTTAAATGTGCATACGGATAGAGGGTCACATGTAGATCTCAAAAATACACTCAGTCTTTTTCTAACAGCAATATTAAAAAAGTTGTAGCAAAAATAAAAATTTTCGATATCTCCTCGCGTTTCTATTATCCTGATACAAAGTTCCGAATTCGAAAAGATCCAATTTCGTCAATAAAATTTTGGTATCAGGATAGCAGAAACGCGACAAGGTATTTGACTTATTTTTAAATTTGAATAACTACTAAACGGCTCAAGATAGAGGCAAGCCGCAGAGGGCCTTTTAAACTATCCGTCCGGCTCTACCTTCATGTGAATTTATAGAGAAATTCGATCATTATTAACTGAGGAATTAAGAAAAAAAAGTTAACCCTTATAGCTAGGGAGCAACTGAGTTCACCCCTTAATTACTCGTGCTCTCCTTTATATGTACCACAATTTTCATCAACATCGGAGACAAAAAAATTTTTTGCCAAAAAATTTTGAAGGCTATACCCTTTCGATTTTTTTGAAAAAATAAAAAAGGTTTAAAATCTGCATACGCATAGAATGTCACATCTAGAGCTCAAAAATGTACTCAGTTTTTTGCTAACAGCAATATGTAAAAAGTTGTTGCTCATTTAACAAAAAGTATTGAAGATAAAGAGAAACAGATACCTGCCAGACATTTTAAATTAAATACTGTAACGTTGTGCTAAATTTCATATAGATCTGAGCAAAAATAAAAATGTTCCATACCTTTTCCCTTTTGTAATAAACTTTATATGCATTAGTCTTGTTGTCGGGCAACACAGAACACACGAGTGTGTTATGTTGGCTGCCTATAGTTGTAAGAACCATTTATTAGCGAAGTTTTCTTCTATAAAGTTTCCTCTATTCGCTAGTAGATGGCCAACAATATAGTTTAATTATTTGCTCATAGATGGCTTTTTTAATTTTGTCAGTCATTTCTCATCCACTTTCCTTACCTAAATTCTTGTAGATAAACGTATCTTAACTTTTATCCTGATACAAAGTTCCGAATTCGAGAAGTTCCAATTTTGTCAATAAAATTTTGGTACTAGGATAGCAGAAACGCGACAAGGTATTTGACATATTTTTAAATGCGAATAACTACTAAACGGCTTAAGATAGAGGCAAGCAGCAAAGGGCATTTTGAACTATCCGTCCGGCTCTACCTTCACGTGAATTTATGGAGAAATTCGATCATTATTAACTGAGAAATTAAGAAAAAAAAGTTAACCCTTATAGATAGGGAGCAACTGAGTTCACCCCTTAATTGCTCGTGCTTTCTTTTATATGTACCCCAATTTTAATCAAGATCGGAGACAAAAAAATTTTTTGCCAAAAAATTTTGAAGACTATACCCTTTCGATTTTTTTGAAGAAATAAAAAACAATTTAAATTTGTGTACGGATAGAAGGTCACATGTAGATCTCAAAAATATACTCAGTTTTCTTCTAGCAGCAATATGTAAAAAGTTGTAGGTCATTTTGCAAAAAGTATCGTAGATAGAGAGAAGCAGACACCTGCCAGACATTTTAAATGAAATACTGTACCTGTGTGCCAAATTTCGTAAAGATATGAGCAAAAATAAAAAATTTCGATATCTCCTCGCGTTTCTATTACCCTGATACAAAGTTCCGAATTCGAAAAGATCCAATTTCGTCAATAAAATTTTGGTATCAGGATAGCAGAAACGCGACAAGGTATTTGACTTATTTTTAAATTTGAATAACTACTAAACGGCTCAAGATAGAGGCAAGCCGCAGAGGGCCTTTTAAGCTATCCGTCCGGCTCTACCTTCATGTGAATTTATAGAGAAATTCGATCATTATTAACTGAGGAATTAAGAAAAAAAGTTAACCCTTATAGCTAGGGAGCAACTGAGTTCACCCCTTAATTGCTCGTGCTTTCTTTTATATGTACCCCAATTTTCATCAAGATCGGAGACAAAAAAAATTTTTGTCAAAAAATTTGGAAGGCTATACCCTTTCGATTTTTTTGAAAAAATAAAAAAGGTTTAAAATCTGCATAGGCATAGAATGTCACATCTAGAGCTCAAAAATATACTCAGTTTTTTGCTAACAGCAATATGTAAAAAGTTGTTGCTCATTTAACAAAAATTATTGAAGATAAAGAGAAACAGATACCTGCCAGACATTTTAAATTAAATACTGTAACGTTGTGCTAAATTTCATATAGATCTGAGCAAAAATAAAAATGTTCCATACCTTTTCCCTTTTGTAATAAAGTTTATATGCATTAGTCTTGTTGTCGGGCAACACAGAATACACGAGTGTGTTATGTTGGCTGCCTATAGTTGTAAGAACCATTTATTAGCGAAGTTTTCTTCTATAAAGTTTCCTCTATTCGCTAGTAGATGGCCAACAATATAGTTTAATTATTTGCTCATAGATGGCTTTTTTGATTTTGTCAGTCATTTCTCATCCACTTTCCTTACCTAAATTCTTGTAGATAAACGTATCTTAACTTTTATCCTGATACAAAGTTCCGAATTCGAAAAGATCCAATTTTGTCAATAAAATTTTGGTAATAGGATAGCAGAAACGCGACAAGGTATTTGACATATTTTTAAAGACGAATAACTACTAAACGGCTTAAGATAGAGACAAGCACCATAGAGCATTTTAAACTATCCGTCCGGCTCTACCTTCATGTGAATTTATGGAGAAATTCGATCATTATTAACTGAGGAATTAAGAAAAAAAAGTTAACCCTTATAGCTAGGGAGCAACTGAGTTCACCCCTTAATTGCTCGTGCTTTCCTTTATGTGTACCCCAATTTTCATCAAGATCGGAGACAAAAAAATTTTTTGTCGAAAAATTTGGAAGGCTATACCCTTTCGATTTTTTTGAAAAAATAAAAAAGGTTTAAAATCTGCATACGCATAGAATGTCACATCTAGAGCTCAAAAATATACTCAGTTTTTTGCTAACAGCAATATGTAAAAAGTTGTTGCTCATTTAACAAAAATTATTGAAGATAAAGAGAAACAGATACCTGTCAGACATTTTAAATTAAATACTGTAACGTTGTGCTAAATTTCATATAGATCTGAGCAAAAATAAAAATGTTCCATACCTTTTCCCTTTTGTAATAAAGTTTATATGCATTAGTCTTGTTGTCGGGCAACACAGAACACACGAGTGTGTTATGTTGGCTGCCTATAGTTGTAAGAATTATTTATTAGCGAAGTTTTCTTCTATAAAGTTTCCTCTATTCGCTAGTAGATGGCCAACAATAGTTTAATTATTTGCTCATAGATGGCTTTTTCAATTTTGTCAGTCATTTCTCATCCACTTTCCTTACCTAAATTCTTGTAGATAAACGTATCTTAACTTTTATCCTGATACAAAGTTTCGAATTCGAAAAGATCCAATTTTGTCAATAAAATTTTGGTAATAGGATAGCAGAAACGCGACAAGGTATTTGACTTATTTTTAAATGTGAATAACTACTAAACGGCTCAAGATAGAGGCAAGCCGCAGAGGGCATTTTAAACTATCCATCCGGCTCTACCTTTAGGTGAATTTATGGAATAATTCGATTATTATTAACTAAGGAATTAAGTAAGTTAACCAACTGGTGAATACTAGGAATGTGCACGAGCTTGATCGAGCAGGCTCGGTTCTTGCTTGTATTGCTCGAGCGGAGCTCCGAACAGTACGATGCCCGAGCGACTCCTGTATAATATTCGGTTCGAGCGCCTCGCGTATCGGCTCGGCTCGAGCTAGACCATCTAATGGATGAATTAGTTGATAGAAATCAGTTGATAATTAGTTTAAATGATGATTCTTCTAGTAGCAATTCTTCAGACATTGAGTAACCGGTCTAAAATGACAAATAGATTTATTATAATATTTTTATTATTTATACGCTAATTATTAAATGAACATCATTTTGGAGTTGAAAAACGTTTACCTGTTTGTCCTGATGAAATAAAATGTCCACATTTTTTTTGTAGTTCATTAAATGTTAAATATTTTTCTTCATTAGTTAAAATTTGAGTAATTTTTCCATACCTAGTCGCATATTATTTAATAAAATTAATAAAACCTCGATCGACCCTTATGGTGCGTTTGATTTGATCATCGGAGATCTCCGAGCGCTGCGAACGTGTTTGAATTGACACTCCGAGAGATCCCTAAAGTGTTTGTTTTCCTTTGGAGCGAGAACATAGAGCGAGCTCGATCTTCTCAGAGCAGATGGATCAAGAAGAGGGAAAAATTTGTCTTTGTCTCTACCTATCTCTTTTTAACTAACTTACAAATAAATTTGAATCTCCAAATTAAAGACCAGACAAGAAGTCAACAAATTACTTAGCCGCTTTTGTCTTATAGCTAAAATTATTCGTCATAAAAAACACAAAATGTGTGTTTGGAAAATACATTTTCTCTATCCAGATCTAATCACCAGTAATCACAGGCATGTAGTATGAGAGCGAAGCGGGCATTTATGGTATATGCTGCATTTCAGGGCCATTACCCTTTATTATTAAAATTTTTTCCATTTTCTTTACTTTTTGCTCACTATTTTGACCTGTGATTTTGACACACAAACCAGAATCACAAAAAAGCGAGGTTATGTTTTTTACTCTGTTTTATTTGATTTGATTCAATGCTCTATTGTGACGTCATCACTTCTCGGTCTCCTCGACGCTCGCTCGATCGAGTTTCAAATCAAACGCCCCTTTTGTGTGACTCTGTAAAAGCAGCCTCGTCAGAGAGATCACGTGTACAAGGTGTGATAATGTTTTCGAGCACTCCATTGCTTAGATGGACCGAGTTTATGACTGGTTACATATTCCTACCTAGCGTGCTCAAGCTACAATTTTTCGAGCTTGATCGCGAGCGCTCGAACTTTACAAGCTCGTGCACATCCCTAGTGAATACAGTTTTCGTTAACCCAAGAGGGGACACCTATATACTAAGCAACCCATTCTACAAGTTTTGAAACAAAGTATATGTGGAATCAACATAGTAAGGTAACCAACTGGCGAATTGGCGCTGTTCGTTACTTTCGTTGGTTAATTATTATCAATTATTAATTAATTTATTAGAAACATTTAGGACGTACGAACAAAAAATCACTAATTATCTCACAAGTCGTTTATTTACAATAATAAAAAATATCACAAATTAAATAAATTACGCTTTTTATATGTATAATATGGAGTTTTATGTTCAAATTTAATGAAAAATTGTTTCTTTAAAAAAATGTACATTTTGTTTTTGCATCGAAATGTCATGTATTAAATGCTTAATAAAATTAAAATATAGTGCATTGTTTTTCAACCCATACACACGGCAAAATCAATTATTAGAGCCACTTTATAGTTCGCAAGTCTTTGCTTGCAAACTAATCCTAATTGTATCATCCATTATTTTTTTTTATTTTTACATTCCTAGAATAATATTAAAATACTGATTTATTGGAGAATTCAATTCTCAAACGCCTAACAGAGGAAAATTGTGGGAATGAGGGGGGATTCGTGGAAATTTGGGGAATTTTGGAGACTTGTGGGGGAATTGTTGGAGAATTATGGTGGAATCGAGAAAATTGTGGGGAATTTGGTAAAGCTGAGGGGAATGAGAAGGAAATTTAGGAAAATTGTAAGGAATTTTAGGGGAATTGTAAGGAAAGTTGAGAATATTGTGGGGAACTGGAAGAAATTGTGGGGAAATGAGGGGGAATTTTGCCTGAACGTTTTTCTGGATCTAGAAAACGAACTGCAAATCTTTAGCGTACTTAATATCATCGATTTATAGTTTAAAGCTTTGAAAAAACTATACAGAGTGGCGAGAATTTAATTAAACATTAATAAAAGATACAAATTTCGTTAAATTGGAAAAATACGCGCCATTTCCAGACGATTTTTTTCCTATTTAACCAATTTCGTATCTCCATAATGTTTTGATTAAATTTTTTCTCGCTCTGTATACTGTCATTATAATATCCTATTCTACTTGTTGTTGGTTTGTTGTATGATCAATTTGTTCTTTTGTCTGGTAATTTTCGCCTGTGGTGCTGGAATCACAGATTGTAATTGTCTCGGAACGATTTCGTGTCTGGCTATGCTGGTGATTCTCGTTATCAAGCTGCTGCTTTTGCCCACTGGTTTGCCGCCACCTCCTACTGACCTTGGTATCAGTTTATTTCCTAAATAAAGTATCGATTGTAAAGAAAGTGACTAAAAAGATGCATCGATTGTAAAAAGAGAATCGATTGTAAGAAGGAATTGATAGTAAAAAAATCTGTAAAGAACTAAGCTAAAAAAATAATCGATTGTAAAAAAGAATCTATTGCACTAAGGAATTGATTGTAAAAAATCGATTGTAAACAATATTCAATAAAAAATTGATGGTGAAAAAAATTTAATTACAAAACGTAATGTAAAAATAGTCGATTGTAAAAAAATTGATTTAAGAAAAATCAATTGTAAAAAGTATAGAATGTAAAAAAGAGTCGATTGTAAAAGAATCGATTGTAAACATAAAGAATGAATTGTAAAAAATATTCAATAAAAAAATTGATAGTGAAACAAAACGTAATGTAAAAATAATCGATTGTAAAGAAATTAAGGAAAAAATCGATGTAAAGAAATTGATTTAAAAAGAATCAATTGTAAAAAGTATAGAATGTAAAAAACAATTGTAAAAAAAGAATCGATTGTAAAGAAAAATCGATTGTAAAAAAAGAATCGATTGTAAAAAAGAATAAATTGTAAAACAATCGATTGTAAACCTAAAGAATCAATTATAAAAAATATTCAATAAAAAAACAGATAGTGAAAAAAAATCAATTTCAAAACGTAATGTAAAAATAATCGATTGTAAAGAAATTAAGGAAAAAATCGATTGTAAAGAAATTGATTTAAAAAGAATCAATTGTAAAAAGTTTAAAATATAAAAAGAGTCGACTATAAAAAAGAACCGATTGTAAAAAAATAATCGATTGTAAAACAATCGATTGTAAAACAATCGATTGTAAAACAATCGATTGTAAAACAATCGATTGTAAACCTAAAGAATCAATTGTAAAAAATATTTACTAAAAAAACAGATAGTTAAAAAAATCAATTTCAAAACGTAATGTAAAAATAATCGATTGTAAAGAAATTAAGGAAAAATCGATTGTAAAGAAATTAAGGAAAAAACCGATTGTAAAGAATCAATTGTAAAAAGTATAAAATATAAAAAAGAATCGATTGTAAAAAAAAAGAATCGATTGTAAAAAAATAATAGATTGAAAAAAAATTGCAAAAGAATCGATTGTAAACAAAAATAATCGATTATAAACAAAAATACTCGATTGTATACAAAAATAATCGATTGTAAAGAAATTGATTTGAAAAGAATCAATTGTAAAAAGTATAGAATATAAAAAATAATCGATTGTAAAAAATAATAGATTGAAAAAAATTGTAAAAGAATCGATTGTAAACAAAAATAATCGATTATAAACAAAAATACTCGATTGTATACAAAAAGAATCGATTGTAAACAAAAAGAATCGATTGTAAAAAAATAATAGATTAAAAAAAAAAGTAAAACAATCGATTGTAAACAAAAATAATCGATTATAAAGAAAAATAATCGATTGTAAACAAAAATAATCGATTGTATACAAAAATAATCGATTGTAAACAAAAAGAATAGATTGTAAAAGAATCGATTCTAAACAAAAAGAATCAATTGTAAAAAATATTCAATAAAAAAATTGATAGTGAATAAAAAATCAATTTCAAAACGTAATGTAAAAATAATCGATTGTAAAGAAATTAAGGAAAAAATCGCTTGTAAAGAAATTAAGGAAAAAATCGATTGTAAAGAATCAATTGTAAAAAGTATAAAATATAAAAAAGAATCGATTGTAAAAAAATAATAGATTGAAAAAAAATTGCAAAAGAATCGATTGTAAACAAAAATAATCGATTGTAAACAAAAATACTCGATTGTATACAAAAATAATCGATTGTAAAGAAATTGATTTGAAAAGAATCAATTGTAAAAAGTATAGAATATAAAAAAGAATCGATTGTAAAAAATGATAGATTGAAAAAAAAATTGTAAAAGAATCGATTGTAAACAAAAATAATCGATTATAAACAAAAATGCTCGATTGTATACAAAAAGAATTGATTGTAAACAAAAAGAATCTATTGTAAAAAAATAATCGATTCAAAAAAATTGTAAAAGAATCGATTGTAAACAAAAATAATCGATTGTAAACAAAAATAATCGATTGTATACAAAAATATTCGATTGTAAACAAAAAGAATAAATTGTAAAAGAATCGATTGTAAACAAAAAGAATCAATTGTAAAAAATATGCAATAAAAAAATTGATAGTGAAAAAATCAATTTCAAAACGTAATGTAAAAATAATCGATTGTAAAAAAATTAAGGGAAAAATCGATTGTAAAGAAACTGATTTAAAAAGAATCAATTGTAAAAAGTATAGAATATAAAAAAAAGAATCGATTGTAAAAAAATAATCGATTGTAAAAAATAATCTATTGTAAAAAAAGAATCGATTATAAACAAAAAGAATCAATTGTAAAAAATATTCCAAAAAAAAAAAAATTGATAGTGAAAAAAAAAATCAATTTCAAAACGTAATGTAAAAATAATGGATTGTAAAGAAATTAAGGAAAAAAGCGATGTAAAGAAATTGTTTTAAAAAAAAAATAAATTGTAAAAGGTATAGAATATAAAAAAAGAATCGATTGTAAAAAAATAATCGATTGTAAAAAAAGAATAGATTGCAAAAAAACGTAGGTTCGAAAAAAAGAGAATAAATGATAAAAAGTATCTAATCAAAAATCTAAAAATAATTTTAAAATTTAAATGTTGTTTCTGCAACAGACTGTAATACTAGTATCTAAATAGTCAAATCGGATGCAATAAAAATTACCTATCAGTCTTGGTATCACTTGATTGGAATCCCGAGGATTTTCGTTCGCCAAATGCCTCAGCACCAGATGAATTTTGTCTTCGTGTTGTTGCTGTTGTTGCACCATTCGTCTTTCGCCTTCTAATCTGACTTGGTGAAGAGTATGGCTGAGGTTTTGTAAACGACCGGCAAGATTTTCGTTTTGATTTTCATATTCGATTACTTGCATTTCCAATTTCTTGCTGCTACTTCGTAAATCTACCACCTGAAGACGAGATATTTGAAAATTATATTTTTAATAATCTAATTTGCATCCACATGTAAAACCTTAATGACATAAACGTCATAACAGAATAACGAATAAAGAATTGATTGTAAAAAATATTAACGTAAAAAAATTCGATAGCAAAAAGTATCGATTGTAAATAGTATTAATAGTAAAAAAGAATCGATTGTAAAAAAATAATCAATTGTAAATAGTATTAGTAAACAAAAAAAACCGATTGTAAAAGGTATTAGTAAACAAAATAACAGTTAAAAATATTAGTAAGCAAAATAAGAGATTGTAAAAAGTATTTGTATACAAAATAAGAAGTATTATTAATAACAAAAGACTATTGTGATTTATACTAATAATAACGATTGTAAAAAAATAATCAACTGTAAATAGTATTAGTAAACAAAAAAAAAAGACTGTAAAGAGTATTAGTAAACAAAATAATCGATTGTAAAAAGTATTTGTATACAAAATAATCGACTATAAGAAGTATTATTAGTAACAAAAGACTCTATTGTGATTTATACTAATAGTAGATTGTAAAAAAATAACCAACTGTAAATAGTATTAGTACACGAAGAAAAAGATTGTAAAAAGTTTGAGTAAACAAAATAACAGTTAAAAATATTAGTAAACAAAATAAGAGATTGTTAAAATTATTTGTACACAAAATAATCGACTATAAGAAGTATTATTAGTAACAAAAGACTCTATTGTGATTTATACTAATAACGATTGTAAAAAAATAATCAACTGTAAATAGCATTAGTAAACAAAAAAAAAAATCGATTGTAAAAAGTATTTGTATATAAGAAGTATTATTAGTAATAAAAGACTCCATTGTGATTTATACTAATAGTAAAGATTGTAAAATAATAATCAACTGTAAATAGTATTAGTAAACAAAAAAACCGATTGTAAAAAGTATTAGTAAACAAAATAACAGTTAAAAATATTAGTAAACAAAATAAGAGATTGTAAAAAGTATTTGTATACAAAATAATCGATTGTAAAAAGTATTTGTATACAAAATAATCGATTATAAGAAGTATTATTAGTAACAAAAGACTATTGTGATTTATACTAATAGTAAAGATTGTAAAAAAATAATCAACTGTAAATAGTATTAGTAAACAAAAAAAAAAAACGATTGTAAAAAATAATTAAAAAAATCGATGTATCGATTGTAATAAGTATTATTGGTAAAATAATTGATTGTAACAAGAATTGTGAACTACATTAATAATTAAAAGATTCTATAAAAGAGGTATCAATTGAATAAAATCAGTAAAAATAAATCGGTTGTAAAAAGTATTAATGAAAGAATTCATTGTAAAAATTACCTATTGTAAAAAAATTATCCACAGATGGTAAAAATATTCGATTCTAAAAAGTATCGTTACAAAACGTAAAAAAATCAACTGGAAAATATCGATTGTAACAAGTGTTATTAGTAAAAAAGAATCGATTGTAAAAAGTATTAGTACAAGAATTGATTGTAAACTCGAATGAAAAAAAAAAAATAATCGAATGAAAAGAAAATTAATTGTAAAAAGTAGTAAACATAATCGATTGTAAAAAGTGAATCAATTTGTAAAATTATTTATTATTATAAATAATTGATGGATGGTAAATAGAATCGATTGTAAAAAAATCCGACTGTAAAAAATATTATTAGTAAAAAGATTCGATAGTAGAAAGAAGTATTATTAAAAAATAATCGATTGTAGAAAGTATTATTAGTACAAGAATTGATTTTAAAAAGAATCAACTGTAAATATAAGATCGATTGTAAAAAATAATCGAATGAAAAAAAAAATCAATTGTAGAAAGTAATTATTTGTAAACAAAATAATGAATTGTAAACAAAATAATCGATTGTAAAAAATAATTAGTAGACAAAGTAATCAACTGTAAAACGTATTATTAGCAAAAAAATAATTGATTATAAAAACTATTAGTAAAAAAAAAGAATTGTAAAAGTATAAGTAAAAAAATCGACTGTTTTTACATTAGTATTATTAGTAAAAAAAGCCGATTGTAAAAAATCGACTGTAGAAAATTCGAGTATTGTAAAAAGTATTGATTGTAAATAATCGATTATAAATATATTCCCAGACAACACACCAAGTCCCAGAGATATCCACAGAATATATTTTGTGGATATCCAATATATCCACAGGATATCAGAAATATTCCGTGGAACTAATATGGATATCCAAATGTCCGTCTATATCCAGAATATAGAAGATATCCTATGGATATTCAGCAAAATATCTAAAGAGTATCTCCAGACAATACAAGAAATCCCAGATATATCCATAGAATATATTTTGTGGATATCCAACCAAATGTCCGTCTATATCCCAGGATATAGAAATTCAGATAAATATTTTATAATTATTTTTAGTAGAGGTTCATAAGTAACCAATGGTTATTGAATAACGTCGAAAGAAAATAGAGGTAAAAAATATTCCCAACAATCTGCCTTTGATTTTGCCTACTAAGGAGAAAATCATCCTTATTAGGAATCTTCAGCAATAAATGGAACTTCTCGACTTCAGTCTCTAATGAAGTCTGTTTGTGAAACAATGTCGATCAAACTCAATTACGGCGGGTTAAGCATGAGTAGATACGAAAGTGGTATCGCCATCTATACTTAGGAAGCAAAATCAAAAATTACATCTAGTAGATATCCACGATGGTTTGCGTCCGCGCTTAGACTTTGATATATTTATATTTATAGTGGATGTCCATGGGATATTGAATACACCTTAAAAAAAATTAATTTTAAATATCTCAACGGTACTATTAGCCACAATGGCGAGTACAATGGCGTAATTTTTTAATAATTTGCTATAATTACAATTATTTATGGACATTTGCATGTCTATAAATTACATTTCATGGATATAAAATAGATATCCACCATGGACTGGACATTCAGTGGATATTGGGATGTTCAGTAGATATCCAAAGGATTTGGTGTGCTGTCTGGGTTAGTAAACAAAATAGATTGTAAAAAGTATTAATAAACAAAACAATCGATTGATTTTACAATACTTTTTAGTATTATTAGTAAAAAAAGTCGATTGTGAAATATCAATTGTAAACGATAGACTGTAAGAGATTCGAATATTGTAAAAAGTATTAATTGTAAAGAAATAATCGATTGTAAATGTATTAGTTTACGTAATAGACTAAAAAGTATTAATAAACAAAACAATCGACTGATTTTACAATACTTTTTAGTATTATTAGTAAAAAAGTCGATTGTGAAATATCAATTGTAAAAAATCGACTGTAAGAGATTGGAATATTGTAAAAAACATTTATTGTAAAGAAATAAACGATTGTTTATGTATTAGTAAACAAAATAGATTGAAAAAAGTATTAATAAACAAAACAATCGACTGATTTTACAATACTTTTTAGTATTATTTGTAAAAAAAAGTCGATTATGAAAAATCAATTATAAAAATCCACTGTAAGAGATTCAAATATTGTAAAAAGTATTAATTGTAAAGAAATAATCGATTGTAAATGTATTAGCAAACAAAATAGATTGTAAAAAGTATTAATAAACAAAACAATCGACTGATTTTATAATACTTTTTAGTATTATTAGTAAAAAAAGTCGACTGTGAAATATCAATTGTAAAGAAATAATCGATTGTAAATGTATTAGTAAAAAAGTCGATTGTGAAATATCAATTGTAAAAAATCGAATGTAAGAGATTTGAATATGAAAAGTATTTATTGTAAAGCAATAATCAATTGTAAATGTATTAGTAAACAAAATAATCGACTATGTTTACAATACTTTTTAGTATTATTAGTAAAAAAGTCGATTGTAAAGAATTCGAATATTGTAAAGAAATAATCAATTGTAAATGTATTAGTAAACAAAATAGATTATAAACAGTATTAATAAACAAAACAATCGACTGATTTTACAATACTTTTTAGTATTATTAGTAAAAAAACTTCGAATGTGTAAAATAAATTTTAAAAATCGACCTTAAAATATTCGATTACTGTAAAAAGTATTGATTGTAAAGAAATAATCAATTGTAACTGTATTAGTAAACAAAATAAATTGTAAAAAGTATTAATAAACAAAACAATCGACTGATTTTGCAATACGTTTTAGTATTATTAGTAAAAAAGTCGATTGTGAAAAATCAATTGTAAAAAATCGACTGTAAGAGATTTGAATATTGTAAAAAGTATTTATTGTTAAGAAATAATCGATTGTAAATGTATTAGTATACAAAATAGACTGTAAAAAGTATTAATAAACAAAACAATCGACTGATTTTACAATATTTTTTAGTATTATTAGTAAACAAGTCGATTGTGAAATATCAATTGTAAAAAATCGACTGTAAGAGATTCAAATATTGTAAAAAGTATTGATTGTATAGAAATAATCGATTGTAACTGTATTAGTAAACAAAATCGAATGTAAAAACTATTAGTAAACAAAATAATTGACTGTGTTTATGATACTTTTAAGTATTATTAGTAAAAAAGCGTCAATACTGAAAAGTCATTTGTAAAAAAATCGACTGTAAAAGATTCGAGTATTAATGGTAAAGAAATAATCTATTGTAAAAAGCATTAGTAAACAAAATCGATAGTAAAAAGTATTAATAAACAAAATAATCGACTGTTATTTCAATAATGTTTAGTCACTTACCTTTTGGAAATACTTATGCAAAAGAATCCTCATCTCATTCTCGCTAAGCTTCATCAACCTATCCATCAACAACGTATCCTCTTGCTCTTCGACAATCTCCAAAGCCATTTCGCTGACAGGAACGTGCCCGCACATGATCTCGTTCTTATATTCGATAGCCAAATCGATCGCCTCGATGGCTTCCTCGTATTGAAACAACTTCCTTTCTTCGATTTCGTTCATGATTTTCTTGTGTTGCGATTTGATGTCCATTTTTAATTTTTGTTCTAGAAGGAAATCTCTGGTTTTTCTTAAATTTCGTATTTCGTGCCTGAGGCATTCTAATTCTTCGGAATTGATCGGTACCGGTAGTTTATTTGGTTTGTTTTTATTTGAGCAAATGACTAATTGTAGATTATTATCTGAGCTTTTATTTTTTTCGCTGCTAGAACTTTCTTTTGATTTACTCATTTTGTTAGCTTCGTGTTTAATTTGAGACTCGTACGTTTGTTTTCTCTTTTCCTCCTTCTTTTTATACTTCTTCAATTTATCCAATTGCTTTTTAGACGCTTCTAAACTAGCTTTTAATTCAGAACATTTTTTTCCATCCTCTGTAATATGGTCCTTCAATGATTTCGAATTGTTCAACTTGATCTCTAATTGTTCCAATTCGGATTTGTACTGTTCTTCTAAATAGTGATTCTTCTGGCTTTGAGCTTGTAACATTTTGGCTTCGGTGCTGTCAAAATCGTTCTTCAATCTGTGATAGTTTTGTTCGATTTTGACTAAGGCGTTCGATTGGGTGTCTTTGTGCTGCAACAGCTGCTGCATTAAGTTTTGTTTGACTTTGATCGTCTGCTCTAAGTCGCCGATTTGCTTTTGACGACCTTCTATCACGGATTTTATTTGTTTTAATACTTTCTTTTTGGTTTCGTAGGTTAGAACGTTGGATTTTTGGTCGGTTTCGATCAAAACTTCTTCGCTTTCGGCGATTTTTAAAGAATTAAGAGAGAGCGAGTGGATGTCAGCGATTGAATGTACGCTGCCTCTTCTACATCTTGCGCCTGAAAATAATGTAGAATTTACTCCTTTCCAAGGGCTGTAAGAGCGTAAATTTATTGACTTGACAGCTAATTTAAAAAATTCTGCCAGGAATAGTATTAAATACCTTTAAAAATAAATGACGAGTCTAAAAAGTTATCACCAAAATTAAATTGAGAAATTTTTATTTCATATGCTTATAACTTACTGATTAAGATCAAAACTATCTCAAAAACGTAACTTAAAAAACGATGCAATAAATTATAAAAATTGATCAAGCCCTACTATTTTTATGTAAAAAATTATCTGTCAATAAGTCAGCAAGTAAAACATCTATAAAAAATTGGTTAAGAAAATCGATGCTATAAAATAGCACTTGTAAAAAATAACAGTTAGGATCGATTATGAAAAAGAATCGATTGTAAAAATGAATCGATTGTAAAAAAAATAATCGATTATAAAAATGAATCGATCGTAAAAAATAATCAATTATAAATAGAATCGATTGTAAAAAAAATAATCAACGGTAAAAAATAATTGATTGTAAATAGTATCGATGGTAAAAAATCGATTGCAAAAAAAACTATTGTATAAAAGAATCGATTGTAAAAAGGAATCGATTATAAAAATATATCAACTGTAAAAAAAAAATCGATTGTAAAAAAAGAATCGATTTAAAAAATATTCGATTAAAAAATAATCGATAATAAAAAATAATCGATTATAAAAAAGAATCAATTGTAAAAAGGAATTGATTATAAAAAAGAATCGTTTGTAAAAATGAATCGATTGTAAATAGAATCGATTAAATATAATCGATAGAAAAATCTTTTGTAAAAAAAACCGATTGTAAAAAGAATCGATTGTAAAAAAGAATCGATTTAAAAAATATTCGATTAAAAAATAATCGATAATAAAAAATAATCGATTATAAAAAAGAATTGATTGTAAAAATGAATCGATTGTAAGAGTATCGATTTAAAAATAATCGATGGTAAAAAAATCGATTGCAAAAAAACTATTGTAAAATCGATTTAAAAATAATCGATTATAAAAAAGAATCGATTGTAAAAAAGAATCGATTATAAAAAATAATCGATAATAAAAAATAATCGATTGTAAGAAGGGATCGATTATAAAAAAATCGTTTGTATAAATGAATAGATTGTAAAAAAAAATAATCCATTGTAAATAGAATCGATTGTAAATAGAATCAATTGTAAATAGAATAGATGGTAAAAAATGTTTTGTAAAAAAACCGATTATAAAAAAGAATCGATTGTAAAAGAGAATCAATTGTAAAATAAGAGTCGATTTAAAAATAATCGATTATAAAAAAGAATCGATTGTAAGAAAAATCGATTGTAAAAAAAATCGATTGTACAAAAAGATAATTGTAAAATAAGTCGATTTAAGAAAAAAAATCGATTGTAAAAAAAATCAACAGTAAAAAAGAATCGATTTTGAAAAAACCGAGTATATAAACAAATGCAAAAATATCGATTGTAAAAGAATCGAAACAATCGATTACGTTATACCATAAATTATAAAAATCATTCCGTCTTCTATTTTTATCTCAAAATTATGTCAATAAAAGTTTAATTGGAAAAAGAATCAATTGTAAAAAAATATTTAAAAAATAATCGATCGTAACAAAGAATCGATCAAAAAATAAATCGATTGTAAAAAAAGAATCGATTGTAAAATGAGTCGATTTAGGAAAAAAATCGATTATAAAAAGAAATCAATAGTAAAAAAGAATCGATTGAAAAAAATATATTTTAAAAAATTATCGATTGTGAAACGAAAAAAGAGTACATAACGCTAACGACTGCAAAAAAGGCATCGATTATAAAAAAGGAGTAGAAAAAATAATCGATGCAAAAAATATCGCTTGTAAAAAATAATCGATTGTAAAAAGGAATCAATTGTAAAAACAAATCGATTGTAAAAACGAATCGGTTCTAAAAACGAATCGATTGTAAAAACGAATCGACTGAAAAAAATACATTTAAAAAAATTATTGAATTAATTAATGAATCGATATACAAAAGAATCGATTCTAAAAAAAAACGATTGTAAATAGAATCAATCGAAAAAAGAATAGATTGTAAAAAAGAATCAATTGCAAAGAAGAATCAATTCGATTGTAAAAAAGAATCGATTTAAAAAGAAATCGATTATAAAAAATAATCGATTACGTTATACCATAAATTATAAAAATCATTTCCAGCCTTCAATTTTTATACTCAAAATTATAGTTTAATTGTAAAAAGAATCGATTTAAAAAAGAATCGATCGTAAAAAGAATCGACTGAAAAAGAAATCGACTGAAAAAGAAATCGATTGTAAAAAATTGATTTAAAAAATCGATTGTAAAAAATAATCGATTGTAAAATGAGTCTATTTAAGAAATATATTAAAAAAAATATCGATTGTGAAAAGGAATCAATTGTAAAAACGAATCGATTGTAAAAACGAATCGATTTAAAAAAACTATTACAAAAATTATCGATTACAAAAAGTATTGTTTATATTATGTAACTATGGAAAAAAAAAGTAAAATTATTGAATATAAAAGTATCTAATGTAAAAAATCGACAATAAAAAGAATCGATTGTAAAAAGTATTATACTATAAAAGGATCGATGGTAAAAAAGAATCGATTGTATAACGAATAGATTGTAAAAAAGAATCGATTGTAAAAAGAAATCGATTATAAAAAAGAATCGTTTGTAAAATAAATCGATTATAAAAAAGAATCGTTTGTAAAATAAATCGATTGTAAAAAGTATTATAGTAAAAAAAGGATTGTAAAAAATAACAGATTAAAAAAAATTACTGACTTAAAAAAATAATCGATTGTACAAAAGAATCGATCGTTCTAATGGAAACATTTCAAGAATGTGCATAATAGTGCACTATCCTGTTTTCTCTTAAAATAACGAAAATGTATTTGACATAGTGTACATTTTAAGACTTGACACAGTGGGGATTTCATTACACATAAAAAACAAATTAATTATTTGCCGAATCGCGTGTTTAACGTAATCTTCTAAAATTATTTGTTTACGTTTTTCCTTTGTTTTTTATTAGATCTTTCTTATTTATTTTCTATACTCCTTTTTTAATGCTTAATAAACTGTACTGTCTAAAACTTTCATTAATTTCTCTGAACATTTTACAGATTCATCTACTGTATAATCTGGAAAATGTTCGCGAGTACCATTATATATCTGAAAAAAGTTACTAAAGGATATTGAGACTTATGTATTCATATAGTAAGCCAATTATTAGAGGTAACAATACAAAAAAAGACAATAATATAGACAGAAAAGTCGAAAAAAGTAAATTTAGATTTTTTCAAAATTTTCTGATCAACAGCATTGTTTAAATTTGCAATAAATCTCGACAAGCTTGCACCTAGTAAAATATTGTGATATTGTCCTCTAACATATAAATATTATTAAATATCAATTATAATTACCTTTAGAATGGTAGGTATGACTAGAACTATTTGGAGTATCCTTAGTATCATCAGAACTGACGCTATCAACTATATTAGACTCAGAGATAATATGATCAGTAGTGGATTTAAAACTATCCATAAGTACATCCAATTTTTCCAGCAAAGTTTGAGATTCCTCCTCCTCTAAAATACTCTCACTATCGCTCACGATACTTTCAGAACTATCTTCAATTTCCTCTTCTATTCGTTCTAAAGATCTATGTGGTTCAGAATTCTCACTCAGACATTCCTCACACTCCTGTTTCAAAGTCAACCATTGCGAAATTTGATCCACTTCAGCTTGATGCAATCCACCATTGAGCACCAACTTTTGGAACAGCTCTTCTGCATTGGACACTAATTTGAACAACTGATTAGCAGCAAATTGTAGTCCAAATACGTCTAAACTATCTTGAATAGCTTCATAGGTGATGTAAGAGTTTACAGTAACAATATTTTTAATCAATCTACATCTCAGTGCTAACTGTAAGGAGTATAAAGTTTCAGCAAAGTCTTGAATCAAAGGAGATATACAACACATCACTAAAGTCTTTGCTCTGCCTCCGAATGAATCTCTGAGTAAAGTTGTTAGAACAGATTGGTTAAAAGGCACCTGATCAAAGTTTAGTTGGTTGATGTAAGGCTCAGATAAAGTAAGTATGCATTGTTGTAAAGCTCTCAAACCAGGATCTATGGGTAGAGTCTGCATGAAACCATTTGTATCATACATCATTACTTTCTCACCACCTGCAAATAAAGCATATACCTCTCAAGTTTCAATTCTAGTTGGATTTTATAGACATTCTATAAAGATGGTACGACCCACAATCTAAATGATAGTAGGAAAATAAAGGGGACAAACATTACTGTCTCAAAATAGCATTTAACATAAAATTTCAAATATAATTCAGTATGTACATTAGAATTCATTAAGAAGATAATAAATCAATAAATAGCATGACTTCTAAATACATTTATTTGTAAAAAAATTAAAATTATTCAATTTGGATCAACTGGAGAAAAGAAGATTGATGTTAATCTCTTTTATGTATAATATAATTAATGGAATTTACAATTACATTATGCAGCAAATATATTTCAAAATTTTTTCTATGCTCCTCAGGTTTTCCTGTCAATAAATCAACTCAACTGTTGTGGAAAATATACAACTTTAAATAGAGAATTAAAAACTTCCTTGCTGCCCAAATCAAGTGTGATATTTCTCTAAAATTTTGTCATAGTCAATAAGGGTAAATAGGAGACAACACCTATGATACACACTGTATACAATAGAGCCCAAGCAAACATCAATGTCTAGATGCAATGATCTTAAATTGATCTGCATATTAAATGCTTGAATGTTTATCAGTTACTTATGAGAAAATTGAGAAATATGGGTCAAAGACAGTCCTAATTTTTTACTAATAAAAGCAATGACAAATGATTTCATACCTGCCAAATCCGCAAAACTTGCAGTCGAAATTCTATGCTGTACAGTAGAATCAATCACCCACTGCTGCTCTAAAGTTAAAGTAAACAACGAATGCGCCCCTTTAGAAGTTAAATTACTCAAACCCATCTGTATATGCCTAAAAGCATCCAGTATTCCCATACATTCTACGCTACAGCCCCCGATTAGATCTTGTACGGTTTCACCACATATCTGAGACCAAGTTATGTGAATTGAATAACTTCTATCCCTATATTGTACGACCTTGTTGAATACCTCTCTGATAAATCGAGGTATTATCCCGTGTTCGCTTTCGCTAGCAGCGAAATGGAACCCAGGACCGTATAAAGTGTAGGTTTTACCAGAACCTGATTGACCGATGGTTACTATTGAAACATCACAACCATCGAGTAGCAGGTTAACCATTGGCATTACGGTCGTAGAAAATACTGTATTTTGACAACAATTTATCGGCAAAGCGTAATTCACTGGGTAAACTTGATTGTTTAGTTGCACTGTGTGGTTTAAGGGGTTTGTTTGAACGCAAACCATCTCCCCGTTATTGTATTCGAGGGGGCACACGCGCACTGCAGTCTCTACTTGCACCTCCATGGTGTTTATTAGAAATAGGAACGATTTGTGAAAAGTTTCATTTATAAACAAATTTCGTAAAATTTCTGTTTATGCAAATTATATTTTACATTCTTTTGACAAATGTCATAATATAGTTTGACATTTGACAATTGACGTAATAGTTCTGCAAACGGTGAGTTCGGTAATTGAAGCTGATTCAAAACCACATCGTCTTCGTTAGCTTTATCTCACACTATGTCCTGCAGATCTAATAAATACAACTCTTTTAGTTATGCTGTTTTCCTCCATGACAATCATTTCATACCATATGTTTCACACTCATTTAAACATTTCATATTAAATTGACAAGTTTTCGCCCTTAAGACAGTAATACAGTACGCCACTGTTCTCATTTCCCAACCAATGATATATAGTTATATAGGTTGTTCACTCAAATATAAATAAGACTACGAAAAGCGGGTCGCAATTGCGTGCTGCTAGTTTAGTTTTATTTGTTTATAAAATATGTGAAAATACTAATTATATTTTAAATAATAAAAATTTTAATGAGTTGGTTCCTATCGTTTCTTTCTCGTTTTAACCCAGTCCATTTCTTTAATGTTTTCTAGAATTCATTGCGCAAACTCAACTCGCAAACCTTTTGATTTTGACATTTCACGTGACAGTTGACAGTTCGTTCAGTCAAAATAAAATTGGTTCTTGGGAGTGTTTATTTTTATTTAAATAAATCCAAAAACATCCCCTTCAGGAATTAATAATTTCGAAACAAACACATAAAATCAAATAAAATGACTGCTCCTGCTGCCGGTGGAGATGCCAGAGGAAGAACTCTTGCTTACAAAGACAAAAGTAAACCCGCCGATGTCCGAACTAGTAATATTAACGCCGCAAAAGGTATTTCTTTATAACAAATTAATAATACAGTTTGAAAATTAGTTTTTATGAAATTTTCAACGTTTTTCTTCAGTACCTAGTTCATATTTTTACCTAAATTTTCACCGATTTTCTTAATAACGGTCTTTAATTTTCAGCTGTTTGCGATGCTATTCGTACAAGTCTTGGACCCAGGGGAATGGATAAAATGGTATTAATTTGTTATAATTAAACAATAACGAGTATTTTTATATAATATTCTATTTTAGATACAAGCTGGTAATGGTGAAGTGACAATAACAAACGATGGAGCTACTATTTTAAAGCAAATCAATGTTATACATCCTGCTGCTAAAATGGTAAAATCTTTGATGATTATTTAGAATTAAATAAATATAAATTAAATCCTTTTAGTTGGTCGAACTTTCAAGAGCTCAAGACATTGAAGCTGGTGACGGTACCACCTCAGTCGTAGTAATTGCCGGTGCCCTTTTGGACGCTGCTGAAAAATTGTTGCACAGAGGAATCCACCCAACTGCCATTTCAGAATCTTTCCAAAGAGCAGCTCTTTTAGCAGTAGAAGTAAGGATCAAAATAAATCCATTTTTGAGCATTGCTAATCTGTGTTTTTTTAGATATTGAATGGTATTTCTACACCAATAGAAATTACAAATAGGGAATTGTTAATCAAAAGTGCTTCTACTTCCTTAAATTCTAAAGTTGTATCACAGCATTCTAGTCTATTGGGACCGTTAGCTGTTGATGCAGTACTCAAAATTGTTGAACCTGGTAAGTTGTGAATGATTTCATAATTTTTATCTTTTATTATTGATGTAATGGTTTGTTTCTTGGCACTATGTGAAAATTATAGTAAATATAGGACTTAAATGTAGTATAACTATATTAATACTGTCTTTGGTTCATAGAATTACACTTTGGTTAACTTCTAATAAAAAAATTAGGTCTTTATGACAGGTTTGGTTTCAGAGAATATATCAATAGTCTGTTTTAAACGTAAGAGTAAAATATTTAAAATTAAATTTGTGTATCTTATGAAGTAGTTCAAATGTACAACATTAAAAAATAGTGCCTCATTTCTGATGAGTTAAGTGATTAGTTCAAATGTACCCTTGTTGAAAATCAGGTTCAAAAATAGTAGATCAAATATACCACTTTCAAAAAATACTAGTTCAGACATAATATTTCTGATAAAACTGGTATTAGAGTGAATAGTTCAAATGTTCCACATTTAAAAGTTGTATTTTGTATAAAAATAACTGATTATTAAAGTTAGAGTAGTTCAAATGTACCGTGTCCAAAACTAAGTTTGTTTTATTTCTGATGAGTTAACAATAGATATTTTAGTTAGTAGTTCAAGTCTTCTACTGTCAAAAACAGATTAATATCAGTTATTACAGTGAATAGTTCAAATGTACCACAAGTAACACATTAAAAGATGATATTTCTAATAAATTAATGGTTAATAAGGCTAGCCTTTTAAATAGTAGATCAAATATACCACTTTCAAAAATACTAGTTCAAACATATTTGCGATGAAATTGGTATTAGAGAGAGTAGTTTAAATGTACCACAAGTAACACATTAAAAATTGGTATTTTTAATAAATTAATGGTTAATAAAGCTAGTATTTTAAATAGTAGATCAAATGTACCACAAGTAACACATTAAAAATTGGTATTTTTAATAAATTAATGGTTAATAAAGCTAGTATTTTAAATAGTAGATCAAATATACCACTTTCAAAAAATACTAGTTCAAACATATTTCTGATGAACTCTGTATTAGAGTAAATAGTTCAAATGTACCACATTTAAAAGTTGTATTTTTGACAAATAACTAGTATTAAAGTTAAGAGTAGTTCAAATGTACCATGTCCAAAACTAGGTTTGTTTTATTTCTGATGAGTTAACAACATATCTTTTAGTTAGTAGTTCAAGTCTACCACTGTCAAAAACAGATTAAAAATTGCTCAACCAGATTAGAATATCAGTTATTACAGTGAGTAGTTCAAAAGTACAAGTATCACATTATAAAATGGTGTTTTTAATAAATGAATGGTTATTAAAGCTAGTATTTTAAATAGTAGATCAAATGTACCATATTTTAAAGTTGTATTTTTAACAAATTAACTGTTATTAAAGTTAGAGTAGTTCAAAAATGTACCGTGTCCAAAACTAGGTTTGTTTTATTTCTGATGAGTTAACAACAGATATTTTAGTGAATAGTTCTACCACTGTCCAAAACAGATTAAAAATTGCTCAACCAGATTAGAATATCAGTTATTACAGTGAGTAGTTCAAAAGTACCACAAGTATCACATTATAAAATGGTGTTTTTAATAAATTAATGGTTATTAAAGCTAGTATTTTAAATAGTAGATCAAATGTACCATATTTTAAAGTTGTATTTTTAACAAATTAACTGTTATTAAAGTTAGAGTAGTTCAAATGTACCGTGTCCAAAACTAGGTTTGTTTTATTTCTGGTGAGTTAACAACATATATTTTAGTGAATAGTTCTACCACTGTCCAAAACAGATTAAAAATTGCTCAACCAGATTAGAATATCAGTTATTACAGTGAGTAGTTCAAAAGTACCACAAGTATCACATAAAATGGTGTTTTTAATAAATGAATGGTTATTAAAGCTAGTATTTTAAATAGTAGATCAAATGTACCATATTTTAAAGTTAGATTTTTAACAAATTAACGGTTATTAAAGTTAGAGTAGTTCAAATGTACCGTGTCCAAAACTAGGTTTGTTTATTTCTGATGACTTGACAACATATATTTTAGTTAGTAGTTCAAGTCTACCACTGTCAAAAACAGATTAAAAATTGCTCAACCAGATTAGAATATCAGTTATTACAGTGAGTAGTTCTAAAGTACCACAAGTAACACGTTATAAAATGGTGTTTTTAATAAATTAATGGTTATTAAAGCTAGTATTTTAAATAGTAGATCAAATGTACCATATTTTAAAGTTGTATTTTTAACAAATTAACTGTTATTAAAGTTAGAGTAGTTCAAAAATGTACCGTGTCCAAAACTAGGTTTGTTTTATTTCTGATGAGTTAACAACAGATATTTTAGTGAATAGTTCTACCACTGTCCAAAACAGATTAAAAATTGCTCAACCAGATTAGAATATCAGTTATTACAGTGAGTAGTTCAAAAGTACCACAAGTATCACATTATAAAATGGTGTTTTTAATAAATTAATGGTTATTAAAGCTAGTATTTTAAATAGTAGATCAAATGTACCATATTTTAAAGTTGTATTTTTAACAAATTAACTGTTATTAAAGTTAGAGTAGTTCAAATGTACCGTGTCCAAAACTAGGTTTGTTTTATTTCTGGTGAGTTAACAACATATATTTTAGTGAATAGTTCTACCACTGTCCAAAACAGATTAAAAATTGCTCAACCAGATTAGAATATCAGTTATTACAGTGAGTAGTTCAAAAGTACCACAAGTATCACATAAAATGGTGTTTTTAATAAATGAATGGTTATTAAAGCTAGTATTTTAAATAGTAGATCAAATGTACCATATTTTAAAGTTGTATTTTTAACAAATTAACTGTTATTAAAGTTAGAGTAGTTCAAATGTACCGTGTCCAAAACTAGGTTTGTTTATTTCTGATGACTTGACAACATATATTTTAGTTAGTAGTTCAAGTCTACCACTGTCAAAAACAGATTAAAAATTGCTCAACCAGATTAGAATATCAGTTATTACAGTGAGTAGTTCTAAAGTACCACAAGTAACACGTTATAAAATGGTGTTTTTAATAAATTAATGGTTATTAAAGCTAGTATTTTAAATAGTAGATCAAATGTACCATATTTTAAAGTTGTATTTTTAACAAATTAACTGTTATTAAAGTTAGAGTAGTTCAAAAATGTACCGTGTCCAAAACTAGGTTTGTTTTATTTCTGATGAGTTAACAACAGATATTTTAGTGAATAGTTCTACCACTGTCCAAAACAGATTAAAAATTGCTCAACCAGATTAGAATATCAGTTATTACAGTGAGTAGTTCAAAAGTACCACAAGTATCACATTATAAAATGGTGTTTTTAATAAATTAATGGTTATTAAAGCTAGTATTTTAAATAGTAGATCAAATGTACCATATTTTAAAGTTGTATTTTTAACAAATTAACTGTTATTAAAGTTAGAGTAGTTCAAATGTACCGTGTCCAAAACTAGGTTTGTTTTATTTCTGGTGAGTTAACAACATATATTTTAGTGAATAGTTCTACCACTGTCCAAAACAGATTAAAAATTGCTCAACCAGATTAGAATATCAGTTATTACAGTGAGTAGTTCAAAAGTACCACAAGTATCACATAAAATGGTGTTTTTAATAAATGAATGGTTATTAAAGCTAGTATTTTAAATAGTAGATCAAATGTACCATATTTTAAAGTTAGATTTTTAACAAATTAACGGTTATTAAAGTTAGAGTAGTTCAAATGTACCGTGTCCAAAACTAGGTTTGTTTATTTCTGATGACTTGACAACATATATTTTAGTTAGTAGTTCAAGTCTACCACTGTCAAAAACAGATTAAAAATTGCTCAACCAGATTAGAATATCAGTTATTACAGTGAATAGTTCTAAAGTACCACAAGTAACACGTTATAAAATGGTGTTTTTAATAAATTAATGGTTATTAAAGCTAGTATTTTAAATAGTAGATCAAATGTACCATATTTTAAAGTTGTATTTTTAACAAATTAACTGTTATTAAAGTTAGAGTAGTTCAAAAATGTACCGTGTCCAAAACTAGGTTTGTTTTATTTCTGATGAGTTAACAACAGATATTTTAGTGAATAGTTCTACCACTGTCCAAAACAGATTAAAAATTGCTCAACCAGATTAGAATATCAGTTATTACAGTGAGTAGTTCAAAAGTACCACAAGTATCACATTATAAAATGGTGTTTTTAATAAATTAATGGTTATTAAAGCTAGTATTTTAAATAGTAGATCAAATGTACCATATTTTAAAGTTGTATTTTTAACAAATTAACTGTTATTAAAGTTAGAGTAGTTCAAATGTACCGTGTCCAAAACTAGGTTTGTTTTATTTCTGGTGAGTTAACAACATATATTTTAGTGAATAGTTCTACCACTGTCCAAAACAGATTAAAAATTGCTCAACCAGATTAGAATATCAGTTATTACAGTGAGTAGTTCAAAAGTACCACAAGTATCACATAAAATGGTGTTTTTAATAAATGAATGGTTATTAAAGCTAGTATTTTAAATAGTAGATCAAATGTACCATATTTTAAAGTTAGATTTTTAACAAATTAACGGTTATTAAAGTTAGAGTAGTTCAAATGTACCGTGTCCAAAACTAGGTTTGTTTATTTCTGATGACTTGACAACATATATTTTAGTTAGTAGTTCAAGTCTACCACTGTCAAAAACAGATTAAAAATTGCTCAACCAGATTAGAATATCAGTTATTACAGTGAGTAGTTCAAAAGTACCACAAGTAACACGTTATAAAATGGTGTTTTTAATAAATTACTTGTTATTAAAGCTAGTATTTTAAATAGTAGATCAAATGTAACATATTTTAAAGTTAGATTTTTAACAAATTAACGGTTATTAAAGTTAGAGTAGTTCAAATGTACCGTGTCCGAAACTAGGTTTGTTTATTTCTGATGACTTGACAACATATATTTTAGTTAGTAGTTCAAGTCTACGACTGTCAAAAACAGATTAAAAATTGCTCAACCAGATTAGAATATCAGTTATTACAGTGAGTAGTTCAAAAGTACGACAAGTATCACATTATAAAATGGTGTTTTTAATAAATGAATGGTTATTAAAGCTAGTATTTTAAATAGTAGATCAAATGTACCATATTTTAAAGTTTTATTTTTAACAAATTAACGGCTATTAAAGTTAGGGTAGTTTAAATGTACCGTGCCCAAAACTAGGTTTGTTTTATTTCTGATAAGTTAACAACAGATATTTTAGTGAGTAGTTCAAGTCTACCACTGTCCAAAAAATGCTCAACCAGATTAGAATATCAGTTATTACAGTGAGTAGTTCAAATGTACCACAAGTAACACATTAAAATGGTATTTTAAATAAATTAATTGTTATTAAAGCTAGTATTTCAAATGTTGCACTCAAAATTAGGATTACCTGATTTCTGATGTGTGTAGTTCAAGTGTACTACTGACAAAAACCAGTGAATCAAATATATCAGGTTCAAACGTATTTCTCATGAAAATATCAGTTGTTACAGTGAATAGTTCAAATGTACCTCATTAAATAACCTATTTCTGATAAATTGACAATTGTTAAAGTGAATAGTTTAAGTGTAGGATGTTTATATTTTTTTATAAAGTAAGTTATTAGAGTTGTAGTTTAAATGTACCATGTCTAAAATTAAGATTTCTGAGTGAGTAATTCACATCTACCAGTGTTTAAAACAGTAGAAATTCAAAAATAGTAGATCAAACACTACTTTCAAAAATAGTCCAAACATCGCATTTCTGATGAAATAATCATTAGTTATTACAGATAATAGTTCATATATACCACATTAAAAATCCTATTTCTGATGAGTTAATAAACGATTATTAAAGATAGTAGTTCAAATGACCATGTCCAAAATTGTGATTACATGATTTATGATTCTTTAACGTGTAACACACGGGGGTTTATAGCATATGCGCATTTTGTCAACAAGTTACTGCGCATCGAAACTGGCGTACGTCCGTTTTACAATAACACAATTATATATAAAATATAAAGAAAACAGAATAATTACAAAATATCTCAATAAAAATAAACATAAGCGTGTTATTAACTTGCCAAAAGTAATAGTTTCACATATTTTTAATTTATCAATCGTAAAATTGAAAAAATATGAATTTATTCAATTATTTGTACAATGTAAACCTGGCTTTGGATAACAAAACCCAAATCTCGTTAAAGCTCGAGTCGACTCGATAAACGAAACCCGAATGCCGAATGATACAAAATACAATATGGCTGTCGATGTAAACAATTCTGAGTTTTACTTTTATTTAATACAGTTTTAGGCATAAATTTAGTAATAATTTACTGTAAGTAAACTTATTTTGATACTTTTGCATGTCTATGTCCTATAAATGCATATATTTGATTGTAATAGTAAATTGTTCTGGCCCATTTACACTGTTTTAGAAGAAACATTTTCATTTTATTGTCAACTGAAAAAAGGATTATTATTCGTATTCGTAATTGTATTATCCCCAAATATTGAAATCTTTAACAAATTTTTAATTCTGATATTCATTTTGATAATTATCCTAGATATGCCAATTTAATTGTATGTATTATAACCAAACTTTTTAATCTTTATAAATCTAAAGTATTTTCATTACATAAAGCAAGAAAATCTTAATTAGACGTTATAGAAATTAGAAGTAGTAAATTAAAAATTAGTTAAATCGCTGCAAATGCAAAAGTAATTAGTCACATACAATCAAAATCATGTGCTTTAGGAAGTTTTTCGCTTTCAACAATTGTTTTTTTTTTTCTTTTCAGGATTTATGGATGGAACTCTTGTTTTATTTCGCACGATTAAAGAAAAATTTAGTTCGTTTTGTTATTTAAAATAGTTGTTTATTCAGAAAATATATATTATGTTTATTGTTGTAACCAATAAAGATTCAACATTCAACAAATAATATTTAGTTATAATACAATTTTGTATTACCTATTTATTTTTTACCTCTAAAATTATTTAACATAAAATTTTACATTTTTATTAGCATTTTTTAACACGCCTGAGATGCGTGTTAAAAAATGCTATTAAAAATGTAAAATTCTTATATTTTGTCGAAGTAAATTAAAAAGCCCGCCAATTTTCAAATTAAAATAGCATTACAGCTTTTTATATTACCGACTGAGAATTAGTTGCACAAAACTATCCCACATGTCGCTGAAGGCAAACATGTTGCCATATTTATACAAAGAAACGGCAACTCTTAATTATCCTTCCTCCATGGTGTAACATTTGAACTATTAACTTTAACAACAGTTAAATTGTCAGAAAAAGGAATTTCAACAGGGTACATTTAAACTATTCTTTGTAATTACTTGATTTTTAATCAGAAATACGTTTGAACTACTAGTTAAATATCTGTTAACTCATCAGAAAGCAGGAAATCCTAATTTTGGGAGAGGTACATATGAACTACTAGTTTTAATAACCTTATTTATAAAAAGATTTTTTAAGTGATATATACTTGAACTATTTATTTTAACTGTTTGTTTATTATAAATGTGATTTTTAACATGTTATGTGTGAACCAATCTTTTAATAACTGATAATTTAATCAGCACAATGATATTTGAACTACCATTTTTAAACTTGATACATTTAATCTGTTTTTGAAAAGTAATCCCAATTTTGGAAGAGATACATATATGAACTACTATTTTTAATACCCATTAATTTATCAATATGCATTTTAACTGTTTATCATAAATATGATTTTTAACTTGTTACATTTGAACTACTCGTTGCAATAACTGATAATTTAATCAGAACTATAATACAGTTAATCTACTGCTTTTGACAGTGGTAAACTTGAACTACTCACTTAAATATCTATTAATTTATCAGAAATTGGGTAATCCTGATTTTACACGGTGTTCATTTGAACTACTGGCTTCAATAATTGTTAATTTATCAGACAGTAGTTTAAATGTATCAAGTACAAAAATAGACCAAATATACCACTATCAAAAAATGTTTGTCTCCAAAAAAACAATTACCAGCATTGTTTACCAGTAAATTAAATTTAATAAAAAGCACGTGTGGCACTCGGGGACTGCCGCGGTAAAGCTATTGCATAGCATTTTTTATCAACTTATGCAATTATAATTATTTATTTATTTATTTTATTTATGCAGTATTTTTTTTTCTTTGATATTAATTCAAGTTTTTTCTTTGATATTAATTCAAATTACACTTTTTGAGCGTGGTGACCAATAAGAAAACAATTTTTTTTCTTTTGAATAAATGAGAAGTTAATATTCTTTACAATATTTTTATTATCTTACAATACATGTAGGTTATTCAGGAATTTTTATCATTGAAACTATAAGTTTATGGTAACTGAAATAAGAAACATAAGTTAGAGACTTCATATCATCTAAATATCTGGAAAATACCGCGTCAATGGTGGTCCCATATTTTGTTGTGGATTCTTGTGGATCATTATTCATTTTCAAATTCAATTTTTCCGAAATTGTGTCTAAAAGAGATAGAATCAGTTATGAGCAGTTAGCAGCTAGTCTACACGCATACGTCTAGGCGCACGCACACAAACACCGTGCCGAAGTCTGCCGAACTAAAACGACGTTGGACGATGCACGGCTTTCAACGCCGCACCGCTGTGCCGGTCGGAGTGGAGGGTGTTAGGTTTATTTTCGTTACGGAATTTCTTTTTCGATTTTTCTAATATTTGATTATTCGATTTTTTGATTTTTTGATTTTTAGATTTTTCGGTTTTTCGATTTACTTTTATTGAATAAATGAGAAGTTAAAATTGTTTTAACGCCGCACCGCTGTGCCGGTCGGAGTGGGGGTGTTATGTTTTTTCGTTACGGTTTCGTTTTTTTTATTCTGTCGGGCTATAAAAGCTATGCAATAGCTTAAAAATGGTACGTAATATTATTTCTTTAATAGGCCACGAAGAAGCTTGCAACTTAGAAGACATAAAAGTAATCAAACAATTAGGAGGAACGGTCGAAGACACTGAATTAGTTGAAGGAATCGTCTTCTCGCAAAGATCCGCAAACGTATCTGGCCCAAAAAGAATCGAAAAGGCCAAAATCGGTTTAATACAATTCTGCATTTCACCACCAAAAACCGACATGGACCATAACGTCATAATATCCGATTACGCCGCGATGGATAGAGTTTTGAAAGAGGAGAGAGCTTACATTTTGAATATAGTCAAGCAGATTAAGAAAGCTGGATGTAATGTTCTTTTGGTAAGAAAATTATAATAATAATTTTTTTGATAAATATTTCTTCTTATACCTTCTTTAGGTTCAAAAGTCAATTCTCAGAGACGCCGTTTCAGATCTAGCCCTCCACTTTTTGGACAAAATCAAATGCATGGTCGTCAAGGATATCGAACGGGAGGACATCGAATTCGTATGCAAATCGTTGGGTTGTCGCCCCATCGCTTCTTTGGATCATTTTACGACCGAAAATTTGGTCGGCGCCGATTTAGTCGAAGAGGTAGGCGTAGGCGGTAACAGAATGGTTAAAATTACAGGTGCTCAGAACGCGGGCCGTACTGTAACCTTGCTGGTTCGAGGCTCGAATAAATTGGTTCTGGAAGAGGCCGAAAGATCTTTGCACGACGCTCTTTGCGTCATTCGTTGTCTCGTTCGCAAGAAAGCGCTTATCGCTGGCGGGGGTGCTCCGGAGATCGAAGTGGCGCTTAAATTGGCTGCTTTGGCGAATAAGTTGGATGGTATCGACGCTATATGTACTAGAGCGTACGCCAATGCTTTGGAAATTATTCCGTTTACGTTGGCTGAGAATGCTGGGTTGAATCCTATTCAGGTAAATATTGGCATAGTTATAAAGGATATTTTTAATTCTACTCGTTTTGATAACAGCAGAGAGGGGGCAATAATGACACATCTCAAAAATACAAATGTTGAAAAAAATTGAGTTAAAACATTTTGTTTATTTTACTTTTAGCAAAATTGAAAGAGCATAAATAGGAATTTGAATTTTGACTTTGATTATGATTTAGTTTTTATTTATAAATAATTGTTAGTAATATGACTTAGTAGTTCAATTGTACCATTTTTAAAAATCATAATTTTGATAAATTTAACCGTATTAAAAGTGAGTAGTTCAAATGTACCACTTTCAAAAATCGTATTTTTAATAAATTAATGGTAATAAAGTGAGTAGTTCAAATATACCTTGTCCAAAAATCGATTTTTTTTTCCTTTTATATAAATTAACTGTCATTAAAGCGAGTAGATCAATTGTATCAAGTTCAAAAATAGAACAAATATACCACTTTTAAAAATAGTTTAAAGATATTTCTGATGAAAATATCTGTTGTTACAGTGAATAGTTCAAATGTACCTCATTAAATTACCTATTTCTGATAAATTGACGATTGTTAAAGTGAATAGTTTAAGTGTAGGGTGTTTAATTTTTTTTTTTTTTATATAAAGTAGCAGTTATTACAGTTAGTAGTTTAAATGTACCATGTTTAAAATTAGGATTATCTTATTTCTGATGAATTTACAGATATTTAAGTGAGTACCCAGACAGCACACCAAATCCTTTGGATATCTACTGAACATCCCAATATCCACTGAATGTCCAGTCCATGGTGGATATCTATTTTATATCCATGAAATGTAATTTATAGACATGCAAATGTCCATAAATAATTGTAATTATATAGCAAATTATTAAAAAATTACGCCATTGTACTCGCCATTGTGGCTAATAGTACCGTTGAGATATTTAAAATTAATTTTTTTTAAGGTGTATTCAATATCCCACTATAAATATAAATATATCAAAGTCTAAGCGCGGACGCAAACCATCGTGGATATCTACTAGATGTAATTTTTGATTTTGCTTCCTAAGTATAGATGGCGATACCACTTTCGTATCTACTCATGCTTAACCCGCCGTAATTGAGTTTGATCGACATTGTTTCACAAACAGACTTCATTAGAGACTGAAGTCGAAAAGTTCCATTTATTGCTGAAGATTCCTAATAAGGATGATTTTCTCCTTAGTAGGCAAAATCAAAGGCAGATTGTTGGGAATATTTTTTACCTCTATTTTCTTTCGACGTTATTCAATAACCATTGGTTACTTATGAACCTCTACTAAAAATAATTATAAAATATTTATCTGAATTTCTATATCCTGGGATATAGACGGACATTTGGTTGGATATCCACAAAATATATTCTATGGATATATCTGGGATTTCTTGTATTGTCTGGAGATACTCATTAGATATTTTGCTGAATATCCATAGGATATATTCTATATTCTGGATATAGACGGACATTTGAATATCCATATTAGTTCCACGGAATATTTCTGATATCCTGTGGATATATTGGATATCCACAAAATATATTCTGTGGATATCTCTGGGATTTGGTGTGTTGTCTGGGTAATTTACATCTACCAGTGTTTAAAATGGTGGATTAAATGTGTATAATTCAAAAATAGTGGACCAAACATACTATCAAAAATAGTCTGAACATCGCATGTTTGATGAAATAATTAGTTAATACAAAATTTATTTAATCAGAAATACGTTTGAACTACTAATTACTTAAATATTTCATCAGAAAGTAGGAAATCCTAA
This sequence comes from Psylliodes chrysocephalus, assembly GCA_927349885.1. Lineage (NCBI taxonomy): Eukaryota > Metazoa > Arthropoda > Insecta > Coleoptera > Chrysomelidae > Psylliodes > Psylliodes chrysocephalus. The sequence goes on along the minus strand of OV651827.1, from coordinate 24,931,736 downwards.
TTTTACATATGAACTACTAGTTTTAAAGCGAGTAGTTAGAATGTATCAAGTTCAAAAATAGGTTATCTTATTTCTGAAGAATTGCTAGATACTTAAATAAATAGTTCAAATGTACCAATTTTAGAAATAGTTTGAATGTACCCCATTCAAAAATATATATTTTTTTATAAATTAACCAGTATTGAAGCAAGTAGTTAAAATTTACCAACTTCATAAATAGGATTATGTGACCAGTTACCAGATATTTAAGTGAGTAGTTTAAGTGTACCACTTTCAGAAATAATACTTCACAATCGATTTTTTGATAAATTAATGTTATTAAAGTGGGTAGTTCAAATGTATCTCATTCAAAAAGTGATATTATTTATAAATTAGCTGTTATCAAAGTGAGTAGTTTAAATATATGTTTAAAAATAGGGTTATCTTTTTTCTAATGAGTTTTACCAGATACTTCAGTAACTAGTTCAAATGTACTCACTCAAAAATAGTTCAAACGTCTTATTTTTGACAAATTAATGGAATGCAAAGTTAGTATTTTAAATGTCCAAAATTAAAAAATAGATATTTTATTTCTGATAGGACACCAAAACTTAAGTGAATAGTTCAGAAATATTAGTTCAAATATCGCATTTCTAGTAAATTTTCTGTTATTACAGTGAGTAGTTCAAATGTACCATATATGAGTAAACATTTACGTAGACACTGTCAAACAGTAAATCAAATATACCAGGTTCAAAAGTTGTATTCGAAATAAACTATAGGTTATTACAGTGAGTAGTTCAAATGTACCACGGTAAACGACCTATTTTTGTAGAATTGACAATTATTAAAACAGTTAGTTCAAATGTACCTTGTTTAAAAATCGTATTTTTGATAAATTAACGATATTAAAGTAAATAGTTCAAATGTACCAAGTTCAGAAATCATAATACTAACAAATGGTAATCTTGATAAGTTACTGGAATTAATGTAGGTAGCTCAAATGTGCCGCGTTCGTAAATTGATTTTTACTTATAAATTGTTATTGAAGCAAGTAGTTCAAATGTATCACTTTCAGAAATCGTGATTTTGATAAATTACAGACATTGTTCAAATGTATCATGTTCAAAAATAATAACTTTTATAAATTAACTGTATTAAAGTTAGTAGTTCAAATGTACTTTGTTTAAAAATCGTTATTTTACTGAATTAACGGTTATAAAAGCTAGTATTTCAAATATAATATGTTCAAAGATAATTTTTTAATATCAACTCTCAAACACTAGATCAAATGATAGGTGATACATTATAGGTTATTACAGTGAGTAGTTCAAATGTAGCACATTAAAAATTCCATTTCTGTAGAAATTAGCGTAGTTTTGATAAATTACAGACATTAAAGTGGTTAGTTCAAATGTACCACGTTCAAACATCGTATTTTTGATAAATTACCGGGATTACAGTGAGTAGTTCAAATGTACCAAGTTTTTTAAATCGCAATTTTGATGAGTTAGTAGTTCAACAATCATATAACTTGGTATTTCCATTGTAACACATTTATAAATCCTTATTTTGATAAATTTAACGGTATTAAAGTGAGTAGTTCAAATGTAACAACCGCTACATTAAATATTGTGTGTACGTTTCAGACGGTTACCGAATTGAGAAACAGACACGCCAAAGGAGAGACTTCTGCCGGCATTAACGTACGCAAAGGCGCCATCACGGACATACTCGAAGAAAACGTCGTCCAACCGCTTTTCGTTAGCACTTCGGCACTGAGTTTCGCCACCGAAACCGTCAGATCCATATTGAAGATTGATGATATTGTAAGTATATATATTATGTTTAATTTTTCCCTAGATTTACGGAAAACTAAACGACAATATAGAAACGGCAACGTCGCTTTGTATCAGAAGTACAGTTAGTCACTATACGTTTTTTTCCCTAGAAATTAGGAAAAAAAATGGCAATATCGTGACTAACATGACATATTTATGAAGTGACAATAAGTAAGTCAATGTCATCTGTTATGTTAAGTCGCGAAGTTGCAATTTTTCATCGGAATTTTGTTGAAAAACTGGCATTAGTACGTAAAGCGACGTTACCATTCCTCTATTGCAGCTTATTTTTCCCCAGATCTGGGGAAAAATCAAACTTGCTGTCTCAATAAGCAATAAATTAGATTTTGGATTCTACATTCATAATTTTTTTTTTATTATAAATTATCCTTATCTATTTCGATTAATTTTAAGATTTTGGATAACACAAAGACCCCAAATAGACATTATTAGAGCTGAAATTAAAAAAAAAAGATCCTTGAACTTTGCAATTAAAATCCTTGGCAAGTATTGCTTAAATCCCTATTTCCTTAAATAATAATCAGTTCCTTTTTTCTGTTTTACAGGTGAACACAGTGACATAAAGCTCGACGCCAAGCCAATGTGTTATTTAACAGTTCAATTTACGTTTTAGCTTTATATTTCACACATTTCTCATACGTCTCATTGAAGTAATTATTTAATAAATTTTAACATTACTAATTTTTTGTTTTATTTCGAATATCCGATGTAGAAGTTTTTGTTTGTAAAATCCCTAAGGATAACAAAAAAAAAATAAAAATTGATGCCCATTTCTTAAAAATCATCGAAGATAAAGACTAGAAGACACCAGCTAAACATTTTAAATCGTTTATTGTAATGCTGCGCCAATTTTATGAAGCTAGGAGTAGAAATAGAAATTATTCATACCTCCTTGCATTCTTGTTGTCTTAATACAAAATATGCCATTAAAATTGGTGAAAAGTGCAACGATATAATATTTTTACTGATTTTTTTATATACCTACTAGTCTTTTAATATCTTGATAAAGAATCTGCCGTTAAATATAAGACGTCTTAATAATTTTCTCGCCGTTTTTAAAAGAGTAGTTCAAATGTATCGAATTAAAAAATTCAATTTCTGAAAAATCAACAGTTTTTAAAGTAGTTCAAATGTACCACGTTCAAAATTCGTATTATTGATAAATTAACGGTATTGAAGTGATTTAATTCAAATATACCAAGTTTAGAGATCATAATTTTAATAAATTAATGGTATACAACATGTAGTTCAATCAAAAATCGATATTTTTGATAAATTCTCGGCAAATAAAGTGAGTGGTTCAAATGTACAGCATTAAAAATCGTATTTTTTGATAAATTACCGGCGTTAAAAATCGATATTTATATAGATTAACTGTTATTAAAGCGAGTAGTTCAAATGTAACAAGACAGCAACAACTGTTTATTAAATGTTTAACACAAAACAAAGACCAAAAGCACTGTTTATATGTGATTTTAAATATGTTTGATGATTTTCTAAAAATTCCGGATAAAACGCCAAAATTCCAGATATGTCCGTTTCATTCAATCAGTGGAACCATAAAAACGCTGTTTCTACATCACCCTGTATAGGTTATAACTGTAGAAGAACAGTTTTACTAGCTTTCCATTGGTATGACAAGTAGGGGGGTGCTATTTTTAGGTAGGATATGGAGGGCGAATTTCTATCTAAAAAATGCTTCGTTTTTAATATATATGTATACAGGGTGCTTCTTTTATCATGTACAAACATTGCTATATATTTTAAACCCTAATATCGAAACGAAATGTCAGGTTGATGATTTAATAATAAGCTGTTACAGCAAATTTCGTATCTAATAAACTTTTCCATTTTTTGCTTTCTTTTGAAATAGCTTTTCTTGAAAAAAAAAAATTGAGTTTTTTGGTGTACACTGTATAACTCTAGATTGATAGTAAACCCTGTAAATTTTTTTCGACCACTCTAAAAATACAACTTTTTTATCTGTTGGATTTTTTCGTATCTCTTTGTTTGCGAATATTGGCAAACGATAAAACAATTCTACATATTTTCTTAAAATATAATTCGACTTTTTATTAATATTTAATGAACACTTTGTCCCATTTTACTGGGATTTTCATAATTTGTTAATAGTTTATTGAGGTATATTTTGGACCGATTACAGATAATAGAGTAATTCCAGGTGCTGAAGAATGGTAGTAGACCCTGTAGATTTCGTTCGACCATTATAAAATTCTACAAACTTTCTTTTAAAATCTATTTTTATTAATATCTAAAGAACGGTTCTTCCAATTTTACTGATATTTTTATAATTTATTAATAGTTTAATAAAGCATCTTTTGGAACTTTTACAATTGGTCTAGTAATTCCAGGGGCGTTCCCACGGGGTAAATCGTTTAATTTTTAAACGCAAAAAATAACACCCAGTAAATTTTTTTAGATTTTTATATTTTTTCCACATAATACATCTAAAAATACAACTTTTTTAGTTCTTGAATTTTTTTCGTATCTCTCTTTGTTTACGAATGATGGCACATAAAAAAATTCTACATACTTTCATAAAAACAAAATTCGTTTTTTGTTAATATCTACAGAACGCTTTACCCGATTTTACTCATATTTTTACTATTTGTTAATAGTTTAATGAAGTGTCTTTTGGATATTTTACAATTGATTCAGTAATTTCAGGGGCGTGACCACTGGATATGTAGTTTAGTTTTTTTAAGCAAAAAATGGCACCCAGCAAATTTTTTAGATTTTCATATTTTTTCCACATAATACATCTAAAAATACAACTTTTTTAGTTCTTGCATTTTTTTCGTATCTCTGACAAGAAAATTCTACATACTTTCATAAAAAAAAATCGTATTTTTAAAATAAAAAATCTGATGTGTCCAACACATGACTTTCCTATCTAGTTATTATAGGCATTTTCCGGTTATTTTGTACAACCTATTGCAGCATCTCTATAAATGTTTAGAGGATAAACTAAATATATACATTTTACACATACATCTACCTCGAAACATTTTTCTATAGATTTTCATTGAAAACGAAAATACAGAAAAATTTAAATTTAGCACTTTTCCATTACGGTCCATTTTAGAAAAATCATGTATAAACAAAAATTATAGAAATCGATATCGCAAACAACTTTTAGTTCAACAATTTTCATAAAAATCAGAATTTTGCACATTTTGTCAAATTTCTCGAATACGGACCATTTCAGGAAATTTTGACATAAAACAAAAATTATAGATAATAATATTAGAAGTAACTTTTATTTGAACAATTTTCTTCTCCAAACATAAATAACAGATATATTCCATAAAATATAAAAACGGCCTCCCATAAAGTACCCCCCCAGATGTTCCGACTTTGTCCAAAATCTAATCATTTCACGTCAGGCCGAAATAAACCTTAAGTTTAAAATTTAATGTTTTTTCCTTTATCCGTTTTTGAGTTTTCTTCAAATTTCGAAATTTACACATTTTCTCAAATATCTCGAATACGGTCCATTTTAGAGAAATTATGTATAGGACAAAAATTATAGAGAATTATATTACAAACAACTTTTATTTGAACAATTTTTATAAAAAATTATGTTTTTTACATTTTGTCAAATTTCTCGAATACGGACCATTTTAGGAAAATTTTGCATAAAACAAAAATTATAGATAATTATATTAGAAGTAACTTTTATTTGAAGAATTTTCTTCTCCAAACGTAAATAACAGATATATTCCATAAAATATAAAAATGACCACCTATAAAGTACCCCCCCAGATGTTCCGACACTGCCCAAAATCTAATCAGCTCATTGGACGCTGAAACAAAGCTTAAGTTTAAAATTTGGTATTTTTCTGTGTATCGGTTCATGAGTTATGCGTTATACAGACACACACACACACACACAGACATCATCGCGAAAATAGTCAAAACGGATTCAGGGGACCTCAAAACGTAAAAATCCGTCGAAAACTCGAGGTCGAAAAAAATCATGATTCCTATACTTTCCTTATATCTGTATACAGATAGGAAAGTAAAAAAGGTATTTTTTGGTTTTCACTGTATAACTCGAGAATAGTAGTAGACCCTGTAGATTTTTTTTACTACAGTAAGTTCCTCAAAATAATCAACTGTTTTCCCTTTTAATCGTCAACATAACTATTACGGTTTAGGATATTTGCAATGTAGGCATATTATATATAAAAAAGAATTCTACACACTTAAAAAAAAAATACAATTTTTTTTTAATAAATATTTAAAGAACGCTTTGTTCGATTTTACTAAATTATTCAGGTTTGCTGATATTTGATTGGGGTATAAAAAAATCTACATACTTTTTTAAATACCTTTTATACCTACTAGTCTTTTTTAATCTTGATAGAAAATCTGCCGTTAAATAGTAGTTCAAATGTATCGAATTAAAAAATTCAATTTCTGAGAAATTAACTGTTTTTAAAGCAGGTAATTCAAATGTACCAAGTTCAAAAGTCGTATTATTGATAAATTAACGGTATGAAGTGATTAGTTCAAATATACCAAGTTCAGGGATCAATTTTAATAAATTAACGGTATACATCAATATGTAGTTCAATCAAAAATGGAGATTTTTGATAAATTATCGGCAATTAAAGTGAGTGGTTCAAATGTACAGCATTAAAAAATGTATTTTTTGATAAATTACCGGCGTTAAAAATCGATATTTATATAGGTTTACTGTTATTAAAGCGAGTAGTTCAAATGTAACATGTTTAAAATAGAATTTTTGATTAATGTTAACAAAACAACTATACAAGACAGCAACTGTCTATTAAATATTTAACACAAAAAAAGACCAAAAGCACTGTTTATACGTGATTTTAAGTATGCTTGATGATTTTCTAAAAATTCCGGATAAGACGCCAAAATTCCAGATATGTCCGTTTTATTCAATCGATGGAACCATAAAAACGCAGTTTCTACATCACCCTGTACAGTTTTACTAGCTTTCCATTGGTATGACAAGTAGGGGGTGCTATTTTTTTAGGTAGTATATGTAGGGCGAATTTCTATCTAAAAAATGCTTCGTTTTTAATATATTATTTATACAGGGTGCTTCTTTTATCATGTACAAACATTGCTATATATTTTAAACCCTAATATCGAAACGAAATGTCAGGTTGATGATTTAATAATAAGCTGTTACAGCAAATTTCGTATCTAATAAACTTTTCCATTTTTTGCTTTCTTTTGAAATAGCTTTTCTTGAAAAAAAAAAATTGAGTTTTTTGGTGTACACTGTATAACTCTAGATTGATAGTAAACCCTGTAAATTTTTTTCGACCACTCTAAAAATACAACTTTTTTATCTGTTGGATTTTTTCGTATCTCTGTATAAAACAATAATTCTATATACTTTCTTAAAATATAATTCGTCTTTTTATTAATATTTAATGAACACTTTGTCCGATTTTACTGGGATTTTCATAATTTGTTAATAGTTTATTGAGCTATATTTTGGACCTATTACAGATAATAGAGTAATTCCAGGTGCTGGAGAATGGTAGTAGACCCTGTAGATTTCGTTCGACCATTATAAAATTCTACAAACTTTCTTTAAAATCTGTTTTTTATTAATATCTAAAGAACGGTTCTTCCAATTTTACTGATATTTTTATAATTTGTTAATAGTTTAATGAAGTATCTTTTAGAACTTTTACAATTGATCCAGTAATTCCAGGGGCATTCCCACGGGGTAAATTGTTTAATTTTTAAACGCAAAAAATAACCCCCAGTAAATTTTTTTAGATTTTTATATTTTTTCCACATAATACATTTAAAAATACAACTTTTTTAGTTCTAGAATTTTTTTCGTATTTCTTCGTTTGCGAATGTTAGCACATGATAAAAGAATTCTACATACTTTTTTTAAAAAATCAGTTTTTTTTTGTTAATATTTACAGAACGCCTTGTCCGATTTTACTGATATTTTTACTATTTGTTAATAGTTTAATGAAGTATCTTTTGGACATATTACAATTGATCCAGTAATTCCAGGAGCGTTCCCACGGGGTAAATCGTTTATTTTTTTTTTTTCGCAAAAAAATAGCACCCAGTAAGTTTTTTTAGATTTTTATATTTTTTCAGATAAACCATCTAAAAATACAACATTTTTAGCTCTTGAATTTTTTTCGTATCTCTTTTCGTTTACGAATGATGACACATAAAAGAATTCTACATACTTTCATAAAAAAAAATTCGTTTTTTTATTAATATCTACAGAACGCTTTGCCCGATTTTACTCATATTATTACTATTTGTTAATAGTTTAATGAAATGCCTTTTGGAACTTTACAATTGGTCCAGTAATTCCAGGGGCGTCTCCACGGGGTATATCGTTTGAGTTTTTTTACGCAAAAAATAGCACCCAGTAAGTTTTTTTACAATTTTTATATTTTTTCACATAATACATCTAAAAGTACAACTTTTTTAGTTTTTAAATTTTTTTCGTATCTATCTTTGTTTACGAATAATGACACATAAAAGAATTCTACATACTTTCATAAAAAAAATTTCGTTTTTTGTTAATATCTATAGAATGCTTTGTCCGATTTTACTGAGATTTTCATAATTTATTAATAGTTTATTGAAGTATATTTTGGACCTATTACAGATAATCCAGTAATTCCAGAAGCGTGCTACGGGGCAAATCGAATAGTTTTTTTGCCTAAAAAATTACACCCAGTATATTTTTTTGGAATTTTTTATATTATTTTAGATAAATCTTTTAAAAATTCAACTATTTAGTTCTTCAGTTTTTTCATATTGTTGGATATACACCGAATAAAGACTAGAAACTTCCGTGAAGCAGTTTATTGACAAACTTTATGAAAATTTTATTTTGACAACTTCAGTATCTAGTAGACTAGTAAATATATAAAGATATTGAAGATAATTCTCATGAATTCTAACAATGCATCAAATAATTTTATCCTTTTCTATTTTTTACTATTTTTAAAATAAAAGAAGGTATTGTTTTGGTTTTCACTGTATAACTCGAGAATAGCCGTAGACCCTGTAGATTTTTTTTTACTACAGTAAGTTCCTCAAAATAATCAACTGTTTTCCCTTTTAATCATCTACATAACTATTTGGGTTCAGAATATTTGCAATGTTTGCATATAAAAGAATTCTACAAACTTTCTTAAAAAAAAATCTAATTTTTTAATAAATATTTAAAGAACGCTTTGTCCGATTTTGCTGAATTATTCATGGTTTGCTGATATTTGAATGAGGTATCTATTACACTTGATCCAGTAATTCCAGGGGCTTGCTCACGGGGAATATACCTTTTTAAGATCTTCTGCGATTTCAAATTTTACTACTAAAAATACGCCTCGTTAACTTTAAATAAATAAAACAACCATTTTAACTTGGTTAAACATTTTGTTTTAATTTAATAAAATGCCAGGGCCAACCCGCCCCCGCGACAGTGGTGGAACAAATTAAATTTGATTTATTAAAAAGGGTTTATTAAACCCATCCAAGACAAAGTTTCGAATGAAAGATTTGTCATTTAAATTAATAAATGACAACTTTTTAAACGAATATTCTTCATAGTTCAGTGTAAAATAGACGCAGATATCTACCGCGCTACACTAACGCCACCTTGTAGATAAAAAACAATCATATCCCATAAGTCTCCAAATAAATGAATACATTTGAAAAATAAATTAGATTTTTAATTGAAACTACGAATGGTAGAATTTAAATGGAAATCTGTTGTGGCAGTACATTATTCTTTTCTACTAAATATGTTTTGAATAATCCACATCGGATGCATCTGAGATGTAGTAAATCTTTGATCATGTGTCCGATGTGAATAAAAAAACGCTCGAGATGTAAAAAATGCATCCGATGTGGATTCTCAAACGCGGCAAGTAAATCACATTTAGAGACAGTGGCGCAGCCAGAATTTTGTATTAGGGGGTTTTGAAAATTGGGAGTATTAAAAAATATGTTTTACCTAGTTTAACTTTCTCAATTTCAAAATCGTCTGGGTTCGCGTCTGGGGGTGTTTAACGCCTAAACCCCCTCACTGCGCCACTGTGTAGAGAGTACATATAAGAATTAGAAATTGCTATGAGTTTATTTTATTCTCGAATTTTGTTTTGATCCTAGCAATACTGCAATGCCAGGCCAACCAGCGACAGGTGGCCAAGTCAAGTTTACATTTTAATATGTTGCACTGAAATACCAAATTTCGTATTAAACAAACTTTTTCTTTTCAATTTTTTAAAATAAAGTTCATTTTGGCAAAAAAATCAAATGGCATTTTTGGATTGCACTGTATAATTCTAGAATGATAATAGGCCCTGTATATTTTTTACGTTCACTGTAATATTCATCAATATAGAAAACTTTATTCATATTTAATCATCTTCGTAACTGTTGTGGTTCAAAATATATAGCAATATTGGTACACAAGAATTCTACATACTTTTTTTTTATTATTAATATTTAAATATTGCTTTGACCAGTTTTATTGAAGTTTTCACAATTTGCTGATATTTGTATAAGGAATCTTTTTGACCTATGATTATAATGGATCCAGTAATTCCAGGGGCGTGTCATGTAATTTTTGCTCAAAAAAAATAGACTTATCAAGGGATTTTGTACAATCAACTATATTAAATTTTGTAAATATGTAAATAAATATCTTGAACTTCTGGGTACCTAGTATGTAACACATATCCCTTCTTTTTTGGGAAATTTGAGCTATCGAGAAAATTTCAAATGATAGATTTTGAAGAACGTCGAGTAGTAAAAGAATACAGTGAATTTTCTAAGGGATTTTTTTTTTTTAGAAAATACAGACTTCCGTGATTTTAAATTCTAATTAATAATTCGCCACACGCGCTAATTTTATTTAATTAATGAAATAGCCTCCGTAATACATTTATAAATTTTGTTTTGATTTAATAAAATGGGCCGATCCTGGCGGTACTGCAATGCCAGGCCAACCCGCGACGGAGGTGGAGCAAGCCCCTAACCCTCCATCAATTTCCAAAAATCAGTTTAATATACTGGCCCCCGCATGCGGGGCGTATCAGATATTAAGCTGATAAGAACAGATACTACACTTTGATCTTAGCCAGAGGCCGAGAAGCGATAACTAACAATCATTTTCCCCCGGTATACCTAAGCTGGAGTTACGAATGAAACGCTTGGTTAACAGCGAATTTTGTACCTACATCTATCGGTGTATTTTAGAACTAATTTGACCTTTTATTTGAAGCGCCGGTGTACCTATTTATAAAACAAATCTTTTATTAATACTGGTGTTCCTTGGGATCGATATTAGGGTCCACTTTAATCTTCATGTATGCTTCTCAATTACCATCTGTATCATGAAGCACAATATACGTCTGATCTTTCTTTTATTAATTCTGGTGTTCCTTAAGGATCAATGGTGGGTCCACTTTTACTGGTCATTTTTTTTATAAATATTTATTAAAGTTAAAATAATACATTGTACGTCTACATCAATAATAATATATGAAGAGATCTTTTTCATCATTCCTTCCTGGGGTATCCTGGGAAGGTATGTCGTCCTGAGTATTGCGAGTCAACTCCTTACCAAATAGGTATTATTAGACTGTTCTGATTTCCAATACTAAGAGCGGTGAGTGGTATGTGTATATGTTAAGTTGGAATTTAATTATGACGGTTTTCCCTGAAAAAGCTCTTGAAACAAGTGTAAATTAAAAATTTAAAAAACCGACTTCAAAAACGTGTAGATGCCATCACCACATCTTAACCAAATTTATATAAGATCACCCCTGAGGTACCCCCTCACTAACAAAAAAATCTGATGTGTCCAACACATGACTTTCCTATCTAGTTATTATAGGCATTTTCCGGTTATTTTGTACAACCTATTGCAGCATCTCTATAAATGTTTAGAGGATAAACTAAATATATACATTTTACACATACATCTACCTCGAAACATTTTTTTATAGATATTCATTGAAAACGAAAATACAGAAAAATTTAAATTTAGCACTTTTCCATTACGGTCCATTTTAGAAAAATCATGTATAAACAAAAATTATAGAAATCGATATCGCAAACAACTTTTATTTCAACAATTTTCATAAAAATCAGAATTTTGCACATTTTGTCAAATTTTTCGAATACGGACCATTTCAGGAAATTTTTACATAAGGCAAAAATTATAGATAATAATATTAGAAGTAACTTTTATTTGAACAATTTTTTTCTTCAAACATAAATAACAGATATATTCCATAAAATATAAAAACGGCCTCCCATAAAGTACCCCCCCCAGATGTTCCGACTTTGTCCAAAATCTAATCATTTCACGTCAGGCCGAAATAAACCTTAAGTTTAAATTTAATGTTTTTTTCTTTATCCGTTTTTGAGTTTTCTTCAAATTTCGAAATTTACACATTTTCTCAAATATCTCGAATACGGTCCATTTTAGAGAAATTATGTATAGGACAAAAATTATAGAGAATTATATTACAAACAACTTTTATTTGAACAATTTTTTAAAAAAAATATTTTTTTTACATTTTGTCAAATTTCTCGAATACGGACCATTTTAAGAAAATTTTGCATGAAACAAAAATTATAGATAATTATATTAGAAGTAACTTTTATTTGAAGAATTTTCTTCTCCAAACGTAAATAACAGATATATTCCATAAAATATAAAAATGACCACCTATAAAGTACCCCCCCAGATGTTCCGACTCTGCCCAAAATCTAATCAGCTCATTGGACGCCGAAACAAAGCTTAAGTTTAAAATTTGGTGTTTTTCTGTGTATCGGTTCATGAGTTATGCGTTATACAGACACACACACAGACACACACACACACACACACACAGACACACACACACACACACACACAGACATCATCGCGAAAATAGTCAAAACGGATTCAGGGGACCTCAAAACGTAAAAATCCGTCGAAAACTCGAGGTCGAAAAAAATCATGATTCCTATACTTTCCTTATATCTGTATACAGATAGGAAAGTAAAAAGAATCATATAAAAATGGGACAAGGTGGTAAAGCATTATCGCTAAACATACATAAAAAATGAAGAGTTTGAGGATTTTCTCATGGACCCAATTTTTAAATTTTAACCAAATTTATATGGGACCACCCCTGATGTAGCCCCTTTCTAACAAAAAAAGAATCATATAAATCGGACAAGGTGGTAAAGCATTATCGCTAAACATACATAAAAAATGAAGAGTTTGAGGATTTTCTCATGGACCCAATTATTAGATTTTAACTAAGTTCATATGGGACCACCCCTGAAGTAGCCCCTTTCTAACAAAAAAAGAATCATTGAAATCGGATACCGTGTTAAAGAATAATCGCTGAACATACATAAAAAAAAAAAAAAAAAAATATCGCTACGAATTGATAACCTCCTCCTTTTTTGAAGTCGGTTAAAAACAGGGTTTTACGATGTATGTTTGTGTGTTGTAGATTTGGTTAGGTTGTATGCACTCTCAATTACCATCTGCTTATAAAAACTATTAAATTTAAAGTCGGTTGCTTTTTGTACATCTCATAGAATATTTATTTCAGGGTTTAATATTATTTGTTATTTACTTATATTAATACTGTGTGTTTAGTTTATTTTAAATATTACACGTACTACTAGTTTTAGTGTGCAAGAGCTGGGTCTAGTATTTATATTGAGCCGCCTTTTGTAGGTAGATTTTTTTTTTCACCACATCAATGTACTCTAAGATAAATCATCTTTTAATCATCTTTGTAACTATTCTGGTTTAGAATATAGCAATGTTTGCTTATAAAAGAATTCTACAAACTTTCTTTAAAAAAAAATCAGTTCTTTTATTAATATTTAGCTAACGCTTTGTCCAATTTTACTGAGATTTTCACAATTTATTGATAGCGTAATGCCAGGTGCCTGCATACGGGGCAAAGCGGTAGTTTTTGCTGCAAAAAAATAGCCAGTATATTTTTTTTTAGATGGACCGTCTAAAAATACAACTTTTTATCTAGCTCCTTAGTTTTTCTTATTTTGCTTAATTTTTGAGAAAATAAACATCAATTTTGTAGTTACATTATTTTGAAAATATTTTAAAAGTGTTAATGAGACTTTGATTTTTTTACCATTTTTCGAAACAAATTGCCTTATTCCTACCAGCTTTGTTCGGTTATGAGCAGGTATGTATGAAAACTTTTCTTGTATACAGGGTGCACCAAAATTGCTATATATTTTAAAACCTAACGTCGAAACAAAATGTCAGGTTTATATTTTAATATGTTGCGCTGTAATAGCAAATTTCGTATCGAACAAACTTTTTCTTTTCTATTTTTTGAAATAAAAGTTTCTTTTGTCAAAAAAAAACAACATTTTTGGTTTTCACTATATAACTCGAGAATGGTAATAGACCCTGTATATTTTTTACGACCACTGTAATGTTCACCAAAATTAACAACTTTTTTTCTATTTAATCATCTTCATAACTGTTGTGGTTCAAAATTAATGGCAATATTGGCACACAATAATTCTACATACTTTTTTTTATTATTATTAATATATTTAAAGATCGCTTTGTCCTATTTTACAGAAGTTTTTAAATTTTGTTAAAATTTGAATGAGGTATCTTTTGAACCTATTACAGTTGATTGAATAATTCCAGGGGCGTGTCCACGTGACATGTCAAGTAATTTTTTATCAAGGAATTTTGTACAAACAACTGTATTAAATTTTGTAAATATGTAAAATCTTGAACTTGTTGGTATCCTAATTTTATTGGGAAATTTGAGCTATCGAGATAAATAAACAAAAAATTATTCGGTTTACAAAAGTCTGTGGCAACAAAAACTACGTTTAGATGCCAATTCTCAAAAAAAAATTTAAAATGATAGATTTTGGTAGTAGTAAGTATTATAGAGAAAGTAAACGTTGAAAAGTCTTTTGGTAGGTAGAGAGGGGGTAAACGTCAAACCACGTCGGGCGGCTCCGAGAATTTCGCAGTAATGTTTACCGGCCAGTGTCGTTTCATAGAATAAGTAATTTTAAATTGTTATCGGCGGAACCGGAGAATCGCATGTATTTATGGATTATAAATAATTATTAAACATGTATTATAATATTCAAATCATAATTTTACAAAATTTCAACAGCTATTCACAATTTATTAAACTATTTACTCGAAATTGTTATTAACATCTATAAAATAATTTTGTACGCCAATGTATCGCGTCCACTTCGGTGAGATCCGCTGCCAACCTGTCAATTAATTTATGTGTATAAAGTGGGAGAACTGGCAAAAGCATTTCCAACTTTTACTTCTGTTCTAAAGTATACAGTAAATTTTCTACGATTTTTTTTTTTTTAGAAAATTCACTCCAAAACATTTTTTTACGGTCATTCGCGATTTTAAATTCTCACTTAAATAAAATTCGTAACAAGTAACAAGCGTTTACAATCTCAACTATTAAAATGGTACAAATATTTAGTTTTGATTTAATTAAATGGGCCGATCCTGGCGGTACTACAATGCCAGGCCAACCCGCGACGGAGGTGGAGCAAGCCCCAAACCCTCCATCAATTTCCAAAAATCAGTTTAATATACTGGCCCCGCATGCGGGGCGTATCAGATATTAAGCTGATAAGAACAGATACTACACTTTGATCTTAGCCAGAGGCCGAGAAGCGATACCTAAAAAACATTTACCATCGGTATACCTAAGCTGCGGTTACGAATCGAACGTGTAGTCAACAGCGAATTTTGCACCTACATCTATCGGCGTATTCCAGAACTAATTTGAGCTTTCATTTGATGTGGATGTAATTTATCAATATATGCAACCAGTAATACGTTATGGTTTCATAGTAGGCTTAAAGTTCTTGATATGAAATGGTTTTCTTTTAGCAAAAGGAGACATGTCCAGGAAAGATATTGTAACCGAAATTTACCTATTTATACTACCCACTTCTTATCTCGTTAAATAAAGAAAGATAGGTACGTTGTACGAGCATCTTATCGTACATTCTATAAAGAAAGTTAAAAAAGAAGAAATGTTTTATTGTATTATATTATATTTTTCTTTGTAAATATTGAGCTTGTGTTTGTAATTGTATATATTTGTAAATATGGAAATAAATGTTTTAAAAAAAGTACCTACCTACAACTCCTCAGAAGAAATCGACATTAATTTATAAAAAAAATTATTTTAAAAAGAAATATTCGCTATTTTTCGTTCGTTTTTCAAAGTAGAACTCAAATTTAAATTAAAAGTACCTACTTAAAGTCAAACTATACACTTCAACTTTTAAATCTGCATGCAACCCATATTAAAAATAATTATATAAGTACAAAAATCAAATTTCTGGTTAAACACGGTAATTTACAGATGTGTTACGTTACCACGAAATTATCCACCTGTCCACTAAAAATTTATTGATAGTCCCAAATTCAATGTTAAAAATCTTTTATTTATTTACACAATTTTTACAAAAATGTTTACAATTTAACCGATATTAATTATCACACTGTATATAGTATATATGAACAAGAGCGTATTCAGGATCTGAACAAGGGGGTAGGGGTAGACTAATAAAAAAAGCACAATAGTTTATCTTTTCTTTTTATTAGTTATTAATTTTATGCATTTATATACTGCGTTTGAGAATCCACATCGGATGCATCTGAGATGTAAAAAATCTTTGATCACGTGATTCAGTATACGTAAATGTAATGGGACAGATGTGTCCGATGTGGATAAAAAAAACGCTCGAGATGTAAAAAATGCATCCGATGTGGATTCTCAAACGCAGCAATAGTGTAGTAGTGGTTTATTTTTCTTGTTTTTACATTTTCTTTAATATTAGATGTATGATTTTTGTTTTAAAATTCTAGGGTCTAGGCTACTTCTCGCTGGGTACGCCCTTGTATATTAATAATAATGTCCCCATTATAGTCCTGTTGTGTGTCCTTTTATCATTTTTCCTCCATATTCTCCCTATCTTTTATGACAATGTGGAAGCAGTAGTTGAAAATACTTAGATCTGCGGCTGAATTTATTCCCTGTAAAGTCTAATTTTCGTTTTTACTGTTCTACATATTTTAGGAAAAATTATACTCAAACATTAAGTTCTATAGTATCCTAAAAGACAAAAAAACGGTATAAAATTTCTTGAATTTATCATAAATAGGTTATTTTTTTTTTATTTATTCGCCAAAATTTATATTTTCTTTATTTTCACTCAAATTTATTCTCCACTTCATTGATTTATCATCGCCATATTGTTTATTGTCCACTAGTCAAAATTATGCATTTTTTGAAAGGACAACAAAAATTATCCACTCTGTGAGACAGTAGCAATAAATTTATTTTATAAACATGACGTCTTTTTATTTTTATTGGTAGAAACGGTTTTCAATTTTTTAAGATTCATTATGTTTTTACTTTATTTTCCACAGATCATACAACCTAGTCTTCTCTAAAATAAATCCTCACTCACCTTTTGAGGAATAACAACGCCTGACAGTACCACGTGTTATACCTGTGCTCGAGTATCGTACTGACTGTACTTTTACCTCGGATAAACCTTTGACTTATCGTCCTTAACTTGGGTGACCCATAAACCCCAATCAAACTGGACATTTCGTCAGACTAAACAGGACAAACAATTGTCCTAATCATCGCAAATTGAACGTGTCAATACAATAGACCGTTAAACGAATTGCTGTCAGTGTTATCTCAACCCCTTACGATCAAGATAAGTATAAAATTTTCAGTTAGAGAGAATTAATTTCACTGAGAGACTATTAGGTTGTATGATCAGTAGGGTCCAATCACTAATGGACAATTTTAGAAACGTTCATGACAGTATATATTTAACACCGATCTACCTACGTGTGTTGGGTGTGTTTAGCGCCATCTTTGTTTTGTGGATATAATCAGTACTCATCGTATGAAGGTACCTGCATTTTTTATAAAACAAAACATTTGTTTACTTACATATTTAACAATAAAATTGTCTAAAAGATGGCATAAGTACTTGTTTATTAGTTTTATTACAAATTATTTTTTGTAATTTCCCTACGTGGGTATGCAACCAGTAATACACTATTTGACTTGAACTATTAAAAATATATGTACAATATTTTACAATGCTTCAAAAGCTGAAATAAGTGTGGAATGTTTGTTTATTTATTTATTCTACTCACCCAGACATACTGGCATTGTTACAAGATTAGTTATTTTACAAATTATTTAATAATATACAATACAATTATAACTAAATTAATTGAAATTATATAAACTAAAGGAGACAACAGTTCAAAATAGCGAAATACGGTAAACCGTGATCTATTCAAAACAAAAAAGAGCTACTTATAAAATGAATGATATTTTTAACATTTCAAAATACAAAAAATGTTTTCTTTTTCGCTTTGAGCCATTTATTTTTGTATGTATTATTGTTGTGGTTGTTGACATAATTTTACGCACTAGTAAGAAGAATACTTTATATTCTATAAAATTTGATTCTTTTTTCAATAGTTCTATTTTCAATTTTTTTATCTGGAATATCTACATAATTCAAGAGAAACCATGAATCAAATTAAAGCAACTGAAACATCAAATCACACCTCAAGAAGAATTTTCATTCCAAATGAATTGTACTGTTCCATTTATATTTGTTAGGATTGATGACGTAAGAAAACCTTTACAAAAACCTTACATTGGGCCATATAAGGTTTTGAATAGAAGAGATGGCGTTTTTACTTTGGTAATAAATGAAAAAATATATCAATTGAAAGACTGAAACCTGCATTTATAGAGAACAATTTTGAAGAATATTCGTAAAATATTGGTAAACGTTCAAGACGAACCCAAAAAAAACAAGATAAATCTGAAGAATACGTTACCTATTTTGGTCGAAAAGTTAAATTTTTGTTGAAAAATACTTATTTTTAAAGGGGGGAGTAGTGTGGTGATTTCAATATCTTACTTTTTAATTTCACCCTGTAGGATATTATTTTTGACTTTGATGACTAATCAAAAAAAGGATTGTCAGTAATAAAAATTACGAAATTCTATAAATTGTATGATTACTACATATCTCTATTCGTTTTTACATAATGGATATTTTTTCAAAATTTTGTTGTTTATGTCACTCCCTTAAATTAAAATTATATTTTATTCTGAATCGATGTTAAGAAAACTCTATTTTGTATAAAATTTGATTGTCTTTTCGGTAGAGATAGTTTCAATTTTTTATCTCTATTCGTTTTTACATAATGGGCATTTTTCCAAATGTTTTCCTCGAGAGAGGGGAATTCGCTCCTCAATAGTTGCATGCGTTTCTTTTGAGTCTTTTTTCCTCGCTAGGTGCTTTTTTCTAGAGTCTTTTTTTATGTAAATTCCTGGTGCCATCTTTTAAACAATTGTTGGATATCTAAATAAACAAATGTTTATCATTTTATAACATTTGTAGATCCCTTTATATAGAATGATAACTGATTATCAGATAATTATATCAACAAACCACAGATGGCGCTAAACATAACCAGCACACGTAGGTAGATCGGTGTTAAATATATACTGTCATGAACGTTTCTAAAATTGTCCATTAGTGATTGGACCCTACTGATCATACAACCTAATAGTCTCGTAGTAAAATTAATTCTCTCGAACTGAAAATTTTACTTATCTTGATCGTAAGGGGTTGAGATAACACTGACGGCAATTTGTTTAACGGTTGATTGTGTATTGACGCGTTTAATTTGTGAAGATTAGGATATGGTGTCCTGTTGAATCTGACGATATGTCCAGTTTGATTGGGGTTAATGGTGTTACACCCATGTAAAGGACGATAACTCGACGTTTTTCCGAGGTAAAAGTACAGAACAGTACAAAACTCGAGCAACAGGGGATAGCGCGTTGTTCTGTCAGGCGTGTTATTCCTCAAAAGGTGAGAGAGAATTTATTTTTGAGAAGACTAGGTTGTATGATCTGTGGAAAGTAAAGCTAAACATAATCTTGTATATTTAATATTCCAGTGAAAAAAAAACCTTTTTTACTGTTTTAAAAAAGGTCTTATTCATATTATAATACTTACAGAGTAGTGGTTATTTTTTTTAATCCTTTTAAAAGGGATTTTTAGGACTTACACATACAAACAATATACCTACGATGATTAATTCACTCTGAATTTAAAATGCACCTCTTTAAACCATTTGGAACCCTTTTTTAAGTCTTGCAAATATTTTGGGATACATTTATAGAACTTAATGGACACTGACAGTATTTTTATTCCTAAAATATGTAGAACGGGGGGAGACAAACATAGATCATTTAACGATTAATTAGAATGAGCACCTTTTTAAAAAAAAACGTTATGGAACAGGATACCAACACTAAGGACTACCATGTTTTTTAAGTAGACTTCTCAGGGAATAAATTCAGCCATAGATCTCAGTATTTTCAACTACTAAGGAAAGTATGGATGAAAAATAAGAAGAAACAGATTAGGACTACAATGGACAGAATATTATGGGTGTACCCAGAGAGGGATATGTAGGACCTTAGAATAAATAAATCATATGTTAGTAAAGAAAATATAACAAAAATAAAAACAAACCACACTATACTACAAATTTATAGAATGTGGTTATTAATGCCTAATAAAAAGAATAGGAAAACGATTGTGCTTTTTTTGTTAGTCTGTCCCCTTACTTCAGATCCTTGGTACGCTACTGTTAATATATACAGGGTGATTAATATTAATATATTACATAAATATCGGTTAAACTGTACAAATTTCTGTAAAAATTGGGTAAATATGTAAATAAAGATTTTGAACATTGAACTTGGGACTTTAGATTAATTTTTAGTGGAGAGATGGATATTTTCATCTTCAGCTAATTGCAAGATTGCAACACATCTCTAAATTACTGTGCTTCACCTGAAATTTGATTTTAGCTAGGTATTTTTAATATGGGACGGTATCGAATGCGGATTTAAATGTTGACGTGTATCTTAGATTCTTTTAAGAGGAGTATTTACTTGACTGTAGAGCGGAGCATGCAAGGGTTTCGTAGTACCCCCACTTTTAAAGTTTATTTTTGACTTATTCTGAAAGAAAAAAATATGTACGTGTAGGTAAAGGATAAATCTATGCTCCTCTGGAAACACTTTTTTAAAATTTAAAACAGTTTTTTCTAAAAAAAAATACAAAACTCGACTTGTTTTACCCATTTTCTCAATTTTTTTTAGAAACAACTAAATTGAATTTTGAAAAAGTGGTTCCAGAGGAGCATAGATTTAACCTTTACCTACACACACATATTTTTTTATTTTAAAAATAGTCAAAAATAAACTTTAAAAGTGGGGTACTACGAAACCCTTACATTGCAAGATTTTTCGTCTGGAAAGTGGCGCCTCTATTAGATTTTTAAGAAATTAATATTTGTGAATGAAAACAATTTATAATATATTTTACTGATGTTTTACGAGGGATGAATAAATTTTACGTATTTGTACACCTTATTTTTTACGTAATTTATTTCTGTAATACTAAGATTGGCATATATATTATATGCAAGGGTTTCATAGTACACCAATTTTACGGATTATTTTTAATTTTACTAAAAAAAAATTTATGTAAGTACAGGAGGCTTAACCCATACCTCTCTGGATTTACTTTTAAAATATGAATCAGTCTCTTTTGAAAAAATCTAAGAAAAGAAACGAAAAGAAATAGAAATGTTAAAAAATGATAGAAGAGAACAATATATTTAATTTTTTCCTACAGGAGCATTTATTTTTATTACAAGAAAAATAGAAATACGTTAAAAGCTTTTTCATCTAGAAGGTGTTACCAACAAAATATATATCTTTTTCTACTATTTAGTGAGTGATTTGAATTCATGTTGTTTATTTTTTACATACAGTAATTTCGCTCAATTATATTAAATTAATTTTATCATTTTTATTAAAAAATATATATATATATATACGAAATTGGAAGGTATACACTGAGATGTGAATTATATGTTTTTGTTTAATGAATACTTCTTCGAGTCAACAATAATTATTAATTCCAGCATGTTAATATCTCTTCAATCCGTTAAAGTAATGTAAATATTTTTTCTTGCTTTCGCGCATGGCTTTGATTTGTCGCACCCTTTGTGGCGCGTTGCAAGAGAACATTTTCTAAAAAGTTAGCCAATGTCTATAAATGAGAAAAACGATTTATTGCATTGTGGCACAATAGAAGACGGAAACGAGTCACTGCTTAAAAATTTGGAGAAAGTAAAAAATCTCGTAAAATCTTTTATTTATTTCTAAAGCCACCCGATATGGCATGGACCATAAATTCAAAACAAAATAAGATTTGGAAATTTATTTGCAAGTAAAAGTTTTTAAATGTGGACATTTTATTGAATTCGAATTTGATTATGTTGCTGTCAGTCTGGATGGAATTAAAAAAAAAAAAACAAAACTCTATGATAGAGTTAAAATGTCCATATGGAGCTGAAGTGCGGACTGTAGCAGAAGAAATATGCAGTAGAGAAATAACTTTTTGGAAAAAGAACAATTCCATTAAGGAGAACCACTATTGGTATTTTCAAATTCAGGGCTAGCTGCACATAACACAAATGGATTTTTGCATTTTGTGCTTTTGGGCTTCTGGAGGAATAGAAGTGGAGAAAATATCTCATATTGACAGCTTTTGAGAAAAAAAGATACAAAATAAAATTAAAATTTTTTATATGCAATATGTCTTGCCGGAACTTGTTGACAGCGAAGCAATAGAGACATGGAAGTACGAGACAGAATATTAAATAATTCGTGAGAAATTTTGTTGAATGTTTATTAACATAACGCAAGGAATCAATCTTAAATTATTTTGAATATTTTTATTAATTTAAGAATTAAATTTTATTTATTTCTAAAACATGGTAGTAGGCGATCCATTTAAGATATGATTAATGTCGTATTATTATATTACACTATTTTAAATTTAGGATTTTACCAGTGGCAGTGGTAATTGATGATAGGTATATAATTATTATTACACCAAATGTTTTAAAAGGCTACACCAACTAGTGAACCACGCTTTTAAGTCCCCAAATAATAGTTTCAAGATTTTGATTCGGATTAGAAGTTTTAGTATACAGGGTTTTGTGTCAAAGCCAAGTCATGTAGGTATTGTTATTGTAATACGTAGATGAGTAACTATCATCAATAGAAATTTAAAATTCAAACATAAATCTTTGTAACGACGTTATTTATAACTTTATTAACTTCATAACGGTCAAAAATGTTAGTTAACTTATTTAATTTTAAATATAAATTGATTTTAATTTTAACTTAGAAATTTTCGAAAAGTTCACTATATTGTTTAGTTGTTGCAACTTTACTGCGCTTAAGTAGCGTTCAGATTAAAATATAAATTTTTGGAGCTTAACTGAAAAACAGAAACTAATGCTTTCATTCCAAAAAAAGTATTATGGCCAATAAAAAGAATTTTGAATTGTGATATCAGCAAGTCCTTATTTAAAACCTTTAAATTTAATATTATCTTTATACAAGAGTTATTTTTACAAATTGATACAAATATCGAACATAAGTTTGTTGACATAAACATTATTTCCATAATACAAATAAATATATCTCTGTTAAAGAATACTCATAATTTATTTAATATATTCATTTAAACATGTTTTTGTTTTTTGTCTGGATGATATTGAATACTAACTTTTTCTATATAACTTCTTATCGACACATTGTGAGATAAAAAACAGACAATTAATTAAAAGCGTACTCACAATTTCAATGCTATACTGTTTCCCAAATTATGAAAATACTAAAGAATATTTAAAAAAAATAAAAAGCCAATTAAACAATGTGTTAATATCTAGAGAAGAACATCGTACTTCTTTTTTAGAAACGAAAAGTAGTCAAAAATTGTGAAAATAACAACACATTTTTATTTCACAAAAATAATAAGTCAGTTTTTGTTTTTTATGTAAATCATATCATTTTCAAGGCAATAAAACAGAAGAAAAGTCACCGAATACCGATTTTAAAAAGGTCTATTAGTTTTTATAGGAAATGGAAAGAGAAAGAACGCTTTTTAAACGAGTTAAAATTCTTTACATATTTCGATAACTATAAACGGATTAAGGTATTTTGTACCGTGTTAAAAAATTTAAGAAAATTGTTGAAGAATATTTTTTTTTTTTAAATTAGTAAACTTTGACAAACATATACAATATTCTAAAAGATAAATCACATTTATGTGATTATACAAAACTTTAATTTATTTTTCTAAAATAATATGGATTGTCCTCTAAAATATATATAGTGGCTCGCAAAAAGTCTGCTTTTATGTTACTTTTTTCAGAAAATATTATTCCTGATAAAACTTAGTGTTTTATTTATTCAAAAAATTCTATACCATAAATATAAATTTGGCTGCACAATGAACTAGGTACTCTTCTAGGAACCGAACCCACATTTTTACATATAAGATTAATTTAAGATGTATATAACTCCACATAGTAGTTTTTTAGTTATTACAAATAATATAGATTATTATATCCTTTTTAACCTACTTCAAAAAGGAGGAGGTTCTCAATTCGTCTGTATATTTTTTTTATGTATGTCCGATTTAAATGATTCTTTTTTGCTGGAAAGGGGGTACTTCCGGGATAGTCCCATATAAATTTGATCAAAATCTAATAATTGGTTCAATGGGAAAATCCTCAAACTTTTCATTTTTTATGTATGTTTAGCGATAATTCTTTACCACCTCGTCCGATTTCTATAATTCTTTTCGTTAGTAAGGGGGTACCTAAGGGGTGGTCCCATATAAATTTGGTTCAGATGTGGTGATGGCATCTGCACGATTTTAAAGTCGGTTTTTTAAAATTACTTTCAACACATCTTACGTAAATTAAAAGTTTAATAATTTGGTGCTTTCTTGATGCGTCGTTTTATGATTTCTTTTTGCATATGTTTAAGTACAGATAATTATTATTATTACTGGCAGTTTATTTTAAATCATTAAAATAATATTTTGTTGGTCCAAAAAAGGCAAAAAAAGCCATGTCACATTCAGTGTAATAATAAAAATTAGATATATAAATATAGTATATTATGTACCAACAGACTAAACTTTCACTTTCAATCTCGCCTTTTGTCGTAAAAGACTTTTAAATTTTTACCAGAGTTACATACATAGAAACTGCCCAGCTGACAATAAAAACCGCTGACTAAGAGAAGACGGCCGAGGCTAATCGCCTTTTCTTTTATATTATTAAATCATTCTCTGTTCTATCGTTGTCAAGTAAACTTGTATCAAAAGTAATAAAATTGTTTTTAAAAAGCTATTTTTCAATTTATTATATTTAATTGGCGCAGTCAGTAGGATACGCGCAGGTTTTCGGAAAAATATCGATTCGCATCGTGACGAAAAGTAACTTTTCGAGACCTTGGAGTTTCTACCCTTAAGTGCGTATCGAACTTTTACAAACTTTGTGACGTTAACGGCGCAGTGGAGCAGTGAATCACCGAAGAAGGACCAGGAGACTACAGAATTCGAATCCACGGAAAAATCTGTAAGTGCCTTTCCTTTTTACCTTTCCAAACCCCTCTGTATAAGGATTTTTGGCAAAGATAGTTAGGCTCTGTTCATAGCGAACATAATTTTTCAGTCTATTGGAGACACAGAACATTTAAGTAATTTTTAAGTTCAATTTTATCAAAATAATTTATTTTTACAATTTATGAGTGAAATCGAAGATATAGTTAGCGGATTGCTTAATATTTCCATTAAAGATTCAAGTAGTAGTAGTAGTAGTGATAGTAACAAGAAAGAAAATAATAATATTAAAACAATTAATTCTAATTTAAATAATCAAACAGCAATGCCGGAAGTAAACTTTGAACTTTTAAGATCTAGACTTAGTAACATTAAACCATATGATGGCAATAGCGATTCTTTAAATAAATTTTTACGTAGATGTGAAGATGTTTTGAAAGATTATAAAACTTTTAACGATGCCACACTAAATAAACATATTTTTGAATCAATTCAAGAAAAGCTTATTGACAGAGCAGAAACTTTAGTTGGTAACCGCTCTGAACTAACAGATTGGGAACATCTAAAGGCTGCACTTATCCAAAATTTCGCTGATCGTAGGGACTTGGACGGTTTAGTACAAGAACTTACGAGAATGCGACCATTTAAAAACGAAAATTTAATAAATTTTGGCAATCGCATTCAATTACTTAGAAGTAGTATTGCGCAGCGAATAAGTAACGATACTGTTCTCTCAGCTAACGATAAAGTGTGTCAAATAACCCATTACGAAAAAACCTCACTAAATACTTTTATCGCCGGATGCGACGGTATGTTAAAAAATAATATGCATCTTAAGAAACCAGCTTCACTGGAGGATGCCATGGTGTACGTTACAGAATTTGAAAATTTCCAAAATTTATATGGACATTTTAATGACCCAAACAAAGCATCGACTTCTAGACAAAGTAATAATAATTATCGTCAATCTTATACGCCAACACAATCATTTTCTCAAAATCAAAATCCCATATCCTATCAGCGAGCACCCCATGAACCCAGATTTAATAATTATAATTTTCCACGCAATCAACAACCATTTATAAATAATCGATTTTCAAATCAATCATTCCCAAGTCAACCAATTAATATTCAACCTCGACAGTTGCCTCCTAGAAGATTTCCTACAAACAGGGAAGTTTTCGGACCTCCCCGAAATGCTTTCAGGCCTAACCAAATCCCCCCAAATCAACTCCCTAATCCGACACCGATGTCGACCACTTCCAGAAACCCCACTATGATGTCACGAAGACAAAATTCAAATTTCAATCGTAATAACTATTTCCAAAATCGCAATAATGCACCTCCCAATTTTACTTCTGAAGAATTATTCGCGAATGAATACGATTCAGAATATTTTAATGAATCTCCCGAAAATATCTATTATCAAAACCACTCTGAAGATTATAATTCATTTGACCCTGACGAAACTTTTAACATTTCTAATTCAACCCAAGCAAGTTATTCAGGTAACCTAAATGAAAATAACAAAAAGGGAAATTTTCCCAAAACAAGCCTCGCGAAAAACCAACCCTAATAGAAATTAATATTTCGTCGGAAAATGCTCTACCGTATGTTGAAATAAACGAACCTAAATTAAAACTGCTTATAGACACGGGCAGCTGGCGATCAATAATTAAACCTATAATAATAGAAAAATACTTCCCAAATTACATGTATAGAATAGATGCACAAATTAAAACAGCTGTAGGAACACGAGACATTTCTTACCAAGCAACTATAAAAGCTTTTCCCGAATTTAATACTAATTATAATATGTCATTTTTATTATTTGATTTTCACGACTACTATGATGGTATCATAGGACTAAACGATTTAAAAAATATGAATTTAAATATAGATTTAATTAATAATAGGTTAATAGGACCGAATGTTCAAATACCCTTTAAGTATAGACAACGAGAAGATTCAAATTTCTCGCTATCAGTAGAAGCACAACAAAAAATGCTAAAAAGATTACCAGTTAGTATATATAATGGAGAAATATTAACTATAGGCGGTAAAATAGGAAACTTAGATATTCCAGAAATTCTAACACAGGCAAAAAACGGTTTTGCACTAATAGAAATTCAAAATAATTCCAACGAATCAATTTCAGTAACATTAAATGAACCAATACCAGTAAAATCTTTCGAAACTTCAAATTATGAAATATATAATATTGATTCATTTTTAAATTTAAGTAATAAAGAAACTAATTATAATCAAAAAATCGATATAGCAAAACTTATTAGAACTAATCACATGAACGCAGAAGAAAAATCAGAAATTATTAAATTATGTAGGGAATTCCCAGATATATTTTTCAAACCGGGCGATAAATTAACATTCACTTCTAAAGTTAAACATGAAATAAAAACTACAGATGAAGCTCCGATTTACACTAAGTCATATAGGTATCCTTATATCCATAAACAAGAAGTACAGAGTCAAATAAACGAGATGCTAGAGAAGGGAATCATACGCCCTTCCTGTTCACCATGGTCATCCCCTATTTGGATTGTAAAACGTAAAGAAGATCAATCGGGTAGACAAAAATTTAGATTAGTAATTGATTATCGAAAGGTCAATGATAAAACAATCCCTGACCGATATCCAATACCAAATATTAATACAATTCTCGATAAATTAGGTAGAGCCCAATATTTCTCTACTATTGATCTTTGGGCCGGCTTTCACCAAATCCAAATGGAAGAAAGCTCTATAAATAAAACAGCCTTTAGCGTTGACAATGGGCATTACGAATTTCTAAGAATGCCATTTGGTCTTCGTAACGCACCTTCCACTTTCCAAAGGGTCATGGACGAAATTCTAAAAGATATCCAAGATAAGATCTGTATGGTATATATGGACGATATCATAATTTTTAGCACCGGATTACAAGAGCACATTCAAAATTTAAAATTAGTCTTCTCTAAATTGCGCGAAGCCCACTTAAAAATACAATTAGATAAATCTGAATTTCTTTGTAAAGAAGTAGAGTTTTTAGGACACGTTGTAACCTCCGACGGGATTAAACCTAATCCAAAAAAAATTCGAGCGATACAAGGTTTCCCCATTCCAAAAACCCAAAAAGACATAAAATCATTTTTAGGGTTACTCGGTTATTACCGGAAATTTATAAAGAATTTCGCTAAAATAACGAAACCGATGACGAAATGTCTTAGAAAAAATGAAAAAGTAGTTCATACTAAAGAATTTATTGACTGTTTCGAAACTTGTAAAAAATTATTAATATCAGAACCGGTTTTAGCCTACCCGGACTTTAATAAAGATTTTGAATTAACTACAGATAGTTCTAATTATGCAATTGGTGCTGTACTTTCACAAGACGGTCACCCTTTATCTTATGCTTCACGTACTTTAAACCCGGCAGAGGTAAACTATTCGACAATAGAAAAAGAACTACTTGCAATAGTGTGGAGTTGTAAGTTCTTTAGACCATATCTGTTTGGGCGCACTTTTACAATATTTTCAGACCAAAAACCATTGCAGTGGCTTTTCTCTCTAAAAGAGCCAAACTCCAAATTAGTGAGATGGAGGCTCAAACTAGAAGAATTTGACTACGTCATAAAATATAAAAAAGGTACCTCAAATCAAGCGGCGGACGCCTTAAGCAGAAACCCTTGTAAAGAGGAAGTAAATGCAATGGAAACCGAATCAATACATAATAACCCAGGAGATGCAGACGATGTAATCGAACATTTCTTAGAGAACATAGATCAAATTCCACCAATAGATGGCTCAGACTTTAATGACATTTTAGAATCCTTAGAATTAACAAATAACCGTTCAGACAAAGTTAATATTATATCCGACATACAGTTAAGAAAACCAGACAAAATTAACTCACATGATTCTGACTCAGACCTAGAAACTATTCACTCATCTGCTGAAAACCCAATTTTCTCTATGCCTATTACAGAAAGAGCTCTTAACATATATAAAAATCAAATATTCATTACTAGCGGAGACATAGAATCTATAAAATGCAAAACTACTAAAATTTTCAATAATACTCGTTTTTATGTAACTTTACCAAATAAAAATACAGACACTAACATAATAAATTTCATTAAAGAATATATCTCTCCTAATAAAACATATGCTATCTTCTTTCGAGATATCGAACTACCCGCGATATTCTCGATCACAATGCAAGCGAATTTTAAACATGCCTCTTTCAAAATTACGCAATGTGTTACCATATTAGAAGACATTGAAACTGATGAATTGCAAAAAGAAAAACTAAAATTCTATCATGAAACTAAAACATGCCACCGTGGCATTCAAGAAATGAAGTTATCCCTATCTAAAAGGTATTTTTGGCCAAAAATGGCCAATGATATTGAAGATTATGTAAATAATTGTGAGATATGCCAGAAAAATAAATATGATCGAAACCCACCAATAATTAAATTTAACTTAACGCCAACTTGCTCGCGACCATTCGAACATATTCACATAGATGTTTTTAAAATTTCAGGAAATATGTATCTTACTATTATCGATACTTTCTCACGTTACGGACAAGCTTATCCCCTGCAAGCAGCTAACGGAGTATGCATAACCGAATGTCTGTTTAATTTTATAACCCACCACGGACTTCCGACTAAAATAACCGCAGACTCAGGCACAGAGTTTAAAAACAAGGACATAGAAAATTTTTGTGAACTTTACAGGATTGAATTACATTACACAACTGCCCGAAATAGCAATTCAAACTCTCCTGTAGAGCGTTTCCACTCAACCTTGATCGAGCACTTCCGCTGTTTAAGGGAAGAAAACGAAAACTTAACTTCAGATCAATTAATAAAACGTGCTATACTTGGTTACAATAATTCTATTCATAGCGTTACTAAATTTACCCCATTTGAGATAATAAAAGGACATATAAACTCAACAGACCCTTTTGACCTAAACGACCATATAATAGTATCAGATTACGTACAAGCCCATAAACAATCAGCTATTAGACTTTACGAAAATATACGAGAAACAAACGAAAAAACAAAAGAAAAAATAATCGACAAAAGAAACGAAAAACGAGACGATCCCCCAGACTATAAAACACAAAAAGTTGCATATATTAGGACAAAACTAAGAAATAAAAAATTACCTAAGTTTGAAAAGACAAAACTGATTACGCAGACTAAAACAAAACTCGTGACCGATAAAAATACATACCATAAAGCAAGCGCTAAGAAACCTAAAACTAATAAAAAACCATTGTTGCAGGTTTCCGACAAAAATGAAAATAATACTGCTACTACTTCAAGCGATACAAATAGCACTTAGTGACGAAGACGACATAAGACTGACACCTGTAAATAACCCTATATTACCCATACAATTAGGAAACGCTAATATAATTTACTCCAAACATACATTTATACACTATTTAGATTTAAGCCCTATTATTAATCAGTTACATAACTTAGATAAACATTTTTTCATTATTAGTAATAATCTGAATAGAGAAAACGCAACTAATCATATTTCGTATCATGCCTTATCTCAAGACATGTTGTTAAGAACAGAATTCATGATAAAAAGTACACAAAAGAAACTAGATAACTTGCAACCACATATTCGCAGTAAACGAGGTATAATAGACGGGATCGGCAAACTAGAAAAATGGATGTTCGGCACACTCGACGCTGATGATGGTAATCGATACGATAACGCTATTAAAATTTTAGAACAAAACCAGAAAAATATAATTAATGAAATAAATTTACAAAGTTCTCTATCGAAAAATTTGATAAATAATTATAATAAAACGATTAACATATTATCACTGAATCAAGAGAAATTTTCGAACTCTCTCGAATATTTCCAAATGTCTGTGAGAAAGACAATTACTCAATTGCATGAATATCTAACCTTTCAAGGTATCATTTCACAAATAAATTTAGATTGCCAAAACATTATTACATTTATAGATAATTTAGAGAATTCTATTGCTTTTGCCAAACTTAACACTCTTCACACTTCAATAATCTCGAGCAAAGAACTATTAAACTCACTAGAATATTTAAGAAAACTATATCAAAATGACCAAATTCCAAAATTTAATAACATATTAACTTATTATCAATTTTTGGGTACTCAAGTTACATTTTCAGACAATAAATTAATTTTTGCTATACACATCCCAATTATCAGAGCCGAAATACTTACCTTTTATCGCCTTTATCCCATCATCCAAAATTACCAAGCATTTATACCAAAATACCCATATCTGGCACAAAGCACCTCAAAAATACAATTCAAAGACGAAGCCTGTCCGCTCTTAGAAAACACATACTTTTGCATCGAAGATCAAATCCCCGAAGACAACTGTACTGTTCAGCTTATAAAAAACCAATCAACGAAAAACTGCAGAAAAGTCCAACTTAGTTCCGAAGAATCGATAATCGAACAAATCACTCAAGACCAAATCTTAATAATCCCAACAAGAAAAGAAGAAATATTCTCCAAATGCCGTACAGATCAATACATTGAAATTAAAAGTCCTATGCTAATTAAATTACCAAAATCCTGCCAAATAACATTCAACAATAAAAAATTCTTCAACGATGTCAAAATTCAACAAGGTAAACCTCTCATCCTACCCAAACTCGATATAGGAAATTTAGGAACCATACCAGAATATGAAATTCCAAAATTCGAAAAAATTAACCTACAAGAAATATACAAAATTAGCAACCTGGCAAAACGGCTTACACCTATTCAGTTTTCAAATTCGAACCAATATCCACAAATTTTTGGAGGACTATCGATAGCTATCACCATTATTTTATTAGTATTAATATTCATGAAACCAATATTCAAAAAGATGCAAAACTTCTGCAATAGACCAAACCAACGGGAGCAGCCCCCAGATGAAGAAGAAAAATTCGAACATAACTCCGTTATGTTCTCATCTTAGGGATGGAGGAGTTACATACATAGAAACTGCCCAGCTGACAATAAAAACCGCTGACTAAGAGAAGACGGCCGAGGCTAATCGCCTTTTCTTTTATATTATTAAATCATTCTCTGTTCTATCGTTGTCAAGTAAACTTGTATCAAAAGTAATAAAATTGTTTTTAAAAAGCTATTTTTCAATTTATTATATTTAATTCCAGTGAGGTCCGTGCCGGGTTTGAACTGAATATTTTTGAAAAAAAATATGGTGCGCCACTGCTTTTTCTAAAAACCAAAATTATCTTTAAAATTCTTATATATTTTGGAACAAATTTGTTTTATGACGTACTTTCGCACGAAGCACCCTTTTCGGGTAAGATAATGAAAACCAGTATATTGAAACTGCTTTTGATATTTTGTTGAAATTTGGTAGGAACCCACCATGAGTGGAAACACTTTTTTTGGGAAAAATTTCATAAAAATATCTAGAGTGATAAGAAACTTATGATAAAATAGTTATTTTTTTTTTTTTTAACTTTAACACCCAAAGGATTCACACCCTTAAGTATCGGCACTCAATAAATAAATACCCTGTATTAATTGATATTACCTTATTCGAACCAATCGTCTATTTTTTCGTTATTTGTATTTATATTTCACACCTCTATACTCTTAAATGTAATTTAATCTAACTAAACCTATTCACTAAATTAAAATATAAAAATAATGTAAAACCCTCTAATAAATCGAACTGCGTTATTACAATATCTCGCAATGCATCGAGAAAAGCAAATACGATTCTGGTTCCCCTAATTTAGGTAACTCTGACTCACTCCGTGTTAGGATTTTTCGGTTCCTTTGTCTTAATTTCGCGCGTTAGAGTTTGGAATGCGTATCCCTCGTATCTACAGGCAATTGTTAAAATTATGAATGAATGCGGATTTTGTTTAGTCGCGGAAGTAATTTTGTAGTATTTAGGCTCCACCCTAAAGTTGTAATTTTTATACCTACTAAACTACCGTTGCCCCGCAGGTCTTTCAGTTTGTAATGTAAATTTTCCTCTTAAGATGAATTTTAATGAATCTTGTTCTAATTTGAAACCCAAATGAGAAATAGCCTCGGAAATAGCGAATATTTAATTGCTTTATGATATAATTACAATTATTATAACGTGTTACTATGTAGTTGTAGGTATTCAGAAATGTTAAAGGGAGTTTTTTTATTGATTTTCGTTCTAGAATAGAATGTGCGATAAGATACCTACGTATATTTCTTTTTCTAATGAGATAAGAAAGTGGGTGATGCGTGTTAGTAGAACTAAATATAGTAAGGTAACCATTTTTTTTACATTGAAAAGGACGAAAAAAATTAAGAAAAATGTACAACATAAATAAATGAAATTTTATATTAATTAAAACAAATATACACTAATTATGCTGGCATCCTTTTTAATTATTTAATTAAATGATGTAACACCCTACTATTACGACAACCCAATATACACATGTGTATATAAAGTTGCCTACTCTTGGACATCATTCCAGAGCGATATTGTGATCGAAAGAGGTAGATGACAGTGTGTAATTTTAGCGCGTTTTAAAAGTCTCAGGTCAATTCTTGTCGGAAAAGCAATCATTACTATATCTTGTATTTTTTGCCTTTTATATTCATTTATTTAACGTATTTTCTTTGTCAAATGTAATTTTCTTTTGTTAGTAAAGTTGTTAAGTGTGTAATAAACTAATGCCACTAAGATTTAACGGTTTTAATACTTTCCAAAAATAAGAAGGGCTCTCCGAAGCTACGAAATAGATAGCATCCAACACCACCCTTGCTATAACGAGATTTTTTTTATTGTATGAATATTTTTTTGTCAATATATTAATATTTTGAAAATTTCGGAGCAAGAAATAATATCCTTCATATTGAATTTTACGGTAAAAGCTGCAGCTATAGTATTAACGTACATATAAATAGTTTTAAAATATCGAAAAGATAGCAAGTACAGAATTTACAAAAGAATAACTGTCCTCCGTAAAGGAGGACGATTTGTCACCTTATAAATGGGTAAATTTTGCTTATATGTTCCCTGGACATGTCATTTAAAAAAAAAAACATTTCATTTTTAGAACTTTTTCAGGGCTGCTGCTATATGACCATATTGAATTACTGGTTGCATATATCGCTAAATTACATCGCACATCAAATAAAAGTAAGCTCAAATTAGTTCTGGAATACACCGATAGATGTAGACTCAAAATTCGCCGTTGACTCTTTGCTTGATACGTAACTCAAACTCAGGTATACCGGGTGAAAATGTTTGTTCGGTATCGCTTCTCGGCCTCTGGCTAAGATCAAAGTGTAGTATCTGTTCTTATCAGCTTAATATCTGATACGCCCCGCATGCGGGGCCAGTATATTAAACTGATTTTTGGAAATTGATGGAGGGTTAGGGGCTTGCTCCACCTCCGTCGCGGGTTGGCCTGGCATTGCAGTACCGCCAGGATCGGCCCATTTTATTAAATCAAAACAAAATATATCAACAAGCCATTTTTAACAAAAAAATTTGTTCAAAGCCTAATATTTTTTTTAATTAAAATTAATTAAGCTCGTTTTTAGTGGCAATATTTTAAATCGCAGATCATAGACATTTTAATCAAGTGTTCCGGTGATTCAAAAAAAAAATATCCCGTAATAAATTAACCATATACTTATACGCGTTCCTCAAAATCTTATTGAAATTTTTTCGATAGCTCTTTCCCAATAAAATTAGGGAAATGTAATTAGATATACTACCAGCAAAATTTACTACAGTTGTGTACAAAACACCTTGATACGTCTATTTTTTGTGCAAAAAAACTACTTGAATCACCTCGTGGATACGCCTCTAGAATTACTGGATCAACAGAACAATAGGTCTAAACTATACCTCATTGAAATATCAAATTGTGAACCACCATGGTAAAACCGAATCAGACAAAGTGAATATTAATTTAAAAAAGTATGTAGAATTCTTTAATCGTGTGCCAATATTGCCCCGTGAAAACGTCCCTGGAATTACTAGATCAATTGTAAAAGTTTCAAAAGATACGTCATTAAATTATTAACAAATAGTAAAAATATCAGTAAAATCGGACAAAGCATTCTATTGATATTAGCAAAAAATGAATTTTGTATGAAAGTATGTAGAATTCTTTTATTACGTGTCTGTCATCATTCGTAAACACAGACTGATGCAAAAAAATCAAGAGCTAAAAAAAGTTGTATTTTTAGATGGTTTATCTGAAAAACTATTAACAAATTATAAAAATATCAGTAAAATAGGAAGAAACGTATTAATAAAAAGATTTTTTTAAAAGAAAGTTTGTAGAATTCTTTTAGCATTTGCTAACATTCTTATATTCTAAACCGTAACAATTACGAAAATGATTAAATAGAAAAAAAACCTGTCAATTTTGGTGAACATTACAGTGGTTATAAAATATATACAGGGTCTATTACCATTCTCGAGTTATACAGTGAAAACCAAAAAAATAGAAAAGAAAAAATTTATTTGATACGAAATTTGCTATTACAGCGTAAATTATTAAAATGTAACATGACATTTTATTTCGACGTTAGAATTTAAAATATATAACAATATTGATATACCCCGTATAAAAGTAACGAAGCGTTTTTATACATACCTGCTAATAACCGAATAAAGATGATAGGAATAAGGAAATTTGTTTCGAAAAATAATGTAACTTTACAAAATTGATATTAAATTTTTTCTGGAAAATTAAGAAAATAAGAAAAAACTCAGGCCCATTTTATTAAATCAAAACAAAATACTTTAAATATCCAGTTAGTCTTATTTTTAACAGACTTCAAAAAAGTAGGTTCTCAATTCATCGGAATATTTTTTTTTAAATTAAAATTAATAAGCACGTTGCAAGTTTTGTGCAAAAATTTGAAATCTCAGATCGTGAACATTTTTGTTTCGAATGTTACGGTGATTTAAAAACAAAAAATCCAGTAGAAAATTCACGCGATATTCCTCAAAATCTTATCATTGAACTTTTCTCGATAGCTCAATTTTCCCAATAAAATTACGGAAATGTAATTAGAGTTCAATATCTTTATGTATATGTTTACAAAATTTACTAATTGTTTGTATAATATCACTTTGATACGTCTATTTTTTTGTGCAAAAAAAACTACTTGACCCACCTCGTGGACACGCCTCTGAAATTACTGGATCAATAGAACAATAGGTTTAAACTATACCTCATTGAAATATCAAATTGTGAACCACCATGGTAAAACCGAATCAGATAAAGTGAATATTAATTAAAAAAAGTATGTAGAATTCTTTAATCGTGTGCCAATATTGCCCCGTGAGAACGTCCCTGGAATTACTAGATCAATTGTAAAAGTTCCAAAAGATACGTCATTAAATTATTAACAAATAGTAAAAATATCAGTAAAATCGGACAAAGGATTCTATTGATATTAGCAAAAAATGAATTTTGTATGAAAGTATGTAGAATTCTTTTATTACGTGTCTGTCATCATTCGTAAACACAGACTGATGCAAAAAAATCAAGAGCTAAAAAAAAGTTGTATTTTTAGATGGTTTATCTGAAAAACTATTAACAAATTATAAAAATATCAGTAAAATAGGAAGAAACGTATTAATAAAAAGATTTTTTTAAAAGAAAGTTTGTAGAATTCTTTTAGCATTTGCCAACATTATTATATTCTAAACCTTAACAATTACGAAAATCATTAAATAGAAAAAAAACTGTCAATTTTGGTGAACATTACAGTGGTTATAAAATATATACAGGGTCTATTACCATTCTCGAGTTATACAGTGAAAACCAAAAAAATAGAAAAGAAAAAATTTATTTGATACGAAATTTGCTATAACAGCGTAAATTATTAAAATGTAACATGACATTTTATTTCGACGTTAGAATTTAAAATATATAACAATATTGATATACCCCGTATAAAAGTAACGAAGCGTTTTTATACATACCTGCTAATAACTAAAGACCGGACAATTTAATTTATTCTTATCAGCGAAGTAACGGTAAGAGCGGACCTTCGATTTGAATAATACATTCTGAATAAAACAAGTTATTTACTGAACTGGTCGACACAGTAGATAAGATATTGGATTTTTATCGCCCGGGCGTAACATTTGGGGCGGGCTTATTATTACATTTACATTGCAATAATTATTTTATTAAATTTTAGTTCAAATTTGGTTGGATATTATTATATAATTACAAATGATATTATTATTTATTTTTTTATTGTGTTGTGGGATAATGTTGTTGGCTTTTTCTGTTAATATATTATTGACTAATAAATATATCAACGAGGATACACCATCATTAGTTTTATGTTTAGAGTGTTCCAATATACACTCTTTATCCTAAAGTAGCAAATATACAATTATATACAATATATACAATACAAATTAATATCAATCTTCTTCATTTGAAAAATATGTTTGTATGACTGCATATTTTTCTAAATTGTCTTCAGTGAAATTACTTCTTTTAGAAGTCAATAAATCTTTAAACCTAGAAAACGATCGTTCTACGTCACAACTCGTTACAGGAGCAAATGAAAAATGTGGAACAAAATCACAATATTTTAAAGCAGTTTCATAATCGTTAAAATTGTTCAGGGAGATTTGTTTCAGAGTCTGTAAATTTGGATTTCTTTTAATAACACAATCTATTTTATGGTTAAATTTATCTTGTAAGGGCCACTTTACGTTTTTTAAGTGTAACAATGTCGATTCAAATTTTTCCATAGCAACCGATAATTGTAAGTTACGGGTTTCAAGGAATTTTATAGTTTCTGGGAGACACGAAAAATAAGTCGCAAGAAAATTTAACTCCGACTGCAAAGTTGTTTTTGTTATTAAACCTTTACACTGAGTGATAGAGAGAGCGTCCTCTGATAAGTTGGAAATAAATACTTTTAGTCTGTCGAAATGCTCCGAAAAAAAGAACACAGCCTGTAACCAAGTTCCCCATCGTGTAATAACTGGTTGTGGAGGTAGGGGGATATTCGGACATATTTCTTTATATAAAGAAACTCGGGACGGTGCTTTTAACAAAATTTTTTTAAAACAGCTAATCAACGAATTAATGTCTGGAAAGCTGTCACGGATAAACTCACAAACTCGGTGTAACGCGTGAGCAAGGCAAGTTACATGCAGCATGTTTGGAAAATGTTCTTGTAATAGTTTCCCTGTTTTCAACATTACACTTGCCGCGTCTGAAATAAACAATAAAACTTTTGAAACGTCATTATCAATTACATTGTTCAATCCACGTTTCACTATTTCATAAATCATTTCAGCGTTCACAGTTTCACGAAACACACTAGAAACTAAATACTGTTGTGAAGTATTTTCAGCACTTAATAATCCTACAACAACATTAACAACACATCTACCCTTTATGTCAGTCGTTTCATCTGCACTAACCCAAATATATTTGCTGGAAATTTTCGTTTTTATTGCCGTCATTGCTTTATCGTACTGATTTTGAATATAATGTTTTCTAATTGTGGATTCATCCGGTATTTTACGTTTAGTATATTTACAAAGAAAATTTTTGAAAATTGTATTATTTAATTTTGTTAATGGAATATTTGCAGAAACAAATGCGTTGCATAAATCTTCATAAAAGATTTTGTCTGGACATCCCTCTAAAGATTGCATGTGTTTTTGTGTTTTCACATGTTGTGTCATACTTGACTTTCCATTAAAAACTAACACCTGATCACAATTGCGGCAGTATAATTTGTTGTCATTAAAACGACGAAAACAATCAAAGTCCGATAATAAATTTTCCATATTTACGTTTCCAGTTTCTATCACTTTTCCCTTTGAACTAAACAAATATACTCATTGGAAAAATCTAGTGATATTTTTACAAGACACTTTCTTCTCAAATCTCCTGTTTATCGACTCTTTGTTATCTTTTTACATTTTTTCAACCAACAGATACCTATATAGAGTGAGCAATTGAATTAATACATACATTACAGAAATTTAACAGACATTTATTTTATTGTCTCATCGTGTATAAGTACCATAATATCCACAGGAAATAAAAACATAAATGTTTTGTTACAAAAAATCGGTATGTACGGTATCGATAAAAGCCAAAATATTCATAAATATAATATAAGGATTGACTTTATTTGAATAAAAATATCACCGGCAACTAACCGACAATGGATCGAGAAAGTATAAGACAACATATGATGGGCCTATTTGACATTCATTTTAGGCCCTCTCTACAGCGTCTTAGTCCAAATGCTCGTAGAGTCCTAATATTTGGCCCCGATGCAATTTCTCCAACAATGAATCGGGACCAGCTAAGGCTAGAAATTTCCAATTTTCTGGAGGAAATAACAAATTCGGGGGAGGCAGCTGGGGTCCTCGATCCTCATTTTAGGCAGGAGAGTAGTGTACCACGCCAAAATATTGAGGAATAGATATTTTGTAATTATATAAGAGATAATAATAAAAAAATATCATACAGAATATCGTTTACATTACTACACCTTAAACTCGCTTATGAAAAGTTTAACATCTTCATCAAAAAAGTTATTTTTTTTTAAGGAAAATTTCTCAGGCCACAAATTAAAGGATCTGAGGTTACTAAAAACTTTTGTAAAATATCCTACATATCCTCGGCGTTGGTGAGAAGAAAACATTAAATTTGTTTAATGAAAATGATTCAAAAGACAAAGAATATAGGTACACGATAAAAAAAAATCTCACTTTTTTGTATTAGTTTTAATGTCTATGTATATATCAGTACACTTTTTTTATCTTGTTTTAATAAAAAAAAGAGGTTTGTCCTGATAGTATTAGAATCTGCCGCACTGTCTGCCGTCTTAAATAGCGAACCCAGAATGAGACGCCTATGTGATTAAAACCAATTATTTGAACGCGATTAAAATGTCCGGTCTTTACTAATAACCGAATAAAGATGATAGGAATAAGGAAATTTGTTTCGAAAAATAATGTAACTTTACAAAATTGATATTAATTTTTTTCTGGAAAATTAAGAAAATAAGAAAAAACTCAGGCCCATTTTATTAAATCAAAACAAAATACTTTAAATATCCAGTTAGTCTTATTTTTAACAGACTTCAAAAAAGTAGGTTCTCAATTCATCGGAATATTTTTTTTTTAATTAAAATTAATAAGCACGTTGCAAGTTTTGTGGAAAAATTTGAAATCTCAGATCGTGAACATTTTTGTTTCGAATGTTACGGTGATTTAAAAACAAAAAATCCAGTAGAAAATTCACGCGATATTCCTCAAAATCTTATCATTGAACTTTTCTCGATAGCTCAATTTTCCCAATAAAATTACGGAAATGTAATTAGAGTTCAATATCTTTATGTATATGTTTACAAAATTTACTAATTGTTTGTATAATAGCACTTTGATACGTCTATTTTTTTGTGCAAAAAAAACTACTTGACCCACCTCGTGGACACGCCTCTGAAATTACTGGATCAATAGAACAATAGGTTTAAACTATACCTCATTGAAATATCAAATTGTGAACCACCATGGTAAAACCGAATCAGACAAAGTAAATATTAATTAAAAAAAGTATGTAGAATTCTTTAATCGTGTGCCAATATTGCCCCGTGAGAACGTCCCTGGAATTACTAGATCAATTGTAAAAGTTCCAAAAGATACGTCATTAAATTATTAACAAATAGTAAAAATATCAGTAAAATCGGACAAAGCATTCTATTGATATTAGCAAAAAATGAATTTTGTATGAAAGTATGTAGAATTCTTTTATTACGTGTCTGTCATCATTCGTAAACACAGACTGATGCAAAAAAATCAAGAGCTAAAAAAAAGTTGTATTTTTAGATGGTTTATCTGAAAAACTATTAACAAATTATAAAAATATCAGTAAAATAGGAAGAAACGTATTAATAAAAAGAAAGTTTGTAGAATTCTTTTAGCATTTGCCAACATTATTATATTCTAAACCTTAACAATTACGAAAATGATTAAATAGAAAAAAAACTGTCAATTTTGGTGAACATTACAGTGGTTATAAAATATATACAGGGTCTATTACCATTCTCGAGTTATACAGTGAAAACCAAAAAAATAGAAAAGAAAAAATTTATTTGATACGAAATTTGCTATTACAGCGTAAATTATTAAAATGTAACATGACATTTTAGTTCGACGTTAAAATTTAAAATATATAACAATATTGATATACCCCGTATAAAAGTAACGAAGCGTTTTTATACATACCTGCTAATAACCGAATAAAGATGATAGGAATAAGGAAATTTGTTTCGAAAAATAATGTAACTTTACAAAATTGATATTAAATTTTTTCTGGAAAATTAAGAAAATAAGAAAAAACTCAGGCCCATTTTATTAAATCAAAACAAAATACTTTAAATATCCAGTTAGTCTTATTTTTAACAGACTTCAAAAAAGTAGGTTCTCAATTCGTCGGAATATTTTTTTTTTAATTAAAATTAATAAGCACGTTGCAAGTTTTGTGGAAAAATTTGAAATCTCAGATCGTAAACATTTTTGTTTCGAATGTTACGGTGATTTAAAAATAAAAAAATCCCGTAGAAAATTCTCGCGATGTTCCTCAAAATCTTATCATTGAAATTTTCTCGATAGCTCAATTTTCCCAATAAAATTACGGAAATGTAATTAGAGTTCAATATCTTTATGTATATGTTTACAAAATTTACTAATTGTTTGTATAATATCACTTTGATACGTCTATTTTTTTTGTGCAAAAAAAACTACTTGACCTACCTCGTGGACACGCCTCTGAAATTACTGGATCAATAGGTTTAAAATATACCTCATTGAAATATCAAATCGTGAACCACCATGGTAAAACCGAACCAGATAAAGTGAATATTAATAAAAAAAAGTATGTAGAATTATTTAATCGTGTGCCAATATTGCCCCGTGAGAACGCCCCTGGAATTACTAGATTAATTGTAAAAGTTCTAAAAGATACGTCATTAAACTATTAACAAATAGTAAAAATATCAGTAAAATCGGACAAAGCGTTCTATAGATAATAAAAAACGATTTTTTTTTATGAAAGTATGTAGAATTCTTTTATTATGTCTCATCATTCGTAAACAAAGACAGATGCAAAAAATCAAGAGCTAAAAAAAGTTGTATTTTTAGATGGTTTAAAAAACTATAAAAATATCAGTAAAATTGGAAGAAACGTATTAATAGAAACAGATTTTTTTAAAAAGTTTGTAGAATTTTTTGGGCCAACATTGTTAAATTTTAACCGTAACAATTACGAAGATGATTAAATAGAAAAAAAGCTATCAATTTTGGTGAACATTACAGTGGTCATAAAAAAGATACAGAGTCTATTGCCATTCTCGAGTTATACAGTGAAAATCACAAATGCTATTTGTTTTTTTTGCCAAGAGAAATTTTATTTCAAAAAATAGAAAAGAAAAAGTTTATTTGATACGAAATTTGCTATTAAAGCGTAAATTATTAAAATGTAACCTGACATTTTGTTTCGATGTCAGAAGTTAAAATATATAGCTATGTTGATACACCCCGTATACAAGTAACGAATCGTTTTTATACATAAAATTTGTTTCGAAAAATAATGTAACTTTACAAAATTGATATTAATTTTTTTCTCGAAAATTAAGTAAAATAAAAAACTCGAGCTAAAAAAGTTTTATTTTTAGATTAAAGATAAAATAATTCCAAAAAATCTACTGGATGCTATTTTTTGCGCAAAAACTACCCTGCTTGTCCCATGAACATGCCTCTGGAATTACTGGATCAACCGTAACAAATTCAAACGATACTGATGTTTTATTTCATCATCAACACAAAGTTTATTAAATGTAACACAAATTCTTACCGATGTCTCGCTTGGAACTGCTGAAAAGGGGCCCCTTTAATAGATGTTTCTTCACCCAACAGCACAAACACAACAACAAATAACTAAAACCTAAAACTAAAATCACGCCACGACCGCCATTGCATCTTTTTTTTCTCTGTCATTCACGGAACGAAAAGTGCAGCGTTGCCAACAGGGAACGACGCGCGAAATTCAAAAATTTAATTAATTTGGAACAGATACATCATTAAGCTATTAACAAATTGGAAAAATCTCAGCAAAATTGGATAAAGCGTTCTTTAAATACAAATATATATATATATACTCGACCAGCGTATCATGTGACATCCAGCAAAAATTTTGACTTTGTGACATCCACCCTTTGTAAAGACTTTAGGAAAAAAATAAAAATATGACTTCTTTTAATTAAAAAAATATTATGGCTGAGCGAAAAATATCACAACCATACACATTTTAAAAAAATAAAACGTCCTATCGTTGTGAGATCCAAAGTATACACGGTATATATTTTTATTAACAACACTTTGTGACATCCAGAAAAACCTTGCATCTTGTGACATCCAGTTGTTACGTCACAGTATACCATTTCTACAGAAAAACTGCCATTCTTATAACATCCAGCAAGTATATAGATACATTTTTAAATTAAGCAT
This sequence comes from Psylliodes chrysocephalus, assembly GCA_927349885.1. NCBI lineage: Eukaryota > Metazoa > Arthropoda > Insecta > Coleoptera > Chrysomelidae > Psylliodes > Psylliodes chrysocephalus. The sequence continues at coordinate 24,887,690 of OV651827.1, read as the reverse complement.
CTTATTACATCCTAAACATTTAACACGTTCAGCGCCAAAGCCGACCCTCAAATTCTACGATTTCTTATTGTTTTTTATTCCAATGTGATTTCTTTTGTTGTTTTGTATGTGATAAAATAATTCATTCCATTTTAAAATTATTTTCTTTTTAGTTTTTGATTGTGTATATTTTTAGATACACTGGCACAAAAAATAGTTTTCGATGAAGTAACTTCTTGATATTTTTTTGATATGTGGAAATACCTTATAGAGATTCGGTACAGGTTCTCCCTTTCCCAATAGTTTTACCCTTTACCCACTAAAATCACCACCTAAGCAAGTTATCGCCGGCCTCCTGCTAATATCTTTTACATGTTCGTTGGAACTACTTTAAGTATCTATCGACCTTATATGGTTGATTCTCCAGTTTCAAGTGCATTAACACGACCAGTTTGCAAACCTAACCTAAAATTACGTGAGAAGTATCCAAAACATAAATCCAGCGGTGATTATTATTTTTGCGCATAGACTACACTCACCGACTTAAAATTCGATCCATTCAAAATAATGATTTATTTAAAAATGCTCTAACTTTCAAATGCGGAGGCTGATTTAGATTTAGATAAAACACTGTAGTTTTAACATTATTATTCGGCCATCTAAAAGTAATTTAGTACTCGCCGGATATACAGGGGGGAAAAGAAAACAATTTTTTCCTCTACTTTTGACACACCCTGTAGGTTAATTCTGCTAGCAGATCTGCACACAATTAACTTTATCAAGAAGACTAATTTGTTTCCAACATTTTGTTTTTTTATTTACCACGATATCTTAATTTGTTTGTGAAATGTGACGGTTTAAAGAAAATGCAACATTCTTAATATTTTTATTCAGTTTTAGCAGAGTAATACATAATTTTATAAACAACTCAAACAACAAATAAACTAATAATTATTACAAATTAATAACGGGTTTTTTCCCCATGAGCGCGAATAACTGCCTCAATGCGTCATGGCATACCCTCTATTAGATATCGAATCTTCATCTGGTCAATCTGATCCCATTCTTGGATCAAAGCATCTCTCAAAAAATTTAAAATACTTGGAGAAGGAACTCGGTTATGAACTCGTCTGCCCATCATGTCCCAGACGTGCTCAATTGGATTGAGGTCTGGGCTACGTGATGGCCAGTTCATCCTCTGAATTTCTGTTTCGTCCAAATATTGAGATACAATCCTCGCAATATGTGGTCGAGCGTTGTCATGCATAAACATGAATTAATTTCCTATAAATGGTGCAAATGGAATTACATATGGATCTAGCACATCACGAATATATCGGTAAGCTGTCATTGCTCCGCCGCCAACAATGACTAAATCAGTACGAGCTTCCATGCTTATGCCGCCCCAAACCATTACCGACCCTCCTTCATAACTGAGTCTTGTGGAAAAATTTGCTTGGTCAAACCTTTCGCATTTTTTTCGGTATATTCGTTAAACAAAACCTTGACTCGTCAGAAAATAAAATCTTACTCCATTCATCGATATTCCAATGTTAATGCTCCCTGGCAAATCGAAGACGTGCTGTTCTGTGATTCCTAAGTAACTCTGGACCAGTTGCAGGTCTTCTGGAGCGTAATCGTTAACAGCTAGTTGACGTACTTCTTCTAAACGGTTTCGAGCCATGACAGCAGTAGTATTTCTTTCTCGCAAAACATTTAATGTCATAAAACGATCATCTCGAACATTTGTAGAACGTCGTCTGCCAGATTCTCTTCGTCTCGAAAAATTACCAGTTTCATTAAAACCTTGTACAACTCTCTGGACGCTACACCTTGTAACACCCAATATTCTAGAAGTATAATACTGAGTCCTACCGTCTTGTACCAGAGCAACTGCTCATGTTGCATCAGTAAGCGTTAAAACCATGATATTATGCTGATAATGAATAATAATTAAACTGCAATTGCCAAGTAACGAATATTTGACAGTTGTCATATTGTGAGTTGGCCACAGCACTCTACTTATTTTGTAGTTTATTCTGTACCGTCATTTAAATTATGACCGTTTCTAAAATGTAGCATTTTCTTTAAACCGTCACATTTCACAAAAAAATTAAGATATCGGGGTAAATAAAAAAAAAGTGTTGGTAACAAATCAGTCTTCTTGATAAAGTTAATTGTATGCAGATCTACTAGCAGAATTAACCTACAGGGTGTGTCAAAAGTAGAGGAAAAAATTGTTTTCTTCCCCCCCCCCCCCCCCCGTATATCCGGCGAGTACTAAATTACTTTTAGATGTCCGAACAATAATCTTAAAACTAAAGTATTTTATCTAAAAGTTGCTAAAAACTTCCAATAAATAAGCCTTTGAAAGTTAGAGCATTTTTATATAAATCATTATTTTGAATGGATCAAATTTTAGGTCGGTGAATGTATTTTACTACAAACATTTTTAACTTCAAATTATTACTTTCGAGTTACACAAAAAAGTACATTTCTGAATTAGTTAAGTTCGTTTCCATATTTAAAGATACCAGAAAAAACTAAAATTAGTCATGTTATTGTACAATGATTTTACTGCTAAAATATAACGTTTAAATTTTTATTTTTTAGCATTTTGGAGATAAAAAATGAAACTAAAGGGGTTTTTAAGTAACTTCAATACGTTATAATGAGGATAATTTAATTCCAACTGAATTTTTAAAAGCTATATATTATGTTGGTACTTTTATATATCTGTGCCTATCAGTACCTACCAAAAGCAATGCTTTGAATCAATTTTGCCTAGAGTCTAGCAATTATGATGTTGGTACGGCATGCAGTGATTAATTAAAAAGTAATGATTATATTTGGTTATAAATATGGACTTGTAAGTACATTTTATTGTAGTGTACATGCATAACATGTAACTTTTAAAAATATGCTTGGTTTAAAAATAATATAAAAACAGTTAATTTTAGTAATAAAATCATCTAGTAAAAATTAAAAGCATATAATTATTTTTTTTGTGCTTTTTCCAAATATGGATACAAATTTAACGACTTGTAGTGTGTTCTTATAAGGATAGACAAATTTTTAAATTTTTTTGAAAAGATGGAACTGCATTTTGTTTCTTATTAATACGTTAATAGATTATGGTAAGTTGTAGAGAATACATGTGCCAAATTTCAATAACATGTAAGGGTGATTAGTAAGTTATGAAACAAAAAAGAAATTGGCAAAGTTAATAAAACTACCTGTATCTCGGTTATAAATGACGAAAGAATCATTAAATAAGGTTATTTGGAATAATATCAGTAGCATAAAAAAACTAAGTATTAAAAAAAAGAGTGAAGTGAAACTTCGTAGATTAATTCACTCTAAAATAAAAAAGACAAATAAAATCCGCGTACATCAATATTTATCGCTACTTGAACATACTATTAAGGTTATAACTCTAAACAGCAAGGCACCGACGATGCACGAAAGACGATCGTTTGCAGTCGAAATTGGAGTTAAAGTGGAGGACTAGGCTGTTAAGGTGTCAGGAAATCTAAATTTGTCGTTTTTATAAGTTAGCTCATCATATTTTTTATGTTAGGTCGAACCGTAAGAAGTGCTAATTATTTATTTTAATCTATGTTATAATTTATTTAATTTTTTTTATTAACTATGATTTAAATTGATTTAAATTGATTTAAATTGATTTAAATTGATTTAAATTGATTTAAATTGATTTAAATTGATTTAAATTGATTTAAACTGATTTAAATTGATTTAAATTGATTTAAATTGATTTAAATTGATTTAAATTGATTTAAATTGATTTAAATTGATTTAAATTGATTTAAATTGATTTAAATTGATTTAAATTGATTTAAATTGATTTAAATTGATTTAAATTGATTTAAATTGATTTAAATTGATTTAAATTGATTTAAATTGATTTAAATTGATTTAAATTGATTTAAATTGATTTAAATTGATTTAAATTGATTTAAATTGATTTAAATTGATTTAAATTGATTTAAATTGATTTAAATTGATTTAAATTGATTTAAATTGATTTAAATTAATTTAAATTGATTTAAATTGATTTAAATTGATTTAAATTGATTTATATTGATTTAAATTGATTTAAATTGAATACGAACGTGAATAAAAAAAAGTCATGTTAAAGGATGGGAAATTTTTTTACCCTCATTACTTTGGCTAAAGTCTATTTTTTATATTTCAATTATTTTTTTTAAGTATTTGTCAAATATTTCATTTTTTTTTCTGGATATACATTGATGCCTCCCCACAGAATTTGTCTCTTACTTTCAAGGCCAGTGAAACTTTTTTAATACTATAGATGGCTAAAAGTGAGTTCTTATGTTTGTAGCATTATAGTGAGACGTATTATAAAACCACGCCATCCTTGCTAATTTTCTGACTCATGCAAGTGTAGCACCATATTGATGTCTCGCCGTCTCAAAAAGGACAAGCAGTGGGGCATCCGTTAAATGCCACACCGTACTCAACATGTTAATTTATTTTAATTTATTTTAATTTATTTTAATTTATTTTAATTTATTTTAATTTATTTTAATTTATTTTAATTTATTTTAATTTATTTTAATTTATTTTAATTTATTTTAATTTATTTTAATTTATTTTAATTTATTTTAATTTATTTTAATTTATTTTAATTTATTTTAATTTATTTTAATTTATTTTAATTTATTTTAATTTATTTTAATTTATTTTAATTTAATTTATTTTAATTTATTTTAATTTATTTTAATTTATTTTAATTTATTTTAATTTATTTTAATTTATTTTAATTTATTTTAATTTATTTTAATTTATTTTAATTTATTTTAATTTATTTTAATTTATTTTAATTTATTTTAATTTATTTTAATTTATTTTAATTTATTTTAATTTATTTTAATTTATTTTAATTTATTTTAATTTATTTTAATTTATTTTAATTTATTTTAATTTATTTTAATTTATTTTAATTTATTTTAATTTATTTTAATTTATTTTAATTTATTTTAATTTATTTTAATTTATTTTAATTTATTTTAATTTATTTTAATTTATTTTAATTTATTTTAATTTATTTTAATTTATTTTAATTTATTTTAATTTATTTTAATTTATTTTAATTTATTTTAATTTATTTTAATTTATTTTAATTTATTTTAATTTATTTTAATTTATTTTAATTTATTTTAATTTATTTTAATTTATTTTAATTTATTTAAATTTATTTTATTTTAATATATTTTAATTTAATTTCGTGTGATTTCTTTTAATATAAATTATTCATCGTTCACTCACCCATTGTTGATACACCTTGTATCAATATAGATGCATATAATATATATTTATTAAATATTCACCGAGAGTGAATGCATTTAAAAAACTTGTTGGCTCTGTGCGAAACCCAACAAAAATTTTTGGCAGTTAATGTGTTAACATAAAATAGATCTTGAAATGAAAATCCAAATATATCTAAAATACATTTTTTGGATGTCACATAACCTAGTGTGTAAAGTTCTAATATACTCTATGGTGGATGTCAGATAGTCGGGTGAGTAAGTTTTAATATACTGAATGTTGGATGTCAGACAGTCGAGTGAGTAAATTCTAATATACTTAATGGTGGATGTTATATAGTCGAGGGACTGAAATATTTAATATACAAAATATACAAAACCAACTGACGCGAGCGCCACCTTCGCATCTATACACTGGAACTAAATATATACATAAAATTGAAAATTAAGCATTATGACATCCAGCTGAAATTTTTTTGGCGCTCTTTTAAACCTACTTTATGATGTTTGAACCCCAAAAACGTTGTGACATCCGAATTTGGATGTCACATCGCAGACGGATGTTATAAAGATAGCAACATTTTTGCGACATGATGTCACAACGTCGGCAGGACGAATCTATATATATATATATATATATATATATATATATATATATATATATATATATATATATATATATAAAAAGTATGTAGAATTATTTTATCATATTTACATTGCAATATTCTAAACCGTGATAGTTATGGAGACGAGATTATCTTGGGGACATTGATGTGGTAAAAAAAAATATATAGGGTCTACCATCATTCACGAGTTATACAATGAAAAACAAAAAAATGCTGTTTTTTTTTTAAATAGCAAAAAATGGAAAAGGATAAGTTTATTTGATACGATATTTGTTAGAATTCATCTTCGATATTTTTATATATTTACTAGTCTACTAGAATGTTGAAGTTGTCAAAATTTAATTTTCATATAATTTTGTCAATAATGTAAGAAACAATTGAATAATTTCCCTTAAAACAATAAAACAACCGATTTTTAAATCCCAAATGGAAATTTTATTAACACATTTAATTTGCCAAATAACTACTGTAATACAACTGAGTGTATCGAACAATTCAAAAAGACATCATACCCGTTGAAAAACTGATCGATAACAACGAACGCTTTTTCTAGGAATTAGAAGCCATGGGCGTGCGGAATTTCTTTTGCATTAACAAAAACGGATTTTTTTTAGAAAGTATGTAGAATTTTTTTTTATTTGTCGTCATTGGTAAAGAAAGAGAGATACGAAAAAAATTCAAGAACTAAAAAAAGTTGTACTTTTAGATGGTTTATCTGAAATAAATATAAAAATTACAAAAAATCTACTAGGTGCCATTTTTTGCGTAAAAAAAAATAAACGATTTACCCCGTGGGCACGCCTCTGAAATAATTGGATCAATTGAAAAAGATCCAGAAGATACTTCATTAAACTAATAATAAATTGGGAAATTATCAGTAAAATCAGACAAAGCGTTCTATAGATAATAACAAAAAACGGATTTTTTTTTTTTAGAAAGTATGTAGAATTTTTTTTTATTTGTCATCATTCGTAAAGAAAGAGAGATACGAAAAAAATTCAAGAGCTAAAAAAGTTGTATTTTCAGATGGTTTATCTGAAAAACATAAAAATTCCAAAAAAATCTACTGGGTGCCATTTTTTGATTAAAAAAAACCCAAATGATATATATCCCGTGGGCACGCCCCTGAAATTACTGGATCAATTGTAAGATGTCCAAAATATACTTCATTAAACTATTAACAAATTGTGAAATTATCAGTAAAATCAGACAAAGCGTTCTATAGATATTAACAAAAAACGGATTTTTTTTTTGTGAAAGTATGTAGAATTTTTTTATTATTTGTCATCATTCGAAAAGAAAGAGAGATACGAAAAAAATTCAAGAGCTAAAAAAGTTGTACTTTTAGATGTATTATGTGGAAAAAATATAAAATTCTAAAAAAATTTACTAGGTGCTATTTTTTGCGTAAAAAAAACTAAAAGGTTTACCCCGTAGGAACGCCCCTGTAATCATCGGATCAATTGTAAAAGTTCCAAAAGATGCTTTATTAAACTATTAACAAATTGTGAAATTAATAGTAAAATCAGACAAAGTTTTCTATAGATAATTACAAAAAACGGATTTTTTTTTTATGAAAGTATGTAGAATTCTTTTATTATGTGCCAATATTCGCAAACGAAGAGAGATATGAAAAAAATTCAAGAATTAAAAAAGTTGTATTTTTAGATATATTATGTAAAAAAAATATAAAAATCTAAAAAATCTACTGGGTATTATTTTTTGCGTAAAAGAAACTAAACGATTTACCCCGTGGGAACGCCCCTGGAATTACTGGATCAATTATAAAAGTTCCAAAAGATACTCCATTAAACTATTAACAAATTGTGAAAATCTCAATCAAATCGGACAAAGTGATTTATAGATATTAACAAAAAACCGATATTTTTTTTATGAAAGTATGTAGAATTTTATTTTTATTTGTCATAATTCGTAAAGAAAGAGAGATACGACAAAAATTCGAGAGCTAAAAAAGTTACATTTTTAGATGGTCTATCTGAAATAAATATTCAAATTCCAAAAATCTACTAGGTGCCATTTTTTGCGTAAAAAAACTAAACGATTTACCCCGTGGGCACGCTCCTGAAATAATTGGATCAATTGTAAAATGTCTAAAAGATACTTCATTAAACTATTAACAAATAGTAAAAATATTAATAAAATCAGACAAAGCGTTCTATGGATATTAACCAAAAAACTGATTTTTTTTTATGAAAGTATGTAGAATTTTTTTTATTATTTGTCATCATTCGAAAAGAAAGAGAGATACGAAAAAAATTCAAGAGCTAAAAAAGTTGTACTTTTAGATGTATTATGTGGAAAAATTATAAAATTCTAAAAAAATTTACTAGGTGCTATTTTTTGCGTAAAAAAACTAAAAGGTTTACCCCGTGGGAACGCCCCTGTAATCATCGGATCAATTGTAAAAGTTCCAAAAGATGCTTCATTAAACTATTAACAAATTGTGAAGTTAACAGTAAAATCAGACAAAGTGTTCTATAGATAATTACAAAAAACGGATTTTTTTTTTATGAAAGTATGTAGAATTCTTTTATTATGTGCCAAAATTCGCAAACGAAGAGAGATATGAAAAAAATTCAAGAATTAAAAAAGTTGTATTTTTAGATATATTATGTAAAAAAAATATAAAAATCTAAAAAATCTACTGGGTGCCATTTTTTGCGTAAAAAAGCTAAACGATTTACCCCGTGGGAACGCCCTTGGAATTACCGGATCAATTGTAAAAGTTCCAAAAGAAACTTCATTAAACTATTAACAAATTATAAAAATATCAGTAAAATTAGAAGAAACATTCTTTAGATATTAATAAAAAAACGGATTTTTTAAAAGAAAGTTTGTAGAATTTTTACTTTCCTATCTGTATACAGATATAAGGAAAGTATAGGAATCATGATTTTTTTCGACCTCGAGTTTTCGACGGATTTTTACGTTTTGAGGTCCCCTGAATCCGTTTTGACTATTTTCGCGATGATGTCTGTGTGTGTGTGTGTCTGTGTGTGTGTCTGTGTGTGTGTCTGTATAACGCATAACTCATGAACCGATACATAGAAAAACACCAAATTTTAAACTTAAGCTTTGTTTCAACGTCCAATGAGCTGATTAGATTTTGGGCAGAGTCGGAACATCTGGGGGGGTACTTTATAGGTGGTCATTTTTATATTTTATGGAATATATCTGTTATTTACGTTTGGAGAAGAAAATTCTTCAAATAAAAGTTACTTCTAATATAATTATCTATAATTTTTGTTTTATGCAAAATTTTCCTAAAATGGTCCGTATTCGAGAAATTTGACAAAATGTAAAAAAAATAATTTTTTATGAAAATTGTTCAAATAAAAGTTGTTTGTAATATAATTCTCTATAATTTTTATTCTATACATAATTTCTCTAAAATGGACCGTATTCGAGATATTTGAGAAAATGTGTAAATTTCGAATTTTGAAGAAAACTCAAAAACGGATAAAGAAAAAAACATTAAATTTTAAACTTAAGGATTATTTCGGCCTGACGTGAAATTATTAGATTTTGGACAAAGTCGGAACATCTGGGGGGGTACTTTATGGGAGGCCGTTTTTATATTTTATGGAATATATCTGTTATTAATGTTTGGAGAAAAAAATTGTTCAAATAAAAGTTACTTCTAATATTATTATCTATAATTTTTGTTATATGTAAAAATTTCCTGAAATGGTCCGTATTCGAGAAATTTGACAAAATGTGCAAAATTCTGATTTTTATTATGAAAGTTTTTGAAATAAAAGTTGTTTGCGATATCGATCTCTATAATTTTTGTTTATACATGATTTTTATAAAATGGACCGTAATGAAAAAATTGTAGGAAATTTAAATTTTTCAGTATTTTCGTTTTTCATGAATATCTATAGAAAAATGTTTCGAGGTAGATGTATGTGGACAATGTATATATTTAGTTTATCCTCTAAACATTTATAGAGATGCTGCAATAGGTTGTACAAAATAACCGGAAAAAGCCTATAATAACTAGATAGGAAAGTCATGTGTTGGAGACATCAGATTTTTATTTAAAAAATAGCCGAAAATGGAAAAAAGAAATTTTATTCGAAATTTGCTGTAACAGCTTACCAATAAATCATCAATCTGACGTTTAGTTTCGATATTGAGATTTAAAATATATAGCAACTTTGGCACACCCTATATATATATATAGGAAACAAATCGTTTTCATACATACCTGCTCGTAACCGAACAAAGATAAAGATAGGAATAAGGAAAGTTGTTTCGAAAAAAAAAGGTAAAAAAGGTAAAAAACCAAAACGTCAAAATCTCATCAACACATTTAAAATATTTTCAAAATTTCTTTTTTTTTTAACTATTTAAGTAATAATGCACGTTAAGGTTATCAATAATTACAAATAAATAAAAAGTTTTTAGCTTAAGTTTAATTAACTAATAAAGGTAATTAAAATCACTCTTTAGCTTTAAGTTGATTCAGAATCTGATCGGAAACAACTTTGGTAGCTTTATCCGCATTCGGTATTAAAAATCTATCCATATCTGATATTTTCAAGTTCTCCCCGTCTGGTACGCCATATTTGAACGTTATCAACTCCGGATGGCGCTTCCTCGCTGTTATTTTAACTATCGCCGATAGAGGACGCTTTACGATGATCTCCGCAGAACCTTTTATATCAGGGATCTCTCTCAGTACTATCAATTCTGCGTTGGTGACCATCAAATGGCTTTTGTACATGAATCCGTTAAGTTTGACTTCTTGGCACGGGAAATGTTCGATTATTTCCGGGTTTTTCAAATAGGTTGAGATTTGGACTAGTTCTTGCTTCTCTTCGTGGTCAGAACGCTGTAATAATTTCAAAAAAATCGTTATAATAAACTTAAAAATGTACTGTGCAGGTATTTTAGAACTGAACAACTTTTAAATCGATTGAAAAAATAATTGGTCGTCAAAAGAATCGATTGTAAAAAAAAGGAAACGAATGTAATTAGAATCGATTGTAAAATAGTAAACGAATGCAAAAGGTATCGATTGTACAAAAAAAAATCGATTATACAAAAAGAATTGAGTTTAAATAGAATAGTTGTACAATACTAAATACTAATTTCGTTTACCTCGTTAGTAACATTATCATGATCATCATCGATGCTAAAAACTGGAGTAACATCTCGATACCTCCTTCCGATTTTATCATTACTAGAAACGTGCCTTTCTGGCATCGGACTACTGTTCGGATTCACTATATAATCGATCAACCTCCCCTTAACTTCGGCCGACTTGGACTTCATGGCGGCCGATATTTTCCCGAACAGATCCTGAGACTGGGACGGTTTGTGATGTTCCTGCGCAACGTTTTCGGCGTATTTCGGCGCGCAAACGATGCAATGCTTCGGATTGTGATCTTGTAAAAAATCTTCGATGTGATCGGAAAAGTAATTGTGAACGGCTATGTAGCCGCCGTTTAGTAACGAAACGTACTGGGTGTGTTTTTGAAGGAACGAAGCGACTACCATGTGGGTGTATTGGTCTTCTTCGTTGCGACCTGATCCGAGGAAACATAAATGTTCGCCACCTAAAAGAATGTCAGTAGGTATTTAAATGGACAACTACAAACAATATACCTGATGTCCAAAAACTTCAGATGGATTTATTTGTGGTAAAATTGAATTTCTGTGTGACACAGTCTTTAGGAGACGTAATTCCACATACTTTTCATCCCCTTACTTCACCTCATTATATATCAAAATTTTAAATGACATCCTGTATCTATTATAAAGGATTATGAATACATAAATATAAAAAGTTGAATAGATTAGTTACTTTTTGAGATATTTTAATTTAAAATTTTGATAAAATATTTAGTTACTGCGAAAATTCCAGCTACTTTATAAAAAACAATGACCAAATCAAATCAAAATAGCTTTAAAGTAACCAAAAAAGGTTGACAGACTTTTATTTCGTGTAAAACTTTTTAATTAATAAATGCAAAGCGCTTTCGGCATTGTGCCATCATCAGTGCTTATTTTCCGCAAACATATCAACCAAGTTCTTAGTCATCCTCGCTCCCAAAATTAGATATTTAAGGAGATTCACAACTTGCTAAATCATAATAATTACTATTAGTAATATTTTCAAATTTAAATTGCTTTATACAATCATTTTTATTAATTAAAAAGTTTTGCACGAAATGCAAGTCTTTCTTTTCAAAATAGCTTTATTTTTAAAGATTTACATCTTATTGCTGATTAAATTTTGGACATATAGAGAGTCGGTTTTCTACTTTATGCAATATTTCTGTTATTTTCAATTGTTCAAATAAATTTTTTTACGATATCAATCTCTATAATTTTTGTTATTTTTATGCCCATAAAACTACCCTACTTGCCTCGTGGGAACGCCCCTAGAATTACTGGATCAACCGTAATAGATTCAAAAGATACTCCATCAAAGTATTAACAAATTGTAAAAATCTCAGTCAAATTACACAAAGCGTTCTACAGATATTAAGTTTTTTTTATGAAATTTTGTAGAATTTTTTTAGTGTGTCATCATTCGTAAAAAAAGAGAGATACGAAAAAAATTCAATAGCTAAAAAGCTGTATTTTTAGATGGTTTATCTGAAATAAATATAAAAATTCTAAAAAATCGACTAGGTGCAGTTTTTACGTAAAAAAATTAACTATTTACGCTCCTGAAATAATTGAATCAATTATAAAAGGTACAAAAGATACTTCATTAAACTATTAACAAATTGTGATATTATCAGCAAATTCAGAAAAGGCGTTCTATAAATATTAACAAAAAAAGATTTTTTTTATGAAAGTATGTAGAATTCTTTTATCATGTGCCAACATTCGCAAACGAAGAGAGATACGAAAAAAATTCAATAACTAAAAAAGTTGTATTTTTAGATGTATTATGTGGAAACAATATAAAAATCTAAACAATCTACTGGGTGTTATTTTTTGCGTAAAAAAAAACTAAACGATTTACCCCGTGGGAACGCCCCTGGAATTACTGGATCAATTGTAAGAGTTCCAAAAGATACTTCATAAAACGATTAACAAATTATGAAATTAACAGTAAAATCAGACAAAATGTTCCATAGATACCCAGGCAGCACACATTAGTATAACTAACGTATTTTATACGTAATACTCGTTTAATTTTGGTATTGGTTGATTCCGTATACGTTTACAGTTTACGATTATTATACATGCCGTATTTTAAAAGATATATTATACGTTTTTTGTATACATCCTATGGTATATAATTGTAAATTTTTCTGCGTTTAAATGTAGTTAACAATATACAACTATTTTTAGTTTGCGATGAACTATTTATATACAGTGGGCCTAAATATATGTTTAGGTTTATTTAAATTAAATTCGTATAAATTTACATAATATTACAATATGTGTTCTTCGTTTATAACTCCCATTTAAATTTCGTCTTGGTTGATTTTTTAAACGTTTACCATCTACCATTTTTATACTTAACGTTTTTTAACATATAAATTAAACGCTTTTGTTTGTGGATACTAGTTAATATACCTATATTATTCTACGTTTAAATATAAGTCACCTTAAACGCATATTACCAGTTTACGATGAACTAGTAGACAGAAGTAAATAATATGTATATATTTAGGTTTATTTAAATAAAAAGCTTACTTATTTACATTACACCATATTTTTTTAATTATATTACCTGTAACATTTATAACAATTCCCCATTGTACAGATTTCAAACACCCGAACATTTAAATAACCCGCCAATAACCATGGTGGGATGGACTAGTCCATGTCGTTTCAGTGAGTGAGATTCGGGGTGTGCTTTAAGCTAAGTCGGGCTGGTCCAAAGTTCGCGTAGTGCAGAGAATCGAGAGGGGAGTAAGGTACCGGCTAGACATGGGTAACGCACTAAAATTCTTTGCGTTGATACACTAACTCCGGCGCACTCTATTGCGCCAACTCATTGCGTTAACGCAATTGCGTTATTGCGTCACACCACTGCCTGCGCCGAATGAAGTCGATGCACCTCGGTGTATCGCATGATACCGGTCCTTCCTCCATGATACCGGTGTTATTCAGCGTGGGCTGTCCTTTTATAAGGGTCAAACCGTGTTCAAGGCAAAAACGCAATTGGGAATTTAACTAAATTTTTTTTTTTTATTATATGTTTAAAAATAAACGAAAATATAACAGTGTAATGCACTCATTTTTTTATTTCATTGTGTTTGGATTTTACAAAAAATACAAAAATTCTAATTTATATAAAAAGGATATAACTTTTGTATACTAGTAGCCAATCAAATTGGGAAGTACTAAAAATTAACAGTGTACAAGATTAAAATTCATAAAATTCGACCTACAATCCTACAAATGATGTGACATGTTGCAAAGAACATAATTACTTGATAGATTTTGGGTAATCTACATTACGAGTTGCATCAATTACGTAAATTAAAATTCTCAACTCGTCACGGAAAACAGAATCAGTGCCTGACGCATGGCGCACCAACAACTCGCGATCCTTTCGACTCAGTATCGAAAATTGCGTTGCGCTGATACAGTAACAGCTGGTGTATCAACGCTCGTAACGCATACAACTGCGTTAACGCAATAACGCAACGCAGCGCTGCGTTACCCATGCAGGGTTGCCAATCGTACGGTAATTACCGTACTTGTACGGTAATTTCAATTAATGTACGATATATGGTCCAAAGTCATTACCGTACATAAAAGTACGGTATTTACATAAAAAGTACGGTATACGTACGGTATTTTCAACAGAATTAGCAAAGACTGAGTTGTGCAAGAAGGACCGACTCCATTAAATTACCTAATAAAGATTAGAATGACATTGTCCAATGTAAAAATGCAGCAGATGCTCTTAAAAACTTCAAAAGGACCTAGTCTGTACAAAAATATAAGCTAATAAGGCCTTTTTTTAGAAGCTAGGTAAAAGGACCAGACGATGATTAAAATAATATGATGAGGACTTTTTTTTTTTTTTTTTTTTTTTTTTTTTAGAAACACGACACGAAGAGTTACACAATATAGTTTTTTTTACAAAATAAAAGTGTACGGTACTGGCAGGCCATGTACGGTAATTTGAATTGCGCGGTACGGTAAATGGAATTTGAAAAGTTGGCAACCCTGTACCCATGTCTAGTACCGGCAGACGATCGGGAATCAGCTGACTGATGGTGGCTGGTTACTGTGAAGTGCTCGCATCGATCAGACAATTCACGCTATTATAAGTTATATTTCTGTTAACTAGTTGCTAACCACGATAATTGTTTTTTATGTATTAAAAAGTTCTTGTAAAATTGTTGGTGTTGTTGTTGTGCCCAGTTGCATTGCATGTTGCTTTGGCGTCCTGGCTTTTACGATATTGATTAAAAGAATATAGGTAAGTTTCTATTAATGTTTTAATTTAGCTACTCTTTTAATAATTGTTGCATTTTATTACGCTGTGTAAAATGATTATAGAAATTCCAGAACATAACCTTACTTTTGTTTCTCTTATTTTTATACGTATTTCTATACGTATTTTTTAGGCTACCTAGTTATTCCAAGCATACTTATTTCCCTTTTTTTTTATCAGTTGTTTTTTATTTAATAAAATATCTAAAATAACCCTGTCTCGGCGTCATCTACTAAGAAAAATAGCACAAAATGTTCAAGATGCTTTAAAGTCAAATCAATTTTTTTTATTCCCAATGAAGATAACATTAATAAGGCGTCGGACATTAATATATCATCTGATTCTATTATTTATAATAATTTCCTAGAAAATAATACAAATTTAACTTTGGAGCTTTTAGAAAATATTTCAGTTATATTTTGGTTATAGGAATGAGGGTGAACCAAGAGACTTAACCGACCGAACGATTAGAAGTGCTATGCAAGATTGGCTTAAGTTAGCTAAGGCCTGTCTAGGACACAACACATCCAAAATGTTAAGCTAAGATGTTAATTTTCATATATATTTTTTTGTCAGTTAAAGAAAAGTTTCGTTTAGTTTGTTATTCAGTATTTTAGTGTTTATTTTTTAGTACTTATTTATTTTTTAGTATTTTATTGTTTATTTTTTTTTTTAATAAAATATTGTTCTGTACATATAACAAGTGATAAAAAAAATTTGCTAAATATTTAGGCCAATTACAACCAAAATAGAAACACGAGTAATACCTATTTCTAATGTATACACACCTGCTATGGATGAAATCCAAACTGTCATTTAAGAAATATTAACATTTTTCCTTGGCCTCTTTTAGAAATTTTGTTTTGATCACTTTATTTAATTTGTGTTTGAAATACATTTAGAACAATATCAGGTAAACGCATTTTACACATTAATAAAATAAGATAAATCTAATATAGACGTATAGTAAAACAGGATAATAAAAGGTAGATAAAGTAGTAAAATTAGACGTATAAAACATAAAAAAATATACGTTTATAGGGCGGACATTTTCACGTATATATTGGGTAGCATATCAACGGTATCCATACGTATATTGTAGTACATAAAAAAACGTCTTTTATACCAAAGTGGATTCGTATAAATATACTACAACTATAAATCTAATATAGACGTATAGTAAAAACGTTTAATTATAGGTGGATAAATTCTTAGTAATCGACGTTTATAAGGCGGACATTTTCACGAATATATTTGGTAGTACATCAACCGTATTCATACGTATGGTAGTACCTAAAAAAAAACGTAATTTATACCAAAGTGTGCTGCCTGGGTATTTACAAAAAACAGTTTTTTTTTTATAAAAGTATGTAGAATTCTTTTACTATGTGTCGTCATTAGTAAACAAAGAGAAAGAGAAAAAAAATCAAGAACTAAAAAAGTTGTATTTTTAGATGTATTACGTGGAAAAAATATAAATTCTAAAAAAATCTACTGGGTGCTACTTTTTGTGAAAAAAAAAAACTAAACGATTTACCCCGTGAGAACACCACTACGAAAATTGAAGATACTTTATAGAAAACAATGACTAAATCAAATAAAAATAGCTTTGTTTTAGATTTACATCTCATTGCTGATTAAATTTTGAACATAGTTGGAACATCCGGGGGTACTTTATAGAGAGTCGTTTTTCTACTTGATGCAATATATCTGTTATTTTTATTTTTAAGAAAATTGTTCAAATAAAAGTTGTTTACGATATCATAATTTTTGTTATTTTTATGCCCACAAAACTACCCTACTTGCCTCATAGGAACGCCCCTGGAATTACTGGATCAACCGTAATAGATTCAAAAGATACTCCATCAAAGTGTTAACTAATTGTAAAAATATCAGACAAATTGAACAAAGCGTTTTATAGATATTAACAAAAAAGAGATTTTTTTTTTATGAAAATTTGTAGAATTTTTTACTGTGTCATCATTCGTAAACAAAGAGAGATACGAAAAAAAATTCAATAGCTAAAAAGATGTATTTTTAGATGGTTTATCCGAAAAAAATATAAAAATTAAAAAAAATCTATTGAGTGCTATTTTCAGCGTAAAAAACTAACAGATTTGCTCCGATGGCACGCCACTGAAATTACTGAATCAACCTTAGTAATTTTAAAAGATTCTTCATTAAAATATCAATATATTAGGTAAAATAAGAAGTTCCAATGCGCTTTTTTTTTCTAAAATGCATGCTCTTCAATGTACAAGGTGGTACAATACAGAAACTTTACAAAATTAATATTTTTCTCTATTGAAAATTAAATGAAACACGAAAAAAACTCAAAAGATAAAAAATTTGTATTTTTTGATGCTTTATCTAAAAAATAAATATACCTAAAAATCTACTGGATACTATTTTTTGCGCAAAAAACTGAGACTTGCTCCGATAGTACGCCACTGGAATTACTGAATCAACCTCAGTAAGTTCAAAAAGTACCTTATTAAAATATCAATATATTAAGCAGAACAAGAAGTTCCAATACTGTTGTTTTTTTTTTAATTCATACTTTTGTACAAGGTGACACAATATGGTAATTTTACAAAATTAATATTTTTATTTTTCGAAAACGAAGTAAAATACGAAAAAAAAACTCAAGAGCTAAAAAAATTGTATTTTTAGATGGTTGATCTGAAAAAAATATAAAAATTCCAAAAAAATTACTGGATGCTATTTTTGCGAAAAAAAAACTACCCTTCTTGTCCCGTGGACACGCCCCTGTAGTTCATGGATCAACCGTAATAGGTCCAAAAGATACATGATTAAACTATTTAAAAATAGTAAAAATCTCAGTCAAATCGGATAAAGCGTTCTATAGATAATAACAAAAAACTAATTTTTTTTTTATGAAAGTATGTAGAATTCTTTTATTATGTGTCATCATTCGCAAACAAAGAGAGATGTGAAAAAAATTCAAGAGATAAAAAGTTGTATTTTTAGATGGTTTGTCTGAAAAAAATTTAAATCTACAAAAAATCTACTGGGTGCCATTTTTTGCGTAAAAAAACTAAACGATATATATCCCGTGGGCACGCCCCTGAAATAATTGGATCAATTGTAAAACGTTTAAAAGATATTTTATTAAACTATTAACGAATAGTAAAAATATCAGTAAAATCGGAAAAAGCGTTCTAAAGATTTAAACAAAAAACTGATTTAAAAAAAAAAAAAAAAAAAAAAAGTATGTAGAAAGTATTCTCTATAATTTGTGTCCTATACATAATTTTTCTAAAATGGTCCGTATTCGAGAAATTCAATGAAAAGTGCAAATTATAAATTTTTAAGGCCACAGTACCACCCCCAATATTCGTAACATGAACTAATTTTGATAGATGTCATTTATATGTCATAAATTAAGAATCCTTTTGTTCAACAGATGGAGCAATATTCCATATTTAATAGTTCTTTTGTTCAACAGATGGCGTAATAATTTTATTAATTTTAAACGGTAATTGTTATAAAATAACAAATTCATCACCCCTAGCCACTACGCGATGATACGTAAACGAGTTCTTGACCTTGCAAATATTTTCGATGTAGCAGGTATAAAAATAATATTTTGGATTACATTCGGAATATCGGTATATTTACTTAGTAGTTCATTCTTGTGTCCAGTCAACAAAGGATAAAGGTCTTCGTATCATTACGTAGGGACCTATTATACCATACATGGTGTTTCGTTAAGAATGGGACATAGAACAACTGACGATTCTCTGAATAAAATAAGACAACTAAACAAATCATGTTTAGATAAAATGTTTCTCGTTTCCGAATTACGGTGTTAAAATCCAAAAAATATTTATGGCTATATTTTTTTATTACTCACAAGAATTTTACTAAATTTGGCAAACGGTTTTGATGTTATAATATCCACCTATCAGCAAAAAATTAGTTACCTGCTTTAATTAACTTTTCCAGAGGCGTACAGCATTGGTACGTAATACGGCATCCCTTCTAAATTTTACGTCACTATCCAAAAAGTTATTTAGACATAAAATTTTAAATTTTTTGATGTTTTTCAAATAAATAATGTACTCTTTTTAGAAATTTAATAAAAAAAAATCAAAATTTTGGACAATGGACTAAAATTTAGAAGGGAAAAAGGTGTTACTTGCCCATGAAGTATGCCACTGGCAAAGCTTATTTAACTTATTTTTTTTGCTGATAGGTGTATTTTATTACACCAATAACGTTTGCCGAATTTAGTAAAATTAAACTGAATAACAAAAAAAATTGTAGCTGTTTATAATTTTTGATTTTCGAGTAATGTTTTACCTACGGATGTTTCGTTTAATCGGCTTATTTCTGATCAGTTAATCTTCAGTTGCTTCCATTCTTAATGGAATACCCTGTATATACCGAAAGGTCTTGCAGCCAAAGAATCAAATAAAAAAAAAGAAAAATATAATAAAAAAGTGTTTTTATTACCGTATTTACCCACAATACTTTATATAGATCTGCATCAGTAAAAATTATTTTCAACAAATTTAATCTCATTTATATGTAGTATGTTTGTGTAACTTGGCGGCATACGGAAAACTTTTTTAAGAATTTTAAGAAAAAATCTTATTTTTCATAAATAATTGAATGGTCTATTAATTTTAGAAAAAAAGTTACTTTACATAAAAAGTTATGCATGGTCTAAAACCTAAAATTCAAACATCTGATATCAAATTTTATCAGTCGTATATAGGGTTTGTCGAAAATAAATTTTTTGACAAACCTTGTAAAACCGACTGATAAAATTTGATATCGGGTGGTTGCATTTTCTGTTAGACCATGCATACATTTTTATAAAGAATAACTTTTACATAAAATGAATAATAAAAAAAGTTTTCTATATGCTGTCAACTTACATAGACATACTGTGTGTATGCAACTTATGACATATTGCTGAGATAATGTTTTTTTAAGAAAAGAGAAATTAATTATAAAAATTTACTTCATTTGTAGAGTCGTAATTTATGTTTTCATATTAAGTTTTTATTATAATTTTTTTTTATCAATTTAGAATTACAGTACTATTTTCAATTATTAATAAAAATTACGTGTTCATTTTAGATTAATCAATAAGAAAAATAAGCATTTTTGAAATATTAATAACCAAATACACATTAAACAACAAATAAATAAAAAAGCATTTAAAACACGTTGTCTGCCGAAGCAAATGTTGTGGTCGGGTCTGCTGAGCCGAAGTAGTTTTTCTAAAAATTTAAGTCTGTTTTTACGTTTTAAGTAGTTTAAGTAAATACTTAGGTAAACTACAATATCTAATAGATGCGCGAATAAAATACATACACGCGGCGCGGGATTAAATTATTACAAACATGTGGCGTGCATATATTGTTAATAATATATTCAGGACATACACAGGCCCGCCGAGAGCCAGGCCGGGCCCCAGGACAATTCGCTAGATCGGGCCATGTGACAAAAAAATCTTTAACCAAAAACTGTTCCTCTTCTACTGAAATAGAATTTAAAAGGTCTTTACATCAAAAACTATTCTCCCTTTCAATTACTTCTTCTTCTAAACAAAAAAAAAGTCCTCACCCGAATAAAACTTCTCTAGGCTAAAACTTTTAATTAATTTAAACTTAACTTCCCTCTCTCATCTTGTGTCGAATTTCTCATGCAGAACAAAAAAAAAACTTTGCCGGGCTCCCTTACAGCGCTGCCGGGCCCCCATTTAAGCCCGGGCCCCGGGAATTAGTCCTGGCTACCCCCCCCTCTAGTCAGCCCTGGACATACATTAGTGCGTAATTGTTCAATATTTCAATTTGTGTTATGGACACGTAAATAATTTCTAAATAAAAAGTTATATGAATTTCAAAAATGGGTATTTTAAAGATATTTTTAGACATACAGTGTTTTGCGTTTTTGTCTGACAAATAAAAAGGTATATTTTTTAAATAAAAAACCCTGTATTTTACTTCAGTTTTAGAATGCTGCATGCAATGCTGTAATACTGCATTTAACCCTAGAACTTTATTAACAAATATTGCAGGGTTGCCAATAAATTAATTTTTTTATGAAATTAGAGAATGATGCAGACCCTAAATTAAATTATAATTTAATTTAAAAAAATAGTAATAAGATACTAAGCTAACGAATAGTGGTGATAGAACTGGATTATTTTATACAGAGTGTTTTGAAAAACAAGTCTTAAATATGGCTAATTCCAAGTTAAATTTATTTAATTTTTTCAAATGCCACACGCTGTATGTTATTTAAACATACAATTCCTTATAAATTTACATATCCAACGATAACAATATGATAGTCAATAACACATGAGTTTTATAATAGGAAATACGAAAAAAAAATAATATAAAAGTTGTATGACCATATTTAACAATTATTCATAAATATGCAGTGTGCATTTTTAAAGCAAAACACCCTGCAGGTTGTTATACATATTTGATTGTTTTTACATCGTCGAACAATATTTTCAATTTGATTCATTTGATATGTTGTATATAGAATGTGTCAAAATTTGAGGTTACGATTTTCTCAATTTTTTAAATGTGATACTCTCTATGTTATACCACCAATTAATTAATACAGTGAATTCCATTGAAACAATTAAAAAAATCGTAACCTCGCGCTTTGATACACCCTACATATAACATAGCAAATGAATGAAGTCAATTAAAATTATTTGACAACCTGAAAACAATCAAATATGTATAACTACCTGCAGGGTGTTATTCTCTAACATGTTGAACAGGCAAATTTATAAGGAATTGTATGCTAAAACATGTTGCCTTTGAAAAAATTAAGTAAATTAAACCTCAAAGTAGCCATATATAAGACAAGTTTCAAAACACTCGGTATAAAAGAATCCAGCACTATCAACACTATTTGTTATCTTAATGTGCTACAAGTCTGTATATTAAACAATTTTGAAATTAATGTAATCCTACCCAAATTATGATAATTTAATTTGGGGTCTGCATATCATTCTCTAATTTCATAGAAATTTAATTGCTTGGCAAACCTGTAATAGTTTTTTTAAACATTCTAGGCTTGAATACAGTATTACCAAATCATTCTAAAACTGAAATAAAATACATGTTGTTCTATTTAAAAAATATGCCAGGCAAAAATATAACACCCTGTATATCCAAAAATATTTTTAAAATATGTATTTTCTAAATCCATATAACTTTTCTTTGAAACATGTTTGCGTGTCTTTAACACAATTTAAAATATTGAACAATTACGCACTAATGGGACATACACAAGGGTACATATACACATAGCAGTCAACGTGTTAACTCAGAAATAAAGTTCCTTATAAAGATAAAATAACATTCATTAGAAGAAAGCAAGTCCCGCAAATATTACGTGCGTACCATACAGTGATGCCAGGTCATTCGGATTCAAATTACATCTCAATGCAATAAAGTTCCTCTCCCGCATTTCACATTTCACCCACTTTAAAATTAAATTCGCCTGAGAAAAAATTGTGAAATTATCGTATAAATCGATATTTATTGTACATCTGGCAACGTGGCCAATACTTGTTCATACGCAAGGAACACAAATCGATAATTTTGTATCTGGAACGCAAAGCGAGACAAATATATATGAAAATCACGAAACAATAAAAGACGGCATACAGCTGTATCAGTTTCAAAAATTGGTACCTCTAAACAATCATTTACCTATTAAAACCATCTCTAAAACAGAGTAGCTAGATTTTTTTTACGGTGACATCTTCTTAAAAATAGATGAACTACATGAACTATACACAATTACAGGAATTCATAGAAAATCTCTAATTTGACAAATAAATTTATCAAATATTTGTTAATCGTATTTCCAGTTAGATTTGAAAAATACGCAATAAAATTTAGAAATATTTTGGCGGGATACTTGGAAAAATATGTAGAATGAAATCTCCTACTTTTTAGCCTGTGGTTTTAAAATCACTTTTTATGATTTTTTTTTAAATTCAGTGTATAAACAGGACAAATAAAAAATAGGAGATTTCATTCTCCAAACCTTATACTTTAAGCTGGTAGAAGATTCATTTTAATACATTTAGCGGGATTTAAATGCAATCGGAAATGGTGAACCCTTGCTTCTTATATGAAAAATACAGTGATACTGCGCCCTTAAGAAAATTGTTCAAATAAAAGTTGTTTATGATATTATTCTCTATAATTTTTTTCCTATAAATAATTTCTCTAAAATGGACCGTATTCGAGATATTTGAGAAAAAGTGCACAATCAGATAATTTCGATTCATTTGGTACTTTATCTTGCAACGAAATTTAAAAAAAAAATTAGAATCAATATTACATTTTTCACCTGCTTACTGACCTAATAATAAAATGTAATAGATCCATAAATAGTGGGCGATTTTAAATCTACCAAGTGTCCCACACCTACATTTCACTTTGAAACATCCTGTATACAGTACAATGTATTTTCAACGTTAAGTTATTTATTTTAACATCTCTTCTTAAGGGACACAGGAGGGTATAATATCCGCTGTTGTCATATGTCTATTTCATTATTCTCGTTTTGTTTACATTATTAACATATATTATTGCTACTGAACCCAAAAAATTTGAATCATTGGTTATATCAAATTTAACTAAATTAAATGTAATAATTTTTAATAAATTCCAAAAGATAGTCATGTTAGGTTGGAAGTGGCAACAGGGCTTACACCGGCATAGATATTTACGTTGTTTATCATAAGCGCACAGTCCCTTACACATTTATTCATTGTATTGATTGTCGAAGTAATCTTGGCATCATGAATATTATATTTTATCAATAAATGGTTATATCTCTGGTATTACCCCTGATAAAAAACAAAAATATCACTTACCAGCACTCGATTTATGAGCCAAAGCTTGTCTTTGTGCGCTCAGCAATCCTTGTACGGCGGTCGCGAAAGCACTGGGTTCTTGTAACATCAAATTGCAATCTAAATGAAAGGCCGTAGGTAAATGACCGGCATTATAATGTTCTATAGGCCTACAATCCACTAAAAAAAATCGAACTGCATCCACGCTAGACGCCTCATGACTGGTATTCTCCACCAACTCATGAACAGTTACCGGTAGACATAAAGCTTGCGATACCACCGAAGAATAGAGCAGAGAACCACTGTAGACGTTCTGCATTAGATCGTTTCGGAATGATACCGGAGTTTTAAGAGCGTAGTATTGTGCTAAGGTACAGAAATCTGATACGTCATCCGCTTCTAACCCACAAGGCATGTTCGTTAATGTAGCAACGATTGTTTCTCTACTTTCATCTTTCATAGAGATAATTTGATCTCTAGCGTTAACCACTACGATCAGAGATAGAAAAAATATAAAAAAAGGATCGGATTGTTGAAAGTAGTAATCCCACATGCATATAACGACTTCTAAGTTACAAGTGGCTGCAAACAGAGATTGAAACCACGTCAAGCAATACTGCTCGGCTGTAATACGTTTGGTATCTAAGAACGAACATAATTCAGGATCGTGATACAACAAAAGCAACCTAAGAATATGGAAAGCGTTTCCATCGGTATGGCAGCTCTGTGGCACGTAAGTATCTCTTATTGCTTCAAATAGATTATAAGTCGTAGACCTAGGGGTTTTCAATGTCAAAATCGGAGCTAGCAGTTCCAGCCAGCCGTTATGTCTGGTATAAGTTACGTTTCTACTTTTACAGTAGAATGTTATTATCGATTCCAAGTCTGAAATGACCGACAGTCGGTCTTCTTCTTCGTTTCCTAATTTCGAAACGAAATTCGTGCAATCTTCTCTAAGTACTGTTTGATTTGGTAAATCGAATACTTCGTTGAAGTGGTCGAGTTGGTTGCCCTTGTCTCTCACGTCCAGGCATATCTGAAAATTAAAATTGTAAAGTTGTCGTTCGGCCGTGCAAATCTGACGTATATTTATTTATTTAAACATATTTTATTCTTTGATTTGCAGGTTTACTGCGAGTTTTATGATGGTAGACACGAAAAAAAAAACGCAAACAATACAGTTTGGACTACTTGAAGTTTGGATTTATTTCATCTCTATCAAATTAACACTTACTGATGTGTCTCAATTGTGAAAAAGTATTCAGTAACGATGCTATGAAGCCTTCAAAAATGGAAGACCACTTATCAAGAGTACATGCTGATAAAAAAGTAAGCCCTTGTCATTATTTCAAGCACTTAAAGAAAAACAAGAGAAAAATAATTACCTACTTAAAGCTGTTCTCTCAGGAATTATTAAACAAATTTGCGTGGTCTTGCGAAAAAAAAAAATACAGTTCAAAAAACAAAATAGTAAGTCCAGGACTAAAAAAAAATTTGATAAGATTTAGAAGTTACGAGTGGGAATTAAATCAGCTGTAAATTACCACAGAAAAAATACCAGTTGACAACGTGAAGCAATTAACTGCAGACTCTACTCTACTTACCACACATTTGGAAATCATTCAAACTGTGCACAATATTTTTGTAAAAGAAAACAAAACGACAGAGATTATGTGACAGAAATGGATGACATTGTATCTGCTGATAATAGGATGGTTCAAAACAGCCACAGTTTATTATTAAACATGATTAATAATGCTGCCAAATTTGTTGGAGGAAAGAGAATTAATTTTGCAGTAAAAGAAGGATATAATGTTCGGAGTACAGCTGCATACATTTCTTAATAAAAAAGAAAATTATATTCCCACTCTTTATAAAAAGTTGTCAAAAAGTGTTCCTGGGATTCAAACACAAAGATTGGTTATTCAAATGAGCAAACGTAGATGTAGTAGAAAAGCTAGGGGCCCTCAATTAAAAAAACGCAAAAGTGACTACGGACTTCAATGCGATGATGATGATGACGATGTTTTTGAACAAAAAAAATTGAAATTTTTGGATAGTTTACCAAAATCAACAGATGATATTTGTGCAATTGAAGTATCTACTAGAGATCAGGCCAGTCATGTGTGTGTGTTATTGGATTTTATGACTGCAGATATAATCCATTAGCCTATTATGCATTTCTGTTTTAGGGGCGTCCATTAATTACGTGAGGTGTTCAAGGGGGGGAGGGGATCAAGCTAAATCTTTCTAAATCTCACTTGGGGGTCTTTGTAAATCTGACGTATTTTTTTTTCTAGTAGAAAACGGTGTAAAATTGCGTGAAAATGAAATTAAAGTAAAGAATATTTCTAGAAATTTTTAGTCTTAAATAAAAGTAATAAAACATATTGTGTTTGTTTTTTTAATAATCCAACGCATTTACACCCAAAACACAAATTTTGAAAAATC
Source organism: Psylliodes chrysocephalus (assembly GCA_927349885.1). Lineage (NCBI taxonomy): Eukaryota > Metazoa > Arthropoda > Insecta > Coleoptera > Chrysomelidae > Psylliodes > Psylliodes chrysocephalus. Next base: position 24,861,005 of record OV651827.1, on the reverse strand, counting down.
TCACGAGAGATTAGGGGAGGGGGAGTTGAGGAAAATCTTACGAAATCTCACCAGGGGGGGAGTGGGGGTCAAAAAATCCTCAAAAATACCTCACGTAATTAATGGACGCCCCCTTATTGATACTAAGTTAAAATGAGAGAATCATATGAAGTATTTTACAATTGTTTTTTCTAATATTATTAATATAAAAATTTTCTTAATATTTTGGTGTTTTTTGTTTCTGTTGGTTTTTTTTTATTATTTTTTCTGTTTTGTTGTTTTTTTATTTGTATTAGGAAATAACTTGAACATCTTACACTTAGGGGTCAATCAAAGCGATTGGGCCAGTCATGATCTGTGGAATATGCTCACAGCTTCAAATTTTGGAATCGTTTGCAAATTACGCAAAAATGACTGTTAATAATATATTTTTTTCATCTTTTTACCGATCAGTCGCTACAAAATGGAGACAAGATCATGAATCTATTGCGATAGAAGAATTTAAAAATAAATATGGAAAAACGGTACAAGAATGTGAATTATTTATTTATGAAAAACATCCATACTTGGGAATAAAGTCCAGACGGCATTATTAATAATAATAATGAAATAATTGTATTTAAATGTCCATATTCTTGTTCCAAATTGACACCAGAAATGGGAAATCAAAAAAAAAAATTAAATATCTAGCCAATACAGATGGCCAAATTAAATTTCATTTTTAATATACTCTTTTACTTTTAAGTTAAACTATATAAAAAATATATTAAAAAATTGTCCTAAGTCCTTGTAATTATATATTAAATTCTGATAATAAGGCAAAGACTTTGTGGAATATTATTACAAAGAAATTGGTCGAAATAAAACAAATACAAAGTCAGAAAATTTCACTCCTGAAGATTTTAATAATTTTCTTATTAATAATGCGGAAAACATAATTCAGAATCTAGAGAAACCAGATATACCTGCTACCTTCCTTTATAAATATACCACTATTAAAAAATTCAATGTTTTTTCAGCCAGTTACCCAAACCGATATAGAATCAATCGTAAAAGTTAAAAAATAAAAGAACAGAGGATATTGATGGATTTAATGTATTTACATGATGAGTGTACAGAAAACAAAAAGAAATTGTCTTTTATTATTGATATTTTTGGTAGAAAAAGAAGAAATTTTAAATATGCGTTTTCCTAAAGTCTTTGTTTGTGTTCGTCGACGTGTTTGAGTGAGTTTTTTATGTTTTCGTGTTTCTATAAAAAAAATTTTTATTGTGGATGGCTGTATCTTCTTGTTTCTATTTTTTTTTTATATCAAACCTTCTTTATTTTCTAACACATAAACATTTTTATTTATTTTTTTAAATTTGCCCCTCCCTATAAAATTGTATAACGACGCCCATGGGTCTGTCCTCTATTTAAAAAAGGAGACCCTTCTCAACCTTGCAACTTCAGACAAATTGCTGTACTTCCCATATTCTCCAAAATCTTGGAAAAAATTATGTATAATAATCTAAGATCATATTTAAATTCTTTCAACATACTCACGCCATTCCAGTATGGTTTTAGAAGGGGGGCGATCTACAATAGATACAGTATTATCTCTAGTACAATACATAGAAAATTGTTTTGAAAAAGCTGAAAACTGTTTAGGTGTATTTACAGATCTAAGCTTTGCTTTTGACTGTGTGGATCATTCAATTCTATTATCAAAACTGGAGAGGTATGGAGTATGAGGGATTTGTTTACAGCTTTTTGAATCTTATTTAACTGACAGATGTCAAACAGTCGGGTTGCCAGATGTCCGATTTTCCACCGGACAGTCCGGTTTTTCTGTTGCATGCCGGGTTGAAAAAAAACTTGGTAAACCGGACAACAGAAAGTCCGGTTTTTTGTTGAATTCATAAAAATTAATTTGTGGTTAATTTCTTCCTGGAAACAGGAACCCCCACCTGAAAACATGTATGAAGAACTGGCTCCACTTGAAGGAAAAACAGTGGTGTACATTTCTCAGGAATTAGGCAGTACCAAATTTGCTCAAAATAGTTCAATACGTTTGCAGCATTCCTATATCCAATGCCTTTTTTGAATGGATATTTAGCGTTATGAGAAATATTTGGACAGACGAAAGAAATCGTCTATCTCTAGAAAGTGTGAAAAGCAAAATTTGCGTTTTCTTTAACATCAATAGCAGTTGCACTGAATTCAAAGATACCATATCAGGCAACAGCTTGTTAAAAGCAGCGGCATCTAATGCCAAATATGTTAAAAAGTAGTTCAACTTTGTTTTTTTTTTGTTTGATTTGCACTTTTTTGATTTTTGTGTTCTGGATCTATTATATTTTTTAATAAAATATATAATTTTTTGAAGTTGTTTTTTTGGCATGCGGTTGTCCGGATGTCCGGTTTTTTTTTTTGTAGCACATCTGGCAACCCTATCAAACAGTCATCATTGAAAATTGCAAAAGTTCATTGATGCATATCAGGAGAGGCTAAATTTTAGTTCCATTACTCTTTTTGATATACATTAATGATCTTCCTGACCATATGTATTTTGAAAACCTTATCACATGTATTTTTGCTGATGATACTTCTTTTTGTATTAATACTAAAAGAGGAACAGATCATGATCAAGTTTACTGTGATGTCATGACACAAAATCTCCCAATTATTTACAGTAAATTGTGAACAAGTTAATAACAATTTGGTTAAAATACTTGGCATTAAAATTGATCCACATCTCAGATGGACAGATCATATTGAAGCACTTTGTTCCACATTATCATGAGCAGTTTTTGCTATTAGGAAAATACGCCAAATATGTGGTCAAGATGTAACAATTACTGCTTACTATGCTCTATTTCATAGTCATTTGACATATGGGACAATATGTTGGGGCAATGCTGCTTACACACATATCTCAAGAGTCTTTATTTTGTAAAAATCAGCCATAAGAGCTATAACAAGTGCTTCTTGGCAAGCCAGTTGTAGACCAGTATTCCCAGAACTTAAAATTATGACACTCTATGCAGTAATAATCTATCAAAACCTTCTATTCGTAAGAAATAATATTAATACATTTTTTCCCACTCAAATATCCATAACTATAATACAAGGCACAAAGATAACTTAGCCCTATCCAGTGTAGACTGGAAAGGACAAAGAAATATTATATTGAGCTATACAATATACTACTACTTAATTTTAGAAATCAGCCTATAGATAAATTTAAACATGCATTAAAACAAATGTTATCCAATAATTACCTATATAGCTTAGAGGAATTTAAATCAATACAGATGGAGGATAGAGGCTATCACTGTGGCCTCTGAGTGATTCAGTGAACTATGTTGTAAATGTTTGTAAATTTCAATTTTATATTTTTATATTTAGGTAAATTTTATTATATACTTATATATTTAGTTTTAATTGTAATTTGATGAGCCATAAAATGTAATATTTTCTCAGGTAAATAAAGATATTGTATTATTCATGTCATGTACTTCATGAACATTCTCTGAATAGATTAAATTTGGTCAATGTAAATATTGCATCCAGGTGACCAAACAATTCAACAATACTCCAGACCTGATCTTACATAAGTACTGAATATGGTTATTAAACATTTAATGTTAAATAAAATCTTTACAGTTATGAAAAATTTAATTTATATGGTTATCCAAACAGTTAAATAAATGATATTCTTGCTTGCTCGATTCCAAAGTGTTAATTATATATTCATAAATGATTTTCCCATTGTGAATTCCTGTTGAATACAAATACCTATTAATTAAAGACATGTTAAAATATTTATCAGAAAATTACCCGTTTTAAATTATTAATATTGTTGAGCCTTGACTGTCTTACTTATCTTTAATTATTTAGGCTTACTCTATTTACTTTATGATATATCTTAATCATATACATGTATCATTTTCAAGTAAAAGATTCTTACCTGCCAAACATCAGATCTCCATTTTTCTGGCAAGGCTTTTCCTTTACAAATACAGTAAATGTCGGTAGCCGAACATTCTTCTTGCAGGGCATTTTCTAAATCGCCAATCCTGAAATATTCATTACGTTATTTGGGACAAGAAACATATTTTTAAAGGATCGTCCTAAATAACTAATAAATTACGTAACGAGTTATTATTAAAAAGATATACTAATTTTGTAACATACCAATGATTGTCCTCGATAGGACTAGCCATTTTAACATTATTTTCAATATTTAATTTTTGATTAATTTACTTTCCAAAAACAAACGTGTCAAATCTGACAAAAAACAGATGAGATGATGACGGAACAACTGACATTTGACAGTTATTCCGATCTGTCTCTATCCAACACTAATAATGAAGAAAGATGCACAATCAAAGGAAAGCGGATCTTTCAAATATCTATGACCTTCTATAACTAGACTAAAGATGTACAGTATTTTTTGACAGTGTCGTACTGTATCAAACATTTTTGTTTGAAATAACTATTGGGCATTCCAAACTGAATGCCTACCAGTGGGCTTTGACGGGTTATGATATTGCAAAATTATGGCAACCCTGTAGACCTGGTGATTTGACAAGGTCAATGAAATAGTTAGTTACATAGATTGATTATCCATATTTTTTTAAAATAAACATAAGCGTATGCCTTGAAGTAAAAATGTAAGCAATTATTTTTTTTTAAATATCTAAAGGCTAAAAATTGGTTTTAAAACACATTTTTGCTAAACCGATTCAAATTAATAAATATTTGTCAGGCAATATGGCCGCTCGTAAACGACCAGCTTTGAGCAATCTATATAACTATATATGTATCATTGACCCTGTTAATGACAACATGACAACAGGGTTGCCATATCTAAACTGTCATTACCCACTGGTAGCCATTTGGACAGGTCGTTGGAATGCCTAATTGTTATAGTGTACAGAAAATGTATGTTTAATTCATACTCTTAACATTTACATTTTGTACAACCTATTGGTTGTACAAAATAACCTGTAATCTCACTGAAAAAAAGTGTAAATTAAGCTACTGGGTTTCACATTCTAGAATTCAACGTTTTTCTGTCTATAGGTTCTTTCGTTCGCTATTGGTGTAGTGTCCACCAGTGTAAATTACACCAGTTATACCACCTTATTTACCCTAATTTACTTCCTCCTTATTCCTTATACACATCGTCGAGTGTAATTCACTCCTGCTAAATAGCTGGTGGAGAAAATATGCACCAGTGTACACTACATCGCCGACAGGAAGGTATAGTGGGTTTTACACCGGGCCAAACGAAAGGTATGGTTGTGGGTTGGTGTAATTCATTACTACACCAGTGGGACGAACGAAAGAACCTTATAAGTCTTTATATTCCATTAACTCTTCTCATCCTGCTTAACTCAACCTTCTTATACGCGTGTAAATAGCTATTCGAATGTTCGAGAGCGGTCCAGCAAGAATTAAAATCTGTAATAACTTTTTTGCGGCCTTCTATCCATCGCCAGTGGCGTCACATAGCCTATGTACGTGCTTTAATTTCATCGTTGGTGTAGGAATGACCCGTTTATTGTATATATTTTCGTTTTTTAGGCACATTTCTATATTTTTTGGACATATTCTACATATTTTCCAAGAACTGTATTTAGCAGTGTGGTAAATTTGTAATAATGAAAGTATATCAATAAAAAAAAATCAGCAGAATTTGTAGTAGATTTATTGGCCTTAGGTATAATCAGTATTGAAACAATAATTTCAAAAATTTATAAAATGCAATGGGCTATTTATATTAAAACATATCGTGCACAAATATTATTAAAGAACAATAATTAACAATTGTTTTCATCATGACACAATTAACTTAATTTAAATAATATTATATAGATGTTATTTTTTTGGAAAAGCCAAAATCTTAATAAATGAATTAGAAATGGAGCCCGAAAAGTTTTCTAGAACAGTGGCGTCAAACAAAATCACCGAAAGTGACGTTCGGGGTCTAATACTGAAAAGAATATACAGTCATACTGACTAGAGGGGGGGGGGGGGGCTCCTCGGGAAATTCGTATACACGAAAAATAAGGCATTTCAAATACAAAGATCCTGCCCCCCCTGAACTATTTCTTAACTACGCCCATGTATACATATTGCGTCTATATGGGAAAAAATTAATTCTAGATAAAAGTTGGTGGATGACTTATAAATAAATATTAAATTAGGTAAGAAATATTGACATTTTTGTACCGTATACGAGGGAGGTTAAAAAATATCAATATTTTGAAATAAGAGAAAAAAATATTACTTGAAAAATTTGACAAAATGTGCAAAAAACAAAATTTTAAATTTAACCTTTAAATCATCCTGCAGTGAACTAAATTTTGGGCATAGTCAAAACATCTGGGGGGTACTTTATAAAGGGTCGATTATCTATTTTATAGAATATATCTGTTATTTCCGCTTAGAGAAGAAAATTTTTTAAATAAAAGTTGCTTATAATGTTATTCTCTATAATTTTTGTCTAATACATAATTTTCCTAAAATGGTCCGTATTCGAGAAATTTGACAAAAAGTTGAAAATTCGAATTTTGAAGAAAATTGTTCGAATAAAAGTTGTTTGTTATGTCATTTTCTATAATTTTTGTTACATAAATAATTCATTTAAAATGAACCGTATTCGAGATATTTGAGAAAAGTTAAAATTTCTAATTTTGAAGATAACTCGAAAACGTATAAAGAGAAAAACACCAAATTTTAAATTCAACCTTTAAGCCATCCTGCGGTGAACTTATTAAATTTTGGGCATAGTCGGAACATCTGGGGGGTACTTTATAAAGGGTCAATTATCTATTTTATAGAATATATCTGTTATTTAAGCTTGAAGAAAAAAATTGTTCAAATAAAAGTTGCTTGCAATGTCATTCTCTATAATTTTTGTTATATACATAATTTCTCTAAAATGGACCGTATTCGAGATATTTGAGAAAAAGTGCAACTTCCGAATTTTGAAGATTACTCAAAAACGGAAAAAGAGGAACACAAAATTTTAAATTTATGCTTTATTCCATCCTGCGGTAAACTTATTAAATTTTGGGCATAGTCGCAATATCTGGGGGGGGGGGGGGTACTTTATAAAGCGTTGTTTTTCTATTTTATAGAATATATCCGTTATTTACGCTCTGAGAAAAAAATTGTTCAAATAAAAGTTGTTTGCGGTATCATTCTCTATCATTTTTATCATATACATGATTTCCCTAAAATGGACCGTAACGGAGAAATTTTGAAAAAAGTGCAAAATACTATTTTTTTCAATTTTTTCGTTAGCAATGAAGGTATAAAAAAATGTTTCAAATAAAATATGTGTAAAATTGTTTTATCTACAAATCATGTTTTAAACACTTTTTGATCAGATGGACCGTACTCAATATATTTGATAAATTTACAAAAAATTCATCAGATATTTCAGTTTTAAGGAGTACTAACTTGGCATCACTGTTCTAGCGGCATTCCTTAATTAATCTTCTACAGGATATAAATACAATAGTACATTTAGAAAAAATATTAAAATAACAAGGGATGTGTCGTAAATAAATTATGGTATACTTATTAGCAGCAAAAAGAGAAAGTTTTGACAATAAAAATGATTTTAAAAAGGTGTAAATACTAATTGAATGACTAGAAATGATAGCAATAAATATTAAAAGCATTACTGACAATAATTTCTTAAAAAAACAATCATAATATGCATTTTAATCGATAACAAACTGAATTCGCATAACGAAAACTGAAAAAAAAAAATCGGCTCATTTAACATATAAAACAATAGAAATAAACAGTCCTTTACAAAAAACACTAAAGTACATTTTAAGATGCATCTTAACATTTTTTTTGCTACCTACAATGATACAATACAAAAAACTGTGCAACTTTTCGCCGTTTTGCAAGAACAACGACGCAATTCAAAATAGTCGATTTTATCGTATAACGTTTCTAAATTTATGCATAAATGTTTTGCACATTTCAAAATGTAGATAATACATAAAAAATTATTAAAAAAATAGAAATAATTATTCAGAGATCGGTCAGTATTCTCGTGATTAAGAGTTATAAAAAACAACTTAAGTCATTGTTGTCTAAATTTAAAATAATTGGGTCTCACTAAATAATAATTATAAAACAAAAAACGAAGCAACTTATGTCTTTGAGATACGTCATTATTCTAGAAAAAAATAGTACGAATTATCGTGGTATACAGCTAAAAAGTTTGTATTTTTGTAAATCGAGCTTTAATATCGCCAGTGTAACTGAAATGAGCCCATATTTTACACATTGTCACAAATGAATAATGCCGTTGTCAAAATTCTCGATATTACGTCATTTTCATGACGAAATCTAAGTAATCTCTATTCGTTCGATATACTTAGTTCAAAATTTTGATTTGCGTCGTTGTTCTTGTAAACCAACGATTTTGTCGTATTCCTCCTTAAATAACCGTTAATAAAAAAATAAATAACTAAAACGCATGGCAGTATTTGGCAATAGAGGCGTAAAAGGCGTCGTATATTTCAATTAGCCATTGTTATACAGTGTGTTTACTTAAGCCGGAATCATATGGGGAACTTGTTTATTAGTTTTTTAAAAAAAAAGTTATTATTCATTAAAAGTTCTACATTCTACTCAATTTTTTTAAGTCATGTACGAGGGTTGTCGAGAAATATTTATTTATTAATATCGAAGATTGTTATTAAGTTAATCATAATTGTGCAAAACATTCGAAATAAAAATGGCGACTATCCTCTCAAATGTCACTGTATTTAGTAACTTTTTGACCTTGTTTTTATCTAATATACCATTCAGTTTTCTATCATAAGATCTTTTATAATAACGGGCATAAAAGAATTGAAAAAAATCATAAAGAAATGTCGAAACATGCATGCTGGTTGCCATTATATAATTTTGTTGTATTTGTAAGTTAAAACGACTAAATTTGTTACTCTGGCGTGGTAGATTTTCTTAGCTAACTCCCGTGGCGTTTAACGTGTTAATAATTTATGTTCGTACATTAATATTTAATCTAGAATACTTTAAAAACAAATTAAAGAAAGTAAACGTCAAAACAATAGTTAGGAATTATAAAATACAAGAAATGAAAAAATACTTTTCAATTTTGATCAACTTTTCTTGCATAAAATTTATATTTTTCGACAAACCTCGTATACGACTGAAAAAATTTGGTACCTGGATTATATTTTCGGTTTTACCAATATAGAAACTTTTATGAAGAATAACTTTTTTTCATAAAAGAAATAATATAAAATATTTCTATATAGTGCGACTTAAGTATAACAGATCAACGAAAATGTTGTTTACGATAGTATGGGTGAATGGTAAAGAAAACTTGGTGAATAGATTCTATTAAATTGCACGAATTTGATTTAAAATCACGTGGGATACATTTACAGTAAGTATGTTTTAAAATTATTGTTTTTTTTTTATACAATTAGTGAAAAATGTTTATATATACAGCCAAACGATCATTCTTATAGTCCATTTCACAAATTCTGGCGTGCACCTTTCAGAATTTGATATTTCTCGCATATCAACAAAGGGATTACCTGGCAATACAATAATTAAATGTAATTAAATCAGAAAACTTTTTTATTATCAGTTTAATAAAAAAAAAGTATTCTTTATAAAAAGTTCTGCATAGTTTGAAACCTAAAATTCAATTATCAGATATTTAATTTTTTGAGTTGTATACGAGGTGCTTTAAAAAATATAAAATTTGCTCAAGACTCAAGTACCTTTATTTTTGACAAACCTCGTATACGACTGATAAAATTTGATATCTGATGGTTGTATTTTAGGTTGTAGAGCATGCACAATTTTTTAGGAAAAAAATGATTTTGGAAAAGTGGGATAATCTTGAGAAATTTGATTTTTTTTTTTTGAAAGGGGTAATTATAAAATGGAGTAATCATTCCAAAAAAAAGGAACTAAAAAACATAAAATGGGACAGCATTGGCAAAAATTAAGTAATTTAGTGTGATAACTAAAAAAAGAGGCAATTTTTTAAAAATGTGGTATTTATTTAAAATAATCGGGATCATTTAAAAAAAAATGGAATTATTAAAAAAAATATGGAATTGTTCAAAAAAAAATGTAATTGTTCTAAAAAATAGGGCAATTTTTAAAAATATATATATACAACTTACGTAGACAGTTGGTGGCATAAGAAAAACTGTTTTACTATTAATATTAGTATTTTTTATTAATTTTTATTAGTTTTATTGATTTTCATTTATTTTTATTTATTTTTTTTATATTTATTCATTTTTATTTATTTTTATTTATTTTTATTTATTTTTATTTATTTTTATTTATTTTTATTTATTTTTATTTATTTTTATTTATTTTTATTTATTTTTATTTATTTTTATTTATTTTTATTTATTTTTATTTATTTTTAATAATTTTTATTAATTTTTAGTTTTTATTACTTTTTATTAATTTTTAGTTTTTATTACTTTTTATTAATTTTTAATAATTTTTAATAATTTTTAATAATTTTTAATAATTTTTAATAATTTTTAATAATTTTTAATAATTTTTAATAATTTTTAATAATTTTTAATAATTTTTAATAATTTTTAATAATTTTTAATAATTTTTAATAATTTTTAATAATTTTTAATAATTTTTATTAATTTTTATTAATTTTTATTAATTTAATTTTTATTAATTTTTATTAATTTTTATTAATTTTTATTACTTTTTATTAATTAATATTAATTTTTATTAAGTTTTATTAATTTTTATTAATTTTTGTTAATTTTTATTAGTTTTTATTAATTTTTTTTAATTTTTAATAATTATATTTTAATTTTAGTTTATTTTTATGACTACCATACAAAAATCTAACCACAGAGCACGTCATTATTTATTTATGCTACAATTATAATTTTCAAGTTCCAACGTTCAAAAAATGTATACTTCTATAAAATTTTACCCCCGTTTTCCCTCCTTAAAATGTGAAAATCCAAAAACCATGAAACACATCATTTTTGATTTTTAATCAGTAGCTGTAATTTAAACTTTTATGTTTCAAACTTTAAATAACAAAAAAATATATACATACTATTAAACAAATTTTCACCCCCCATTTCTCCCCTTAAAATGTTAAAATGCAAAAATCCAGAAACACTTCATTATTTATTTATGATGAGAACCTACAATTCCAATTTTCAAGTTCCTACCTTTAAAAAAATCGATATCTCCAAATAAACTTTCACCCCCATTTGCCCCCCTTAAAATGTGAAAATCCAAAAACCCTAAAACACGTCATTATTAATTTGTATTCATTAGCTGCAATTCCAATTTTCATGTTTCTAACTTCAAAGAGAACAAAAAAAAATCAATAGTCCCATACAAACTTTCACCCCCCGTTTCCCCCCCCTTAAAATGTAAAAATCGAAAAAACCTAAAACACGTCATTATTTATTTATGCTTAGTAGCTGTAATTTAAATTTTCATGTTTCTAACTTTAAAGAACAAAGAGTTTCATTAAAAGCTCCTTCCCCCCATTTCCTCCAATTTCCCCCCTTTAAAGTTAAAATTTTCAAAAATCCTTTCTTAGCGGATGCTTACGTTATAAAATAAACCTATGTTCTAAATTTCAGCTTTCTAGGCTCAGTAGTTTTGGCTGTAGGTTGATAGGTCAGTCAGTCAGTCAGTCAGACAGTCAGGACAAACAATTTTATATATATATAGATAAAAAAATCGCCAAAAACCAAATTTCTCGAGTCCAAACTCACTTAAATTTGTTTTCTTCCATAAAAAGACAATTTCGATAATTATATAATTTTATGTTGATGGAAACTTGTAAATCTAGCGCCGCTACTGGTCATGATGTACACGCCATAATCGGTGAAATAGCTTATAGCACGATCAAAAATGTTTGAATAAAAAGGGTAGTTGCCAATATCAAACGGTTATTTTAATGTTACACATTGTTACTACAAACTTAACCAGATTTGCATAAATATATAAATTTTTTTAGTTAACACTTTTTGAGTGGTTTCGGTGTCTCTTTTTTACAATATAACTTAAAAAAAAACCTCCCTTTATTTCTAAATATATCTGTTGGACCCTTTTTATTCGAAACCTTCAAAAAAGTATACTTTTATTTGGCAAAGTTCATTAATCACGCTTCAGACATATTTTCTTTCTAAAAATCCGACGAAAATGGAGGAAACTTTCCAAATCGTCTTCGCTACAGTACGTAAAGAATCGAACAAACAAATTCGACATAAAAACCTAAACCTATTTGTATCATAAATCTAAATTTTTCAGATTCGATGTCGACAGAGTGGTCACCCCGCCCGCGCCTTCGGTATCTAAAATTCCTATCGGTTTGATCGCTTTCCGTTTTTCCCTCAATTTGCTCAATTCTATTTTTAATTTATTCAAAATGGCGTGATTCGGTTGATTTACGGCCGCTTTACTTTGCAACGAAGTGATTTCCTGTTCCTCCATTTTCTTTTCCTTGAAACTCTTGACCGATCTGTTGCCGTATAGTCGCAAGAGCGAACCCCAGGAGGTGATGCTCGGGTGTAGCGCTTGCAGAATGGCTTGGGAGGCGCGTTGCTTGCCGTCTCGCTTGTTTTTGCAAGCCACCGTTGCCGTGTGCTTACCTAAAATAAGATTATAGAAAAAAGTGTTAAAAATACAAAACTTTTTTAATGTCCAAACAAAAAAGTAAGTACCTAAAGCGTATTTGTACTTGCTGTATTTTAATATAAAAAACACATCTCTAAGATAGTAAGACAATGACTGAAATTCATTAACTTATTAATCGAAAGTATTTAAAGTGTGTAGGTAGAGATTTATTAATAAAACTCAGTAATATTAGTCTTAGCGCTTTCAGCCTGTTAGGCCATCATCAGAGACTTTGTCAATAAATGTAGAAGGAGCATGAAAATTAATTATTAAGCGCTAAGACTAATAGACCTTTTCATCATGTGATGATGAGCGCAAGCGCAGCCACCATGTTGAAATAGTAGTAATTCAAAAGTTTCGTACTGTTTTGATCGACAATGGCTGGAAAGCAATATTATCTCTACAGAAAAATTAATCATTGGAAAAAATCGTTGATGGTGATTAACTTTTTCATAACTCTGTAGAAGCGCATAGTTGTGAGAAGTTGAAAAGGTGGTTGAAGTGTCTTAGACGTTTGATACAAACGAAAAAAGTGGACTGATTGAGAGGTTAGGTGTATATCAATACTTCTTAACTGTGTACAAAATTAATGAAAACAAATAATAATTATAACTCTACTCTAATTAATTATGCCAACCAACTATTAGTACTTGCAAAAACACTTTAACTAACATGAAAGTTAATCACGAGTATAATTAATAAAATATATTAGGTATTTAATATTTTGAGGATCAACATGACATTTTTACTTTCCTATCTGTATACAGATATAAGGAAAGTATAGGAATCATGATTTTTTTCGACCTCGAGTTTTCGACGGATTTTTACGTTTTGAGGTCCCCTGAATCCGTTTTGACTATTTTCGCGATGATGATGTGTGTGTGTGTGTGTGTGTGTGTGTGTGTACGTGCGTGCGTGTGTGTGTGCGTGCGTGTGTACGTGCGTGTGTGTGTGTCTGTATAACGCATAACTCATGAACCGATACATAGAAAAACACCAAATTTTAAACTTAAGCTTTGTTTCAACGTCCAATGAGCTGATTAGATTTTGGGCAGAGTCGGAACATCTGGGGGGTACTTTATAGGTGGTCATTTTTATATTTTATGGAATATATCTGTTATTTACGTTTGGAGAAGAAAATTCTTTAAATAAAAGTTACTTCTAATATAATTATCTATAATTTTTGTTTTATGCAAAATTTTCCTAAAATGGTCCGTATTCGAGAAATTTGACAAAATGTAAAAAAAAATAATTTTTTATAAAAATTGTTCAAATAAAAGTTGTTTGTAATATAATTCTCTATAATTTTTATTCTATACATAATTTCTCTAAAATGGACCGTATTCGAGATATTTGAGAAAATGTGTTAATTTCGAATTTTGAAGAAAACTCAAAAACGGATAAAGAAAAAAACATTAAATTTTAAACTTAAGGTTTATTTCGGCCTGATCTGAAATGATTAGATTTTGGAAAAAGTCGGAACATCTGGGGGGGTACTTTATGGGAGGCCGTTTTTATATTTTATGGAATATATCTGTTATTAATGTTTGGAGAAAAAAATTATTCAAATAAAAGTTACTTCTAATATTATTATCTATAATTTTTGTTTTATGTAAAAATTTCTTGAAATGGTCCGTATTCGAGAAATTTGACAAAATGTGCAAAATTCTGATTTTTATGAAAGTTTTTGAAATAAAAGTTATTTGCGATATCGATCTCTATAATTTTTGTTTATACATGATTTTTCTAAAATGGACCGTAATGAAAAAATTGTAGGAAATTTAAATTTTTCAGTATTTTCGTTTTCCATGAATATCTATAGAAAAATGTTTCGAGGTAGATGTATGTGGACAATGTATATATTTAGTTTATCCTCTAAACATTTATAGAGAAGCTGCAATAGGTTGTACAAAATAACCGGAAAAGCCTATAATAACTAGATAGGAAAGTCATGTGTTGGACACATCAGATTTTTAATCATATTACTGTGTATACCGAAGTAGAATTTAATATTAAAAAAATATTGTTTAATACCAGATAATAATTTTCTTCTGTTGGACCACTTTCTCCATGAAAATGTAATTAACAAATATAAGTATATTCAGTAACATCATCAATCCATCGAAAACCGTTGTCACTTCGGTCTTCGACCACATTTTTTCGCATCTAATGCACATTTGCTTGGCAAATTGATAAATTTTAACACGATATTGCAGCCAAGGCTTTGGAATATTTATAAATAATATGTATTGCCTTTGAATGATTTATACCGTATGTCAATTTTACATACTCCATAACAACACCGTTTCGTTGTTCCTTTGCGTACAGATAACATAATTATAATTGATTGCAAAAATATATTTTTCAATTAAGACACTAAAATTATTATTATTACTTTGCTTTTTCTTTTTTTTTTAAATGAATATACTTAAATTAATATTTATCGATTATAATTTTTTTCACGTGGGCATTTTAACATGCTTGTTTACAAAAACAGTACGAAAAGGATGGCTGATACTGTCACATGCGCACAAAAAAAAATTATGATGAAAAGGTCTATATTACGGAGTTTTATTAATAAAACTCTACCTACACACTTTAAATACTTTCGATTCATTTCTTATATTAAAAAATTATTCAAACAAACTCGTATGAATATTTATAGTTCAATCAAATAGTCCTTTAAATGAAAATACAGGAATTTTTGTAAGTCACTTTCGAGTATTTGAAAACGATATGTGTAAAAATTTTGTTATTTCAGGCCCCGGCAAATGGCGAAAAAAAAAAAAGGAATATAAAATGATTTTTTTTTAAAAACGGTAGGTGCTAAAAAAAGAATAAAAATTGTAGCATAAAGTTTTATAACTATATTTAGCATTTTTTGCTATTATTAAAACTAACAGAGTTAGGATGGTTATAAGCTAAGAGAAGATATATATGACTTTAAAAAAGTAAAAATCATAGCGAGCTGAAAATTTAATTATTTTTTTACTTTCCTATCTGTATACAGATATAAAGAAAGTATAGGAATCATGATTTTTTTCGACCTCGAGTTTTCGACGGATGTTTACGTTTTGAGGTCCCCTGAATCCGTTTTGACTATTTTCGCGATGATCGCGATGATGTGTGTGTGTGTGTGTGTGTGTGTGTGTGTGTGTGTGTGTGTGTGTGTGTGTGTGTGTGTGTGTGGGTGCGTGCGTGCGTGCGTGTGTGTGTGTTGTGTGTGTTGTGTGTGTGTGTGTGTTTGTGTGTGTGTGTTTGTGTGTGTGTGTTTGTGTGTGTGTGTTTGTGTGTGTGTGTGTGTGTGTGTGTGTGTGTGTGTGTGTGTGTGTGTGTGTGTATGTCGCATAACTCATGAACCGATACACAGAAAAACACCAAATTTTAAACTCAAGCTTTATTCCAGCGTCTAATGAACTGATTAGATTTTGGGCAGAGTCGGAACATCTGGGGGGGTACTTTATAGGTAGTCATTTTTATATTTTATGGAATAAATCTGTTATTTACGTTTGGAGAAGAAAATTCTTTAAATAAAAGTCACTTCTTATATAATTATCTATAATTTTTGTTTTATGTCAAAATTTCCTGAAATGGTCCGTATTCGAGAAATTTGACAAAATGTGCAAAATTCTGATTTTTATGAAAATTGTTTAACTAAAAGTTGTTTGCGATATCGATCACTATAATTTTTGTTCTTTATATGATTTTTCTAAAATTTTTTATTTTTATTTGTTTTTCTTTTTTGTTAGTTTTTATTTATTTGTATTTATTATTTATTTTTATATATTATTTATTTTTATATATTATTTATTTCAATTTTTTTAACTATTTTTAATTATTTTTATGTTTTTCTTTTTTATTTTATTTTTTATTTGTATTTATTATTTATTTTTTAAAATTATTTTTATCTTTATATTATTTTTATATTTTTTGATTTTTACTTTCCTATCTGTATTCAGAAAGTATAGGAATCATGATTTTTTTCGACCTCCAGTTTTCGACGGATTTTTACGTTTTGGGGTCCCCTGAATCCGTTTTGACTATTTTCGGGATGATGTCTGTGTATTGTATGTCTGTATCCACCATAACTCATGAACCGATACTAAGAAAAACACCAAATTTTAAACTTGTTTTATTCCGGCGTCCAATGAACTGATTAGATTTTGGGAAGAGTCGGAACATCTGGGGTGGTACTTTATAGGTGGTCATTTTAATATTTTATGGAATATATCTGTTATTTACGTTTTGAGAAGAAAATTGTTCAAATAAAAGTTACTTACAATATTATCAATATTTTTTGTTGTATACAAAATTTTCCTAAAATGGTCCGTATTCGAGAAATTTGACAAAATGTAAAAAAATATTTTTTTATAAAAATTGTTTAAATAAAAGTTGTTTGTAATATAATTCTCTATAATTTTTATTTTATACATATTTTCTCTAAAATGAACCGTATTGGAGATATTTGAGAAAATGTGTAGATTTCGAATTTTGAAGAAAACTCAAAAACGGATAAAGAAAAAACATTAAATTTTAAACTTAAGGTTTATTTCGGTCTGACGTGAAATGATTAGATTTTGGACAAAGTCTGAACATCTAGGGGGGTACTTTATAGGAGGCCGTTTTTATATTTTATGGAATATATCTGTTATTTATGTTTGGAGAAGAAAATTGTTCAAATAAAAGTTACTTCTAATATTATTATCTATAATTTTTGTTTTATGTCAAAATTTCCTGAAATGGTCCGTATTCGAGAAATTTGACAAAATGTGCAAAATTCTGATTTTTATGAAAATTGTTGAACTAAAAGTTGTTTGCGATATCGATCTCTATAATTTTTGTTTATACATGATTTTTCTAAAATGGACCGTAATGGAAAAGTGCTAAATTTAAATTTTTCAGTATTTTCGTTTTCAATGAATATCTATAGAAAAATGTTTCGAGTGGAAAATGTATATATTTAGTTTATCCTCTCAACATTTATAGAGGTGCTGCAATAGGTTGTACAACATAATCGGAAAAAGCTTTTTTAGTTTCTTTTTATTTTTTACTCAGAAAAATATAAACTTTTTTTTCAGAAAAATTTTATTTATTTTTTAATTTATAAATTTTCATTATATTATACGACTTTATATGGTAAAATAAATTATTATGTCTTGCCTAACATAAAAAATATGAGAAGTGAACTAATAAAAACGACATCGCGACGATTTAGTCCCCACATGAAGTTCCATTAAATAAATAAAAATAATTTAAAAAATCTGATGTGACTTTACTATCTAGTTATTTATAGGCTTTTTCCGGTTATTTTGTACAACCCATTGTAGCACCACTATAAATGTTTAGAGGATAAACTAAATACATACATTTTCCACATACATCTACCTTGAAACATTTTTCTATAGATATTCATTGAAAACGAAAATACTGAAAAATTTAAATTTATCACTTTTCCTCCATTTTTTCCATTACGGTCCATTTTAGAAAAATCATGTAAAAACAAATATTATAGAGACTGATATAGCAAACAACTTTTAGTTAAACAATTTTCTTAAAAATCAGAATTTTGAACATTTTATCAAATTTCTCGAATACGGACCATTTCAGGAAAATTTGACATAAAGCAAAAATTATAGATAATAATATTAGAAGTAACTTTTATTTGAACAATTTTCTTCTCCAAATATAAATAACACATATATTCCATAAAATATAAAAACGGCCTCCCATAAAGTACCCCCCCAGATGTTCCGACTTGTCCAAAATCTAATTATTTCACGTCAGGCAGAAATAAAAATTAATTAATTAAAAATTTAATGTTTTTCCTTTATCCGTTTTTGAGTTTTCTTCAAAATTCGAAATTTACACATTTTCTTAAATATCTCGAATACGGTACATTAAAAAAAAAATTATGTATAGAATAAAAATTATAGAGAATTATATTACGAACAACTTTTATTTGAACAATTTCTCGAATAGGACCATTTTAGGAAAATTTTGTATACAACAAAAAATATTGATAATAATATTGTAACTTTTATTTGAAGAATTTTCTTCTCCAAACGTAAATAACAGATATATTCCATAAAATATTAAAATGACCACCTATAAAGACCACCCCAGATGTTCCGACTCTTCCCAAAATCTAGTCAGTTCATTAGTATCGGTTCATGAGTTATGGTGGATACAGACATACACAGACATCATCGCGAAAATAGTCAAAACGGATTCAGGGGACTCCAAAACGTAAAAATCCGTCGAAAACTGGAGGTCGAAAAAAATCATGATTCCTATACTTTCCTTATCTGTATACAGTTAGGAAAATAAAAATCAAAAAATATAAAAATAATACAAAGATAAAAATAATTTAAAAAAAATAAATAATAAATACAAATAAAAAAAAAATAAAAAAAGAAAAACAAATAAAAATAATTAAAAATAGTTAAAAAATTGAAATAAATAATAATATATAAAAATAAATAATAAATACAAATAAATAAAAACTAACAAAAAAGAAAAACAAATAAAAATAATAAAAAATGGTTAAAAAAATTAAATAAATAAAAACAGGTAAATTAGTAAATATAAAAATAAATAAATAAATAAAATTAAAAATAGGAAAAAATAAATTAAAATAAAAAAAATAAGTATATATAAATAATTAATAAAAAAAATAAAATATATTTCAACAGTTACCTTTAAAATAAACTCGAATCTGTCAAAATAATCATATTATTTTAAGTTCAGTTGCTAAAAAGTAACTAGATAATATATTTAAAAAATATATTAAATTAATACAAAAATAGTAATTTCAATTTATTATAAGTTAACCTGTTTTATTTTTAATTTTAAAGTTTCTCAAAATATTTTTAAAAAATTGGAAATCAAGTGCCTATTCTTATCAGATGAAGTGGTGTTTTTTTTTATTTTTTTTTTTTAATTTTTATTAGTTTTTTATTTTCATTTTATTTACTTTTAATTTTTATTTTTTATTTTTTTTTAATTTATTTTTTGTGTATTATTTTATTTTTATTTATTTTTTTTGTGTCATCGGCTTCAACTGCTATGGTTATTTCGCCTCGTGTTCTAAGTAGGCTTTATTACTGTTTCCAGTGCCACTTTAGGAACGGCACTGTTAACTAGAACACAACAGTGAATGGTCGAGTGGGGAATCCTACCAAGGCATCAGCATTAATTATAAATAATTAAATTAAATAACAAAATTCCGGCCAACGGTGAGATTCGAACCTGGGACCCTTGGATCCGCAGGCAGAGACTTTAGCACTGAGCCACCCACTCCCCGTTTATTTATTATTATTTATTTTTTTATATTCGTTTTATATATTTTATTTCATTTAATTTTTATTTATTTTTATTAATTTTTATTTACTTTTATTAATTTTTAAGGTTTTTTTTATATATTTACTTATTTTTACTTGTTTTATTTATTTCTTATTTTTCTTTTTTGTATATTTGTTTATTTTTATTAAACTTTAATTATTTTTATTAAATTTTAATTATTTTTATTTATTTATAATTAATTTTTGTTTATTTTTATTTACTTTTATTCATTTTTAATTAATTTTATTTCTTTATATATATATATTTTTATTAGTTTTATTTATTTTTATATATTTAAGTACTTAGTTTTATTTATTTTTACTTATTTTTTTATTTTTCTTTTTTGTATATTATTTTTTATTAATTTTATTTATTTATATTTACCCATTTTTATTTGTTTTATTTTTTTTTTACTGATTTTTATTTTTACCTTATTTTTATTTATTAATTGGAACTGCAAGTAGGGACTAAACTCAAAAGCGGCTCCAGAAAAGAATGAAAAAGAGACAGGATGTTACAGGAAAATACATTTTATTTCCAATTTAGTGCGTATTTTAACAGGAATTAAAGAATATAGTCGGTGAAAACTTTCTATTACATTGCCTTCATAAATTCCAAAAAGTACATTTTATCTGATAATAAGTACTTAATATAAATTTATTTTTTTACACGATATTTTTTTTCTATTGACTTACCTACAGTCATGGTGAACTCGTTCCCCTGCGATTTTGAAGTATTCCCCTGATAGCTGATATGAAGATCGTCCAAACCGAAGTTACGTTGCAAACAGGTGAGTAGAATATCGTACGGCGACGGTTCGGTCGTTTTCGCGCAAAATTCGGCTACCCTCGGATCTTCCACGCGAATTTCGTCGAAGAACGACAGATCTTGGTCTTTGTCTTTCTTTGTCGAATCGCCTAAAATATTTCGTTAGTATTTTGTATGTAAATTCCTAAATTATCCCTACGAAATTATTAAATTATCCCTGAATCCTACCATGTGAAAAAACTAATGAAAATTAAAAATATGAACGTGTACCGAGCTTGAATCGAACCAGTCGTACCTAAATTAGTACCCTAGTACTTTCAAACTCAGTTATCAGAGCACAAATTTAAATAGCTAAATATTAAGCCTCACGCGTATCCTGTTAACTTATTGTTATAATAATTGAAGCACCCCTGGGATTCTAAGGACCAGTTTACATAAAGAGGATATACTATAGATAGTTAAGTATAAATATTTCAGTTAATTACAGTGAAAGTGTAATAATTGGCGCACAACGTGGGGCAAAATTATCGATTCTTACCTGTTTGAACGTCTGGTGCTATTTTCGATTTCATTTCGGGAATTAAAATTTCTAGAGTGGCTCTGGCCGCTTCCGATTTCGCTTGCTTTTTACTGGTACCGTACCCGACGCCGTAGCGCATTTCCTTAATCATAACAGTAGCTGCATAAGGGGTAGCTGCGTTTTCTAATTCCATAAACTGGTAAGTCGGTTGTTTCTTCAAGGCGTGTTGAACGTATTCGTGTAAAATGCACACGTACGATTTGCCGTTCGGGTTCATTATCCATTCCTTTTTCGACGAGTTGGTATTGCTTTCCGCGTTTTCGTTCCTGATGATGATAATAACAATAATGTTCTTTAGGAAAATAATATTTAAAGGCGAAATAAAACAAAAATTGGTTACAGTAACTTTACTGAAAAAAATAGTCTTTTTTTAATCAATTTACTGTGACCAATACTTGAGAATTTTTTCATACATTATGTTCGATCTATCAAACCGAAGATAATTGGTTCTATTTTTAAGACGGATACATTTTTTCTTACCTACACCGATTATTAAGAAATGTAGAATTTAAAAATAAAATTAGAGTGAAATGGAATCGATTTTGATTTGTACTCTCTCAGCAATCCCAATGGCGTACGCCACACGCTCAATATGGATCGAGATATTAGATCGCGATATTCATTGACAGTATAGAGCGGTGATTCCCAACCGATGCTCCGTAAGAGCATCGGGAATGGTCCAGTAAAGGAACCCTCTGTAAAATATTGGGTCGATCAATAGTATGGCTAAATTTTTAAGGAGACGTCGGATACGTTGTGTAATAGTAATGCATCATTTGCGTTTTACATTATAAAAAATTGCTAACAGTGAAAAATAAAAAAAAAATAAGGACATACTGTATACTAGATTGCGACGTGTTCTTCAAGCACGTCTTAACAACAATATCTGAATACACTTTGTTGTTAACGACGTGCTCGAAGAGCACGTCGCAATCTATTACACAATCTATAAGTTGTTTTTTCAAAAAAACAATTATTCTTGATAAAAAGTTTTTTGGGATACACTGTACAATATATTGCGACACGTTTTTCAAGCACCTCCTTAACAACAATATCTGTGTTCACTTTGTTGTTAACGACGTGCTCTTCCCTGTATATTTTAATTTTCCTTAGTTACTGTAATTGTGTAAAATTCAGTGACGTAGCGATTATTTTTTCAAGGAGTTTAATTTTCCAGCTAAAATATAAATTTGTATGATTATTTTAACGAAACACCCAATATAATTTTATTTACATTTACTGTATTTGGGTAGAATTCAGTGACGTACCGATTATTTTTCAAGAGGTTTATTTTTCCATCTAAAATATACATTCGTATTTTATTGGAACACCTTGTATATTTTAATTTTCCCTACAGTTACTAGAATAAAATTCAGTGACGTACCTATTATTTTTTCATGGGGTTTAATTTTTCAGCTAAAATATACATTTGTATGAATGTTTTATGAAACACCCAGTATATTATAATTTTCCTTACAGTGACGTACCGATTATTTTTTAAGGGGTTTAATTTT
Organism: Psylliodes chrysocephalus; assembly: GCA_927349885.1. Classification (NCBI taxonomy): domain Eukaryota; kingdom Metazoa; phylum Arthropoda; class Insecta; order Coleoptera; family Chrysomelidae; genus Psylliodes; species Psylliodes chrysocephalus. The sequence continues at coordinate 24,838,130 of OV651827.1, read as the reverse complement.
CCAGCCAAAATATACATTTGTGTGAATGTTTTAACGAAACACCCAGTATATTATAATTTTCTTTAGTTACTGTATTTAGGTAGAATTCAGTAACGTACCGATTATTTTTCCAAGAGGTTTAATTTTCCAGCTAAAATATAGATTTGTTACTGTATTTGGGTAGAATTCAGTGACGTATCGATTATTTTTTCAAGGGGTTTAATTTTTCATCTAAATATACATGTTTTTATTTGGACACCCTGTATATTTTAAGTTTTCTTATAGTTACTATACTTGCGTAAAATTCAGTGAAGTACCGATTATTTTTTTAAAGGGGTTTAATTTTCCAACTAATATACAGATTTGTATGAATGTTTTAAAGAAACACCCAGTATATTATAATTTCCTTTAGTTACTGTAATTAGGTAGAATTCAGTGACGTACCGATTATTTTTTCAAGAGGTTTCATTTTCCTATAAAAATATAGATTTGTATGAATGTTTTAACGAAACACCCAGTATATTATAATTTTCTTCATAGGTACTATATTTGGGTAGAATTCAGTGACGTATGGATTATTTTTTCAAGGGGTTTAGTTTTTCATCTAAATAAACAACTGTTTTATTGGGACACCCTGTATATTTTAATTTTCCTTAGTTCCTTTACTTACGTAAAATTCAGTGACGTACCGATTATTTTTTCAAAGGGGTTTAATTTTCCACCTAAAATATACAATCGTAAGTTTTTATTGGAATATCCTGTATATCTTAATTTTCTTTACAGTTACTATACTTGCGTAAAATTCAGTGACGTACGGATTATTTTTCCAAAGGGGTTTAATTTTCCATATAAAATAGACATTTGTATATTTTTATTGGAACACCCTGTATATTTTAATTTTCCTTACAGTTACTGTACTTGCGTAAAATTCAGTGACGTACCAATTATTTTTTAAGGGGTTTAATTTTCCACCTAAAATATACATTCGTATGTTTTTATTGGAACACCCTGTATATTTTAATTTTCCTTACAATTACTATACTTGCGAAAAATTCAGTGACGTACCAATAACATTTTCAAAGGGGTTTAATTTTCCACCTTAAATATACATTCGTATGTTTTTATTAGAACACCATGTATATTTTATTTTTTTACAGTTACTATACTTGCGTAAAATTCAGTGACGTACCAATTATTTTTCCAAAGGGGTTTAATTTTCCATATAAAACATATATTCGTATACTTTTATTAGAACACCCTGTATATTTTAATTTTCCTTACAGTTACTGTACTTGCGTAAAATTCAGTGACGTACCAATAACATTTTCAAAGAGGTTTAATTTTCCACCAAATATACATTCGTATGTTTTTATTGGAATAACTTGTATATTTTAATTTTCCTTACAGTTACTATACTTGCGAAAAATTCAGTAACGTACCAATATCTTTTTCAAAGAGGTTTAATATACATTCGTATGTTTTTTATTGGAATACCCTGTATATTTTAATTTTCCTTACAGTTACTGTACTTGCGAAAAATTCAGTGACGTACCAATAATTTTTTCAAAGGGGTGTAATTTTCCATATAAAATATACATTCGTATGTTTTTATTGGAACACCCTGTATATTTTAATTTTCCTTACAGTTACCGTACTTGCGTAAAATTCAGTGACGTACCAATTATTTTTTCAAGGCGGTTTAATTTTCCAGCTAAAATATATATTTGTATGAATGTTTTAACGAAACACCTAGTATATTAAAATTTACTTTAGTTGCTGTATTTGGGTAAAATTCAGTGACGTATCGATTATTTTTTTCAAAGGGGTTCAATTTTTCAATAATATACTAAAATATTGTAGAATTTTTATTACTTTTTTATCTGATAAACATTAAATCTACCGCGTGCTATTTTTTGTGCAAAAAACTAACGCCCTGTAGGTACGCCCTTTGGAATTACTGGATCAACTCTAATAAGTCAAAAAATTATTTATCAAAAAAAAAATAATAATTTGCATTAAATTTATTATCACCCTGTATAGTGATATTATTGATTACTCGCGATGTCTTAATTTCTAGAAAATCTAATATCACGATCCATATATTGCTATAAACAGCGGCGTAGCGTATAGGGAGCCAGGGTAGGCAACGTTTCCCCCCCCCCCCCCCGCCCTTTACAGTTAGAGCAGCTTTGGCGGCCCTCACAGATGTTTGGACGTCCTAGCCCCTCCACTCTTTTTGCCCACACTACGCCACTGGCGATTAATATTGAGCGTGTAGTATTCGCCGTGAACGTTCAGAAATAAAAATAAAGAAAATAAAACTCAAAACCATGTGTCACAATAATAAGGGCGGACTTTTCTCTCCCGAAAACAATTACTACTTTGGCTAATACCTTATCAGGCATTGAATTGTATCAAAAGAACCACAGATGTAATTTTTTTAATAAAATTTTACGTTTGTATTGGTTATTTATTTAAATACGACGTTTAAAACATATTTAAAAACATAATCCTTTAGGTATGAGCCAAAAGGATGGATGAAACGTAACAATTGGATAGTGTAAAGAGGACTAAATGAATTTAGGAATTTGGAAAAAACTACCATTAAGAGGAGAAAATTTGAAGCTGCGGGTCTTTTAAGGCCTTTGTAGATTTACCTGATGGGGAAGGTTATGAGTTTGGTACCATCAGGTAACGTAGGCCGTTGCAATTGCTTCGTATGCTTCAACTTTTTGGTAAACTTCCTTCTCTCCGACCACGATTTGAACCTCAACACTTTCATCGTCTGAAACTTGAACAATTTTTCGCAATATTCCCTAATCTGTTCCGATGAAAGGTTCTGCATTTCGATATTCTCTTGCACCGTCTCGATTTTGGCATTGGGGAAATTTTGATCGCAATTCGTTCTCTCTACTGTGACGGTTTGTTGTTGTTCTTCTTCCCTTTCTAGAGCTCTTCGGTAATTCAGACACGGTATGGCGTTGACCGGAATGTGGTGTTTCCTGGCCGAACCGGGACCTAGAAAATAAGGTCTAGAAAGAGAACATACCCTAGAGATTTTGTGTAAATAGACGGGCATTCCGCTGTTATGAGTCACTTGGATCCAGCCTTCTGGTAGGACGTCGAAATGGTTCTGACCTAAAACAGAAGAATGTATGGGGACATAGTAAAGTAAGGGATACATTTTAAAGTATTTTAAGAACACAAGATTATACTGTATGTATGGAAAAAGAGCTGATATAAACATCAAACATATTCATCGTAATTTAGAGATATAAGCAAATATTTTGTAAATTTATGGCCTTCAAGAATTATTCAAGAGTTATTTAAGAATATTGCTGTTAGTAACACGACCACCAAAGCTGGAAAAATTAAAAGATCAGGTAAAAAATTGTTGCAATTCAACAAGAAATACTAAATAATGATGCGTACAATTTGGAGGAACGGTTGGTGATTGTATAGCAGTAAAATGGACGACATTGAACATTTGCATTAACAACTGTTGGACAAAAGAAATACCGTTATTTAAGCTATCGAATTTCATCCACATCCTGTTCACTTCATTTCTTAAAAATACATAAGCTGAAATACTTTATGATAACCTTATATAATTTTTTATGTTTAATTAATAATTTTGCCACTAGTTCCAAACTAATAGATTTATAAACTTTAAAATTTCAGAAAATATTTATAAAAAGTGTAGAAACATAATTTTGAAAACAATATTTTTAAATTTTAAAAGGAGTTAAAGTTAGAGAGTATCAAAGTTGAATTCTTATTTGTTATAAATTTGACATTGGAGCCTTTATTTCGTCACTATTTCCAAATTAATAGATTTATAAACTTCAAAATTTTAGAAAATATTTATAAAAAGTGTAGAAACATAATTTTGCAAACAACATATCCAAATTTTAAAAGGTGTTAAAGTTAGAGAGTACCAAAGTTGAATTCTTATTTGTTATAAATTTGACATTGGAGCCTTTATTTTGCCACTATTTCCAAATTAATAGATTTATAAACTTCAAAACTTCAGACAATATTTATAAATAGTGTAGAAACATAATTTTGCAAACAACATTTTCAAATTTTAACAGGTGTTAAAGTTAGAGAGTATCAAAGTTGAATTCTTATTTGTTATACATTTGACATTGGAGCCTTTATTTCGTCACTATTTCCAAATTAATAGATTTATAAACTACAAAATTTCAGAAAATATTTATAAATAGTGTAGAAACATAATTTTGCAAACAACATATCCAAATTTTAAAACATATTAAAGTTAGAGAGTATCAAAGTTGAATTCTTATTTGTTATAAATTTGACATTGGAGCCTTTATTTTGCCACTATTTCCAAACTAATAGATTTATAAACTTCAAAACTTCAGAAAATATTTATAAATAGTGTAGAAACATAATTTTGCAAACAACATTTTCAAATTTTAAAAGGTGTTAAAGTTAGAGAGTATCAAAGTTGAATTCTTATTTGTTATAAATTTGACATTGGAGCCTTTATTTTGCCACTATTTCCAAACTAATAGATTTATAAACTTCAAAATTTCAGAAAATATTTATAAATAGTGTAGAAACATAATTTTGCAAACAACATATCCAAATTTTAAAAGGTGTTAAAGTTAGAGAGTATCAAAGTTGAATTCTTATTTGTTATAAATTTGACATTGGAGCCTTTATTTTGCCACTATTTCCAAACTAATAGATTTATAATCTTCAAAATTTCAGAAAATATTTATAAATAGTGTAGAAACATAATTTTGCAAACAACATATCCAAATTTTAAAAGGTGTTAAAGTTAGAGAGTATCAAAGTTTAATTTTTATTTGTTATAAATTTGATATTGGAGCCTTTATTTTGCCACTATTTCCAAACTAATAGATTTATAAACTTCAAAATTTCAGAAAATATTTATAAATAGTGTAGAAACATAATTTTGCAAACAACATATCCAAATTTTAAAACATATTAAAGTTAGAGAGTATCAAAGTTGAATTCTTATTTGTTATAAATTTGACATTGGAGCCTTTATTTTGCCACTATTTCCAAACTAATAGATTTATAAACTTCAAAACTTCAGAAAATATTTATAAATAGTGTAGAAACATAATTTTGCAAACAACATTTTCAAATTTTAAAAGGTGTTAAAGTTAGAGAGTATCAAAGTTGAATTCTTATTTGTTATAAATTTGACATTGGAGCCTTTATTTTGCCACTATTTCCAAACTAATAGATTTATAAACTTCAAAATTTCAGAAAATATTTATAAATAGTGTAGAAACATAATTTTGCAAACAACATATCCAAATTTTAAAAGGTGTTAAAGTTAGAGAGTATCAAAGTTGAATTCTTATTTGTTATAAATTTGACATTGGAGCCTTTATTTTGCCACTATTTCCAAACTAATAGATTTATAAACTTCAAAATTTCAGAAAATATTTATAAATAGTGTAGAAACTGTAACCTACCGCACCCAGGTACCTTAATAATTTATTAATTCCAATTATTAAATACAATATTATATTCTTATTAAATATCAAAATGCTACATTTAACGAAAAATCTCCCAGATAATTAAATCATATTTACGACACCTAATAAATAATAGCTATAACCACGTCCGTAAAAGATGCACGTGGCCGAATTCTCAGGCAAAGAAAACACCATAAGCCGTATTTCTGTTTACGAAGTAATTATCGTTGAAATACTTATCTCGCTTATTTGTAGTTTCGATGTTCAGACCGATATCGACAATATTTCGATACATAAAACTTTCAAGGCAAGTAATAAATAACCCACCCCCTTTTGCACCTACATTCGTATTTTCTATGAGAAGCAAAACGATAGAGACGTCACAGAAACGATTAAACTGCGTATAAAAAGCGATACCCAAATGAGCTCAGGGTCATTCAATTTTTATCATTTGATGTGCAAGCATACATTTTATTATCTGTACCCAGTTATATAATCTGTACCTTTCCTAAACGCTCCTCCTAAACGACGTCTATCCTACAATACCTCCTATCCCCGACGGTGTCAACGTCTCGACGCCCAACTTCCTGCCATCCTACTCCCTACGTCTCGAACGCTGTCACATTCCTCACCATCTAAGTATTTCCTACCGTACACTCATTTCGACGCTCAATGTCCCACGCCTTATTTCCGACGCTTTGCCGTCCATAATTATTTCCTTCATAATATCACGTCCCGCACCACCTACTTAATTCTACCGTATATCTGTCCCAATACAGTACCGTATTAAATACCTTCCCTTCCATCACGACGCTAGACGTCTCGACGATGGACGCCTCGACGCCCAACCCTGCGACGTACCTACATCGACGCCTTCCACGACGCTAGATGAAATTAGTACATAATTTAATGTCTGTATTTTCAATGGTGAGTCAAAAGATTTATTTAACCTTCTTTGAGATACCACCCCGGTTTCGTTTAAGGGCGGCTTGACATTTGCTACAAAATATCAATTTAATCAATAAACCACATGGCCTTTAGGTCATACACCCCGAAAGATAGGATAACATCTGTTTTACGATGGGTGAAATTTGGAGTATTTTAATAGAAATAATAAAAATCAATATTAAGAAATATACAGGGTTATATTAAGTTATTTCAATAGAAATTATAATAATCAATATTAAAATACATACAGGGTTGTATTAAGTCATATCAATAGAAATTATAAAGATCAATATTTTGGAAATATACAGGGTTGTGCTATCTTGGATAAATTGTACAAACCAAGATGGTAAAATTTAATAGTAAGTTAACCAACTGGCGAATACGCTGTTCGTTAACTCAAGGGGGGACACCTATACGCTAAGCAACCCGTTCTACAAGGTTTGAAACAAAGTATATGTGAAATCAACATAGTAAGGTAATCAACTGGCGAATTGGCGCTGTTTGTTACTTCCGTTGGTCATCACCTCTATACTCATCGTAATATTTACCTAAGAGGGTGCAACCTGTATATATCTACAATAGAATCAAATCAACATCAACTCAATAGTTAATCAACTGGCGAATTGGCGCTGTTTGTTAACTCGTTGGTCATCAACCTAAATAAGAATATAAACAACAACACTATAGTTAATCAACTGGCGAATTGACGCTGTTCGTTAACTCTGTTGGTCATCAACCTAAATAGAATATGTATTAATAGCAAATGAATATGGTCTGCGTTTAAACGGGACTCAAGTGAGATCTCAGTAAAAAGTAACAATTGTAATATACTTTGCTAATTATTGCAACACATTTAAAGTATGAAAAATAAATAAGAGTTTAAATATGAATTTGTATGTTTTATTTATCAATTTGCACCAAACTTTGCATCGAATTCTGGTTTACCTTAATTAACATTATCACAACGTGGGTACATAAAATATCAATTAATTAACTAGACGATCACTTCTACTACTAGAGGAAAAAGGCCAAATTACAGTAAGTAAGAATTTAAAGTAAAACTTGTGAGGTAAAAAAATAACATTTCAAAGAGAGTAAAGTAAAATACAAGAAGAACAAATCAAAAGAAGAGGGGGCCTGGGGCGTGGCCGTCACAAAACATAATTTTGCAAACAACATATCCAAATTTTAAAAGGTGTTAAAGTTAGAGAGTATCAAAGTTGAATTCTTATTTGTTATAAATTTGACATTGGAGCCTTTATTTTGCCACTATTTCCAAACTAATAGATTTATAAACTTCAAAATTTCAGAAAATATTTATAAATAGTGTAGAAACATAATTTTGCAAACAACATATCCAAATTTTAAAAGGTGTTAAAGTTAGAGAGTATCTAAGTTGAATTCTTATTTGCTATAAATTTGACATTGGAACCTTTATTTTGCCACTATTTCCAAACTAATAGATTTATAAACTTCAAAATTTCAGAAAATATTTATAAATAGTGTAGAAACATAATTTTGCAAACAACATATCCAAATTTTAAAAGGTGTTAAAGTTAGAGAGTATCAAAGTTGAATTCTTATTTGTTATAAATTTGACATTGGAGCCTTTATTTTGCCACTATTTCCAAACTAATAGATTTATAATCTTCAAAATTTCAGAAAATATTTATAAAAAGTGTAAAAACATAATTTTGCAAACAACATATTTAAATTTTAACAGGTGTTAAAGTTAGAGAGTACCAAAGTTGAATTCTTATTTGTTATAAATTTGACATTGGAGCCTTTATTTTGCCACTATTTCCAGAATAATAGATTTATAATCTTCAAAATTTCAGAAAATATTTATAAAAAGTGTAAAAACATAATTTTGCAAACAACATATTTAAATTTTAACAGGTGTTAAAGTAAGAGAGTACCAAAGTTGAATTCTTATTTGTTATAAATTTGATATTGGAGCCTTTATTTTGCCACTATTTCCAAACTAATAGATTTATAAACTTCAAAATTTCAGAAAATATTTATAAATAGTGTAGAAACATAATTTTGCAAACAACATATCCAAATTTTAAAAGGTGTTAAAGTTAGAGAGTATCAAAGTTGAATTCTTATTTGTTATAAATTTGACATTGGAGCCTTTATTTTGCCACTATTTCCAAACTAATAGATTTATAATCTTCAAAATTTCAGAAAATATTTATAAATAGTGTAGAAACATAATTTTGCAAACAACATATCCAAATTTTAAAAGGTGTTAAAGTTAGAGAGTATCAAAGTTTAATTTTTATTTGTTATAAATTTGATATTGGAGCCTTTATTTTGCCACTATTTCCAAACTAATAGATTTATAAACTTCAAAATTTCAGAAAATATTTATAAATAGTGTAGAAACATAATTTTGCAAACAACATATCCAAATTTTAAAAGGTGTTAAAGTTAGAGAGTATCAAAGTTGAATTCTTATTTGTTATAAATTTGACATTGGAGCCTTTATTTTGCCACTATTTCCAAACTAATAGATTTATAAACTTCAAAATTTCAGAAAATATTTATAAATAGTGTAGAAACATAATTTTGCAAACAACATATCCAAATTTTAAAAGGTGTTAAAGTTAGAGAGTATCAAAGTTGAATTCTTATTTGTTATAAATTTGACATTGGAGCCTTTATTTTGCCACTATTTCCAAACTAATAGATTTATAAACTTCAAAATTTCAGAAAATATTTATAAATAGTGTAGAAACATAATTTTGCAAACAACATATCCAAATTTTAAAAGGTGTTAAAGTTAGAGAGTATCTAAGTTGAATTCTTATTTGCTATAAATTTGACATTGGAACCTTTATTTTGCCACTATTTCCAAACTAATAGATTTATAAACTTCAAAATTTCAGAAAATATTTATAAATAGTGTAGAAACATAATTTTGCAAACAACATATCCAAATTTTAAAAGGTGTTAAAGTTAGAGAGTATCAAAGTTGAATTCTTATTTGTTATAAATTTGACATTGGAGCCTTTATTTTGCCACTATTTCCAAACTAATAGATTTATAATCTTCAAAATTTCAGAAAATATTTATAAAAAGTGTAAAAACATAATTTTGCAAACAACATATTTAAATTTTAACAGGTGTTAAAGTTAGAGAGTACCAAAGTTGAATTCTTATTTGTTATAAATTTGACATTGGAGCCTTTATTTTGCCACTATTTCCAGAATAATAGATTTATAATCTTCAAAATTTCAGAAAATATTTATAAAAAGTGTAAAAACATAATAGATTTATAATCTTCAAAATTTCAGAAAATATTTATAAAAAGTGTAGAAACATAATTTTGCAAACAACATATTTAAATTTTAACAGGTGTTAAAGTAAGAGAGTACCAAAGTTGAATTCTTATTTGTTATAAATTTGATATTGGAGCCTTTATTTTGCCACTATTTCCAAACTAATAGATTTATAAACTTCAAAATTTCAGAAAATATTTATAAATAGTGTAGAAACATAATTTTGCAAACAACATATCCAAATTTTAAAAGGTGTTAAAGTTAGAGAGTATCAAAGTTGAATTCTTATTTGTTATAAATTTGACATTGGAGCCTTTATTTTGCCACTATTTCCAAACTAATAGATTTATAATCTTCAAAATTTCAGAAAATATTTATAAATAGTGTAGAAACATAATTTTGCAAACAACATATCCAAATTTTAAAAGGTGTTAAAGTTAGAGAGTATCAAAGTTTAATTTTTATTTGTTATAAATTTGATATTGGAGCCTTTATTTTGCCACTATTTCCAAACTAATAGATTTATAAACTTCAAAATTTCAGAAAATATTTATAAATAGTGTAGAAACATAATTTTGCAAACAACATATCCAAATTTTAAAAGGTGTTAAAGTTAGAGAGTATCAAAGTTGAATTCTTATTTGTTATAAATTTGACATTGGAGCCTTTATTTTGCCACTATTTCCAAACTAATAGATTTATAAACTTCAAAATTTCAGAAAATATTTATAAATAGTGTAGAAACATAATTTTGCAAACAACATATCCAAATTTTAAAAGGTGTTAAAGTTAGAGAGTATCTAAGCTGAATTCTTATTTGCTATAAATTTGACATTGGAACCTTTATTTTGCCACTATTTCCAAACTAATAGATTTATAAACTTCAAAATTTCAGAAAATATTTATAAATAGTGTAGAAACATAATTTTGCAAACAACATATCCAAATTTTAAAAGGTGTTAAAGTTAGAGAGTATCAAAGTTGAATTCCTATTTGTTATAAATTTGACATTGGAGCCTTTATTTTGCCACTATTTCCAAACTAATAGATTTATAATCTTCAAAATTTCAGAAAATATTTATAAAAAGTGTAAAAACATAATTTTGCAAACAACATATTTAAATTTTAACAGGTGTTAAAGTTAGAGAGTACCAAAGTTGAATTCTTATTTGTTATAAATTTGACATTGGAGCCTTTATTTTGCCACTATTTCCAGACTAATAGATTTATAATCTTCAAAATTTCAGAAAATATTTATAAAAAGTGTAAAAACATAATTTTGCAAACAACATATTTAAATTTTAACAGGTGTTAAAGTAAGAGAGTACCAAAGTTGAATTCTTATTTGTTATAAATTTGATATTGGAGCCTTTATTTTGCCACTATTTCCAAACTAATAGATTTATAAACTTCAAAATTTCAGAAAATATTTATAAATAGTGTAGAAACATAATTTTGCAAACAACATATCCAAATTTTAAAAGGTGTTAAAGTTAGAGAGTATCAAAGTTGAATTCTTATTTGTTATAAATTTGACATTGGAGCCTTTATTTTGCCACTATTTCCAAACTAATAGATTTATAATCTTCAAAATTTCAGAAAATATTTATAAAAAGTGTAAAAACATAATTTTGCAAACAACATATTTAAATTTTAACAGGTGTTAAAGTTAGAGAGTACCAAAGTTGAATTCTTATTTGTTATAAATTTGACATTGGAGCCTTTATTTTGCCACTATTTCCAGACTAATAGATTTATAATCTTCAAAATTTCAGAAAATATTTATAAAAAGTGTAAAAACATAATTTTGCAAACAACATATTTAAATTTTAACAGGTGTTAAAGTAAGAGAGTACCAAAGTTGAATTCTTATTTGTTATAAATTTGATATTGGAGCCTTTATTTTGCCACTATTTCCAAACTAATAGATTTATAAACTTCAAAATTTCAGAAAATATTTATAAATAGTGTAGAAACATAATTTTGCAAACAACATATCCAAATTTTAAAAGGTGTTAAAGTTAGAGAGTATCAAAGTTGAATTCTTATTTGTTATAAATTTGACATTGGAGCCTTTATTTTGCCACTATTTCCAAACTAATAGATTTATAATCTTCAAAATTTCAGAAAATATTTATAAAAAGTGTAAAAACATAATTTTGCAAACAACATATTTAAATTTTAAAAGGTGTTAAAGTTAGAGAGTACCAAAGTTGAATTCTTATTTGTTATAAATTTGACATTGGAGCCCTTATTTTGCCACTATTTCCAAACTAATAGATTTATAAACTTCAAAATTTCAGAAAATATTTATAAATAGTGTAGAAACATAATTTTGCAAACAACATATCCAAATTTTAAAAGGTGTTAAAGTTAGAGAGTATCAAAGTTTAATTTTTATTTGTTATAAATTTGACATTGGAGCCTTTATTTTGCCACTATTTCCAAACTAATAGATTTATAAACTTCAAAATTTCAGAAAATATTTATAAATAGTGTAGAAACATAATTTTGCAAACAACATATCCAAATTTTAAAAGGTGTTAAAGTTAGAGAGTATCAAAGTTGAATTCTTATTTGTTATAAATTTGACATTGGAGCCTTTATTTTGCCACTATTTCCAAACTAATAGATTTATAATCTTCAAAATTTCAGAAAATATTTATAAATAGTGTAGAAACATAATTTTGCAAACAACATATCCAAATTTTAAAAGGTGTTAAAGTTAGAGAGTATCAAAGTTTAATTTTTATTTGTTATAAATTTGATATTGGAGCCTTTATTTTGCCACTATTTCCAAACTAATAGATTTATAAACTTCAAAATTTCAGAAAATATTTATAAATAGTGTAGAAACATAATTTTGCAAACAACATATCCAAATTTTAAAAGGTGTTAAAGTTAGAGAGTATCAAAGTTGAATTCTTATTTGTTATAAATTTGACATTGGAGCCTTTATTTTGCCACTATTTCCAAACTAATAGATTTATAATCTTCAAAATTTCAGAAAATATTTATAAAAAGTGTAAAAACATAATTTTGCAAACAACATATTTAAATTTTAAAAGGTGTTAAAGTTAGAGAGTACCAAAGTTGAATTCTTATTTGTTATAAATTTGACATTGGAGCCTTTATTTTGCCACTATTTCCAAACTAATAGATTTATAAACTTCAAAATTTCAGAAAATATTTATAAATAGTAAAGAAACATAATTTTGCAAACAACATATCCAAATTTTAAAAGGTGTTAAAGTTAGAGAGTATCAAAGTTGAATTCTTATTTGTTATAAATTTGACATTGGAGCCTTTATTTTGCCACTATTTCCAAACTAATAGATTTATAAACTTGAAAATTTCAGAAAATATTTATAAATAGTGTAGAAACATAATTTTGCAAACAACATATCCAAATTTTAAAAGGTGTTAAAGTTAGAGAGTATCAAAGTTGAATTTTTATTTGTTATAAATTTGACATTGGAGCCTTTATTTTGCCACTATTTCCAAACTAATAGATTTATAAACTTCAAAATTTCAGAAAATATTTATAAATAGTGTAGAAACATAATTTTGCAAACAACATATCCAAATTTTAAAAGGTGTTAAAGTTAGAGAGTATCAAAGTTGAATTCTTATTTGTTATAAATTTGACATTGGAGCCTTTATTTTGCCACTATTTCCAAAATAATAGATATATAAACTTCAAAATTTTAGAAAATATTTATAAATAGTGTAGAAACATAATTTTGCAAACAACATATCCAAATTTTAAAAGGTGTTAAAGTTAGAGAGTATCAAAGTTGAATTCTTATTTGTTATAAATTTGACATTGGAGCCTTTATTTTGCCACTATTTCCAAACTAATAAGTAGATTTATAAACTTCAAAATTTCAGAAAATATTTATAAATAGTGTAGAAACATAATTTTGCAAACAACATATCCAAATTTTAAAAGGTGTTAAAGTTAGAGAGTATCTAAGTTGAATTCTTATTTGTTATAAATTTGACATTGGAGCCTTTATTTTGCCACTATTTCCAAACTAATAGATTTATAAACTTCAAAATTTCAGAAAATATTTATAAATAGTGTAGAAACATAATTTTGCAAACAACATATCCAGATTTTAAAAGGTGTTAAAGTTAGAGAGTATCAAAGTTGAATTTTTATTTGTTATAAATTTGACATTGGAGCCTTTATTTTGCCACTATTTCCAAACTAATAGATTTATGAACTTCAAAATTTCAGAAAATATTTATAAATGGGGGGTGGGTTGGCTCAGTGGTTAGAGTCATGACTTTGAGATCGGAAGGTCTCAGGTTCGAATCCCACCGTTGGCCGGGATTTTTTCATTTAATTTAATTATTTGAAATTAATTCTGATGCCTTGGTAGGATTCCCCACTCGACCATTCACTGTTGGGTTCTAATTAACAGTGCTGTTCCTAAAGTGGCGCTGGGAAACAGTAACAAAGCCTACACAGAACACGAGGCTAATGGCCGTAGTAGTCGACGCCGATGATACCAAATTAAAAAAAAAAAAAAAAAAAATATTTATAAATAGTGTAGAAACATAATTTTGCAAACAACATATCCAAATTTTAAAAGGTGTTAAAGTTAGAGAGTATCAAAGTTGAATTCTTATTTGTTATAAATTTGACATTGGAGCCTTTATTTTGCCACTATTTCCAAACTAATAGATTTATAATCTTCAAAATTTCAGAAAATATTTATAAATAGTGTAGAAACATAATTTTGCAAACAACATATCCAAATTTTAAAAGGTGTTAAAGTTAGAGAGTATCAAAGTTGAATTTTTATTTGTTATAAATTTGACATTGGAGCCTTTATTTTGCCACTATTTCCAAACTAATAGATTTATGAACTTCAAAATTTCAGAAAATATTTATAAATGGGGGGTGGGTTGGCTCAGTGGTTAGAGTCATGACTTTGAGATCGGAAGGTCTCAGGTTCGAATCCCACCGTTGGCCGGGATTTTTTCATTTAATTTAATTATTTGAAATTAATTCTGATGCCTTGGTAGGATTCCCCACTCGACCATTCACTGTTGGGTTCTAATTAACAGTGCTGTTCCTAAAGTGGCGCTGGGAAACAGTAACAAAGCCTACACAGAACACGAGGCTAATGGCCGTAGTAGTCGACGCCGATGATACCAAATTAAAAAAAAAAAAAAAAAAAAAATATTTATAAATAGTGTAGAAACATAATTTTGCAAACAACATATCCAAATTTTAAAAGGTGTTAAAGTTAGAGAGTATCAAATTTGAATTTTTATTTGTTATAAATTTGACATTGGAGCCTTTATTTTGCCACTATTTCCAAAATAATAGATATATAAACTTCAAAATTTTAGAAAATATTTATAAATAGTGTAGAAACATAATTTTGCAAACAACATATCCAAATTTTAAAAGGTGTTAAAGTTAGAGAGTATCAAAGTTGAATTCTTATTTGTTATAAATTTGACATTGGAGCCTTTATTTTGCCACTATTTCCAAACTAATAAGTAGATTTATAAACTTCAAAATTTCAGAAAATATTTATAAATAGTGTAGAAACATAATTTTGCAAACAACATATCCAAATTTTAAAAGGTGTTAAAGTTAGAGAGTATCTAAGTTGAATTCTTATTTGTTATAAATTTGACATTGGAGCCTTTATTTTGCCACTATTTCCAAACTAATAGATTTATAAACTTCAAAATTTCAGAAAATATTTATAAATAGTGTACAAACATAATTTTGCAAACAACATATCCAAATTTTAAAAGGTGTTAAAGTTAGAGAGTATCAAAGTTGAATTCTTATTTGTTATAAATTTGACATTGGAGCCTTTATTTTGCCACTATTTCCAAACTAATAGATTTATAAACTTCAAAATTTCAGAAAATATTTATAAATAGTGTAGAAACATAATTTTGCAAACAACATATCCAAATTTTAAAAGGTGTTAAAGTTAGAGAGTATCTAAGTTGAATTCTTATTTGTTATAAATTTGACATTGGAGCCTTTATTTTGCCACTATTTCCAAACTAATAGATTTATAAACTTCAAAATTTCAGAAAATATTTATAAATATTGTAGAAACATAATTTTGCAAACAACATATCCAAATTTTAAAAGGTGTTAAAGTTAGAGAGTATCAAAGTTGAATTCTTATTTGTTATAAATTTGACATTGGAGCCTTTATTTTGCCACTATTTCCAAACTAATAGATTTATAATCTTTAAAATTTCAGAAAATATTTATAAAAAGTGTAAAAACATAATTTTGCAAACAACATATTTAAATTTTAACAGGTGTTAAAGTTAGAGAGTACCAAAGTTGAATTCTTATTTGTTATAAATTTGACATTGGAGCCTTTATTTTGCCACTATTTCCAAACTAATAGATTTATAAACTTCAAAATTTCAGAAAATATTTATAAATAGTGTAGAAACATAATTTTGCAAACAACATATCCAAATTTTAAAAGGTGTTAAAGTTAGAGAGTATCTAAGTTGAATTCTTATTTGTTATAAATTTGACATTGGAGCCTTTATTTTGCCACTATTTCCAAACTAATAGATTTATAAACTTCAAAATTTCAGAAAATATTTATAAATAGTGTAGAAACATAATTTTGCAAACAACATATCCAAATTTTAAAAGGTGTTAAAGTTAGAGAGTATCAAAGTTGAATTCTTATTTGTTATAAATTTGACATTGGAGCCTTTATTTTGCCACTATTTCCAAACTAATAGATTTATAATCTTCAAAATTTCAGAAAATATTTATAAAAAGTGTAAAAACATAATTTTGCAAACAACATATTTAAATTTTAACAGATGTTAAAGTTAGAGAGTACCAAAGTTGAATTCTTATTTGTTATAAATTTGACATTGGAGCCTTTATTTTGCCACTATTTCCAAACTAATAGATTTATAAACTTCAAAATTTCAGAAAATATTTATAAATAGTGTAGAAACATAATTTTGCTAACAACATATCCAAATTTTAAAAGGTGTTAAAGTTAAAGAGTATCAAAGTTGAATTCCTATTTGTTATAAATTTGACATTTACTGAATCAATATAATCCTGACATTCTTTGTATAACTGAATGTTGGTGTAATAATATCCCATTGCCTTTTAACTCTAAAGATTACATTATCGCCAATTCATAAGTTAGAAGCAACAAAATTCATGGTGGATCACTTATTTTAATAAAAGAAACCATTACATATAAGCCAGTACATTTTATAAATAGCCTATCAGAAGAAATGCATTTCAAAAGCTGTGCTATATTGGTTTCTGTAAAAAATATAAACTCTATTATTATAAATGTCTACAGATCTCCCTCTGGAAATATTGAACTTTTTATCAAAACATTGTCATATATTTTAAATCGTGTTGTTGTTTTTTATGATGCTGTATTTTTATGTGGATTTTAACATTGACTTTCTAACACATTCTTATAATAAACATCTCCTTGCTGATCTTATTCAGAGTTTTATCCTAACTTGATAAAAACACCAGCAAGATTTATCTTGAGCTACTCTTACTAATAAGAGTAATAAGTCACCTGGAGGAGTGTGTTCTCTTAGTTCAAAAACACCCTGTATATTAGGTATCTTAGAGTGATGGGACAAATTTAAAAGTAACCAATGTTTGTCCAATATTTAAGGATTGTTGAATAATGACTCAAACTGTTTTATATATGAATACAGGCATCAAAAATGTTAAGTATTGTTATTATACTGATAATAACACTTCCTATGTTATCTTTATAATATTTATCTGCTGGCTAACATAATAAGATAAGTAAAATGTTTGTTGTCACCTTTTTCTATCAGAAGGATTTTGTTTTTCTCCTCGAAAGGCACCTCATCATCATTATCCAATCCAGCTTCTGATGCTTTTCGTTTCTTTCTGTCGAGCGCCTCTTCTAGCATACGATCAATTTCGTCGTCAGGCACATCCGAATCGAAATCATCAACTGAATTATCGGAGTCATCATTGCCTTCGGTCTCGTCCAAAATATGAAATCTATTAATTTCGTTATCGTTGCTGCCGTTTTCTATGGGATGTTCTTTTTTTGAAAAAGGACATTCCTGTTTTTCACTGTCGGTTGTAAATCCATTCTGGTGTTGGCTCATTTTTTTAATTAATAACTGATGTTCTGTTTCCACACGGTTACAATCAAAAGAATATTCCAACCAATTTCGATCAAAAAATTGAAATATTCATTGAAAAGTACCGAGGAAAACTCTCCACGTAACTAATTATTATGCCTAAAATTTAAAATTGTTACGTAATAGATAACTTTTAGTCACCACTAGAAATAAAAAATTAAAAATTGTTAAAAAAACTACGTGCGTTCACGAAAACTGCAGCCATTAGAAATTTTTCGATTTTGACGTTTGACTTTTGACTGTTGAAATGTTGAAAAGACTCACGGTTCGTAGGAAAGACCTATCTAGACGAGTAAATGAAGCAAGGACACTGATTTAAACATTAGTAAATAACGTTGATTCATTGATTTTCAAAATATTGCTACTGTCATGTTAGTTAGGAAAACAAGAAGGAAAGCGCTTCGCGTATGTTTCCCAAATATGCATAAAATATTTGTTTATCTGAGACAAAGCATACATTTACCAATGATGCTGATTAACCGTTATGCAGCCCTACATACACATATGTTGTATGGGTAATGTAACCTCAGACATCACAACACATACTTTGATAATCAAAGTATGTGCATCACAAAATTAAATTTCGTCGATTCATAGGCGTAATATTAGTTTTTTTTTGGGATTCATGTGCGTTTAAAATATCTGCGCCACCGGGAAAAAAACGACAAGGAACTAAATATGATACGATTAGCTTTGTAACAAAATTTTTTCCCTTAAAAAGTTACAGAGTAATTTTATAAATTTCCCATAAAGTTATTAATACCTCAGATGTTTTATTTTTATATGTATAATTTTTTTATAGTTACTGTACTGCGTAGAATTCAATAACGTACTGATTATTTTTTGAAGGGGTTTAATTGTTTAGCTAAAATATACATTTGTATGGTTTTAATGGAACACCCTATATATTATTATTTACTGTAGTTACTGTGATTGCATACAATTCAGTGACGTACCGATTATGTTTTCAAAGGGTTTAATTTGCAACTAAGATACAAGGGCGGGTCCGAGACGAATTTTCGGGGAGACCATTGCCTTTAGCCATTCCCTTATTAGCATATTTTTTTGAATAGAAGGCTCATAAATCGTAAAAATTTTGATTTCGAGGGGGGGGGGGGACGGAGGCATGGCCCCAACAGCCTCCCCCCTGAAGCCGCCCTTGCCAAGATATACATTTGCATAAATGTTTTAATGAAACCCTATATATTATAAATTTTTTTACGTTACTGTATTTGGGTACAATTCAGTGACGTACCGATTATTTTTTCAAAGGTGTTTAATTTTCCAGCTAAAATATACATTTATATGTATGTTTTAATGGAACACTCTGTATATTAAAATTTTTCTTGCAGTTACTGTATTTCCGTAAACTTCAGTGACGCACAAATACATTATTTTTGAAAGGTTTAATTTTCAATCTAAAATATATATTTGTATGCTTTTATGGAACATCCTGTGTTTTAATTTTCTTGTTCCTCTATTTTCGTAAATTTCAGTGACGTACCGATTATTTTTTCAAGGGGTTTAATTTCCAGCTAAAATATACATTTGTATGTTTTACTGGAACACCCTATATGTTATAATTTTCCTCACTGTACTATAGTTGCGTAGAATTCAGTGACGTACCGATAATTTTTTCAAAGGGGTTTAATTTTTTAGCTAAAATATATATTAATATTTATGTTTTAATGGAATACTCTGTATTTTATAATTTTCCTTGCAGTTACTGTATTTGCGTAGAATTCAGTGACGTACTAATTATTTTTTCAAAGGGATTTTATTTTCCAGCTAAAATATACTTTTTAATATGAAGGTTTTAATGAAACACCCTGTATATTATTTTCTTTAGAGTTACTTATTTGGGTAGAATTCATTGACGTACCGATTATTTTTTTCAAAGGGTTTAATTTTAGATCTAAAATATACATTTGTTTTTATTGGAACACCTTGTATATTTTAATTTTCCTTAAAGTTACTGTACTTGCGTGAAATTCAGTGACGTACTGATAATTTTTTCAAGGGGTTTGATTTTCAGTTAAAATATACATTTGTATGTGTTTTAATGGAATACCCTTTATATTATAATTTTCCTCAGTTACTGTATTTGCATAGACTTCAGTGACGTACCAATTATTTTTTCAAAGGAGCTTAATTTTCCAGTTAAAATATACATTTGTATTTTAATGGAACATCTGTACATTTTAATTTTTCTTACTTACTATATTTAGGTAGAATTCAGTTATTATTTATTTATTATTATTTTTTCGATTGCCCCGCAGGTACGCCTTTGGAATTACTGGATCAACTCTAACAGGTCAAAAAATTAATTAAAAAAAAATAATTTGGATTATAATATTTATTAAAAAAAATGTACCAATTATGTACAATTGTTCGGCAAAGTCAAAATACACAAAAAATAAATACAGTCAAAAAAAAACACTATCATTCTTAAAAACTTTGGTTTTAAAATATTTTTACATACTATAAAATAAGATGTTATCCTCTAATAATAAAATACATCCAAAAATACAACATTGATACCTTCTTGACATGTATTATATTATTTGAAGATTTTAAAAATAACTAACTAAACTATACAAGTACAAAAATAAAGACTAGATAACAAAACCAATAATAATAACCAAAATATTAATTCACAACTTTTTTTTTTTAATAAGGTCCTAAAATTTGATGAGAAAAAGAATTTTGAAGGTTTTATAAGATCACAGAAACATACTTATTTATATTACTTAAAAAAAGGCAACACAAACATTTGTTATTAAAATTGAGAATAAAAAGACAAAGGACAATACAAATTAAATAAAAAAATAAATAACATGAAGGACAGTAAGAGAGAAAAAAAAGGTAATCCGAGTTTTTAAATTTAATTGAAGCACAACGTCTGAAAAGAAAATTCAAAAGATATTGGCTGGAAATAAACATCTACAAATACAGACGAATATAGACGAACTAAAGATTAAATTACAGAAGCTGCAGAAAATGAATGAGACCAATAGATAGCTAGAAAAACAAGATAACGTCCAAATTGGTGCTAGATTTCTGTGAAGAACTCAAGAGGTCTATAAGTCTTCAAAATGATGTCAATTACTTATACAACTAATTAAAAAGGAAAGATAGATGTCCAAATTGAACATCATGGCTCAAGAACTTGACATAAAGGTCATAAATGACATAACAGTCTTCAAAATGATGTTAGTTGTTTTTACAACTGATTTAAAAAGGAAAGACAGATTTCCAAGATGGTTATCATGGCTGAAGAACTTGAGACAAAGGCACAACAGTCTTCAAAATGATGTCAGTTGTTTTTACAACTTATTTAAAAAGGAAAGAGATGTCCACATTGAACATGATGGCTCAAGAACTTGACATAAAGGTCAGAAATGACATAACAGTCTTCAAAATGATGTCAGTTGTTTTTACAACTTATTTAAAAAGGAAAGAGATGTCCAAATTGAACATCATGGCTCAAGAACTTGACATAAAGGTCATAAATGACATAACAGTCTTCAAAATGATGTCAACTGATTTAAAAATGAAAGACAGATGGCCAAGATGGGTATCATGGTCGAAAAACTTGAGACAAAGACATAACAGTCTTCAAAATTATGTCAGTTACCCAAAATTAAGCAAGGATTAACTGCAACGGTTTCTGCTCCAATTAATAATCACCTACATACCAGTGGTTTATTTTGGAATACACCATTGTCCAAAATGGACATAATAGCTCAAGAACTTGAAGCAGAGGTCTAGAATGGCACAACAGTCTTCAAAATGGTGTTAGTTACTCAGCATCTAGAGTAAAGGACCAACTGCATCTTGCATTGGCTAAGACAGTCCTTATAGTATCCTAGAACCACTTGTGTGCATGTCTGAGACAAACATCCCAACAAGCTCATGAGAGAAACATTCACTAAAAGAAGAAGAACACCTCGTGATATTAAACTGGGATCGACTGCAATAATTTTTGCTTCAATTGAGAATCGTTTATATGCCAGATAGTGGTAGACCTTTGGGAATAAGGAAAAATGTGTCCAAAAAAGACATAATGATTGAAGAACGTATGGCAAAGGCACAAAATGATATCAGCTATTCAGAACGGATCAATCATATCTTGCATTGGTTCAGAGACAGTCCTCATATTGTTAAAAACACAGCTGTGTACATATCTGAACCCTCAGATAGATAATCCCAACAAGCTCATGAGAAAAACATTCACCAAAAGAAAAAGAACACCTAAAATTAAACTGGGATCAACTGCAAAGGTTTTTGCTCCAATTAAGAATCATTCATACATCAGATAGTGTTAGAACTTCGGAACTAAAGAAAGATATGTCTAAAATGGATATAATGACTGAAGAACTTAAGGAATAGGTTTTGAATGTCAATTAAGACCTGTTTGCCAAAGTCCTAGAATATTGTAAGTAAGAGAAGAAAGGGAAGATCAAAAAAGTGATAAGATAGAGGAATTGGATTTTGTTATGAAACCCCTCGACTCGGTAACAAGTTTTGTGTTGCAGGTATCAAAAATAATGTAACTTTAAGGCACTTAAATTATATCTAACGAGTCTTCAACAATATTCGTATCTTACGTGCCTGAAAATTGGACGTTCTTAGTATGTCTATTAGGTCAGTGACATTATTAAGTTATTAATGTTACTTTTAACCAATTGTTGACATCAATTCAGTCACGTGCGATACGGATATCGTTGAAAACTTTTAACTTGAGATCATGTACTATTGTCTAGTCTATTATATATATTTATATATACCTCTAAAATTAAACTGGTCCAAACGCGAATTATACTGGTAATTCAGAGATCAAAGATATAAAATATAAAAATTAAAGGTATTTTTGGTTACGAAAAACATTTTTTAACTTTCAGAAATAAAATCGTTTTAAACATTAAATAACACAAAAAACAAATACGCATTCTGCACGCCAACGATACATATATGTAACGCGTTTTAAATAGCACAACATTAAAAAAAAACACGTGAAATATGAACTTGGAAATACTGAGTGTGCGCTAAAATTCGCCTCATCTTTGACTGTTGACAGTTGAGAGTTGCCAGAAGTCAATGACAATGATTAACACTTGAGAAGTTTACTTGTTAATATTAAGATATACGAAAATAAAAGTTAATGTATCCAAAGAAAAACTTGTTTGATAACAAAAATGTTACTAAAATAAAGAAAATTTCTTTTAAGGCGTTTAACTCGGTCGTTTAAAAAAAAGGTTTAAAAAGAGTAAAATTTTCCTGTACTATTAAAAATAATATTCCATCCTTATAGTCCAGGAATTTTTTATATAAATTTGGTCAACAGTAAACTATTATGATTTTTTTTAATTACATCATTTTCATGGAGTCTTGTCGGGTGTATTACGTATTTACATAGGAAATACTATCGTCATGCTGTTTAAAAATCGTTACTTACACGCAATTAAAAGAAAATCAAGAACTGTGAGTACGAATACCATCAAAACAAACAAACTATTAAAAATAAATATTCTCCACTTCTGTGGGCGTCTTCGGTTGTCCGTACTGCGGACTTTCGTATCCTTGAACGGTTTTCGTTAGCGTCGTTTCGGGTTTTTCTGGAGTAGAGGGCGCCACTTTCGATACGGCGTTGTCTATAACGCCGACGAGAAACTCTATGGTTTTCGGATCGACGTTTAACATGGTGCAGATGTCTCGTAGGGCTGTTTCGGTGCAGAGGAGCTTCAGGCCTCTGACTGCGGAGCTGATGCAGGCAGCCGCTATGACCGAGGGTGGCGTTTGAATCAAGCTGGGTTCTGAAACAAAAAGGAATGGTTTAGTACAATTTACGATTGGACTGTATAGGGTGCAAATAAGATTTAAAAAAAATTTTCTGTCTAGTTATTACAGGCTTTTTTTGGTTATTTTGTAATAACTATTGTATCACCCTTGTAAATGTTTAGAAGATGAACTAAATACATACATTTTCCACAAAGTTTTTTTGTAAAGTACCTTTATTTTTGACAAACCTCGTATTCGACTGATAAATTTGATATTTGATGGTTGTATTTTAGGTTTTAGACCATGCTTATCTTATCATCAAATATTTTGCACCAGTATTTAAAAAAAAATGGTCTACAATTTCCTCAAAAGCTCTCTTATATGATTAGAAACGGAATTCGATTTTAATAACCCAGCTTGGTACGTCGGTTAAACTGACATGTACCAACTACCCCTACCGGTAATGCCAACTGTTACCATCTTATTGAAATTAATTGAACGTCTTGTCTTGTAAGTAAGTCGTAGAAAACCGTAAGGCAGTATGTCGTTCGTGAGGTACTCGCTCAAGCGTAAACTCAAAAAGCAACAGAAGGAACTTTCGTCGGATGACTGATAAATAAACAAGAACAAGGAAGAGCTCGTGCCAACGAGAACAATTACCGACATTCTTCGTTGGTTTCCATATGGAATCGCTGTCTTATTATAACCCGTGCTCCTTTTTAATCGCTTTTGAATGCATTTATGATAATTTGGCATGACAAAAATGTTAATTAAATGTAACATTATTAATAAAAAAACTTCTATCTTTTGGTAATGTTAAAAAAATATCAAAATAAATACAAATTAGTATTAAGCTGTAAAATTTTGTAATATTTTAATAGTTGTTACCAAAAGGCTTATCTTAAAAATGTGAGCCAATAAATAAGTAATAAAAAAATAAAATAATATACAGGATGTTTTAAAATAAAGTACAGAAAATGTAGGACAAGTAGATCTTATTATTAAGAAAAGCTAAGTATAATTTTCCTGTAAATTTCATAAATATAGTTTTCTAAATATTTTTCCTTGAGTTAAGTGAAGACATTAATTTAAAAATATGTTAGTTAATCGCCAATATTATACTCTTCACACTGTGAAGAGTATTATAGGTTTATTTTCGAGAAACCAAATTTTTTAATATTGAACCAAAGTTATTAATTTGTATACCAATTATTTTTTCTCGTTTACACGCTCCAGTTTTAAGCTTCGACCGGTAAAGATGCCTCGGGGTCGACGTACATATCGTTACACACACTCCAACGTTAAACCTCAACAGTCAACATGTCTCAGGGTCGCTACACATATCATTTTCAAACTTCATACACTCACTTCGTTATCGTTCTTATAGTGAGTCACTTTCGAGGAACTAAAATTTTTAATATTGATCCATATTTAAAAATTCATCTAATCAAATTTTAAACAACTTTCACGTTGTTTTTTATCAAAAATGTAAAATGATATCAACTTGAAATTTTCAGTAAAAATCAAGCTCTATTAAAAGGGTCGGTCTTTTCACCTTCAGATAAACTTCTAGATAACTAACTGACGAATATATTATCTGAGAGTTACCTGTTTATACATCAGTGCAGTATTTTATCAAGAATTCCATTAGGGTCGGTCTTTTCACCTTCAGATAAAGTGTCAGGTAATTTTTATCTCCCAAGTAACTTAAAAAGTAATCTTTTCACTTCTGGGTAAACCTAACTTCTCAATGATAAATTATCTTAATTATGAAATTTCTAATAAAATACTTCACTGATGGATAAACAGGTAGTTACATAACCACATAAGGTTAAAAACTACTGGATACCTACCACACATATTATTTACTTGAAAAAACAGAACATTAATTATCTGACAGACAGTCAGCCAGTTGCAAGAACGATTGTTAAAATCTCTCGTTAGCTAAAGAACAAATAACTAACTGAGATTAAAACTGGCAACGGCGCTTTTCCAACTGACAGTCTGTCGCTTCACAGCTGATCACGGGAGATTTTTAAAGTTTAAGTTAATTTGGTAATATTTTTTCGAAAACTAATTACAAATAAAGTAAAAAATGAAATTGAGGCTCAACCTTTACGGCTATGGTTAAATGTTAACACTATCCCTATCTTTTTTCGACATCGGCTCATATTTTTTAATATACAAGGACAGTCGGTTCAGAGAAAAAATGTTTTACACATGAATATAATTTCTTAAAATAAATAGAATGGCTTAAATGAAGAAAAGGTTCCAAGAAGTCACTGGAAAAAGAGGAAAATACTCATTTAACTGCCCTTCTAGTAGTGCCCGATTAAAAATCTGTGATTTGTGGTTTAAAGCAACAGTATTTAAATATAGTTTGTCCCTTTTATATAAACCAAAACTATTTTTTCTTGTACTTACTTTACATTTTCTCTTCCCGTTTGTCATGGAAAAGCACATTTCTTTCTACTGTACATTATTTTTTCAAATAGAAGTACATAATTAAAAACATGTTTAAGTTTTTATCATGTGTGCAAACCCCATTTACTGTGGTAATATTTCCAATGTATTTTCAATTTTTAACAGACTTCAAAAAAAGAAGTAGATAGGTTCTCAATTCATCGGAATATATTTTTTTATGGATATTCAGCGACAATTCTTTACGATGTTGTCCGATTTCTGATTATTTTTTTGTTAGAAAGGGGGCTCCTCAGAGATGGTTTCATATATAAATTTGGTAAAGATCTGATGATGGGATTCATGAGAAAATAATCACTCTTCGTATTTTGTAGTCAGTTTTTTTAAATTAATTTTGTAACTTATACATTTTTTAATGAATCAAAGTAAAAAACTGTTTAAATTGGGAAATTTCTAAAGTTCAGTATCTATTTTTTAGTTAAAAAATGAAAACTGGAGGAGAGTTGGTAAAATCTCTGGTATGAGAAATAAATTCACATTTGACCTATTCTTGAAAATCATATACAGTTCCTTTAATCCCTTCAATTTGGATGCTATATTTCTTTGCTAATAAACTAATGCTAGAATATATTTTTTATTTAAGAACAACTTTCTATTTGTACAATATTGGCATTTCTAGATTGTTGAGAAAATTAAATAATTATGATATGATAATTAGCTTTTATAGGTTGTGTAATAGTTGAAATTTAGAATATTAAATAATTGCTATGTAAATTACACTTATTTACCCTAATATATTTGCTTTCACATTTATAATTTACAGATTTGTAG
Source organism: Psylliodes chrysocephalus (assembly GCA_927349885.1). Taxonomy (NCBI): domain Eukaryota; kingdom Metazoa; phylum Arthropoda; class Insecta; order Coleoptera; family Chrysomelidae; genus Psylliodes; species Psylliodes chrysocephalus. The sequence goes on along the minus strand of OV651827.1, from coordinate 24,811,219 downwards.
GTCATAAATAAAACACCAAATTCATTTTAAAATTTTATTTTTTAGGATTAAATTAATATACACAAAATACATAACATAATAAAAAAATATAATAAATCTACAATAAATAAAAATACGTTTAATTTGCCCATCATTATTAAGAATTCTAATTCTAGAAAATAAACATTCAATTCAGGATTTCTTTTTGGTTATGACAGGTTTCAAGTTTACTAGTAATTTTGTGTTAAAATTTACAGTTTGCCTAACGTATTGGATATGTCTACTTAGCCAGTTCCACATATTTAATAAATGTATAAAAAGAAATGGATTATTTCAACATAGGTACAAACAATAAAAATGTTATTACTGATAGTAGTTTACTGCTAAATATTTACTTTTTCTGAAAATAGGCAGGAAAAAACTATAAAATAATATTAAATATGGTTGAGAATAATGAGAATGTATAAATACATAACATTTATACGAATTAAAAAGTTTTTAACAATATAAGTAGAGATACCAAGCTCCACAGTTATATGACTTAAAATTATTCATGCCATCATCTCATGAAATATTTTAAAATACTTAGCAAACACCTATATTACTACAAAGTAATGCCTATTTAAAAATAAAAATATATTGCTACAAGGCTATACCTCCGTCATAAGCCAAACCCCCATAACTGACAAATTACAAATATTTGAGGTTATTTGACCATTCTGATACTAACCCATTTTTCTTTTTAAAAAGTAAACAAAATACCAGCAATTTTTATTCTGTATCCTAAAAAGTCAACATGATTCTACAATGTAACTAACATTTTTCTAGAGAATTCTTATCAAAAATCAACCCAAAACATTAAATCACACTTATTTATATAACTAGTTAAAAACATTATTCAAAACTTGTCTTTAATTCAACAAAAGCAGCTATATTGGTAACACATATCAAAATACTGGCACTAATAAATTTATTTTATTGCATATATCTTCATTCTATAGTTTGTGTAGTTACTGGGGCAGTATAGATATTTAAAGTTTTATTTGTGAGCCAAGCCTGTCTTGTTTCAAGATTAGTGGTCCATACAACAATATTTTTAATTTTGTTGTGTTACAAAGTTTTCCTTTTTTAACTGTATGGTTTTGCTTGAGAGTCTGTGCAGGGGGACCGGAAGAGTCTGTGCAGGGGGACCGGAAGAGTCTACTTGGACCAGGCAAGGGTTTAGTCGGGTTTAGTAGATTCCTTGGGAGTGAAGAGACTACTAGGAGAAGCAGCTACGGAGACTCCACTGAAAAGAGGCATAATGTCAATTATTGATTCGTGCACCTACAGAATAATAAATAAATATATATTATTCTAGAGCTCTTAAAAGTATGTTCCGAAATATAATGATATAACAAAATTTATAGGAAATTCATCATTGAAGAAGTTATAACTCGAACCTACATAGAGATTCAACGATGATATTTAGCTGCAGTTAACTAGGACTCGTGTAATTATTTATTGCAATGCAAGAATCTAATTAAACCTACAGTTATACTTTACTAAAATATGTAAAAGTTCCCTTCAATTCCAAATTTGTCTTCATATTGCACTAATTTTCTTACCAACATACAAAGTATTTGTGATAATTATACAGGATGGTCCAAATTTGACAGGTTTATAAGATATTACTAAATTAGCAGGGGATAAAGCACATTTGATCTCACCTTTTTTTTAAACTAAACATGTTATTTTATATCCCGTTATAAATTCCTCCCCTAAGTAAAATGTAAGCGTGATTTTTAAAATATCATTATTTTGTTTGGGTGTTCAAATAAAAAATGGTAAATGGTATTACCTTGAAAATTTGTACCCCTTGAAAAAATAATAAGAGTATGACAATGGATTTTACATATGTAACTATGTCAAATTATTAAATTGTTTTTGAAAATAAGATATTTATTTGAGATAATAAATTATGATAAAATTAGAAAATCACCCTATAGCTTCTAAAATGGATTTATAACATAACTAAGCATTCCATGTTTTATTTCTCAAAAAAGTTGAGAATGGTGGGTTATAAGGTTTCGACATCTACCTAGTTGTATCATGTAAAAGCGTCGAATTTTGACCACCATGTATAATAAAACAGCTAAGTTTAAATAAAATAAATAAAATACTTTCTTACCAAAGAATGCAGCAGTGGAATCAATGGGGACTCTATTTGATTATAAAAAAATGCTTTAATTTGAGCCCATCTCATAAAGTTGAAGATTAACCATGCCTCCTTCTCGTTTTTCACCCTTAAACAAATAAGGAAAGAATTTAAATAAAGAAAAATAATACTAAACATTAGTTATTTCCAATTTTATTTTTTTTTTAACTTTAGTAGTTTGAATAATCTTTAAAATGGAAAAAGACAGATATTGCTAAAATTGTATAAATAATAACACATACAAAAGAAGTTTTATATTGTATATATAAAAGTGATTTAATTTCTGTTTAAATTAAAATCCTATGAATTAATCTTTTAAAATATAAAATTTCTGTTAAATAACATTATTATAGGTACTTTGCTTAGAAAATTAACTTTAAATATATTACTGCATAAATTTTTAATTTGATTTCAAATAAATGTTTTCTTTTATTACTAAGAAGGCACAATATTCTATACTATATAGAAGGTAAGTATATTAATGTTACTGTCCCAGAAGGGTGGGTGTACAAATATTATGAATATACAAATGTTATGTATAATAAGTGTCCTTTGAATGATACAAAAAAATACGAACCTTGTCCTGTCTCTCCTTCTATTTAACCTCTTGTAAAGTTTAGTTTTCTTTTTGTTGTATCTCACTTCTAGATTTCCTGGTATCAGTTTTATATTTAATAAATGCTAGTTATTCCTAATTAGTATTTTGGCCAATACAACTTCTTAGCAATTTACCTAAAATTTTAACCCCAAAAATGTAGTTGGAAATACAAATTAAGTATGTAATAAAGTGAATGTTTTTGAAGGAATTTTATGTACTTATTATTAATTTACTTACCAAGTGGTTTTTCTTCTATCTGTAGCAGTAAATTGCTTGCGTTTTTTTTTTGTCAACCATTATAATACTTCAACTAAACGAACTCAAATTGAACTTTTATAATATATATTCAAAGTACCTCTCGACACTCACATAAATTGGCTGGAAAATTGAAAAATTCTAAAATATTAATCAGTAAAGATTTCAATCTGTCAAAGTAAAAGACGAGCAAAGCTGACACAGGAAGCGACGTTGCCAGTTCACGTCGTCGTTTAAAAATAAACAGAAGAATGCAACCCGTACTACACCTTTAGTAAAAGATTTGGGTTTAACGAGTCATTAGATATTTAACGATCGTTGTTGCAACCCGCTGAGTAACTCTTAGATAATATATTCGTCAGTTAGTTATCTGGAACTTTATCTAAAGGTGAAAAGACCGACCCTTAGTAAGATAAGTTATCTTTTAGAAGTTAGGTTTATCCAGAAGTGAAAAGATTACTTTTTGAGATACTTGGGAGATAAACATTACCTGAAACTTTATCTGAAGGTGAAAAGACCGCCCCTAAGCGGTAGAAGGTTGATTTTTAAAAAATCTGGTTAAAAATTGGGAGTTAAGGGGTGTGAAATATTGAAAACAAAAAAGATATCAAATTGAAATCTTTAGGAAAAATAAAGCTTCATAAAGGGATGAAAAGGATATGGATTCTGAAAAAAAAATTGAATAAAAATGGGGGGCTAAACGGGGCGTGACTCAAAAAAAAACAATTTAAATATAAATTTGCATTATTGCAATTTCATGCACATACAGTAGCAGTCGAAAAATGTCTATTTAATTTTAATAAAGATTACTTTCTATCGTAATTTCTTATACGACTCATTTAAAAAATCGTAACCCCTTTCACAAATTACCGAAACGCAAAAGACTTTTAAATCCGTTAAATTGAAATTGTAATTTTCCCATTCATTCTCGCCTAGTCGAAATCTAAATTGACTCGAAGGGTTTGACCAAAATAATCATATCTACAATGAGGCCAAAGCATTAAAAAAATTATTAACGACATCTGGGGGACAGCGAAGCCAAACCGAGCCGCATAGAAAATAATAGAGATGATACATAAAAAAATGTTAGATCTAAAAGCGAAGGGGGAAGGGAGGAAGTTTTGTTTAACAGGTTCGAGGGTAGGTACATCGTTGATAAATACAAAAAGACGCTACACGACACAACCACCTGCCTGAAGTAGGGACGATGCACCCAAGACGGCATATGCTCCTAGTTTCTTCACCTCGATGAAGAGTCGTAGAACTTGCTTTTAGAACCACAAAAAAAATGTTGTGTATGTGTAAAATGTATAGGGGCACAACGACTTCGTCATCAACATCATCCCAGCACCTGGAAGTTCTCAGACATTGAAAATATTTAAATACGCAGTAGTTTCTTTTTCTTTATTTGCACCTTTCGCTCAAATCATTTTCGTTTTTTTTGCGAAACGTATTTCGTATTTGGTCTAACTAATTAGAATACAGGTGGTGATTTTTTGCACACGAATTTCGATTGATTGCTTGAATTTTAATTCTTCCGGAATAGGGTTGTTAATGTATACAAGGGTTTCAGAAGATTTCGTTCGGAATTTATTATCATTTACGTAAATAATTGAGGTACTATAGTAGGATTATTGCTAAATAAATGTTATTGGAGTCAATCACGCCTGACATTGAAGCGACAGCATCTGACTAAGGAAACAATTGCTTGGCTTGTGGTTGGGAATTTAATTTAAAACTGTAAAATGTATATAATTAATTGTCAATAAAATTCCCTTCCAATCAGCAGCAGAGAAAAACTTCAAGTTCAAAACCAGCACTGTTTGAATGTGTTCAAACTTCGATATGGCCATCATATTCAGTCTTGTTGCACAAATTAGTATTTCTCATTTGTTTGAAATGAAGATAAAATACTGTTAAAAGAAAAAAAATGGGGTTACTCTACATTATTGGTTTCTATTGAAAATAATGCAGTGTAAAAGCAAATCTGTACACTTTCAATTTTTGATACCTGCCTTCAAATTTCCCACACCGTATATGGGTCTATTTTTGGCAACCACCTGCAAATATTGTTATTTCAATTTCTACACGCGAAACATACAAAGGATGATATTTTATTTTGTTTGTCGTGTGAAATAGTTTTTGTCCTACCTGTCTATGTAGTTATTGTACTTTATCATCATATTGAGTAAGTTTTGTTGAGCACTACCTATTCAAAAAGTACTGGGAAAAATTAGTTTGTAAAGCTAGGTAAACTTATTATAATATGGTTAATTCTTTAATAATTATTTTAAGAAAACGTTGGTTGGAATACCTATTAAACGAGTAATTACATTAAATTTAGTTTACCTATTATTATGCGGTCAAAAGACAATGTTGGTGTTATTCACCTGCACCGTTAATAACTAAAATAAAATTCACCCTTACTGTTTTGTTATACGTCAGTTGGTCATATAGTTTTTATAATATCAACGATTATATTATGGGTACCCCGTCGCCACCTGTTGCCCTTCTTCCTGATCCTCATTATCTGCTAATGGGCCGGCAATCATAGGCGCACAAGTTTGAACACTAATTAAGACAAGATAAAAATCCGGAGAATCATTATTTTTAGTTTCATTTTCGTTTAAACATTAATCCGAACAGAACATTAACGTCTTTGAAATATATTTTAATGATGTACTGGTGCTAAAGAAACGATATTGTCTCTGACGTCAAAAAAAACTACCAGTACCAGTACCAAAATGTACCAGTAGAACATTCTGCTTCATCATTGACAAAATTGCCTATCTTAAACTTGTATCAAGAAACTCTTGAAAGAATCAATGAAATATTCGACAAAGTAGAAGCTAGACTTTTAGGAATAAGGAATATTCATGCACTAAAACATCATCAAGAGCGTCAACATCAACAGATGTTGATGGGATATACGATTTGCTAAATAAATTTGCAAAAGCATTTACGACGTCTGAAGCGTTATTCAACTCATTGCCATAATGCATTGTATTGGACATTGAAGTTGTTCCACGTCTTTGATTAAGGACGGGGTATCCCTGTGTATTAAAAGTGTATGTGTAGACCAAAAGTTAAATCGACAGTTTTCCGAATATGTAGTGTTTAAAAATCTAATTTTTGGCCAAATTAAAAATAAAGGTCTAACTTAGGTCACCTTACTATTGAAAATTAATAAATTTATTATTTTCAATAAAAACCAATCGTGTAAAATAACCCCCTTTTATTTCATCTCAAAGGTGCCGTGTAGATTTATTTTAACCTCGATGTCAAACAAATAATAAAAAAAAAATGAAATACGACCTAAGTTCAACCTTTACTTGGAATTTGGTACACTCAGAATATTTAAATATTGTATATTTTTCAAAACGTGTAGATTTGAAATTTATAAGTCACTTTCTTTGAAAAAACATGTCAAAACGAATTTGGACCAAAAATGGCGTCTAATTTAACTCTAAATAAACCCCGAGAAATCAATAATTACTTCATGTAATGTAATAAAGATGGTGCTCCGATCGATAATATTTTGACTAGTATTTGATTATTTCCGTTTATATTATGTGTGTTTACGGGGGATAAACGAGATGATAATACTGCCTCTGATACTGTTTATATGATACAATTGGAAACGACCTTTTTTCATCGGCACTCTTTTTTCGCCGGTGACCTTTTGACACGCGCCTATTTGTTATGTTATGATTATCGGTTATTTATCAACTAAAAGTATAGGAAATTAGTACATTGTGAATGATATCATTTTAATGCTATTTTTGAAACTAGTTCAAAAGTTGCATTTAACGATACTCAATGTTTCATTTTACCGTCAGTTTTAGTTTGACATATCCGTCATTTTAAGTTTACAAAGCTCAGTTTCTATTCGAAAGTAAGAGAAACAGTCAAAATAAAATGCGAAAAACACTTTTTATCAATTTCGTTTATGTCAACTGAAAGCGACAATTGCTGAAGACGTAACAAATAAATTAGGTCAAGAAATAAAAAAATCTATACTATAAGTAACATACCATATATTATACCTGTTAAAATAAATCAAAAATAAAAGAACGTATCGTTGACGTATATACTTTTCCATCTGTGATTAGTGATTACCAATTGCAAATTACGTATGAACATGCTTATGCGCAAAAAACCATTATTTCAAGTACTTGTATGATTAAAGTCCATTAAATTATTATTTTTATAAATTTGCTAATCTTTGCACTTTAATTTTCATTATATGGGGTATCCAGACATTTTAATCCTCGTCCTCTTCTATTTAAAATTATCTCAGGTGCCATATATTCCAAGTAAAATTTTTCTAATTTTTCAACCATATTTAAAAAAAAAAAAAATGGGTTGAAAATTAATTTTTTCAACAAATAGTGGATTTTCATCTCCAGTATATACTACAAAGTAGCACAATTTTCTTGGGGCTATACCTAGCTGTCCTTGAATCTAAAAGTATATAAAATCATTATTAGAAAATCAAACATAAAAAAAATATTAATATTGTAGTATCATTTCTAGCACATTTCTTAAAAATCATGAATTATTTTAACATATTGAAATTTTTCACCTGGTAAAAGTAGTTATGGTTTTCTTTTAAATGAATGTCACCATCTTCTATTTTTAAGCATGGAAATGGGTTTGAATATTAGGTAATGTGCGCCAATAATGTCAAATTATGACAATTCGCAGAAAACGTCAACTTTTTATTTAGATTTTAATGTGCAAAAGCCTACCTACTTTGGATATTAATCGTAGAAAAAATATATTCAGAATAATGAAACATTATTATTAAATAACAAGTTTTTTTATTGTCAATTTAATACGTAATATTATTTTTTAATTGCAAATATTTGAATGTTAAAATTATAGCGTTTAATTTTTTTATTCAATGACGAACTCGAGAGTGATAGAAAAAAAATACTACCTACCTTTAATGCAGGAAGTCGATGTCAATTTATCCAAAAATAAAACTGATTAAAATGTACACTAGGACACTTGGCACAAATAAATAAATTTTCTATTAAAGAAAATAACACTTATTAAAAACAAACAGCACAATAAAACACTTCAGAAACGTGTAATGTAATTTTGAAAACTAAATACCCGTAAACTTGTTTGTAAATTTATAGACTCTTAACTCCTTCCCCCAGCCTTCATTAAGTATATTAAAAGTCGTGACGTCATATTGGCACAGATATACGGTAATGTGTTATTGACAATCAGGGAAATAACTACCTAAGTAAGATAAGATAAATGAATGTTAAATACCTACTCATAATATCTATTGTAGGGTTTTTGTACTTTAATAGGATAAATATTTATGCGGGTCTGGAAATTCCAGGAAATGACAGTCAAAATTACCCAAAAACATTAGGTTAGTACCAACATCAGATAACAGATAACTTCGGTGTTTAACCAATTAATCACAATTAATATTCTTGAACATTCAAATGACAAAAACTTCCATCTTTAACCAATGAGAATATAGTTTTCATTCGATACTTCAAAATCACAATTTATTAATTAGGTAGAATAGTTTTAAAATATATTGCGAATTGCAACACGTCAATAAGCGTCCCACTCCGACTCAATGTGACGCAATTATTGTCGCAATATATTTTGAAACGACTCTATATTCGTGACTTGAAATTATAAACATCCCTCGTATTACTACCCGTATATAAACCAAATTATTTATTTTAGGAAATATTTATATTTAATGTAAGGCAAGATATCGTTTTGGTTGTTACCATCTACATTCTTTACTTTGGTCCAGGAAACAAAGTCAATTTTCGATAAAAATAAAATTTAATAAGTAGGTAATATTTTATGAAACAGTACAATAAAAGTATTGAAATAAAGTATGCTCATACTCCAAAATGAGTCCTAGAGTTAACATTTTTATAATATTATAAATGGCATATAAAACGATTGGACCGTTTTCACAATCGCGAAATAATTTTTTTTTATTTGGTGAAATCCCGGCAATTATTGAAAAATAGATTTTATGTTCAGGACTATTATTATGATTCTTCGAACTCAGTCTACTAAAAACCGGTTTATAATACAATATCCCCTAATAGCTAATCGGTCGATATTTATAGTTACTTAAAGATTTCTGTAATAATTTGCACTAATTCAATCTCTAGTCGGTAGGTAACAGCACCTCCTTGATTGAATCTAAAGTGACATAATTTTGTTCAGAAATTCCTAGGAGACGCTGTCCTTAACAAACGCCCAGAATTTAGATTAACTACGATTAAGGCTTAGATAAAAGAGACCGGAGATGTAACATTGCACATCGCGCACGTTGTCTATTCCAACCCTAAGTAACCCACCAATTAAAAATCATTGTGTTTAAGACGCCACCCATTATTTGTTGGTGTTATTAGCAATTTAAAGTGTTTTAGTTATTCAATTTCAAGTTCAAAATGCCACGATGTATGGTGAGAAATTGTGAAAAATAAGAAATATATTCGTTTTCAGCGGTAAATATTTGTTGACGTTTTGACATAAAGTCGCCATAATTCTTTCAGCTGAATACTTCAGATCCGCATTAAGGGGTTTCAATAAATATTAAGCATCAAATACATAATATATCAGAAAATATGTTTCATAATGCATTAATTTACAAAAGAGTAAAATTTTAAACATTTAATCTAAATAAGAAGTAAATAGGCATTGTTACTAACGAAATTTTGTTTTTAAAAAGTAGTTTTATAATAATATTTACTAAAGGTGGTTTTTAGCCCTTTATTAGGTATTTTTACAAGAATATTAGATGAAATACAGGTTCACCTACTTAAAATTTCAAGGTTCATTTTATTTGCGGTTAAATCGGAAGTGACATTTGAATCTTAAGTCTTAAAACAAACTAAAATACGCAATATGATCTAGTATAAGCAAAAAAATACTAAAGTTACGGAAATTAGTCATATTATTAGTAAAATGTTACATTATAAACCCCTAAACAACTCAAAAAAAATCTTCGTTTACTAAAAAAAAATCTAAATTCTAGCAATATTTATTATACAATCGAATGCGGTTTCAAAAATAACAGGATCAATAAATCCGAATCTCTAAATTTTGGAGCTAAATGATCGGATAAAAGCATACGACCGATAGGGGTTACAAAAATAATCGATTTATCGTTTTCATGAAAATCAGTTTATCCGTTATAATTAATCGATTATTTTTAATTAATCGAACATTTTCAATAAATTGTTTTCGTTTTTTCAGGTAATGGAATAATCGATTATAAAGGACTTACAAAAAGAGAGTAGATTTATTCAAAATTTTCGATTTATTGAAAATAATCGAGTTTTTTTTATAAAAATCGATTTATTGTTTAATATACTTTTTAAATTAATCGATTATTTTCGATTTTTCAAAGGTATTCGAATAATTTGTTTTAAAATACAAAAATCGGTAAATCAGCTTTTTATTAATCGATTATTTTCGATTTTTCAAAGAAAATTAAATATTGAATTTATAAGGAATATGAAAAAAGAAAAGGATTATTTGTAAATAATTAATTATGTAATTATTTATTTTTTTTTGGAAATCGATTTATCGTAGAATCGGCTTCTTAATTAATTGGTTATTTTCGCTTAATCAGTTATTTTCGATTAACCGAATATTTTCGATTAATCGATTATTTTCAATTTTTCAAAGGTATTCGATTAATTTGTTTTAAAAGAAATGCGAAAAAATAGTTTATATGAAAATAATCGATTGATCGAATATTATTTTATATTATAGATATAGATATATAATAGATATTTCGGTTATTTTTTAGAATTATCGATTTATCGGTCAATCAGCTTTTTATTAATCGATTATTTTCGATTTTTCAAAGATAATCTAATAATCAATTTTAAATGAAATATGAAAACAAAAGGATTATTTGAAAATAATCAATAATTCAGTTATTTTTTTGGAAAATCGATTTATCGTAGAATCGGCTTCTTAATTAATTGGTTATTTTCCCTTAATCGATTATTTTCGATGTTTCAAAAATGATCGAATAATTGATTTTAAAGGAAATAATTCTTTTTTTTTTTAAAAATCGATTTACCGATTATTCGACTTTTTAATTAATCGATTATTTTTGATTAATCGATTATTTTTGATTAATCGATTATTTTTGATTAATCGATTATTTTTGATTAATCGATTATTTTAGATTTTTCAAAGATTATCAAATAATCTGTTTCAATGGAAATACGAAAAAAATAATCGATTATTTAAAAATAATCGATTATTTAAAATAAACGATAATTCGTTTATTTTTTGTAAACACAGATTGTTCGGTTAATTGGCTTTTTAATTAACTATTATTTTTGATTTTTTAAGGATAATCGAGTTGTCGATTTTAAAGGAAATATGAACAAAAATAGATTGTTTGAAAATAATCGTTTGATCGAAAATAATCGATTATTATTAATGATCAATAATTTATTTCGATAATCACCCACTCCTAGCGATCAAATGACTTTTAATAGGTTTAAATTTTAAAATGTTATCTGGTTTCAGACATATGCATTCCTAGAGTTTTATGTGACTTATCCTCTATATTAATTAATATTCCTAAAGAAACAAGCTTTAATATATCTTTTTCTGAGGTTATAATACAAAACAGCATTTTCTCATTTTGACTAATTTTTAATATTATGTGATAGTCGTAGAAAAAATATAATATTCAACTCACAAGGTTTAATTTGCAGTATTCGCCTGCGCACGTGCTTTTTTTATAATACTCTTAGACAATAAGTACCATTTCTTACTCGATTAACAATATTCTATTTCAACATTTTACTGTAGTCTCTTACAGAAAAGTCCGTAGTAAATAATAGCTAACGAAATATTCTATAAAAGGTCTTCTCTTTACATAAAATGTCGTGGCATCTGTTTGATATTAAAAAAATCACGTTAAATTTATTTCATAATACAAAATTCCATTAAACGTATATTTTAAATAAATCTAATAGTTCATTATGATGCTAATAAACAAAGTCCGGTCCCTGTCACAGAGTTCGGGTCCCTGCCCAGTTCCCCCACTCCGTTAACCTTTCTTTAGAAATTGGCAACATTTGCGCAGGGTCAACACCGGTGTATGTTATATCTCTGGTCTCTTTTATCTAAGGATTAAGGGTAGTGAATTAAGAAAAACCCTCCGTCAAAAGAATTGCTAGATTTCTTTATTTCAAGTCAAGGAAGTGTTCTTTGACCCATCTTATACTTATTCTACTCTAGCGCCTTGTATACAGGGTTTGACAAAATTGGCGGAACACCCGATTTATGGACTGTATGTTTGTTGTGGTGTTGTCATGGTAACTTCAAAACTTCCTGGCAGCTCTATGGCTTGTTATTTCATCCCACCTTTCCTTGAATTTCACAAGGAATGTTATTTAACTAGGTTTGTTACTATTAATGCCAGTCCAAAGGGTCAGGTCCAAAAAGTATTTGGTTGCCTGCTTCCTTGGTTAGTGAATCAGCAAGAGGGTTACCTTTGATTCATCTTAAGGTGGCCACATAACCCTGCGTAAATTCTTGGTCTCTCCAGGGTGAATAGTGCTTGTCTGCGATCTGTATAGATGAACATGTTCCTTCCAGTGGTATTGTTTCTGATATTTTTTTGCTGTTACGAGAATCTCCGTGAGAAAAGGACATTTTCCGTATCTTCTTGGAAATAATAGACAGTGATTGATCCTTGCACCACTGTTTTATAATTTTGAGAGTTTTTCCAGAGTATATTCTCAAAATTCATTGTTTGCAGAATGTACCAGGTCGTCTGCCTGTTATTATTGGGGCGACTGATGAAATTGTCGAGGACCATTTTTCACAGTAGGTGTATTTACATTAATGGTGAAAGAAAGGGTGAGGCTTCACTCTAGGAAAAAAAGAGGTGAGGAAATGAACGATATAACCAAAAGGGCAGAACAGGATAACTCCAATAGCCATGTGGCAGGAAGAATGGGGAAAACACAGAGGCAACGACACAATGGACAAAAACGCTGATACCAAGATTATGTCGTTGGCTACAATGCAAACACAAAAGAACGGACTACTACATAATGCAGTCTCTAAGTGGGCATGGCTCATTTAGAAGCTATACATACAGGATAGGGAAAGCCAGTGACTCAAATTGTAGGTGCGTTTTATTCATCCATTCTCTAGTAGAAAAAGTTTGAACAGAATTTGCAAACGCAATAAAACGATAAAATTGTCATCTGTCAAGATTGTCAAATTTAAAATCATCGTTTGATTTATCCATTATCCCGCCCATAGAAATAGTTAATATTAATTTAAAAATGGAAATATTATTACAGATATTTGGAAGTATTGCAACTTAATAATCATTTGCTATTAGCTGCACCAAGAATTCCAGTTGACATTATTAGATTAATTATCGAGAAGTATGAAGTATAAAATTATTTTGTAATATTTTTAATAATTCAAAATATTTACTTCTAGTATGACCAATGATGTTATAGCGAAATCTCAATTTGTTACATACATGTAAACAATAAATTAAAATATGCTGTCTTTGTTGGACCAGAAATATTGTCCACTTTCATCCTGTACAATTTCTTCCATTTTTTACAACCTGTATCAGAGTCAACGATCCAAAGCCCAATTGAATTACGATTTTCGAATTTTACGATGATAAAAATAATTAAAAATTATAAGTATTATAACTCATAACCTTACTAATAAAGTATGTTTGGCACATAAGTTTGATATACCAATACCCCCCACTTTTTTCATTCCCTTCATTCGGTCAAAATTCACCGAATGAGAAGTTTGAGCGGAATGAATCAATCGATACAATAAAACGCTCATTCTGTTCAGACTTTCCACACAGGTGGCAAAAGATTGAGCAATAAAACGCGCCATGTATGTATTGCGGAGAGACTGACACACTAGAACACACGGTCTTCTCATGCGTTAGGTGGAGGCATGGCAGGGAAATTAGACTTTTCGCCGCAAAATATCGTGGAAAAAATGATGGAAGATCAGGAAAATTGGAATAATATAGCAGAAAACATTAGGAAAATAATGAAAAGAAAAGAGGACGAAGAAAGCGACTTCCAGGATATGGGAGGAATATAAGGAAAGGGTGAAACAGAAAAATATCTAAACCTAAAACACGAAGTCCCCCACCCTGATGAAATGCCGAAAGGCGGTCCCAGGGTGGAACGAGGATACCAGAGAGGTGAACGAGGGGTATTGGTTTTAGTCGGAGTAGCGCCCAGCACTACCAACTGCATAAAAAAAGTATGAGTCATTAAAGGAACTAACTTTTTTTGTTGCTGAAAATTAACTAGTTTGAATAAATGTCTCCTTTGAATTTTCGTTCTAAATATATTTTCAAAACAACTAACTTCGGCTTACATCAGTCGGCCATTTATTGGCCACATGATCTATCAACATTTTGTTGAATATTATAAAATGCTTTAACGGCATAATTTTGATGGATGTGTATATTGAAAGACAAAGGTGTTTGATCGTTATAAAGAATAGAATAGAATTTATTCACTACGTTATATACAAACAGTACATTTGTAGCAAGTCACAAATAAATAAAATATGTTCCAAGAACAATAAAAAATAAAGGTTTCTAAATATTGCACAGTTACAAATATTTTACAGTAACAAATAATAATATTACAACTAACATAACTTAAAATATATATGTATTATTTTTATTTTTAAAATTTTTAAAATAGTCTGTATATTCACTGACTGAATAAAAGCACATTTCAAGAAGAAATCGCTTTAATTTTCCTTTAAATTGGGGAAAAGTTTAAATATTTTAAATTTGATGGTAAAATATTATATAAGTTAAGGTTCAGTGAATTTTTCTGGGATTTAGATAATCGAAATTTTTGTTTCCTTAGATTCCCAGCTCTTCTGGTATTATAATGGTGAACATCAGACTGCTTTAGTAGATTTGCACTGTTTTTGTGAATTTCAAGAACTGTATTTAAAATAAACAGTGATGGTAATGACATAATTACAAATTTTTTGAAGAGTGGTTGACAGTGCTCACGGTACCCAACATTCGCTAGGATTCTTATGGCTTTCTTTTGCATACGAAATAATTTCATTGCCTCTGATGAATTACCCCAAAGAATAATTCCGTAACCTATCTGGGAATGAAACAATGAAAAATATACCATTTTTAAACATTGAAAATTGGTAATTAAGGCCAAACGCCGAAGCAAAAACAACAAACTAGATAATCTTTTAGCAATCATATCGATATGGCAGGTCCATGATAGATTACTATCAAGTTTTACACCTAACAATTTGACACTGTCAAGTTCCGATGATGAACTACCAGATCCAAAATTAAGGTTTTGAGTTTTTGTATCATTTAGCATAAGTTGATTGGCACAGAACCATTTTTTTTGACAATTCAATACTGCACTTAGTAGCATTTAATAAACAAGATTGATCTTTTTCAGTTGAGATAAAGGTCATATCGTCGGCAAATAGAATAGTTTTGCAAGGGTTCATATATTTAATTAGATCATTGACGTATATAATGAACAGTAGAGGCCCAAGGACAGAACCTTGTGGTACTCCATGTGTGATCATTTTAAACTTAGATGAGGTATTATTAAAATTATACAGCCTGCGATCTATTTTTCAGATAAGATGAAATGAGTGACAGGGGTACACCTCTAATTCCCATAATAATGTAGTTTTTTCAGCAGAATGTTGTGAGAGACACAGTCAAAGGCCTTCGAGAGATCACATAGCGTAATTGCAGTGTATTCACCTCTTTCTAGGCCCTCAACTATGCCACTAACAACATTAAGAACAGCTTGAATAGTGGAGCGTTCATTACGGAAACCATATTGTGATTCGCAAAAGAAATTATTTTTATTTAAAATAATCATTGAGCCTTTGCTTCATAACCTTTTCTACTATTTTACCGAAAACGCTGGTTATAGATATTGGCCTATAGTTATCAGGAACAGAACTATCTCCTTTTTTTAGAAGCGGAATAACTTTTGAGTTTTTAAAAATATCTGGAAATACTCCAGTTGTGAAGATTACGTTTACAAGATTGGTTAGTGGTACCAACATTATTTTAGTTGTTTCCTTTATAATCCGACTATTTATCTCATGAGTGTCCACACAGTTTGTGTCTTTTAAGGCATTAATCGTATTCAAAATTTCCAATTCAGTTACTGGGTACAGAAAAAAAGAACTACACGGGGCAGGAAAATTTTCAAAATTAAGTAAATCAATATTTGAGGCGGTAGGAAGAGACTTTATTACATTGTCAGCTACGCTAGTAAAGAAATCATTAAAATTTTCTGATGATATGTTTGTAAAATTGGAAATAGTATGACTATGATTCCTTTCAAAATTAATTATTTGCCAACAAGCTTTGGATGTATTCCCGGAATTAATTATAAAATTATCGTATGCTGATTTTTTACTAATTTTTAGATGACTACTATAATGTTTTTAATATAATAAATAAGGCATTGATAATAAATATATTCAGAGACAAAACATTTGTTGTATTTTCAAAGATGAATCATTATATTTTTAATTTTAATTCATATTGTTATTCTTTTTCTTACAATAACTAACCTAGGACATTCAAAACGGCGCGACTATCCTATCGTGTCTGCGTTAAAGTTTAAAAACGTCATGTCTGTAATTACGAAGCGAGGCAGGTGGCAGACATAAGGCAGGTACCCAACTATAAACAATATTATACTACTACGTAGGTACTACTATAACAACACCGGTGACTGGCATACCTACAAAATACACCTTGCGGTGCTCAGCTCGCGAGATGCCTCGCAACGATTAAAACAACATTAAAAGAATCTCTCGATTCTCGACCTTTCTTCTATATAGTTTTGTCGCTCGACATCTGCCCCTCTTCGTGATGGACCACGAGATTTAACTGGCCCGCACCCGCCATGTGGTTTATTTTTTCCGTGTAGAAGAAGCCAACAGGCTGCGGCCACTTACCTTGCGAACCAGTTATAAAGATTTTGTTTTGGTCTTTATGCAATGTTTACAAACAAAACGAATTTGTTGTTTTTGATATTCAAGTCTCGGGTCGGCTTGTTTTTGATAATGATGAAATTATGCAAATCGGACGGTGTTGATGTAGGTAGAGGTTGTTTATGAATAGTTTGAATCTGCTGCGATTAGCATAATAATGACTGCAAAATAACAAATGCAAAAATATCAGCAAAGCAAAGTTTGAATCTAGAGTTCAAAAAAAATATAAAGACAAAAAAAAGAAGGTCCTCAGCTCATAATTTTATAAACCAGGTTGTCGAGCTTCTAAAAAAAAAGGCCTGTATTGTAAATAAACCAAATCCTTCTGAAAAAGAAGTCTTTTCTAACGTTATCCAGATATTCCCGAACATTTTCATCATGCGACCGGACACTGCGGACAAATTGTTCAAAACCCGGACACTCCGGATGAGACCCGTACAGGATAAATCTCTAATGTCCAAACTTATTTGCCCGTGTTTTGGAATTCGCACTTTTATATAAAATTCGTACTTTTATAATATTTTTCGATTTAGCCGAAATCAACCTTAATTTTATATGGTTTCGGCGACTTCACCCCGTATATAATTTCCTGCGTTTATTTCAAATCTTCTCCTCGAAGAATTTTTAATGTACAACCCGGAAACACCGGGTCACATTGACAGATTCTGCTGCATCATGTTGATTTCGCGAAACAAATTGATTTCGAAATGATTCCAGGGATTATTTTCTAAAAAATATGACGAGGTGCTCTGTAATAGGATACCCAACACGCTTAAGACTTATACAATATTTCTTTTCAAAATGTAAACAACGCTACAAAGAAAATTTCGCATGTATAAATTCAACAATTAAATCAAAATATATTATTTTTAAATCCCTTATATCAACTATTATGTTAATTATAAATATTTGTAATAAAATAATAGTTGTGTATTAATAAACCTGTTGCTACTCCAAAAAATATATTGTTTATTGAATATCAGGTATCAAAAATATGTGTACCTATAGAAATTTGTTGAAATATGTTCTATTGCTCTTAATATTTTTAATAGGTTCTTATTATACTTGTAAATAAAAATCAATACCTTTTATCCGTCTATTTAACACCTACAAACATATTCATGTTTTAAGTTGTAATGATCAGTAGCCTCTTAATTTTTTACATTAGGCACAAGACTGTGATATCACAATAAATCGTGAATATGAAGTAAAGGATTTGGGAGTTGTCTTTCAGTCTAATTTGAAGTTCAATAACCATTTATTAAACATAACTAAAAAAGCAATAAGAGCTTTGGGTTTTTAAACCAGAAATACAAAAAAAAATTAAGAGTTTTAGATTAGAGTAATTATAAAGAAATAAAGCAAAACCTCTATTTTGTTACCCTAACCTTGTGTGTTATATGTATATTTCCCTTGACAAACTAACGTTATATTTTGAACTAAAAGTAATTCAACTTTTCACTAAAAACTTTCGAAATTCAAACATTTTTGACACTCAATCACATGCATAAAAAAAATTTTAAACGGTTCTGTCCTTTTTACATTTACGAAGACTGCCCTGATATCTAATTAATTTTCTTCTTCAAAGTAGTTAAATTGTTTAACCGTTTTCTCTATAAAGGTATCTCACATCTCGCTCATACACACGAATTTGAAAAGTAAGAGAACAAAAATTCAACTAACCAGGTATAACCAAGTCCGTGAAAAGAAAACTTTTCATATCCTGGAAACGTCCAAGTGTCAACTAAAATTTCTACTTTTAAAGAGTGTCAGTACTGATTGATACATGTACTGGGATAACACTGCTAGTATTCTGGGTATCCCCGAATTGATTTCGGTGATTCCCCTCCGACGTGCGATGCTTTGTATTGCGAGCACTACACGGTTGTTAGATGTTTATTGTTCTTCAGTTCCAGAGTTGCCAGATATTTCAGTTTATGAATAAACACTGATCATATGAATTAATTGCGTCTACCCTGGGGTTATAGCCGCATAGAAAAAGTATAGTATTCAACTCGCAAGGAATGCGTTTACATCATTCGCTTGTAAATATCATACTCATTAAACAGTATACTATTATTTTGCTATATATAATATTAAAACTTTGAAATTACTGTATCTACTGCAATATCAGGAGTGTTTCCATAAAAATACCGAAACGGAAGGGTCTAAAACCCTACAGGAATGCACGTGTTAAGCCAATAAAGACCAATTATCGTAAATAAGTCAAAAAACCAATGACCACGGTGCACTGGGTGCGTGAGCGGAGTGCATGAGCGACTCTTTGAAGGGGAAACGAAACAGTGTTTTAATGTCACACTCGTTCGGTGCTAAAAAATAAAAAAAGGAAAGCATCAGGTGAGGAGAGGCCAAAGTTCGACTGTACACACCTAAACGAGGAGTTACACCCGAAAAACACCCCGGATCCAGATGTGTGACACTGCAGCTGGGCTTTAGACACTTCTGGTAGGCATTTACCGGATTATCATTATCATTATTATTCTTATTATTGCTGCATTGGAATGAAGCAGTATATTAAATTATTTAAATTTACATAATATACCTAGTAGCCAGTTAATAAGTATTTTTTTGTATACATGTTATGTTTAATAGTCATCAGAAGTTATATATGTACACGTAATTGTTGTTTACATGCTTGCATTTCATTCCTGTTGGGTAGTAATGTTCGTTTTAAGTCCTTTGTTAAGATATTACATCCTATTGCGATTATTTTTTGGTTGGCATAAAGAACTTATAGATAAAATTGTATAACATATATGTCCCTCAACTAAAGAATAATAAAAATATCAAAATCTGAAATGGGATCCCCTTCGCGGACACAGGTATAAATACATTCTATTAAAAACCAATTTATCATTTTCTTTTGACATAAAAGGGTTAAACTTTGCATTAATTTCATCACTTTTCTTATCAACTTCCTTCAACAATCTTTATAGTAGCATTATAGCACGCTTCTCAGGTATATATGCATTATTATACATCGCATTTTGATATCCGTTAATCATTATTCTTATTATCCATCTCTATATTATAATACAGAGTCTCGTGCTCACCAGGTGTTTTGTCGAAGCAAAGACGGCCATTAAGGCATTATATCCCTCGAAGTCTGGAAGGTTCTTAGCCCCAGACCCCGTCAGGCAAAAAGTCTTAAAGAAAAAACTCGGGGTCGTTTACTTTCGCTACCCCTGCGTTCTTTGTGTGGAAAAATTTCAATTGTGATTAGGCCATTGTCGAAGACAGGATAGCTTTCTTTTGGGTTCGTACGTTTCGCTGAGGGGTAGGTTTCTAACGAGCTGGTTTCGTCGCCCTTGAAAAGTTCCGAGTATACGGTGGAAGCTACCGTTAAAATATTTCTGTTTCTTTCCGTAAATATACGACGTTGACATTTTTTTGTTTGTTTTACTCTAATTTTAGTAATCGGGATAAAACAAAAATCACTGAAAAAAAAGGCATGAGTTACCTACTTAACGACCATTCTTTTAAGTATTTTCTGTTATTACTCAAATATGATAACAGTAAGGGTCTATTTATACTCCCTTATTATTAGTATTTGCATTAGTATTATGATTAAGCATTAAGTTGAACCTTCACAATGTAATGGGACATTTATACTCGATTTATGATTAGTATTAGCATTAATATTTATGCTTAATAATTGACAGGTTCAACTTTTAAATTAAATATTAAATTTCTTCTTTTCTATAAATAATCAATGGCGTATTTGGCCTTTGTTTTTAATAGACAACGGATAAGGATAATTGACAATACACATATAATTATGTTGTTTATATGTTTGTTCCAACAAGCTCGAAAACGATAATATTTCGGTACAAATCATGTTCTGTATACAATTTTTGTGTATCAGCAGTGTTCACCGATTATAAAGTTGACAAATGACATGTCACCACGAGGAAGCAAAGGCCTCTTTTCTGTCTGATTTGTATCAAATTCTGCTTCTTTTTATTTGTTATAAATTTGAGACTTAAATCCGTTAAAATGTCCTTAATTAAACCTATTTTTGAATAATAATATTTTTAAATAAAACTAACTAGTAAAAATATTAATAGAAACACATTTAAAACTCAAATATCTTAAAAGAACACAACCGGCCTCTTACACATTTCTTCAGTAACCATATATTTTGTTGACTGCAGAATTATATCTTATTAGGTATTAGGTTTAAAAAAGAATTACTAATACTAATTATAAAACGAGTATAAATACCTTCTTTGAATGATTTAACAAATTTAATGCTTAATCATAATACTAATACAAATACTAATACTAAGGGAGTATAAATAGACCCTTAGTAGATGAAAAATTTAACATTAAGTCTAACATAGACAATTTTTTTTCGCTTATCATGTTTATTTACAGAATTATCTATATATATAAAATTGTTTGTCCTGACTGACTGACTGACTGACTGACCTATCAGCGTACAGCCAAAACTACTGAGCCTAGAAGGCTGAACTTTGGAACACAGGTTTTTTTTATAACGTAAGCATCCGCTAAGAAAGGATTTTTGAAAATTTTAACTTTAAAGGGGAGAAATGGGAGGAAATGGGGGGAGGGAGTTTTTAATGAAACTCTTTGTTCTTTGAAGTTAGAAACATGAAAATTTAAATTACAACTACTAAGCATAAATAAATAATGAAGTGTTTCAGGGTTTTTGGATTTTCACATTTTAAGGGCGGAAACGGGGGGCGAAAGTTTGTATGGGACTATCGATTTTTTTGTTCTCTATGAAATTAGAAAGATGAAAAATGGAACTGCAGATACTGACTACAAATTATTAATGACGTGTTTCAGGGTTTTTTAATTTTCACATTTTAAGGGGGGAAATGGAGGGTGAAAATTTATTTGGGAGTATCCATGTTTTTGGTTCTCTTTAAAGTTAAAAACATAAAAATTGGAATTGCAGCTACTGAGTACAAATTAATAATAATGTGTTTTTAGGGTTTTTTATATTTTTACATTTTGAGGGGGGCAAACTGGGGGGTGAAAGTTTGTATGGGAGTACATTTTTTTGTTCTCTTTGAAGTTAGAAACATGAAAATTGGAATTTCAGCTAATGAGTACAAATTAATAATGACGTGTTTTAGGGTTTTAGGATTTTCACATTTTAAGGGGGGAAAACATGGGGGAAAATTTGTATTGACGTATAAATTTTTTGAACGTTGGAACTTGAAAATTATAATTTTAGTATAAATAATGAGCTCTATAGCTCTATGGTTTTTAGATTTTTGTATGGTAGTATCACAAAAATAAACTGAAAAAAATTATTAAAAATTGATAAAAATTAATTAATAAAAAATAATAAAAATTAATAAAAATTAATAAAAATTAATAAAAAAGGAATAAAAATGAATACAAATGAATAAAAATAAATAAAAATAAATAAAACTAATAAAAATTAATGAAAAAAGGAAGTCATGTATTTTTTCCTATTAATAACACTACTACATGCTAGTAAAGTCGCGAGTAAAGCCAAGGGCAACAGCTAGTCTTTTACAAAAAATAAAATATAATTATTTTATTACTTTCATACTTGGAAATGATAAATTTTATATCTCTAAGTAAGTCAATCAATCGATTGTTGACTAGGTTTGAATTTAAAAATGTAAAATAACGTAAGTTTGCGATCAAGAAATGCCCAGTGTTGCCAATTCTACGGTTTTAACAATATATCTACTGTTTCTGTTATTACTTGCCTATAAGGAAAGTATAGGAATCATGATTTTTATCTACTTCGAGTTTTCGACGGATTTTTACGTTTTGGGGTCGCCTGAATCCGTTTTGACTATTTTCGCGATGATGTATGTATGTGTGTGTGTGTGTGTCTGTATCCACGATAATTCATGAATGGATACAAATAAAATTACCAAATTTTAAACTTAAGCTTTATTCCGGCCTGCGGTGAACTGATTAGATTTTGGGCAGAGTCGGAACATCTGGGGGGTACTTTATAGAGGGTCATTTTTATATTTTATTAAATATATCTGTTGTTTACGTTTGGAGAAGAAAATTATTCAAATAAAAGTTACTTCTAATATTATTTTTTATAATTTTTGTTCTATACAAAATTTTCCTAAAATGGTCCGTATTCGAGAAATTTCACAAAATGTAAAAAAAATTAAATTTTTATGAAAATTGTTCAAATAAAATTTGTTTGTGATATAATTCTCTATAATTTTTATCCTATACATAATTTCTCTAAAATGGACCGTATTCGAGATAATTGTGAAAAAGTGTAAATTTTGAATTTTGAAGAAAACTCAAAAACGAATAAAAAAAAACCTGAAATTTTAAACTTATGCTTTATTCTGACCCGAGGTGAACTGATTAGATTTTGGCAGAGTTGGAACATCTGGGGGACACTTTATAGGAGGTCATTTTTATATTTTATGAAATATATCTGTTATTTATGTTTGAAGAAGAAAATTCTTTAAATAAAAGTTATTTCTAATATTATTCTTTATAATTTTCGTTCTATACAAAATGTTCCTAAAATGGCCCGTATTCGAAAAATTTGACAAAATGTAAAAAAAATCAAATTTTTATGAAAATTGTTGAATTAAAAAATGTTTGCGATATCGATCTCCATCATTTTTGTTTTTTACATGATATCTCTAAAATGGACCGTAATGGAAAAAATTGGAGGAAAAGTATAAAATTTAAATTTTTCAGCATTTTTGTTGGCAATGAATGTATATAGAAAAATGTTTCGAGTTAGATGTATGTGGAAAATGTATATATTAAGTTAACCTCTAAATATTTACAGAGGTGCTACAATAGGTTGTACATAATAACCGAAAAAAGTCTGTAATAACTAGATAGGAAAGTCATGTGTTGGACACATCATTTTTTTTTCTCCTGTTCTTATATGAAATTTAAAATGTACTCTTTTCACTGAATATGATTAAAAATTACTATATTTATCCAATTATTGTTGTTATTTATTAATTTTTAAGCTTTTCAATTGCCGATTTTCCCAAAATATCTTCTGCAATCTAAATAGCCAGTTAAAACATTTACTAATCTTATTTTTGTATATTTTGCCCTCAAAATTTAAAATATTTTACATGAAATACAAAATACTCAAAAATTATATAATAAAAACTATGGTTTTATGTTTTGCATTATAATTGTGACCTGCACTTTTTTTATATTTGCCATTGAAAATTCCAAAACTTCATTAATTCGGATCCAAGCATCATTGTTATACTCTTCACGCACTAGTCTCTGAAGAGTATTATAGGTGTATTTAAAAAAAAAAAACAATTATTAATATTGCTCCAAACGAAAAGCCTATTAATTTTGAAAAAATCTGAATTTTAAGGGTATAGATCTATTTTGGCACTTAATAAAATCAAAATTAGACAAACAGAATCACTGTTCTTTCTAAAATTAACATTATTATGACCTACATCAATCGATAACGTAACAAAACAAACGCCAGAAGAAGCAGACGCAAGAAACGAGTGGAATGTCTATAAGGAAATAATGGCGAATTTGGTCACATTCAAAACAAACCCAAGGTATTAAATACAACAAAAGGAAGGTTTTGCAGCTGTTGCTTTATCAAAAATGCGGACCAAGCGATCTTATGCGACTCTTCGAACACTTCCCCGTCCAATCTTCAGCCGATCCACTGAGACGGATCGCGTTCTTATATTTTCGGGTAAGGTTGCTTTCTTGAAATTTATTTTCTGAATGTAGTTCGAATCTATTGTCAAGGTTTTCGGGGGCATTGTATTGATCGGGCCGAGGGTCGATGTGATTTATTTCAAGAAGTTTGCTTTTAGGTAACCGCTTTTTTTGTAAAATTGTGTCATATACGTTTGGCTGGTTACACCTGGACCAATACTAATTTTTTTTAATCGCATTTAGGTAGATTTTCGGATACTTTTATTGACTTTGCAGTTCAGTCATTAGATACGTACTTTTTACGGCGAAAAATGCCACAAGCGTTTATTTAAAATGGTGAAATACTTTAAGATGGATTTAAAAAACATTAATATATTTTCCAAATCTGCTGAAAGACAGTAAGAAAGGACAATCATTTATTTGGACAGATGAAGCTAAACAGGCTTTTATCTTTTTATTTTTTTGGTAACCTCAATCTTTACATATTTATCATATTCTCTAATAATAACCACATATTTAGTAACCGTTCGAAAAATAACGCCAATCCCCTCTACATCAACATCCGAAGAAATTCAAAGATGCTGTTTCTGTTGTGATCCCGAACGAAACAATACCGTCTGGAGATTGCGAATTCGCAGATGACCCTTTTAAAGGGCTAAGGGCATTCATATTACCGTAACCTTTGAAAACGCACGTGGCGTTCGCTAAATCCAACATCGACCGTCACAGGGATGTTTGTTAAACGTCAGATGGCGAGAAAGACCTTGAGGAATTGATCTCGATCGAGATTCGCGATAGGAAGAAGTCAAGGTGGTGGATATTACGGTAGATAAGGGTCGGGTCGTAGTACCTATACCTATATATAAACATACGGGCCTTTGTGATCTAATATTATTTGATTAGCCCTTCTAAGATGCCCTAACCTTGGGCTTGCAGCTTTCGCTTTCTCTTGATACGGATTATGAAAGGAGATGAGAACAATCGGGACGTTAACAATTGTTTTTTTTATAAAAATGGATTTGTCTTTTTTTTAACGGAATAAGAATTTTATGAATTTATTTTTGATGCTAGATTGCAAAAGACAAGGACTACTCTGTTTTTTCTAATGCTTTTTTAGGGAAATTAGGCACTACTAGCAAGAGGCCCATCTACAAACTAAAGATTCATTATCGTTGCAATGCACACAAAATAATCAAAATTGCCACATAATATCGCGGATAAGAAGGTGGCAAGATAATATTATCACAGAATCCTCTAGCCCAGGCAACAAGATAGGGCGAAGATATCGACAAACGACTTGAAATGTAGATGTGACTTTTAATAATTTTTATTAAAAGAATTTCACAAAAATTAGTAAAAATATAAAGATTAAATTTTGACATTTACAATAAAAACATAAAACATCTGAGATTCCTTCAATAAGATACATTTTAAATCATCAAGTTTCATCTCATCTTCAGCTCCGAATCGTTCATGGACCTCGTTTTGGTGGACACAGCTGTTTTAATGACATTCGCCACAAAGTACTAATTTTCGTTCTATTTTGTTAACCCCATGACAATCAATCACCTTCCCCATCGAATTGGTGATTAACTTCGACTTGAAACCATAAAAATGACGACGCGGTACATTAAACAAACAAAACTAATCTTTCTAGAAATGAGTAGCGACAGTATATAACCAGATGCGAGTACAGTAATGCAAGGCGTCGCTGTATAAGTGCATCGATGCGTCGGTGTTAGGCCACCCTCTATAAATATGTAACAAACGCTGGGGTGGACGTCGGATTCGATTCCTGACACCGAATGCAGCTGGAGATCTGGCTAGCTGATAGGTGTTACAATTTGGTGCATAAATGTAACGTGTTTGTTAGAATATAGAAATGTTCACCTGTTTCCTAATAGTACAGAGGTTTTTGTATTAAAAACGTATTAAAAGTATTCATGTTTGAGCTTGAAATTTGGATTCCTGTCTGAACTTGCAATGTACGAAACTTTATATATTAAGCGCTGCATCGGTCGCGATTTCATTTGTTGCCAGAGGCCCGATCGATAATTAACTTAGCAAAGTGAAAAGGTATATGGTGTTAAAGATATATGTTTTTGAAACTTAAGTTTTTTGTAGTTTTACAGACTTAATTTTCTTCTTTCATTTATTGGGTGATATTTTATTCAAACAAACAGAAGGACAAGATATTTTGAAGTTTATTTTCTCAGTGTAGAAATAAGAGGCAAAAACGTCGACTTGTTTTTTTTTTCTAGACTTGCTTTTGGCATTTTAATGACATTTTTAGTTCAACCGCGTACTGGTGAGCATATATTTATGTTTTGATAAAAAAATATATAGTGGACTGAAGATTTATGTTTAAATTTAATTTAATGCTATAGGCAAAATCCCACATTATGGAACCCAACTGATAAACGTTATAAACTCTCAAAGTTTAAAATAGATTTATGGAAAAATATCGCGCAAGAATTCAAATGTGAAGAAGGTGAAGTTAAAAGGAAAATAGAAAGCTTGTTAACATCGTATATCGTCGTGAAATGCGACGTGAAGTTGCAGTGCGTTCCGGAATGGGCACCCAGATTGTGTATCACTCAAAATGGTTTGTGTTTAAAGCCATTTTGCACCAAACTGATCAAGCGACCGAACCTCCCCAAATGATGTCGAACCCAAATTAAATTTTTGTGGACAAGATGCTTGAGCACATATGAACGTAATACAAATTTGGGGCATTATTTTAAATTTGCACAAGGGCGCCCCCAAATGCTCCGACTGTACCCAAAATCTAAACAACTCATCGCAAGATGATTTAATGATTAAATTTAAAATTTTATGTTTTTTGATTTATGCTATATGCAAATAATACATGAAAATATCACCACTTCTTGTTACGAATTTCAGGTATATTAGGTTGAAGAAAGAAAAAATCTGCACACGTGTACGAACACCTTCAGCATTATTTTAATAATAATGAAACAGGCAGTCATTTATAGAACGCGCAGTTGTTACGAACAAGTTCAGGAATCACTATGGTTAACACACCCTATACGCTCCACGTGCCTTAAAATTCAAGATCTAGCAGCCCTTCAATCACCTACGATTGTCAAATCCAGTACAGTATTCGAAATATTTGTCGATTATCTTTGTTAGAAATTTAAAGTTTTTGTTGTTGTAAGTGGTTTATATTTAATTGTAAAGTTATTTTTACTGTGTAATTGTGATTTGGATGTTTTTTGTTCAATTAATAATACAAATAAAGAAAATCCACCAAATTTAATCTCCTCGTTATTGTTTATTTCATTTCATCGATTTTGTTAAGTAAACTTTGGGCATTTAAGTAGAGTATATCAATATTAAACGGAATATCAGGGCCCTTCGTTAGTTTTTTTGTCTTGGTGTTACATCTTTATTAACAATATTATTAATAAACTTTATCGTTTTTGAATTATCACCCTGAGTAGAGTAGATCATCTAGTGTAGACTTAATTTATTCATTTTTAATAAACTGTGAGCCATGGTGCAAAAAAAGTTGTATTTATACCCGAGAATATCGATCAAGGAGAAGCGACAGCTTGGTGTTTTCAGTGTACCGTTTTGTAACGCGCATGTGCGAAACTAAGTTGTGTATCACTCAAAATTATGTTATCTGTCAAAGTCAGTCCAAGTTGTGTTTAGTACGTGAGCAATGTTAAGTGATATTTTTTGGTGTTTGTTTTGTGTAGTAATAAGATGATTTTTACACACTTAGGTATTCTAATACAGATATAAAATGTGCCAAAAAGTTATTAGGAAACTAAAAATTTTATCACATGCATAAATATTAAGTATAATTGACATTTTATTTTTCATATGTAGGTATTGTATTTTGTGAAATATATGTTTTTTAGGATTAGTCAAAGTGGGCGAAATCCCTTTATTATGGCTAAATTGTAAGTTACAATTATGTCAATATAAAGATGTTTTGCCCATTCATATTTACATTTATTGAATGAATCATACAGGAGTTGATTTTGGAAATATTGGTGCATACTTAAATAAGTACTATTTCTAAAAATTCGCCTATGCACACAGTCCAATGGACGTCCACTTTAGATCTATTTGAGGGTCAGGATGTCCATATCCGGGCCTCCAGTGTACGTCCGTTTATGCTAATTAAATTGACAGCTGAATATCGATACCCAGAGAACGTCTGTTTTTGGACTTAATTTTAAGTTTAGTAGTATTTTGACGTCCAGTGGACGTCTATCTTAGGTCATTATTTTAATCAAAATTGACAAATTGAATCTATTGCATTTCCTTCTATCAGCGGAAGTTTGAAATATTATTCAATTAAAACTGTATCTAGTAAAAAGTTTATATGTGGTTCCTTGTCGAGCTCGTCTAGCGATTGAAAGCGTAAAACGATAATGGATGTGTCGTGAGTTCGATGCCTGCTCAGGTCAAGCGATTTTTAATAAAAAATAAATAAATGGTGCATAGCAGTTTGCGAAAATAATAAACAAATTATTAATAATATAAAATAAATTGTGGTGAGTTGCGGTTCTGTAAAAAAAGTGGGGATGTGGTTTCAATGGAAATATAATCCTGGACGTTTTTTGAATTTCCAGTATTCGACGTCCAAATATATTGCAGAATTGGAAGTCCTCTGAATGGTCAAAAGTGTGCCATTTGTATACTTCACTGGACGTCCATTGGATGTCGGAAGTCCAAAAAACTCATTTTTAGACGTCTAGACATCCAAAATTGTATATCGAATGGACGTCCAATGGACATATTTGTATTGTCTGGGTGATAGCCAGGCCAGGTATTTAACTCTAAATACATAAACCTTAAATGACATCTGGTTTAACTTTGCGAGAAAACACTTGTTTCTACAGAAATGAGTGATAAACTTGAAAGTCCTTTTAATATAATATAAATCTAGAAATTCTAAAAATATGTAAGTACTTTTTAAACCTAAAAGCTTTGAAAATACAGAGTGGCCCAAAAGTCTGGAAACGGCCAATTATCTCGTAAATTGCTTGTTCTAATTGTACAAAATTTGGGGTGCACCTACTTTGGAATAACGAGATTCTAGATTTGATATTTGAAATGTTGCCAGATTTGCCGTTACTCTTATATTATTGGTCACTTTGATTTTTCAAATTCATCACCCTGTATATTCAGTCATTATTGGAATCTCCTATTCAATACGAGTTCAACCGTGTGTAACACTTATGATTATTTTATGTAGTCTAGGTCTTAAATAAATAAAACAGAAGTCTGGCAACGCCTAATTTTCTTAAGAAATTTTTTAATACAAACTATTTTCAACTACATTAAAACGTAACAGAAATTTTTTAATACAAACTATTTTCAACTACATTAAAACGTAACAATTGAAAAATTACACCATGTTCAAAATGTTCTCCATTTGTGAGTTGACAGTAGCCTAATCGATGATAGAATGCATCTACCACATTTCTCCATGATTGTTTTATTTATTTAAGACCTTTCAGACTACATAAAATCAAGTGTTACATATGGTTAAACTCGTATTAAATATGAGATTTCAATAATGACTTAATATACAGGGTGATGAATTTGAAAAACCAAAGTGACTAATAATATAAGAGAAACGGCAAATCTGGCAAAATTGCAACTATCAAATCTAGAATCTCCGTATCCAAAATAGGTGTACCCTAAATTTTGTACAATTAGGACTAGCAATTTACGAGATAATTGGCCGTTTCCAGACTTTTGGGCCACTCCGTATATGCACATTGCAAATATTTAGTTAACCTCTCAAACTTAATGTCTTTTTAATTGTTACCTAAATTTTTTTTGGCACCCTTAATTTTATTTACCTTATTTTTACTTTAGGAAAAGGTAATTCAATTTAAATAAGGGACTTTTATTACATTTTTAACAATAAATAAACCAAATATTGAACAAATTTTATAGATAAATTATAAAATAATAAACGTCTTTTACTTTTATAATAAATAATTAATTATTACATAATGAATTATATTTTGGTGCCGAAATTTCACAATTGCTATTAACCTTAACTACTTCAATGTAATTAAATCACATTGCAACATTTGCGCATGGACTATAACAATAATTTCAGATAATTTTTCAAACTATTTCGCTCAGTGTAGAAAATAAGCATGTTTTCTCAGCGTGCTAAGTTGTGTATCAATCAAAGTCATGCTGTGAAAAAGGTACATCCGATATCAAAGGCACCGACAGCTACTGTCGCTTCTCCTTGATCGGTATTCTCGGTTTATACGCCTACATAATTTTTTTCAGTACAGGCCTTAATTATATTTTTCAATTCTCTAATAAAATTGTTTGTTGCAGTGTTTAGGTCCTCAGCTGAGTAGACAGAGCTCCAGGACATATATTGACATAATTTCACCGCCTTTTCATGATTTATGAATTCTTTGTAACAACGATTTTTTGTTATTTTTCTACAACTATCTGAAGTAAAGTTGTGTTATGATCAGTAATTGTGGTTTTTAGTATAATTAGAATTGTCATATCGACAGCATTAATGTTTTTATCTTTGAAAAAGATATGATCTAAGCATATTTTTTGTCTGGTAGCATTATTTATCATTGACAGGTACCCGTAATTATATTTAAATACTCTAATTTGTGATCGTTGTTGTCTAGTAGATTTATATCGCCAATAAAAATATTGTATTTATGAATATTTGTTTGATTTTCTTCAAAATAATCCTGTAATATCTGCAAAAATCATTCACATTGGAAGCAGGGGATCGATAGAAAGCTGTTCTTTGTCCAATTACCACTTTCAAAAAGTTTATGATATTATGTGTAAAGGAAAAATTATTTTTTACATATATTTCTGTACCATCATTTTGATTATATTGTCCATGATTATAAATTAAATTATAACCTAGTAGGTCGTATATATTAGGATCTGCTAGTTGTCAAAGTTCTGTGAGTATTAGACAATCAAAATTAAACTGAAAATTGTTTAGGAGAATTTTAAATTCGTATATTATTTTGTAAAATTGTAAAACTATCATTATTAATATTTAAAATATAATTACATTCTTTATATTCATTTAAAATAAAAGTTTCTACAACATCTATTTGAAATTCACGCAAATATTGATCCATTTGTCAGAATTTATAAAATACAAGATTAAAAACTGGATACATTAAAATAAAAAGACTATTAGGTACTTAAGAATAATGTGATTTGAAATTTAAAATATTGTAATAGTATATGGGCTTGGCTTTAAAAAATTATAAATTATTTGGATATGCTAAAACTCGAGTTTGAAACCAATGTTTGCAATTTTACGTAATTAAACAAACCGTGCAAGTCCGTCCCTGTTTCTACATTACGATTTGCTTCATTACATAGATTAGGGGCCCGATGCATCGCATCACGCGGCGATTAACTCCTGCAAACCTCCTGCAACACAAGGACCAGTTCAGCGACCACGAAACGAGTCGCGAAATAATATAGCAGGGGTATATATACCGGCAGCAGATGCTCTCGCAGGGCCATTTTTGTTTTAATTTATTTGTTATATAAGTTTTTTTTTTATTATTATTATTATACGTATACCTCAATCCAGGTGCTCGATGCACATGCTGCTGCATGGCTTTTAAATCCGGCAGCCATTTTTAAAGGGACCGATTCCTGCTTTCTTTTGTTGGCGTTTGCTGATTTTTTTTTTAAAAGGCACATGTCGGATATGTTGATGGGTGGTGTCGAGATAATTACGGTGCTGTTGGGTTTATGTAATGAAGTATACAAATGCCAAATTCGATTAAATTATTTACAGGACATGTTACATAGTGTGAGGCGTGAATTAGCATGTGCTATTCTTACATATAACCCATTAAAAAATATATATAAAAGAAAAATGAATAAAGGATTTTAAAAATTGATACAGTTTTAAAATAATGAGTGAATATTTAAGGTTTTAAAATAAAAGGTATATTAAAGTATTGTCATTTTTATTTTGACTCTATTTATAGTTGAAAAACGAGGTATCTCTGTGTAAAAAAATCGTATATGTGTAGAACAAAAGTTGAATCGACTGATTTCCATTTATGCTTAAAAATCTAATTTTTTGCCAAATTAAAGATAAAAGAATATAGCGCATTTTTCGAAATTAGTTGATTTGCAAAAGTCATTTTCTTTGGAACGCCATATCAAATTGAGTATTTAAATAAATAAGTAAATTTGTAAAGGAACAAATTATTATATTGCACGTCACATCAATTATTATTTGATTTGTAAGATGTCAGAAAAATATGAATTGTCATAAAGCTTAAAAATTGCTAGATAAGGAATGGTAAATATTTAGCCCCAGGACCTTACAATATTAATATTATGCTAAATGACACTGGGTCACATATTATCTACTTCTCACATATAGATACAGGGTGTTAAAAGTTAAAATTTAATCTTCGTTATTATTTAACACATTGACTCTCATACTTATTATTATGACTTACCGGTATAGCATATCGACACCAAGGTATGAGCATGCCTCCTAAGAAGTGGATTTTCACTTCCCCATTGACACCGTTCGATAACTTGATCGATATAATCGAATCCTGTGACTGCTGATATGTTCCATTGAAGTTTCGACAGAATCAGAAGTTCCCAATTCTGAAACAAATCACTATATCATCGAAAAAGTTGCAACAATAAAAAATATTACGCAGTAGATCATCTAGATCTACAATATGAACGTGAAGTATTAAGTATTCCTCCATGCCGCTATTAATTTAATACAATAGAAATGGTAAGCATAAGTAAAGTATTAAGTAACATGAAAGGTGCAACATTAAAAATATTAAGTAGTAGATCATCTAGCACTACAATATGATGATGAAGTATTTAAGTATTTAAGTATTTAAGTATTTAAGTATTTAAGTATTTAAGTATTTAAGTATTTAAGTATTTAAGTATTTAAGTATTTAAGTATTTAAGTATTTAAGTATTTAAGTATTTAAGTATTTAAGTATTTAAGTATTTAAGTATTTAAGTATTTAAGTATTTAAGTATTTAAGTATTTAAGTATTTAAGTATTTAAGTATTTAAGTATTTAAGTATTTAAGTATTTAAGTATTTAAGTATTTAAGTATTTAAGTATTTAAGTATTTAAGTATTTAAGTATTTAAGTATTTAAGTATTTAAGTATTTAAGTATTTAAGTATTTAAGTATTTAATTATTTAAGTGTTTAAGTATTTAAGTATTTAAGTATTTAAGTATTTAAGTATTTAAGTATTTAAGTATTTAAGTATTTAAGTATTTAAGTATTTAAGTATTTAAGTATTTAAGTATTTAAGTATTTAAGTATTTAAGTATTTAAGTATTTAAGTATTTAAGTATTTAAGTATTTAAGTATTTAAGTATTTAAGTATTTAAGTATTTAAGTATTTAAGTATTTAAGTATTTAAGTATTTAAGTATTTAAGTATTTAAGTATTTAAGTATTTAAGTATTTAAGTATTTAAGTATTTAAGTATTTAAGTATTTAAGTATTTAAGTATTTAAGTATTTAAGTATTTAAGTATTTAAGTATTTAAGTATTTAAGTATTTAAGTATTTAAGTATTTAAGTATTTAAGTATTTAAGTATTTAAGTATTTAAGTATTTAAGTATTTAAGTATTTAAGTATTTAAGTATTTAAGTATTTAAGTATTTAAGTATTTAAGTATTTAAGTATTTAAGTATTTAAGTATTTAAGTATTTAAGTATTTATTAAGACAAAATAACTAATTTTAAAATAATTTGTTTTTTACTAATTCATAAAATAAAATAAACAAAAGAAAATTAGTCCCTTGTCCAGATTTAAACTTGGGCTATTCGCATGGAAAGCAGATCCTCAACTCCACCGCCACCTCTATGATTTTGGTTTTAATACTCGTAATTAAACTAGTTTTATATAGTTTGATTAAAATATAATTTTTCTTTCATATTGTGGCCTAAATAAAAATAAAAATGTTATTTTTTAACAATTCTAAACAAAAATAACTCATTTATTCTCAATAACTAAAAAATATACTGACAATTAGTTTGACAGAATAATTGTCACTAATTTAAAATTTTAAAAATAATAGTAGTTTGGTATTCAAAATATAAACTGTGATTGGTGGATTTCATTTTTTTTTTCAGTGTTCTCACTACTTAGAATAGATATGAAATATATTCGTTCAGTTTTCATTTTTTAATCTGTGCGTAGATAAGCTAATACCCCTGTAGGTGTAGAAAAATATGTTTTTTCTACGCCCACATTTCAATATAGAAAACTAGAATAATAACTAGAAATACCTACGCAAAATAAATAAGTAGTTTATAGTATTTACCCCATAAAAACTGCTTTTTTCACCATTTAATACTATATTTTTTTAGTTTATAATATGTTTATGCAACATAAATTATGTTTATAATAATATAAATACAAAATACGTCTTAGAAATAAGGATATCTGTATCTACTTACTCCTACTGTTATTATTTTAGGTTAAACAATTTCACTTTTTTGTTTTTATATCATATGCTTCTCATAAACATGCATTTACAAGTAATTTTACTTATAAATGTAATTGTAATTCTAATTGGAAAAGTAATTGTATTTAGACAAATTAAATAATATAAATTAATATAATTACAAAATACAATTCCGCCACATATTTTGCTGCAATTACAATTACAAATTACTTTGAGAAAAAAAAAACTTAAATATAATTACAAATTGCATGAAAAAAAGTAAATGTAATTATTAATTATTTTTTAACTAGGAATTACCCAGCTCTGTTAAGTATATACGTAAAGTATTTAAGTACATATTAGAGTATTAAGTTTTAAGACTAAGTACTAGAAAGCTTTTTTTCATACTAGTTCACTCCGACTTTTTTTAAATGCATATATTTAAAAAAATCTCTCCTATGAAGAAAATATTTAATAACAACTGTCTGTATTTACAACCCAGAACCGCTTACCTAATGAATAATAAATAATCCCTTGGTGCAATAAATATGACCGCAAGGGCGGTCAGTCCCGGTTTAGAAAACCATCTGTGACAAATTTTATGACGTCCAGTTTTATCGGAACGCTAAATATATTGCGCAATAAAAACGCGCCAATCCATCCCTCTTAAGATAGAACAATGTCTTAAGGGAGTATAAGGGATCAGGTCAACTGCACCTATGAACTAGATTATAAAAATCGTTTAGTGTAAAAGATACAAATTCTGTTACTACTAGATTACATAAATTAACCATAATTTTAAGGAAAAAAAAATAGTCTTTTCATAATAAATAGATGATGTGCTGGCTATACTGACTTTTAGTTTGCAAGTTATGTTATTTCCACTCTATTATTAGTTGTGAGTGAGCGAGATGCATCATTTCTAGGTTAAAAATAGGAATAAAACTTTAGACAAACCTTTTTGATTTGAGTTCAATGTTTAATTAGATAAATAGCTGTCTTAATGGTATTAAAAATGGAAAATTATTCATGCAATGCCTTCTTAATTGTATAAATAGTGTTCCAAGATTATCTCTTTTTAATATTTTCTAGTATAGGAAAGTTAAATGAAGAGAAATATATTAGTTAACTGCATTGGGGCTGAAGACTTACATGCATAGCATAATTTTAAGACACTTCTACATTGATTATGTATGTACAACTTAACAGGATTAAAAAAATTAGTATTACAACAAATATAATTATGTATCTGTTCTCCATCATTTCCCCATGTAATTCAAAATCTACATCAACATTTTATAATTGTAATAAGTTAGAAAAAAGTCTTTAAATTTGTTCCTAAATAAAGATTAACCAAAATAACAGTGGACAAAGTATTTTGTTTGTCTGTTTGAAAGAAATGGTAAATCCTTCAGTAAGAATACGATTAAAGTATCCTTTAAATATTGAAGTCCTTTAACTTGATCCTTAGTAACTTGATTTTGATTTGGTTTAAGGTTATGTTGTGTAAGTGTAGTTGTTTTCTCCCCAGGAGCGCCTTAAGGGAGAGCTCGCCGCGGCCGCCGTTAAAAAGGGTCACAAATGTAGACAAAAGGGTGTCTTTACAATGGCGTCTGAGTCTGTGGGAAATCAAGGAGGAGAAAAGGTCACTGCCAAGTGTATATAGGCGAGCGCAGACGTCTAGAGTGAACTACAACTAATTGACCCTCTTTTTTATGGGGACCACTCGAAGAGAAGAACACTCCTTTGCAAATTACCGATTCATAGATTCGCGCGACGGTGTACCTTAATCTAGAAGCGTATTGTTTGAGATTTCGAATGTTTTAAGGGTGGTCTGGGTTGGTCGTTGTAGTTTTTTGTCCAGACGGTCTAGCTAAAATCTAAAAACTTACAACGAACGAAAAGGTGAAATATAGAAGCGATGTTCTAACGCAGATCGCTGGAATGGAATGTCATCTATAATTTCTCCACAATTAATTTCTCTATAATTAATTTCTCTATAACTGATTTCTCTATAATTAATTTCTCTACAATTAATTTCTCTACAATTAATTTCTCTATAATTATTCATTTCTCTAGAATTAATTACCTACTCTATAATTAATTTATTTACAATTAATTTCTCTATATTTCTCCATAATTTTTCTATAATTTCTTTATAATTAATTTCTTAACAATTCATTTAATTTCTCTATAATTAATTTGTTTACAATTCATTTAATTTCTCTATAATTAATTTCTCCATAATTAATTTCTTTATAATTAATATCTCTATAATTAATTTCTCTATAATTAATTTCATTATAATTTCTCCTTAATTGATCTATAATTAATTTTTCTATAATTCATTTGTCTATAATTAATTTTTCTATAATTAATTTCTCCATAATTTTTCGATAATTTTCCTACAATTAATTTATCTATAATTAATTTCTTTACAATTAATTTCTCTATATTTCTCTATAATTATTCATTTCTCTAGAATTAATTACCTACTCTATAATTAATTTATTTACGATTAATTTCTCTATATTTCTCCATAATTTTTCTATAATTTCTTTATAATTAATTTCTTAACAATTCATTTAATTTCTCTATAATTAATTTGTTTACAATTCATTTAATTTCTCTACAATTAATTTCTCTATAATTAATTTCTTTATAACTGATTTCTCTATAATTAATTTCTCTACAATTAATTTCTCTACAATTAATTAATTTCTCTATAATTATTCATTTCTCTAGAATTAATTACCTACTCTATAATTAATTTATTTACAATTAATTTCTCTATATTTCTCCATAATTTTTCTATAATTTCTTTATAATTAATTTCTTAACAATTCATTTAATTTCTTTATAATTAATTTGTTTACAATTCATTTAATTTCTCTATAGTTAATTTCTCCATAATTAATTTCTTTATAATTAATATCTCTATATTTAATTTCTCTATAATTAATTTCATTATAATTTCTCCTTAATTGATCTATAATTAATTTGTCTATAATTAATTTCTCTATAATTCATTTGTCTATCATTAAATTTTCTATAATTAATTTCTCCATAATTTTTCGATAATTTTCCTACAATTAATTTATCTATAATTAATTTCTTTACAATTAATTTCTCTATATTTCTCTATAATTATTCATTTCTCTAGAATTAATTACCTACTCTATAATTAATTTATTTACGATTAATTTCTCTATATTTCTCCATAATTTTTCTATAATTTCTTTATAATTAATTTCTTAACAATTCATTTAATTTCTCTATAATTAATTTGTTTACAATTCATTTAATTTCTCTATAATTAATTTCTTTATAATTAATATCTCTATAATTAATTTCTCTATAATTAATTTCATTATAATTTCTCCTTAATTTTTCTATAATTAATTTATCTATAATTAATTTGTCTATAATTAATTTTTCTATAATTAATTTCTTTATAATTAATTTCTTTATAATTAATTTCTCCTTAATTTTTCTATAATTAATTTCTCTATAATTCATTTGTCTATAATTAATTTTTCTATAATTAATTTCTTTATAATTAATTTTTCCATAATTTTTCGATAATTTTCCTACAATTAATTTATCTATAATTCATTTCTTTACAATTAATTTCTCCATAATTTCTAGATAATGTTTCTATAATTTCTTAATAATTTCTCTATAATCTTTCTATAATTTCTTTAAAATTTAATTAATTTCTCTATAATTATTAATGTTTCAATAATTAATTTCTGTATAATTTCTCTATAAATAATTTTTCTACAATTAATTTCTCTATAATTAATTTATCTACAATTAATTTCTCTAGAATTAATTTCTCTATAATTAAAAAATCCGTAAACTTGGCTTTACTGTTCAATCAGAGTATTGCATTTCTGCCAAGCACGCTTAGATTGTGAATACATGGTGGCTTCAGAAATTATGTAAACAATCCTATATCTGTCTTAGTTATATATCTATGTTATATTCCTAGATAGAAAATTCGGTCTGGAACCGCCTCTGTAACTTACAATTAGCATGTCTAAGCTAATAATGTTAAAAAAATGACAAGAAAGTGTTTGTTTATTATATGATGGTATAAAATGAAAAATTTCTAGAATTTGTAGGCCTAGGTTATCACATACAGTGGCGGCTAGTGACCAAAATGTTGGGGGTTCACAATGACAGAATATATGTAGATAAGTTTTGTAAATATAGATATTTAGTTTGTGTTAATTCGCCGGTATGCGTGTCCATTGTACATAAATATAGTTTATAATTTATAAGTTAATGAATAAATATAGATTTTTTTAAACACGCATACGTTTATTGCTAAAAAGGACCGCAAAATAGAATTCATGTATAAAAAAGTGAGTAAATAAAAGCTGGAAATAAATAATTGCTGTTTTGGGGGGAAGGAGAAATGCAGAATCTTTCAGAACACCCTGTGTCTGCAAGAAAGATTACGTAGGTCCAAATAAGAAGAATATTAAGTTGATAGAAACGAATTATAGGACGTAACAAATTTAATCAAAAACGGAAACACGCAACAATAGTACCGCAGTACTTGCACGCGTCCGGAAATTCAGAAACTAATCTAAGAACATTATCTCGACTTTATCGGTAGATCTTCTGACCCGAAAGTTGTGTGTCGTGCTCGCATTGTCTTTAGGGTCGCCTGCTCATTATATTATTTTGATTGCCATTTTCCTTTTCAAAATAGTGATATTGTCTCACCGCAAATTACTTAAAAAAAAATTATATGTAGGTATAAGGGTGCCTAACCACCTTACATCCTGTAGGTAACTTAAGACGATATCCTGAATTTATCAATCAAAAGTGTCCTCGCTTTCTTCAAGATTATTTTCAAAGGAAGTGTATTATTATATGGAATGATCTACAATAAAAAGTTTTTGATATTTACTTAGTTAATTTATTGCAAAATTACTTGCAGTAATAAGTACTTCAGAAGATACGTAATTTTACACACAAAATTGATTAAATTTGGATATTTTATCTTTGGAAACATATCTCTAGTTCTAGAATGTACAGATAGATGTTGGTACAAAATTTGCTGTTATCTAGACACTTGATTCGTAACTACAGTTTAGGTATATTGAGTCAAATATTTATTTGTTGTATACGTCCTTATCAAAGCGGAATAGCCTAATATCC
Organism: Psylliodes chrysocephalus; assembly: GCA_927349885.1. Classification (NCBI taxonomy): domain Eukaryota; kingdom Metazoa; phylum Arthropoda; class Insecta; order Coleoptera; family Chrysomelidae; genus Psylliodes; species Psylliodes chrysocephalus. The sequence continues at coordinate 24,770,808 of OV651827.1, read as the reverse complement.
TATGCCTCCCGTTTGTGGGGACATTGTATTGAATAAATATACTGCCCCCACAAGCGGGGGGTGTATCGGATATTATCGGTATTACCAAAGAATACCTACTCAAGAAGCGAAACTGAATGAGTTTTCGTATGTACCAAAGCAAGGGAACTTAATACACTGGGAAACGTATAAAAGTTAATCAGTTTTTGTCGTTTGGTTCATAATTATTTAAACACATACTAAGTAACAATGACAGACAGAAAATTCTTACTATGTTCATTATGTCAAATACATTATTTTAATAGCGAAATAAGTACTGTAGGTACAATAATGACAGTCACTACACAATAGCGAAAGCAGATGACCTGGTCATTCTGCAAATAGAATAATTATGGAACAGTGGTGCAAGGACCATTTACTGTCTATCAATCTCAAGAAGACAGAAATAATCTTTTTTACTAGGAAAATGATGAACATGGAATTAAAACCTACAAAGCTCCTAAACACAAAACAAAACTTTGCAACAGAGGTAAAGTACTTCACCTTCGTTGCAAGGTAGCACCTTTGACAACAAGTTAACATAGAACTCACAGTTAGAAAACATAGTCAAAATGGCATACATTACGTATAAATAATGCCACCACATACTTTGATTTTCTTTTAGTATACGGAGAATGGTCGCACTGTGCAGCTTTCTGAGTGCCTTTTAAAAGGAGATAGAAAACTCCGCCATTTTGAACCCTTATTACGTGTTGCCTACATCTTGGCGCAATATTTTTAATAGGTGCATTTAATCATCCGCTTCTGCTTCGGAATTGTCGGTTTTCTTGTTTTAATCTGACAGGTTAAAACGACTAAACCGACAATTCCGGAAGCAGAAGCGGATGATTAAAACGCACCTGATATTTTGCTTGCTGCTGTCAGTGTCAGTGAATATTATTTTTGAAGTCACAGTTTATTGCTAAAGAATCAGTTAGCTCACTCGGACCAGTTGAAAGTTCCAAAATAACATCCACTCCAGGGGGTCGATTCTCGACTTGTAGGAACCTTTTCCTATAGGAATTTGTGACACTTTCCTATATGTAGGAAAATGTCATAAATTTTCGATGTATATAAAAATGTCAAAAATTCCTATAGGAAAATATTCCTACGAGTCGAGAATCGACCCCCTGGGATACAAATTCAGGATACGCAGAAGACTGCTGTTTTATTATAGGCGGTTCATATATTGTATTATCCGAGTTGCACAGTGTATAAACTGAAACATTGAGATTAAAAGTGCCGACGCAGAGTGAGCGATCTGATTCTTTAGCTGTAAACTGTATCACAGGGTTCAAAATGGCCGCGCCCTATGTTGGGCGTGTCGGACCTCTCTCTTGCCTCGTATAGTAATCAAAGTATGTGAATGCCACTAAACCGTGGGGCGCACCTGGGGTTTCTCCCCCAGAGTCGTCACATGGACTTACATAGCCATCATAAGACCTATGCTATATAACATACGGTGCAGTTGTCTGGGTACCGAAAATCCAAAAATTGACAGCAAAATAGAACAAATTCAAATAACAGCATGTCTCAACATAACAGGAGTCATGAAAACCACACCAACCAGAGCCATGGAAGTCGTTCTTAGTCTCACTTCCCTTGGTATTACATCAAGGAGGTTGTTCTGATGACAATGACATGCCTATGCACGGTTGGAATAGAACCTGATGTACGATCTGGTGAGGCGAGACATCACTTTTGGCAAAAGGCGCTCAATACGCTCCCACTGCTTCAAGCGAATATAAACAAATAGAAGAGCCGGAAGTGACAGGTACGATTCATATCTACACCAATGGTTCTAAAACAAGATAATGCTGAGCATGTGAAATATACTCCAATTCCTTAAACCTCAACATAAAATGGGCTGTGAGCAATAGTGCAACTGTAGTTCACGGAGCTCACAGAGGTTCTCATAGCAGCAAAAGAAATCACCAGAAACAATATTACTAGTAGAAACATGCTCATTTATACAGACAGCAGATAATCACTACTTACCCTGAACAGATTACGAATTAGGGTTATTACTAAAATGTCACGAAGCTTTGGCAAGAGTATTCATCTAAGTAATCACATTGAGATGGATCAAAGGTGACGCCACATCAAAAGGTAGCCTCTTATTGCTGATTTACTAGCCAAGAAGGCGGCCAACTAAATACTTTTTGGACCTGGCCCTTCTATTGGACTGACAACATCGGTAGTGGCAGACCTAATTAAAGAATATTCCCTTGTGAAATTGAAGAAAAAATGGGATGAAACAAGAAACTGCTGAGTTACCAGGGATCTTTCAAGTTATCCTAACAACACTACAACAAACAAATACTTGAATATGACTAGACAGAATCTGCATCTGATCACAGGCATTCTGACTGGTCATTGCTAAGTACGGAAGCATCTTCATATCATAGGGCCGTCAGAATCCACACCCTGCACGGGATGCGAACAAAAAGATGAGACCATTGAACATATCATCTACGATTGCCAATAGCTCTTATTTATTAGAAGATTTATTTTCGACGAGTATTAGCTAACACCGGCCGATATAAGAGAAGCACCTCTTGGCGACGTTGTCAACTACATTAAATCTGTAGGCTGGCTCACGAGCTAGGAGGTGCCTATAATTTTAGGATACACAATGGGCTTAGTGAGGCTTAAGTGCAGTGGGGTAACCCACCCTCTACATTTTACATATTCAGGAGTACTGTAGGTAGCTATAAATGAGTTTCGATTGCATCCTAATAGCAGCGACTTGGTTCCTCGAAGTGAGTTTGTCATATATTTTAATTATTGTTTTGTATTGTTTATTTACTGTTTTAATTCGAATGGTTTGAAAAACAAAAAAATAACATATTTAAATAAAAGAGTAAGAAATTAAACGATGCATAATACGAAGGCGTAAATTATCTTTATAGGTAATGATTTAGAAATTAAAAAAATAAAAGATTGACAGCTAGATGCAAGAACGTTCAATAAAATTTAGGAATAACACAATGTATTTTTTTTTCATGTAATACAAATTTTAAAACTATTAAATTTCTTATTACTACTTAGTTAAATACAACTACTTAACTATACTGAAATGTTCACAAAACGCTAATAATAATATACCAAACGTTGCCCTACATAAATTGACAGCTATATTTGACGTTAAACCACCTCTAAAACACTGAGAAAACTTGGCAGTTTTTTGTCCACGAATCGCCCATTTAGTGTCGCTTCTTGGGTAGGTATTCTTTGGTATTACGCTTTTTGATGAGGGCAATTTTATTAAATAAAAACACAATTTAATGCATTTGATTGACAATAGAACGAAATAAAATGTTCACAGATGATAATGTCTGGGTTTGAGTTTTATTATTTAAGTGTATTAATAGGGCGATAAGTCGTTAATAAAGTTGCACAAACACGACATAAATATTAAAAACAAGAACTGAAAGGTCTGTACAGAACTCTAGCACACATTCATTAGGCTAAATATGCTAATCTAGCCCAACTTACCTTACTCAAAAAATTGATAGTTTCCAAATTAGAAAATTATAATTTTTTTATACTTTTTTGTACCTAAATAGTTTTCCGATTTTCACGAAATTTGGTAATTGGGAATTTTTAATGATAAGATTGATAAGAAGTCTAAATCTGAATAGTTTTGATGTACATTACAGAGGGCGTTACCAGAAGCACTTTGCCTGCATCTAAAGCTTTATAGCTGCATTCCTTGACATTATTTGTCCAAAAAAGATATAACTATAGGTTATTTTTATGTATGAAAGAGTAATAAAACAGCATTTCTAATGCAAAACTTAGTACGGTCATTTTAAATATTTTTACAGAATAATCTAAATATTTCCTAAAATTGTAATAAATGTACCTGAGCTATTACAAGTTTTGGGTCTTTTATTGGTCCTTTATAAACATAAGCTGTACAGAACAATAGAAAAAGCGGACAGGCCAAAAGCCCTGTGTATTAAAGATTACATAGCCGTATCTTAAGATTATTTTCAATAAGTACCTATTTGCCTATTTTGTTTTATTTTAATTCCAAGAATTTCTTACAGTAATCGAATTATAAGTAGATAAATACCTTCCCAACAAATTTCAACGAAAATGCGATTATAGGTTTTCCATTTAGTAAGGAGGTCCAAGTTGTGTATTCTTGACAGTTTACTAAATGTCGTTTAGTTGCAACTTGCAAGGTGCAGTGTGAATTCTAGTGTGATCATGGAAAATTTGGAAGGGCCGCGTAAACGACAAAAAATCGGTCCTTTAACATTAATATTTAATTGTTTTAAATCATTTACAGACAAAAATTTATGTAAAAGTGTTGATGACACAGTGGAATTAGTTAGTAGTACGCTTGGTGTTGGGAAATCTACGATTTACAGAGTTGTTAAAGAAGAGAAATGTGGTGAGTTTCAAACAGCACGCAAAGCTCCAGGAAAACCAAAATTTCAATTAGAAAATCTTTTGAAAGAAAGACTTCGAAGGAAAGTGCATGCGTTCTTCTTTAGAAAAGAATTTCCGACAGTAGACAAAGTTCTTGCCACGGTTCGAGATGATAAGGATTACCCTGAAATGAGTCGAAGCACATTATGGAAACTTTTAAAAGAAATAGGTTTTCTATGGAAAAAGCATTCCAGAAAGTCTATTTTAATAGAAAGAAGCGATATTGTAGTATGGAGAAGAAATTACCTAAGGACTATAAAAGAAATGAGAAACCAAAGAAGAAATATATTTTATTTAGATGAAACATGGATCAACGAGGGACATAAACCAAATAAATTTTGGCAAGATGAAACTGTTACAAGTCGAAGACAGGATTTTTAAATAATTTATCTACTGGTTTAAATCCACCATCAGGAAAGGGGCGCAGACTAATAATAGTACACATCGGTAGTTCAAACGGTTTTGTTAAAGGTGGTTTATTGACTTTTGAATCTACTCGTACCGATGACTACCATGAGGACATGAATGCTGATGTCTTTAAAGAGTGGTTCAAACAAATTATAGATCTTCTTCCTCAGAACTGTATAATAGTAATGGATAATGCAAGTTATCACTCGAGACTTATAGAAAAAATGCCCACAACCAAGTGGTTAAAAAAAGATTTACAGAATTGGCTAAATTCAAAGAATATTAAGTTCCATCCCGGTTCTGTGAGAAAAGAACTGTATCATTTGTGTTCCCTTCATAAAGAGAAATTCAAAAAATATGAAATTGATGAAATTGCAAAAAATCGTGGGATGACGGTGGTTAGATTACCACCATATCATTGCGAAGTAAACCCGATTGAACTGATATGGGCACAGATAAAGGGAGAAGTTTCAAGAAAAAATAATTCTTTTAAAATGAGTGATGTTAAACAGTTGTTTTTGGAGGCTGTAAATAATGTGAAGCCTGAAAACTGGGAAAAGGCAGTAAATCATACGATTAAAGAAGAAGAGAAAATGTGGAAGTTGGACAATATTACTGATGAAATGATCGAGCCACTCATTGTAAATATTGGTTGCGACAGTTCATCTTCTGATTTCCATTCTGATTTGGATTTGTAGGTAAGAAGTAGTTTTTATATTAATATTATTATTTATGAACGTAACGTTGTTTAAAAGTCAAATTTTAAACCCTTATACCTCCATAACCCGTTTGACACAATGTTCTTAACATACCTTGTGGAAAAATAAAAAAATTTAGAAAAAATTGCACTATTTTACCTTCAGCTGTTTAGAAGTTATAAGCAGGTTAATTAGGTGAAAATATAAGTGTATACTCGAGGAATAACTTCAAAAAATATTTTAACTGTCTACTAAAAGAAGTGATACGCCTATGGATTACGAACGCTTTATTATTTTAATACTCTCTCATACATAAAAATAGACTATAGTTAGGTGTCGCTGTATTTCGGAAATGATCGACTTTTTAACTAAGTTAAATTGGACTAGATCTTCATATTTTAGCTCAATGTATTCTCTACATACCTTCCATGTATTTATTTCTTCGTTCTAAATATTTATTTCAGATTGTGAGAATCTGATATTGTATCAAAATCTCCAGACTATCTATTGTAAACATAATCTATTGTTCTAATTCTAACAGGTCTAGACCTGCACCATCACCCTTCGTTAATCGGGGAGCGCGCCTTTTTCCCCATCCTTATAGGGGATGGCCCTAATTCATCTATTCTAAGACCTAGAACAGATACCTATTCGGTTAGTGTAACATAGTTCGTTCGGCTCTATGAAAACAAAAATTACCATATTAATATGAAAATGATTCTTCTGGAATAATAGGAAACAAAATATCAGTATGGACTTTTTAATAGGGTTAGAGAACATCGTTGGTGAGTCGGTAGTTTTACAAGATGCTCGCCTTTAGGGTGGAAGATCGGGTATAAATTTTAAAGGAACAATAGGCTGGCATGATGAATGTCTAACTGTTGGTAATGTTGGTTGCCCGAATGTGACAAACAGTGAGTAAATCCGTTAGATTTCGTATCATCCATATTTAATAATGGACCTCTCTTATATACAAATGATGTAAAACAGTATTTTTTTTTTGTATAATAAATAGTAGAGGTACTCCAGAATTTTCGTGGTATTTTCCAGAAACATTTCAATTATGCTTAACTAACTTTCTATTTTCTAAATAGCTTTTTATTAAATCTCTAAAGAGTAAAAATTTTATACCCATTTGAGAATTAACTTCCAAAGTTTCTAATGCTTGAAAAATTAACTTTTGTTCTACACATACGTTTTTTATATACAGGGAACGATATATGAGAGGAAAATAAGATGAATATAAAAATTCCCAAAGTAATTAGATCGCTAATGATGGGAATGTGATACCATTCGAGTCGCATAGTTCACTAATGATGTCGCATCACGAAAATCGCGATGGTCACCAAAAAAACTGTCGCATATGGATATTAGATTATGTCTATTTAACCACAAAAGGGTTGTACCGATGTACCACCCCTATTGTCAGAGATATTCTCATAAAAATATGATGTAATTAGATGATAACAATTTTTAAGTATCAAAATAAAATGGAATAACAAGGGAATAGGGTGTTTTGAATCTTGAAGTTCCTGCTTATTTAAATTGATTTAAATTTAAACGTTTCTGTTATATCTAAATGGGTTATCACAGATTTGTTTTATCTAGAAAACAATTTGTTGAATTTCACGTTCATGAGCGTATAGAATATTTTACAATTTTTGGAATTCTACATCTTCCATTTTTTTTTGTCGTCCTGATGCGTTAAAACGTGTGATAAATTATGCAGAAATATTCTAGAATTGTCGATAAAGCAAAACGGTCGTTTTCGAGTAAATTTAGTAACGCCTCAGCGAGTATGAATCGACGTAGCGTATCCCACAAGGGTCTTATGCGCCGTCAGTAGGGCATCTTTACCGCCAAATTCAAAACGGACTTGCCATCTTGAGTGGTTAAAGTTAATTTTAACCCCGTTTACCGCCAGAAATAGCAAGGAAGTAAATTATACGCATTTGATGTAAGGGTGAAAAAAATAAAAAGATATTTAGAACCAGAGAACTTCAATAAAGAAGTGAACATTATTAAAAGTATTGCTAATAACTATAATTATGAGCCTAATTTTATTAAGAAAATGCTTAAGGAAGACATAAAATAAACTACAACAAAAATTGGTTTTTATTAGCAGTCCATAAACACAAGTGTAAAATATAGAGAAATTATAGAAAAATTATAGAAAAATTATAGAGAAATTATAGAGAAATTATAGAGAAATTATAGAGAAATTATAGAGAAATTATAGAGAAATTATAGAGAAATTATAGAGAAATTATAGAGAAATTATAGAGAAATTATAGAGAAATTATAGAGAAATTATAGAGAAATTATAGAGAAATTATAGAGAAATTATAGAGAAATTATAGAGAAATTATAGAGAAATTATAGAGAAATTATAGAGAAATTATAGAGAAATTATAGAGAAATTATAGAGAAATTATAGAGAAATTATAGTGAAATTATAGAGAAATTATAAAGAAATTATAGAGAAATTGTAGAGAATTTATAAATTATAAAGAAATTAATTATAGAAAAATTATAGAGAAATGATTGATAAATTATCGAGAAATTAATTATAAAGAAATTAATCATAGAGAAATTAATTATTGAGTAATGAATTATAGAGAAATTAATTATAGAGAAATTAATTATAGAGAAATTAATTATAGAGAAATTAATTATAGAGAAATTAATTATAGAGAAATTAATTATAGAGAAAATAATTATAGAAAAATTATAATTATACATAAATTAATTATACAGAAATTAATTACACAGGTATTAATTATAGAGAAATTAATTATAGACAAATTATAGACAAATTATAGACAAATTATAGACAAATTATAGACAAATTATAGAGAAATTATGGAGAAATTAATTATACATAAATTAATTATAGAGAAATTATGGAGAAATTAATTATAAAGAAATTAATAGTAGAGAAATTAAATGAATTGTAAAGAAATTAATTATAGAGAAATTATAAAGACATTATAGAGAAGTTATAGTGAAATTATAGAGAAATTATAGAGAAATTATAAAGAAATTATAGAGAAATTATAGAGAAATTGTAGAGAATTTATAGATAAATTATAAAGAAATTATAGAGAAATTATAGAGAAATTATAGAGAAATTATAGAGAAATTATAGAGAAATTATAGAGAAATTGTAGAGAATTTATAGATAAATTATAAAGAAATTAATTATAGAAAAATTATAGAGAAATGATCGATAAATTATGGAGAAATTAATCATAGAGTAATGAATTATAGAGAAATTAATTATAGAGAAATTAATTGTAGAAAAATTAAACGAATTGTAAAGAAATTATAGAGAAATTGTAGAGAATTTATAAATTATAAAGAAATTAATTATAGAAAAATTATAGAGAAATGATTGATAAATTATCGAGAAATTAATTATAAAGAAATTAATCATAGAGAAATTAATTATTGAGTAATGAATTATAGAGAAATTAATTATAGAGAAATTAATTATAGAGAAATTAATTATAGAGAAATTAATTATAGAGAAATTAATTATAGAGAAATTAATTATAGAGAAATTAATTATAGAGAAATTAATTATAGAGAAAATAATTATAGAAAAATTATAATTATACATAAATTAATTATACAGAAATTAATTACACAGGTATTAATTATAGAGAAATTAATTATAGACAAATTATAGACAAATTATAGACAAATTATAGACAAATTATAGACAAATTATAGACAAATTATAGACAAATTATAGAGAAATTATGGAGAAATTAATTATACATAAATTAATTATAGAGAAATTATGGAGAAATTAATTATAAAGAAATTAATAGTAGAGAAATTAAATGAATTGTAAAGAAATTAATTATAGAGAAATTATAAAGACATTATAGAGAAGTTATAGTGAAATTATAGAGAAATTATAGAGAAATTATAAAGAAATTATAGAGAAATTATAGAGAAATTATAGAGAAATTGTAGAGAATTTATAGATAAATTATAAAGAAATTATAGAGAAATTATAGAGAAATTATAGAGAAATTGTAGAGAATTTATAGATAAATTATAAAGAAATTAATTATAGAAAAATTATAGAGAAATGATCGATAAATTATGGAGAAATTAATCATAGAGTAATGAATTATAGAGAAATTAATTATAGAGAAATTAATTGTAGAAAAATTAAACGAATTGTAAAGAAATTATAGAGAAATTGTAGATAATTTATAAATTATAAAGAAATTAATTATAGAAAAATTATAGAGAAATGATTGATAAATTATTGAGAAATTAATTATAAAGAAATTAATCATAGAGAAATTAATTATTGAGTAATGAATTATAGAGAAATTAATTATAGAGAAATTAATTATAGAGAAATTAATTATAGAGAAAATAATTATAGAAAAATTATAATTATACATAAATTAATTATACAGAAATTAATTACACAGGTATTAATTATAGAGAAATTAATTATAGACAAATTATAGACAAATTATAGACAAATTATAGAGAAATTATGGAGAAATTAATTATACATAAATTAATTATAGAGAAATTATGGAGAAATTAATTATAAAGAAATTAATAGTAGAGAAATTAAATGAATTGTAAAGAAATTAATTATAGAGAAATTATAAAGACATTATAGAGAAGTTATAGTGAAATTATAGAGAAATTATAGAGAAATTATAAAGAAATTATAGAGAAATTATAGAGAAATTGTAGAGAATTTATAGATAAATTATAAAGAAATTATAGAGAAATTATAGAGAAATTGTAGAGAATTTATAGATAAATTATAAAGAAATTAATTATAGAAAAATTATAGAGAAATGATCGATAAATTATGGAGAAATTAATCATAGAGTAATGAATTATAGAGAAATTAATTGTAGAAAAATTATAGAAAAATTATAGAAAAATTATAGAAAAATTATAGAGAAATTATAAAGGAAGTATCAAGAAAATTATGGAGAAATTAATTATAAAGAAATTAATTATAGAGAAATTAATTATACAGAAATTAATTATACAGAAATTAATGATACAGAAATTAATTATACAGATATTAATTGTAGATAAATTCTCGTAGAAATTAAATGAATTGTAAAGAAATTAATAGTAGAGAAATTAAATAAATTGTAAAGAAATTAATTATAGAGAAATTAATTATAGAAAAATTAATTATAAAGAAATTAATTACAGAGAAATTAAATGAATTGTAAAGAAATTATAGAGAAATGATCAAGAAATTCTGGACAAATTATTTATAAAGACATTAATTATAGAGAAATTATAGAGAAATTATAAAGAAATTATAGAGAAGTTATAGTGAAATTATAGAGAAATTATAGAGAAATTATAAAGAAATTATAGAGAAATTATAGAGAAATTGTAGAGAATTTATAAATAAATTATAAAGAAATTAATTATAGAAAAATTATAGAGAAATGATAGATAAATTATGGAGAAATTAATTATAAAGAAATTAATCATAGAGAAATTAATTATAGAGTAATGAATTATAGATAAATTAATTATAGAGAAATTAATTATAGAGAAACTAATTATAGAAAAATTATAATTATACATAAATTAATTATACAGATATTAATTATAGACAAATTAATTGTAGAAAAATTAAACGAATTGTAAAGAAATTAACTGTAGAGAAATTATAGAGAAATTACAAAGGAAGTATCAAGAAAATTATGGAGAAATTAATTATACAGAAATTAATGATACAGAAATTAATTATACAGATATTAATTGTAGAGAAATTAAATGAATTGTAAAGAAATTAATTATAGAGAAATTATGGAGAAATTAATTATAAAGAAATTAATTATAGAGAAATTAATTATAGAAAAATTAATTAAACAGAAATGAATTATAAAGAAATTAATTACAGAGAAATTAAATGAATTGTAAAGAAATTAATTATAGAGAAATGATTAAGAAATTATGAACAAATTATTTATAAAGAAATTAATTATAGATAAATGAATTATATAGAAATTAATGTAAATATGTATTTTCAACATAATAGAATAGTATCAAGTGTTAATATACAGTGGAATTCGCCTTCTTTGGGGCTAATTTCATAATAAAACCGCAAAGACTTTATTTACTAAAGCAATCTTTTATTTAAAATTCACGTTAGAATTTATTCAAAAGAAGTCATAAAAATTTTCTCTACAAAATTTTACAATATTAGTATTGTTGATTTTTATTTAATTATAACTGGAATGGGCACAAAAATAAATAAAACGTATACAAAGGAGCTAGAGGGCGCAATAAAAACTTTTTAAAACAAAAGTCAAATTCTCTTCTCTTGTATACTGACGGTATATAGTCAATTAAATTGAACTTGTAAAACCAACAAGAGATAACAATAGTTACATTTAAATTAAAATTTATTCATCTTGTATACTTTTTTTAAATAGTTTCCATTCTATTCCATTTATTTTCTCTAATATGTAAATAAGGGATAGCAAAATACAAAGGAAGCGGATCTTACTACGACCTTATTACAGCATCCATACCTCTCTGTCCCAAATCTAAATACATGCGATTATCACTTAAAATTGACAACGGAATTGAAAGAAGGGCATAACGATCTATTTTTTTCTTTATTTCAGTATTCAGTTCCTGTTTTCCAACCCTTCCAAGGGTAGTTTTAGTTCCTCCGGATGGGATGGGAAAAAGGTTGCCTGGTAATGTGGCCCATATCGGAATCAAGTCCCGTATTTAGATTATCGTATCGAACAAAAGACTTCGCTAGTTTCTCACAGTTACGTCACATGCACATGCCGTTGGAGGTGAACAATGCATGGTGCCAGTTCGCAACTTTAGGGACCCATGAGAATTTTTACTAAAAATCTTGATATTACCGAACGGAGGGGTGGGTTTTCGTTTGAACGGCTTTATTTGTGTTATATTTATTATATATGTTCACGTTCCGGTTGATAAATACATTTTAAATTATGATAATGGTGTCTTCTTCACCTGTCTGGAAATGATTTCACGGGGCTTGTAGAGATGTACCTACTACCTGAATTTATTATCTTTACGTTTACTATGTTTACATGTGTATATTTTGAATTTTGAAAGGATACCCTCGTTTCTTTTTCTAATCAATATTTTTATTATAATTAATGATATTTACTATATTTAGTACTAATATACATTAACTAAACAGTGATGTTGTAGATTTTCAAATCGTCACGAATAAAAATATAGTGGTAGTCAACCCTAAAGCCCTATAACCGTGACAGGAATGCCCCATACTCATTTTTCGGCAGTATCCGATATCCAATAACAAAACCGGGCTAAACCAAACATTAATAAACCATTTTAAACGAGAATAAAGTCATTAAAATTAACGCTGATTTGAAAACAGAGAGCCCCTATATTTTTGTTATTCCCATAAAGTCAGGATAACAGTTCTCATTTCATATTACCATAAATGCAATTTATTTCCAATTCACACAAAATATGAGATTTATTTACCAGAAAGCATGGTATTTAATAAAAATAAACCATAAAAATGTCGCAATTAACGTTCATTGAAAGTAAGTGCTTAATAAGTGTATAATCGGAACTTAATTTCCATTTTGATTGATAAAAAGTACAAAAAACAACGATCCAAAGATACTACCTTGTAGCACACCGATGTCATTATTAGGATGACATTTTTTATTGTTTAGCAATTATATTTTGAATTTTAAACTAGTTTACTTTAATACAGATTTAATATTATCGTTAGTTTAAAAGGTAGCCTACAAAATAGCAAAGAAAAATTATGGAATACATTTAAAAAAATTAAAAAAAAAAGGATTATCCTATGAAAACCCCTAGAAAACATTTACTGGGAAACAATTATTGGAAAACATTTAGTGTAAAAAAATATGCTGTAAAACATTTACTGTAAAATAAACATTTACTATAAAACATTTACTGGAAAACTTTTACTGGAAAACTTTTACTGAAAAATATTTACTGGAGAAAACATTTACTGAAGAGAACATTTACTGGAGAAAACATTTACTGGAGAAAATATTTACTGGAGATAACATATGTATACAGGAAAACATTTTATATAAAACTTTTACTGAAAAGCATTTATTGGAAAACATTTACTGGAAAAAACATTTACTGGCGAAAACATTTACTGGAACAAGCTTCTCAACAAGCTAAATTACAAAATATAGACATTATTTATGATTACTCAAAATAATTATTCCAAGAAACATAGTACACTAGAATCATAAAAAGATGGAAAAATGTATATGCTTTGTACCTATAAAAATAGACATAAATTTCTTTATTTTTGTTATGTTACTCACCGAAATATGTTCGTAGGTGACGCTGTAATCCGTGTAAGCGCAAAGTAGGTCTATGGGAAGAAGATTGGTGCTCCTGATTTTCGAAGATATCAAAAGACACGTCGCTCCAAGCAGTTGAAGCTGTTGTCTCTTGATCGGACAAACGCAAAGGAATCTGTCCATTATGTTGATGGCCAGAGGTAGGATTTGATCTTCGCACATTTGTTCCTCGCATACCTGCAAAAGAAATAGGTTATTATCACCAATTTGATAAGATTAGTCTGATAACAACAGGTATACTACTGGACTGAACCTGCTTTTTAGTTTGAAGCAGGAAGAGGTACTATGAAAACTCCCGGAAAACATTTACTGTAAAACATTTTCTATAAAACATTTACTGGAAAACTTTAATGAATAACTTTTACTGGAAAACATTTACTGGGGAAAACATTTAATGGAGAAAACATTTAATGGAGAAAACATTTACAGGAAAACATTTGTTGGAACAAGCTTTCCAACAAGCTAAACTACAAAATATAGACATTTTTTAAGATTACCTAAAATGATTATTATAATAAAAAATGCATAAAAGACAGATTGCCGTGATTTTGGTCAACATAAGTAGGTGTATTTATGTAGCATGGGCTAAAATATACATTAATAACTTCACTAGTAATCTTAAAACAATGTCACTGGCTTGTTTAAGATAACTAATACTTAGATTTCTTGTTTTACCAGATCACGTGGTGTACAGGTGTTGTTGAAGACTTGTTTTAATGAAAAGAGTTGCTAGATGTCTGGAATGATGAACAAGATCTAATTATAAATACCTATTATGGGTAGGGAACCAGGAAACTAGTCAGAAAACAATGTAAAATGTAGACCAAGATTTACATGGATACAAGAATTTAAAAAAGGTCTGAAAAAGTGAGAATGTAGTCCCATTATTTACCTATAGATTTACAGTTTCTTGTAAAATAAAAAGGTTGGGTCATTAAATTAAAACAACAAATGTATATTAAATCATATTAAACTTTTTAAAAGAGTTATTGGCATTAAGACAAGACAACTTTGAAATGTGACAATCATTATAGCGTAAAAAGACAACCTGGGGAACCCTGGCAAGACATTCATCCGGCTCCCCTCTGCCTAAAAGACCCAAAGAATATTGTTTAAATAAAATTCAATCATTAATTAAAATAACATCGATAACTATCTGTAGATTCGTCAACAGACAGTTTACATAAATTGTTAATTTTTGTTTGATTAGATTGTGAAGGTGTTAAAACAAGAAAAGCTCCTAAAATCGTGGGACACCGTGGCATTGCCTCGAACTGCCATATGATAGTTACGCCACTGGCGTCAATAAATTTCTTAGAACCACGTACCTACTAGATCAAAGAACATGCTTGTAATTTATTGTTATCTTTTTTCTACACATACACATGTAATGTGACAAAACAAAAATAGACTAACAACCTGCAGCATCCAAGTTGGAAAATAAAAATATTGGTTCATTAAATTAAAATATCGAATGTTTATTAAATAATATTGAATGTATCGACGTATTAATCTTTCTGAAGTAGAAAATTACAAATCAAATTGTTACTGTATAACTTTTAAGACTGTCAACACGAAACAAATCAATAATGTACAGCATGACAGTACCTACTAGATCAAGAAAATCTTATAATTTATTATTACCATCTTCTTTTTACACAGGTATTAAGACGAAACAAAAACACACTAACCTCCAGCATCCAAGTAGTAACGACTTTCCTCATAAACGGTTGAATGTCATTTTGAACAGTTTGAAAATAATCACATTTCGGTATCGAAAACACTTCGTCGTTAAGTAAATTGTTTATAACGCGACCATCATTAAAAATACTTCTGTCCCTTTCAGCGGTACAGCTGTTCGCGAAATTTTCGGTGCAGGTAAGATCCATTTTAATTAGTAAACACTTTTAAGCAAACAAAAACAATGTAGTAAATGTTTGTTGACAATTTTAAATCCGTCACGCCGCAATTTGAATTTCAAGTCGATGCGCAACAAGCTACCACAGCAATCGCTAGTGAAACTGACTTTCCGAAAAGGGCAACAAGTAGTTTTGTTCGTAGAATTCGGAGACGCGCATGCGGTTTCGAGTGTTGTCGTATAAACACCTGGACTTCGAGTATTCGAGAATCCAATCCTGCCTGCTGCTGGTCTTGTTTTTCCTCTTACCTTTCCTGCACCCTTTTATAATGTATTTTAATATTATTGTATCCACGACACAGTGATGTGATTGTGTTCTACCTGCTTTCTGCTTAGATATTTTCTAGCATCTGCTAGTTTTTTTGATAGAAAGCTTAGATGGATTTAGGGGTTCTTGTACAGTTTTACTAAAAAATCTGCTTTTTCACCTGCAGCTTGCAGGTAAAAATGTGTTTCAGGAATATTTTAAAAGCCAAATTTTTATAAATTAAATAGTTATGGTCACCCAGTTGTCTATAATTTATCTTTTATTTGACCATTGTCTAGTTTTTTTGTTGAGATGAAATTGTCTTCAACGTTTTTTTTTTGTTGAAACAGATACCTATTCCCCGTTTAAAAGTTTATTTTTTTATTTTAAAATAAATAAAACTTTTAAAAGTGGAACTAAACCCTTTATATTGCAAGTTTTTTCGGAAAGTGTGCCACTTCTTTCCGAGATTTTCAGATAGGTAATAATACTTTTTGTGAATGAAAACCATTTACCTACTACCTATTTTTTATTGTTGTTTTACGAGGTATATTACCTACCTAATATTTCCTTTTTTAAATAAATTTTACGTTTTTGTCCACTATATTTTTTAACATGAATGATTTCGCTAATATAGACCAGGAAATAGAGTAATAGAATAAAATAATAGAATAAAAGCTAAAACTAGGTAGGTATATTGGTCCAATTTAATGTTCTTTTCAGTGCATCTGGCTTGCATTTTTTTAAGGATGTTATTTTTTTTTAAACGTCATTTTTCAATTTATGACTAATAAATTGTTTTAAGTAACCCCACAGAATAATCCACATGATTTAAATCCATGGATGAACTAGCTGGCCATTGCAGTAGAATGTTTTATACCTTATTTTTTTGTATTGATCTGTTACTAGGTAGTTATATGCCTAAATATTTCCTTTTCTAAAGAAATTTTTCTTTAGTAATTTCTATGATAGACCAGGAAATAAAGTAGATTTATCCGTAAAAAAATATAATACAGCTAAAACTCGGTAGGTACCCAGACAACACACCAAATCCCAGAGATATCCACAGAATATCTTTTGTGGATATCCAATATATCCACAGGATATCAGAAATATTCCGTGGATCTAATATGGATATCCAAATGTCCGTCTATATCCAGAATATAGAAGATATCCTAATGGATATCCAGCAAAATATCTAATGGGTATCTTCCAGACAATACAAGAAATCCCAGAGATATCCACAGAATATATTTTGTGGATATTCAATATATCCAATATGGATATTCAACCAAATGTCCGTCTATATCCCAGGATATAGAAGATATTCGGATATTCAGCAAAAATTTTTATGGGTATCTTTAGTAGAGGTTCATAAGTAACCAATGATTATTGAATAACGTCGAAAGAAAATAGCAGAGATAAAAAATATTTTCAACACTCAAAATAGTTTCAACACTCTGCCTTTGATTTTGCCCACTAAGGAGAAAGTCATCCTTATTAGGACTCTAGTGGACTCTAGTGGACTCTAGTGGATATCCACGATGGTTTGCGTTTGCGCCTAGACTTTGATATATTTAGTGAGATATTGAATAAACCTTAAAAAAATTAATTTTAAATATCTGAACGGTATTATTAGCCACAATGGCGAGCACAATGGCGTAATTTTTTAATAATTTGCTATATAATTACTATTATTTATGGACATTTGCATGTCTATAAATTACATCTCATGGATATAAAATGGATATCCAACGTGGACTGGACATTCAGTGGATATTGGGATGTTCAGTAGATATCCAAAGGATTTGGTGTGCTGTCTGGGTAGAGATTAGTGTTGCCAGAATATGTTTTGTCTAAAAAATGTACCAGATTCTATAAAAATGTACCAGATTCTATAAAATGTACCATATTTTTCAAATTGTGAAATGGTTTGGTTCAATTAAGAGCGAAAAACCTTTATAGAGAACGAACACAAACAAGAAAGAACCCAACGATATATTTTACACGTCAAATGGAAACATATACTGAAAAAAGTACTAGATTTTGCTTCGAGTGTACTAGACCAGATTCTTAGAGAATGTACTAGATCTAGAACAATTGTAATAGACAGGCAACACTGGTAGAGATATATATGTTAGTCCAATTCGATGTTCTAATTTTTTTAGGGACGTTTTTATATATTCTTTTAAAATTTCAACGTTATTTTCCCAATAATGACTGAAAACGAATTGTTTTAAGTAACCCTACAGATAAATCCAGATTATTTAAATCCTCGCTCACTGGTCATTGCATTTGACAAATGTTTGCATATTCTTCTTACATTTTTGTAATTATTTCACTAAAGCAGAGAAATATTCAACTTCTGTTTGGATTATTATTAGTTTTGGAACAAGCAAAAACTTTTATAAAGAATAAAATTTTTTCTAAAATGTAAAAATAAAAAAGTTTTTCCTTTTCAGTCCATCCGGGATCCGGGGACACATCCTGTATATAGAATGGAATGTAAGTATATTGTATATTTGTTTAAAAATATTTTCTTTTCGATATTAAAAATTAAACATTAAAGATAATTTAGTTGCATACCTTGAAACTACTTTTTTAAGACTTGCAAACTACTTTGTCCACGGCCACAGACACAGTAGGAGTTGAATATAGTAAAATGAAACTTTAAACAACATGCCAATTTTGATATATCCCATTATCCCATGATATAAAAAGTCACAGAGAAATAATTTAGCCGACGAAATCTCGTCGAGTTCGCGCATGACATATTGTGGTGTGGAATATTGGCCATGAAATTTATTTTCACGCGCCGTTTTTGAACAGCTGCTATCTCAAATTCGTAAAATCCACGCCTTCCACCACAATATATGTCGCCGTAATGTAGTATCAATTGGCGTAATATCTTTTTTGTATAGTGTCATGGATATATTACAACTTTTCTCTTTTTGACATCAGCGATCTTATAAACAGACAAAATATTAAAGCAAAAATTTTTAGAATAAAAACACTAAAAGTTATTATCAATTATTCTTGTCCTTAAATGTTTTTGTAGATACATTTTAAAGCAATAAATATAGTAACTACTATAATAGTAGTTACTACATTAAAGGTAGTTCACTAATAATTAGTGAACTATCTTTAAATGTTATTTTACTTTTTGGAGGTAATTTTTAGTTTTTTATTTTTTGAATAGCTTCTAAAATATCAGGTTTTCCTAATGATATTCCCCAGTCATGCCTAGGATTTGCCAATTCAGGCAGCGTACACTAGAGATAAAACAAATTTTACACTTCTCCTCCATATTTATACAATCTTTTCAGCATCAAACTCTTTACTGAACAACCCCCCGGATACCTGATGTACTGGAACCTGGACGTCATCCCCGAGAATTTTGCTGACAAGATCGCCAAAAACAACCCGAAAATCATTGTGGTGGCATTTTTTTGGGGCGCTGAATCAAAATTTCACGTCAAAAACGACCCTCTGAACACCTGGTGCACTAGAACTGAACGCAGACCTCATCTCCGTAAGTTTTCCTCACACAATAGGAAAAGACGAACCGAAAATCGTTATAGGGGGGTTTTTGGGGTGCTGAATTCAAATGTAGCATCGGCGAATACCCCCTTGACACCTGGTGCGACCGGACTTGGACGTCATCCCCAACAATTTTCCTGACAAGATCGCCAAAAACAACCCAAATCATTGTAGGGGCATTTTTTTGGGCGCTTAATCCATATTTCACGTCGAAAACGATCTCCTGAACACCTGGTGCACCGGAACCTGGACGCGGATCTCATCTCCGTTGGTTTTCCTAACACAATCGAAAAAGACGAACCGAAAATCGTTATGGGGGGTTTGAATTCAAATGTGGCATCGGCGAATACCCTCTTGACACCTGGTGCGCCCGAACCTGGACGTCATCCCTAAGAATTTTCATGACAAAATCGCCAAAAACAACCCGAAAATCATTGTGGGGGCGTTTTTTTGGGTCGCTGAATCCAAATTTCACGTCGAAAATAACCCCCTGAACACCTGGTGTACAGGAACCTGGACGCGGACCTCTACTCTGTGAGTTTTCCTCACACAATCGAAAAAGACGAACCGAAAACCGCTATGGGTGGTTTTTTGAGGCGTTGAATCCGAATTTCTCGTTGAAAACGACCCCTCCAACACCTGGTGCACCGGAACCTGGCCCTGAACGTCTTCTCCGTGGGACTCTCCCAAAATTCAGGCGGGGAAGGAGATAAATTCGGCACCCGGGGTGTTTTTGGGTCGCTAAATTCAAATGTGGCATCGTCGGACACCTTCCGGATATATGTTACACCCGAACCTGGACGTTGGTGGGCGGGACGTGGACTTAAGATAAAGTTTCTGTGTATACTTACACAAAAGCGTTGGGAGAAAAGTGAAAGCCCACTTGGCAAAGTTGGGAGATCTAGCCGGAGATTATTCTCGTGTAATTCTCCTCGCTCTATTCAAACCCGGCATTTAGAATTTTACAGGACTGGGTCAACTTTTTCGTAGGCCCCAGGCGATAGTTGCACATCAATGAATGTGCGAAATTATGAGACGATTTTTGGTTAGTCTTTTGCGATCGTGTCTGGAAACCCCTCGGAGATGACTTTCAGCCCGAGGTTCCGGTACACCAGGTGTTGGGAGGGTCGTTTTAGCCCAGGGCCGTCGAGATCCAGATCGGGCCCCGGGACAATTCTCAAAGTCGGGCCTCGTGACAATTTTATAAAAAATTAGGCTTTTTTAAATGTCACATTTTTTCTAAAAAATTAAAAAATAAGGTCTTTCAGCAAAACCTTCACTGAATCTGAATCTAAAGAAAAAAAGGTCTTCAAGCAAATACTTCTCCGAAGGGCCGCCGAGAGCCAGGCCGGGCCCCAGGACAATTCTCTTGATCGGGCCTCGGGCCCCGTGACAAAAAACAGCTCTTCAAACAAAAACTTTTCCTCTTCTAGTTCTAGTTCAATTGAGTTTCTAAAAAAAATCCCCAATTCTTCCTCTGCTTCAATTGCTTTTTCTAGTCCTCAAAGCAAAAACTTTTCCTCCCCTACTTTTAAAATTTCTTAAAAAAAAAACCTCAAAATTAAGTTGGGCTCCCTTTATATCGCTGCCGGTCTTCCATTTGAGTCCAAGCCCCGGGAATTAGTCCCGGCACCCTCCCCCCCTCTAGTCGCCCCTGCAGTTCTCCGCTGAAGAAGTAACAAACGTCCTCACTAAACTTGCCGGGCCTCCCTTATGCCGCTGCCTATACACTTGAGCCCGGGTCCCGGGAATTACTCCCGGTCCTGTCAGCGCCCTAAAAAAAACCCATAACGGATTTATTGGGTTCGTCTTTTTCGATTGTGTGAGAAAAACCTTTGGAGATGACGTTCAGGGCCAGTTTCCGGTGCACTAGGTGTTCGGGGGATCGTTTTTGACGTGAAATTTGGATTAAGCGCCCAAAAAACGCCCTTTCAATGATTTTCGGGTTGTTTTTGGCGATTTTATCAGGAAAATTCTCGAGGATGACGTCCACGTCTATGTTTGGGCGCACCAGGTATCCGGGGGGTGTTCGCCGATGCCACATTTGAATTCAGCATCGAGTTTATCTCCTTCCCCGCGTGAATTTCGGGAGAGTCCTACAGACATGACGTTCATCGGCGTTCCTGAGCTCCAGGTCAGCTGTGGGTCAATTTGAACATCATAATCGTGATCAGCAACCTCGAAAGCCCCCCAAGAACTCGATTTGGGCCAGTTCTGACTCTTATTTACAAAGTTCTTCAATCTTCCAAAAGCTGTCTCACAAAATGCATTTTTAGCTGCAGCACTGCAATTTCCGGTTTGTATAAGATAAAAAGTAGGGACATTTTTTTCCAAAAAATGTTTGGATGCAAATACAAAAACCGCATTCCGATCTTAATCTAAAAAATTCCACGGTTTTGCTTCAATGCCTCGACTAACAAGGTATATAACAAATATTTTTCAATACCTATAAATTTAGCTATTAGATATACCTACATTAAATCGTTATTCATCATTGACTTCTTGGAAATTTTTGATGTCAAGGTGTAAGTTAATGACAAGTGGGGAGAGAAAGGTTTCAGCTTAGATTACAGAAAGTAATCTGAGGGTTCAAAATTTAAATATCAATTCGCAAATAAAACAAAACCTTTGGCAAGAATAAACTTTATTGTTCTAATAGTCCATCACATTTTATACAAATGTCAGACCTATTTATCCAGAAGTGTTCATTCTGTTTGTTTATATTTTATAATAACGAAAAAAACTAAAAAAAAAAAAAAAAATGTAAAAAATATTAAAAACAATTCAACGTAGTGATAAATTTTGAATGGTCAAGTTTTTAAATATGTAGTGATCAAAAAACATGTTTCTAAACTAGGCTTTGGAAAAATTAAAATATGTCAATTCTCTTCTTCTTTTTAAATGCCAGTTTGGATTTAAATTAGAGCAGTGCACGATTCGTATCTCTATCTGTGCCGTTCATGGTCTACTTTAGTATCATTTTTTGTGGATCACTCTTAAATATTAATATGGAAGTGATGAACAAAAATATTTCTAGAGTAGACTTATGACACTGAAATTACAATTGGTTTTCTTTTTTTTTTTTTTGATCACACGTTATAAAAAAGGCGCCATAATTAAAAATAAATATGTCAGAGTTTTAAGAACAGATTAAACACTTCTATTTTCTAACACACGATAGAGACAGGCTTTTTTTTATCATTTTCAATGAATATTTCTTAGAAAGCTTTATATATAACAAAATTGTAGGAATTGACATGAAACTGTCAAAAAATTAGCAAAGAGACTTAAATGTACAAATTTAGAGGTTTATCTCTTGAGTTTTCCCCTTTTTTTGACATAGAAGAATAAGAACTTTTGACAAAAGTTTTTAACAGATTTACACGCCTTTTAAGAAACGTTTAATCGAAAATGATCAAGAAAACCCTTTATATCTAAACGAAAATTATACAACATATCCTAAAAGTCATTTATCTCTTTCAAATACATTATTTCAAACGCTGAAACGTATATACACCGGGCGTCCGAATAAAAAACGACACTGTTAGCGTATGTAGGATACAGAAAATACGGTGTACAACGATTTGAGATAGGAAATAATGTCTCAAATAAAAGTTATAGAGGGCAATAAAATCTATGTTCCAAAAGAACTGATAAATGTTTTTTCAATGAAACACTATACCGGGTGTTCAAATTAAAGTGTTACAGTTAAATGCCGCCGAAAATATGCATTTTAGAAAAAAAAATTTCTACTAAATCTCCTCGAAAATGGGGCAACCAAAACTTGGGATCATTTTATTCTAAGTTTTTCAAATGGAACACCCTATATATTTTCACTCAATTGAATTCCTTTGAAAGAGCATTTCTCAAAAATAAAAAATTAATAGTTTTATATACGAGGTGATTCGAAATATATTGTGAGATTTGTGTCACAAAATGTGTTCATTAAACACCAAATATCTCAAAATCAACAATTTGCAATGAGAAAATTTTTCCACATAATATCCTCGAAAATGGTGCATTTTGATTTCCTATCAAAATGCACCAATTTCGAGGATATTTGGTGAAAAAATTTTCTTATTTAGAATTGTTGATTTTGAGATATTAGATGTTGAATGAATACATTTTGCGACACAAATCCCACCATAAATTTCAAATCACCTGGTATAAACCCTTACAATTTTGTATTTTTGAGAAATGCTCTTTCAAAGGAATTCAATTGAATGAAAATATATAGGATGTTCAATTTGAAAACCTAAGAAAAAACTGATCCTAAGTTTTGGTTGCCCCTGTAGAGGAAAAGCCCCATTCAATAAAATTATGAATAGGAAATCAAAATCCACCATTTTCGAGGATATTTGGTGAAAAAATTTTCCTATTTAGAATTCTTGATTTTGAGATATTAGGTGTTTAATGAACGAATTTTGTGACACAAATACCACCATAAATTTCGAATCACCTGGTATAAACCCTTACAATTTTTTATTTTTGAGAAATGCTCTTTCAAAGGAATTCAATTGAATGAAAATATATAGGATGATCCATTTGAAAAACTAAGAAAAACTGATCCCAAGTATTGGTTGCCCCTGTATGGTAAAATCTCCATTCGGTAAAATTATCAATAGGAAATCAAAATGCACCATTTTCGAGGATATTTGGTGAAAAAATTTTCTTATTTAAAGTTGTTGATTTTGAGATATTAGGTGTTTAATAAACACATTTTGTGACACAAATTTCCCCCTTAATTTTGAATCGCCTGGTATAAACGTACAAAATTTTATATTTTTATATGGTAATTCCAAGTTTTGGTTGTATGAGAAATTATGAACAGGAAATGAAAATGCACCATTTTCGAGGATATTTGGTGGACAAATTTTCTGTTTCCGAATTATAAATTTTGAAATATTTAATGTTGAATGATCCCTAAATTTCGACCCACCTGGTATATAAACTCACACAACTCTATATTTTTTAAGAAACGCTCTTCCAAAAAGAATTTAATCGAATAAAAATATATAGGGCATTGCTTAAAAAAAAAACAACTTTGATAAGTCACACTTTTTAGAACACCCTGTATATTAGTAATTATTTTTTGGACATCATTTTGATTCCCATCTACAACTATTATTTAAGACATTCTTTCTTATATCAAATTAGGAAGCAACTATCATTTACTCACGCATCGTTGACACACCCTGTATGTAAATTTTTGAAAAAAAAAAAAAAAATTATAAAAGTGATCAAGAAAATTCGTTGGAAAATATTTTCAAATTTCTAACTTAACCAATAGATGGCGTAATACTTACAACCGATGATATTAATTAAATTTTCAACATAACTTAATTTGACATTTTTTTTTTGAAAAAAATCGAAAATTTGTTATTAGCTATGAAAATTACGCCATTTAGCGATGAATTTAGCAATTTCTAAATTATTTCCTGGAACCGCTTTCGTTAAAAACTTATCAGGACACCCGATATACGATTTTAGAGGAGAAACTGTATAACTGTATATTTTTAGGTCTTAAATAAATTTCATGCAAAAATAACGTATAATAACTTTGATCAAAATATATACAAAAAAAAAAATAATAATAATCACATTTTATATAATAATTTTAAGACTAATATTACACAAAAAAAAAACAAAATATCACTAAATAGAAATATCATTGGTAACGAATCTGATCAAGAAAAGGACTAGATTGTTTAAGGTTTATGTCTCTTTGTACAGGGTGGGCAAGTATTTATGTCGAATTCTTAATTAAAAAAAAAAAAAAGAAGAAAATTGGATAAACAAGAAATAGACGAAAGTCATAATATGAGATCCATTTAAAAATATACAAACAATGAGAAAGAAATCCATTTAAATTACATTTTAGGCATATTCTATATAAATTCATAGAAACTGTCAAAGCCTGTCAATAGTTTAAAAAAAACTATACTTGGTGATTCATTTAAAATTAATTGTTACAAGAATTAGATATCGAATTTAATTTTTTTTCTCTAAATTTTATTGAATTTTTTTTCACCGACATCCGAGTACATGAAACGTTTGTTAATATAAAAATGGTGGATAGAAATGTCAAAAAATATATATTACACTAATACTAATATATCAAAAACTTTAAAAAAATATCTGATGAGGATTTGCGTTTCTAACTTTCCAGTCAAAATAATAAAATACGTTTTTTTTTGTACAGTTTGGCAACATTGCGAAATATTATAAATAAAAAAAAACGAGTCTGTTTGTAGGTACATAAATAAAAAAAATAGGAAAATTTGCTAGGCGTAGAATTTTTTTAAAGTAAATCAAAACTTTTTAGTAATATTAGTCACTTAATTTTTATTTAAAAGCACAAATATTTATAGGTCTCTTCCAACATGGGCGAAAACCGTAATATTACCGTACAAATCATGTGCTGTACACAATTTTTGAGTAAAGCGCACGATTTGTACGGTAATATTACGGTTTTCGCGCGTGTTGCAACAAACCTTATATCTTTTAATTCTATTGTGCTTTAAAATAAAAACAAAGTTACCAATATTACCAAACAATTTTAATTTATTTCTAATAAATAAAAACATTCATTTGCATTGTAGATTATAGACTTTTTCAGGGGCATAAACCTTAAATACGCGACTCTATGTAACTCTAAACGTGCGATGACGGGGAAGATATCCCATCCGACACCGTTTTCTCTAAAACGACGTCTAGTTCGTCCAACGGTAGTAGGATTTGTCTGAGAAACGTTAGCAGCCCTTTTTTTCGAAGAAAAGAAATTTCCTCGTACATTTCGCAGGTCACTTTGCATTTCGACATGGGTACCAACATTCTGTGCAACAGGTGCTCCCTGAAAAAATAAATCATGAGTCTAAAGTTAGGAACTATCAAAAACAGCAACCACGTATATAAAAATAAAGTAAACTAATATGAACTAACATGAATAGTAGACACATAGAGTGGTCGTTAAGAATTAAAAAAACCTTCCTTTTGATGAAAAAAATACGGGGAAACAAAAACACGTACCGCAAGCTGATTAAAGATTATTTTTTCAAAAAAATCGTAGTTTTTTTTTAAATATCTCTTAAAGTAGACGGATTTGAGAAAAAATCTGAAAATTTTGATTTTATGAAGTTAATGAGTTAGAAATATCTCCAAAAATATGAACTTAATGAAAAAGTAAAACGAGAACAATTTTGCAGGAAATAAAATTCTCTACAAAAAAGGTCTCGTTTAATTTTTTCATAAAGTTCATATTTATAGAGATATTCTCAATAATAAACTCATTAAAATCAAAATTTTCAAATTTTTTCTCAAATCCGTCTACTTTAAGAGATATTTTGAAAAAACTAACGATATTATGAAAAAATAAACTTCAATCGGTATTCTTGTTGTTAAAAAAAATTCCCCCGTATTTTTTCATCAAAAGGAAGGTTTTTTTAAAGCGTCGAAAAAAATTTAATTTTTAACGACCCCTCTAATGTCTACGTAAGTTGACCGCATATAAAACACTTTTTTCTACTACCATGCATAAAGTTGTACTTTTTTTTAATAGTGAAAAAAAAATAACTTTTATATCTAATATTAGTGGATAATTTGTACGGTAGTAGAAAAAATATTGTATGCAACTAGTGTTTAAAGTCCTTTTTTTAACGAATGTAAATGTTCATTCATATGAGTTAACTTTACGGTAAATATTTTCTAGGATGGAGTGCTTTATATTCAAAATACGTATAAGATAGATAATATCACTTAAAATGTAATAGTTTTCTATACTTTTAGTATACGCCGTACTTGCGTAAAGTATACGCACTTGTTGCATAAATAACCATTTTATTATTAACTAGCTGACACGATCCCGCTCCGCTGGAATTTCTCAATTTCTATTAATTGCTATTAATTTTTTATCAATTTCTATCAATTTGTATCATTTTATTATTAATTAGCTGACACGATCCCGCTCCACTGGAATTTCTCAAATGTCAATTATTAAATAACAGTTCGTTACTCAAGAGAAATTTTTTCAAGCGATACCTAGCAATTTTTTTTAATTTTTATTAATTTTTATCAATTTCTACCAATCTCTATCAATTTCTATCAATCTCTATCAATTTCTATCAATTTCTATCAATTTCTATCAATTTCTATCAATTTCTATCAATTTCTGTCAATATCTATCAATTTCTATCAATTTCTATTTATTATTTCTATTAATGTCTATTAATGTCTATTAATGTCTATTAATATCTATTAATATCTATTAATGTCTATTAATGTCTATTAATGTCTATTAATGTCTATTAATGTCTTTCTATTAATTTCTATTAATTTCTATTAATTTCTATTAATTTCTATTAATTTCTATTAATTTCTATTAATTTCTATTAATTTCTATTAATTTCTATTAATTTCTATTAATTTCTATTAATTTCTATTAATTTCTATTAATTTCTATTAATTTCTATTAATTTCTATTAATTTCTATTAATTTCTATTAATTTCTATTAATTTCTATTAATTTCTATTAATTTCTATTAATTTCTATTAATTTCTATTAATTTCTATTAATTTCTATTAATTTCTATTAATTTCTATTAATTTCTATTAATTTCTATTAATTTCTATTAATTTCTATTAATTTCTATTAATTTCTATTAATTTCTATTAATTTCTATTAATTTCTATTAATTTCTATTAATTTCTATTAATTTCTATTAATTTCTATTAATTTCTATTAATTTCTATTAATTTCTATTAATTTCTATTAATTTCTATTAATTTCTATTAATTTCTATTAATTTCTATTAATTTCTATTAATTTCTATTAATTTCTATTAATTTCTATTAATTTCTATTAATTTCTATTAATTTCTATTAATTTCTATTACTTTCTATTAATTTCTATTAATTTCTATTAATTTCTATTAATTTCTATTAATTTCTATTAATTTCTATTAATTTCTATTAATTTCTATTAATTTCTATTAATTTCTATTAATTTCTATTAATTTCTATTAATTTCTATTAATTTCTATTAATTTCTATTAATTTCTATTAATTTCTATTAATTTCTATTAATTTCTATTAATTTCTATTAATTTCTATTAATTTCTATTAATTTCTATTAATTTCTATTAATTTCTATTAATTTAATTTCTATTAATTTCTATTAATTTCTATTAATGTCTATTAATAGAAATTAATTTCTATTTTTTTTTTTTTTTTTAAGTTTTTATTTTAATTAGTTTTTCTTTTTATTAATTTTATTATTTTTTATTAATTCTAATTAATTTTAATTAATTTTTATTACATTTTATTAAAAAAATGTAAATATTTGGTTAGACGCTATTTTTTTCTATTGTATATTATTTTTTTTTTATAGGGTTTTCCCGTACTAAAAAATAAATGAATATACATATATCGTAAACCTCTTAATTTTTGAGCTACAGAGTGTTGCAAAAATAACTTTTTTTATCATAATGTTCTTATCACTACAGATATTTTTATGAAATTTTTCACACATTTTTTAACCATTAAGGAGCATTTTTTGACGTAAAATATGTTTTTACATTTTTACGAGTAACGTCCGTACGGGGTTTGAACTGTTATTTTTGAAGAAAAAAAAAAATGGTACGTCACTGCTTTTTCTAAAAACCAAAATTATTTTTGAAATCCTCATTTACTGTAAAAAAATCAAATTTTTATGCAAATTCATTAAATAAAAGTTGTTTATAATATAATTTTCTAAAATTCTTGTCCCATATATAATTTCTCTAAAATGGACCGTATTCAAGATATTTGAGAAAAAGTGTAAATTCCAAATTTTGAAGAAAACTGAAAAACGGATAAAGAAAAAAACATTAAATTTCAAACTTAAGCTGTATTCCCGCCTGAGGTGATTTGATTAGATTTTGGGCAGAGTGGGAACATCTGGGGGGTATTTTATGGGAGGTCGTTTTTATATTTTATGGCATATATCCGTTATGTACGTTTGGAGAAGGAAATTCTTCAAATAAAAGTTACTTTTAATATTATTCTCTATAATTTTTACCTCATACAAAATTTTCCTAAAATAGTCCGTATTCAAGAAATTTAACAAAATGTGCAAAATTTAAGAAAATTGTTACACTAAAGCTACTCGAAATGGGCTCCATTAACTTTCGCTTTGCTCAGATTGTTGCTACATTTATTTTTCAATTTTATTTTGTTGTTTTACACCTTATCCAACAACCTTTAACAACAAATACTCTTGATCTTTTAATTTTTTATCTCATTTTCTATTCAGACTTATACTACATTTTGTTTTTGTGTAATCGACTTTTTACAAAACAATTATTTAGATTCTGATGAAAAAACTATTCGATGCACCCATGGAGATCACAACTTTACTGACAAACGTTCTTATATACTTAAACTATATTTCATTTGTTTATCTGAGATGCCAATGGCCGAGAGCACCCCCACTTTATCCTGTTTAACGATAAAGCGAGTAATAAACGTTTCGTGTAGACTTACCTAACGCTAAGACAAATAAATTGTTGAAATTTCCCGTCTTTGCCCAGAGTTTTACTGGTATGATTGATTTCTTCAATGAGATGGCAGTAGCATCGCCACACAGCCACCGTTTCTTGGTGATTCCTTTCTAAGCTATGCGTACGGTTCCCCGATACTTCTTCCAATAATTCCAACTCGAATTGTTCCTTCACTTTTACTAACAAATAGAAAATTTATCAAAACAATTAATTTAACTAATTAAACTACGCCACTGGGATTAATGAATAGAAACTAAGATAGCTGCACTGATTTGCGCACTATTTGGAATTAGACAGAAATCTGTAACGTCAAATATTTGACACTTAGTGACAATTAAGTGACAGCTGTCACATATATGAAATAATTCTGTCAAATACTTATACAACAAATAATATATCTCGATTATATTATATCTAAATTCTAACTGTATAAACACAAAACGAAACATTTTTAAATGTTTCACACTAAACGCAATTAATTCTATATTATATAGCGTATATTTAATCTAAAAATATTCTTCTTACCGAAATAGTCCCATAAATAATGCTTGCCCATGAACAGTCTGGCCGATTTGAATCCTAGAAGGAATACATTTTCCAAACACGTTACTAAACCGTTATCGCTACAAAGCAGCGCCGTCAAAGTGGTGTGTCTTTCGGATGATCTCCTGTGATGCCATTTTATAATTTTATTTACGCAGTCGCCTGGAATTAAACGTTTATCATCAATTTAAAACTCTAAGCTTTGATGTCGTTTATGAACAATTCGTTTAAACGTCAGTCGTCGAAACATTCATTTAAATAATTTACAGTCACCTGAAATTAAACGTTTAATTTCAATTTAAAACACGAAGCCTTAATATCGTTTATCAACAAATCATTTCAACGTCAACTGTGAAAACATTCATTTTAATAATTTATAAAGTCACTTGAAATTAAACGTTTATTTTCATCTTGAAACACCGTGCCTTAATATCGTTTGTCAACAATTCGTTTAAACGTCAGTCGTCGAAACATTTATTTAAATAATTTACAGTCACCTGAAATTAAACGTTTATAGTCACTTTAAAATACAAAGCCTTAATATCGTTGGTTTACAATTTGTTTAAACGTCAGAAGTTGAAACAGTCACCTGAAATTAAACGTTTAATTTCAATTTAAAACACGAAACCTTAACATCGTTTGTCAACAAATCATTTAAACGTCAACTGTGAAAACATTCATTTAAATAAATTATAAAGTCACCTGAAATTAAACGTTTATTTTCAACTTGAAACACCGAACCTCAATAACGTTTGTCAACAATTCGTATAAACGTCAGTCGTCGAAACATTCATATAAATAATTTACAATCACCTGAAATTAAACGTTTATAGTCACTTTAAAATACAAAGCCTTAAAATATAGTTTGTCAACAATTTGTTTAAACGTCAGAAGTTGAAACATTCAATTTACAGTCACCTGAAATTAAACGTTTAATTTCAGTTTAAAACACGAAACCTTAACATCGTTTGTCAACAAATCATTTAAACGTCAACTGTGAAAACATTCATTTAAATAAATTATAAAGTCACCTGAAATTAAACGTTTATTTTCAACTTGAAACACCGAACCTCAATATCGTTTGTCAACAATTCGTATAAACGTCAGTCGTCGAAACATTCATATAAATAATTTACAATCACCTGAAATTAAACGTTTATAGTCACTTTAAAATACAAAGCCTTAAAATATAGTTTGTCAACAATTTGTTTAAACGTCAGAAGTTGAAACATTCAATTTACAGTCACCTGAAATTAAACGTTTAATTTCAGTTTAAAACACGAAACCTTAACATCGTTTGTCAACAAATCATTTAAACGTCAACTGTGAAAACATTCATTTAAATAAATTATAAAGTCACCTGAAATTAAACGTTTATTTTCAACTTGAAACACCGAACCTCAATATCGTTTGTCAACAATTCGTATAAACGTCAGTCGTCGAAACATTCATATAAATAATTTACAATCACCTGAAATTAAACGTTTATAGTCACTTTAAAATACAAAGCCTTAAAATATAGTTTGTCAACAATTTGTTTAAACGTCAGAAGTTGAAACATTCAATTTACAGTCACCTGAAATTAAACGTTTAATTTCAGTTTAAAACACGAAACCTTAACATCGTTTGTCAACAAATCATTTAAACGTCAACTGTGAAAACATTCATTTAAATAAATTATAAAGTCACCTGAAATTAAACGTTTATTTTCAACTTGAAACAGCGAACCTCAATCAATTCGTATAAACGTCAGTCGTCGAAACATTCATATAAATAATTTACAATCACCTGAAATTAAACGTTTATAGTCACTTTAAAATACGAAGCCTTAATATCGTTTGTCAACAATTTGTTTAAACGTCAGAAATTGAAACATTCAATTTACAGTCACCTGATAATAAACGTTTAATTTCAATTTAAAGCACGAAACCTTAATATCGTTTGTCAACAAATCATTTAAACGTCAACTGTGAAAACATTCATTTAAATAAATTATAAAGTCACCTGAAATTAAACGTTTATTTTCAACTTGAAACACCGAACCTCAATATCGTTTGTCAACAATTCGTATAAACGTCAGTCGTCGAAACATTCATATAAATAATTTACAATCACCTGAAATTAAACGTTTATAGTCACTTTAAAATACGAAGCCTTAATATCGTTTGTCAACAATTTGTTTAAACGTCAGAAATTGAAACATTCAATTTACAGTCACCTGATAATAAACGTTTAATTTCAATTTAAAGCACGAAACCTTAATATCGTTTGTCAACAAATCATTTAAACGTCAACTGTGAAAACATTCATTTAAATAATTTATAAAATTACCTGAAATTAAACGTTTATTTTCAACTTGAAACACCGAACCTTAATATCATTTGTCAACAATTCGTTTAAACGTCAGTCGTCGAAACATTTATTTAAATAATTTACAATAACCTGAATTTAAACGTTTATAGTCGCTTTAAAATACAAAGCCTTAATATCGTTTGTCAACAATTTGTTTAAACGTCAGAAGTTGAAACATTCAATTTACAGTCACCTGATAATAAACGTTTAATTTCAATTTAAAGCACGAAACCTTAATATCGTTTGACAACAAATCATTTAAACGTCCACTTAAAAAACATTAATTTAAATAATTTTTAAAGTCACATGAAATTTAACTTTTATTTTCAACTTAAAACACCGAACCTTAATATCGTTTGTCAACAATTCGTTTAATCGTCAGTCGTCGAAACATTTATTTAAATAATTTACAATCACCTGAATTTAAACGTTTATAGTCGCTTTAAAATACAAAGCCTTAATATCGTTTGTCAACAATTTGTTTAAACGTCAGAAGTTGAAACATTCAATTTACAATCACCTGATAATAAACGTTTAATTTCAATTTAAAGCACGAAACCTTAATATCGTTTGTCAACAAATCATTTAAACGTCAACTGTGAAAACATTCATTTAAATAATTTATAAAGTCACCTGAAATTAAACGTTTATTTTCATATTGAAACACCGAACCTTAATATCGTTTATCAACTATTCGTTTAAACGTCAGTCGTCGAAACATTTATTTAAATAATTTACAGTCACCTGAAATTAAACGTTTATAGTCACTGTAAAATACAAAGCCTTAATATCGTTTGTCAACAATTTGTTTAAACGTTAGTTGTCCAAACATTTGTTTAAATAATTTACACACATTCACACAAACGTTTATTTTCAACTTAAAACACGAAGTGTTAATGTCGTTTTTCAAAAATTTGTTTAGACGTCAGTTACCTGAAATTTAATGTTTATTTTCAATTTAAACACGGAGCATCAATGTCGTTTGTCAATAATTCCATTAAACAAACGTCAGTCATCGAAACATTCATTTAAATAATTTACAGTCACCAGTCAATTTAAAACCTAGAATCTTAATGTCGTTTATCAACAATTGGTTTAAACGTCAGTTGTTTCGTCAACAATCCAACTAAACGTTAGTCTTCAAAATATTAATTTAAATAATTTACACAATCACATTATTTTCAATTTAAAACAATCCGATTAAACGTCAGTTGTTAAAACATTAATTTAAATGTCAAAGTCTTTCATCAACAATCTGTTTAAACGTCAGTGGTCGAAATATTAATTTAAATGTCAATAATACTTACTGGACTGCCTAATTCGTTTGTCAACAATTCAGTTATAGTCATTTGTTAACACTCTGTTAAAACGTCAGTTACCGAAACGTCAAGTCACTAATGAGACATTTATGAAATGACAATCTGCATTAATAGAGAGATAAAAGATAGTACTACACTTTTATATCACGTTATGTTCAATAATATGATTGATGTTTTTACTACTAATAATTTACGGGAATATCATTATTATAGAACTTTCGACTCACCCAACATGACTTGAATTTGCGAAGGTTTCATTTCAGCTCTCTGAAGCACCGCTGGCGACCTCGATCTGGGCGTGGAACGTCCCAAACTACCGCTGTTCTGTATAGTTATCTCTTCGGCTTCTTCTTTTCTAGACATTAAACTGCCGACTAATAGCCTTTCTGTCGAACCATCGTCTACCCCTCGTCCTAACCATCTACCGCACGGAAATCTAAAATGATTTAAATAAATTGTGTTTATTGATATGGAAAAAGCATATGACAGAGTTCTAATAGTGGTGACTGGGAAAGGAAGAAGGATAAGGAGCCATCAAAATTGGTAGTCAGCTGTCTATGATAGGACTTTAGGAGGAAGTAGAGGAATACTTGAAAGAGTGAAAAAAATAAGGACCAGCAGAGGAACTATCTTTTACCCAAACGCCATCATTGAGTTTCTATATCATTTTCGTCGCCAATACGTGTGAATTTGTGGATTAAAAATATAATTACTTGTATGTATGTCCAGTGACATCATTTCGAACAATGATGTATTCAATCATCCACTTTGCATATAGACCAGTGTTGTCATGTCCTATTCTTAAAGTTGTTAAAACTCCCAGGTTTTGATGCTGCAAAAAATGTTATCAGATGACAAACTTTTTAAAAATATTGTAAAAACCAGTTATAATATGAATTAAAAATAGTTAAACAAAAACGGTAATAATAAAACAAATGGTAAAAAACTTCTGGTACCTTGTGTTCGAAATTTAAAGTAGATTTTGGAACAGATATCCGATTAGTTTCGGATAATGTTCCTGATAGAACCATCCAAACGTTGGCAGACGATGTAGTTCCTTTTTTGTTCGGTACTATCACAAGACGATATGGTATCACTAAAAGACAAAATTAAAACATAAATACTACGAAAATTTTTCATTCGTCAAAAGACAAAATTAAAACGAAAGTACTATGAGTATTTTTCATTCCTAAAAGACAAAATTAAAACGAAAGTACTATGAATACTTTTCATTGCAAAAAAACAAAATTAAAACGAAAGTATTCGGATATTTTTCATTCACCAAAAGGCAAAATTAAAACAAAAGTACTATGAGTATTTTTCATTCACTAAAAGACAAAATTAAAACGAAAGTGCTGGGAATTTTTCATTTACTAAAAGACAAAATTAAAACGAAAATACTATGAATATTTTTCATTCATAAAAGACAAAATTAAAACGAAAGTACTATGAGTACTTTTTATTGTAAAAATACAAAATTAAAACGAAAGTATTGGGATATTTTTCATTCACCAAAAGGGAAAATTAAAACAAAAGTACTATGAGTATTTTTCATTCCCTAAAAGACAAAATTCAAATGAAAGTGCTGGGAATTTATTCATTTACTAAAAGACAAAATTAAAATAAAAGTACTATGATTATTTTTTATTCACAAAAGATAAAATTAAAATGAAACTACTAAAAGTATTTTTCATTCCTAAAAGACAAAATTAAAAAAAAGTACTGGGTATTTTTCATTCAGTAAGACAAAATTGAAACAAAAGTACCATGAGTATTTTTCATTCACTAAAAGACAAAATTAAAACGAAAATGCTGGGAATTTTTCATTTACTAAAAGACAAAATTAAAACGAAAATACTATGAATATTTTTCATTGCTAAAAGATAAAATTAAAACGAAAGTACTGAGTACTTTTCATTGTAAAAAAACAAAATTAAAACGGAAGTATTGGGATATTTTTCATTCACCAAAAGGCAAAATTAAAACGAAAATACTATGAATATTTTTCATTCCTAAAAGACAAAATTAAAACGAAAGTGCTGGGAATTTTTCATTTAATAAAAGACAAAATTAAAATGAAAGTACTATGATTATTTTTTATTTACAAAAGACAAAATTAAAATGAAACTACTATAAGTATTTTTCATTCTCTAAAAAACAAAATTAAAACGAAAATGCTTGAAATTTGTCATTCCCAAAAAGACAAAATTAAAACAAAATTACTAAGTATTTTTCATTCACTAAAAGACAAAATTAAAACTAAAGTATTGAACATTTTTCATTCTCTAAAAGAAAATACTATGAGTATTTTTCATTTACTAAAAGACAAACTTAAAATGAAAGTACTATGATTATTTTTCATTCACTAAAAGACAAAATTACAACGAAAATGTTTGGAATTTTTTATTCCCTAAAAGACAAACTTAAAACAAAAGTACTAAAAGTATTTTTCATTCCTAAAAGACAAAATTAAAACAAAAGTACCGGGCATTTTTCATTCACTAAATGACAAAATTAAAACGAAAGTATTGGATAGTTTTCATTCACTAAAAGACAAAATTAAAACGAAACGATTATTTTTCACTCCATATAATACAAAATTAAAACTACTCGTAAACTACCATGAGTATTTTTAATTTCATAAAAGATAAATTAGAACTGAAGTACTATCAGTATTTTTCATTCAGTAAAAGACAAAATTGAAACAAAAATACCATGAGTATTTTTCATTTACTAAAAGACAAAATTAAAACGAAAATGCTGGGTATTTTTTATTCACTAAAAGACAAAATTTAAACGAAAGTATTACGAGTATTTTTCATTCTCTAAAAGACAAAATTAAAACGAAAGTAGGTACTACGAGTATTTTTCATTTACCTAAAAGACAAAATCAAAACTAAAGTACTACGAGCATTTTTATTCACTAAAAGACAAAATTAAAGCGAAAGTATTAACTATTTTTTCATTTAATAAAAGACAAAATTAAAACGAAAGTATTGAGTATTCTTCATTCACTAAAAGACAAAATTACAACGAAAATGTTTGGAATTTTTCATTCCCTAAAAGACAAACTTAAAACAAAAGTACTAAAAGTATTTTTCATTCCTAAAAGACAAAATTAAAACAAAAGTACCGGGCATTTTTCATTCACTAAATGACAAAATTAAAACGAAAGTATTGGATAGTTTTCATTCACTAAAAGACAAAATTAAAACGAAACGATTATTTTTCACTCCATAGAATACAAAATTAAAACTACTCGTAAACCCATGAGTATTTTTAACTTCATAAAAGATAAATTAGAACTGAAGTACTATCAGTATTTTTCATTCAGTAAAAGACAAAATTGAAACAAAAGTACCATGAGTATTTTTCATCTACTAAAAGACAAAATTAAAACGAAAATGCTGGATATTTTTCATTTACTAAAAGACAAAATCAAAACTAAAGTACTACGAGCATTTTTATTCACTAAAAGACAAAATTAAAGCGAAAGTATTGAGTATTTTTCATTCACTAAAAGACAAAATTATATCAGTAATTTTTCATTAATCTAGTTTTTATATATTAAAATTCTCATCTTACCAGTAGTTGGATAAGTGCTGGTAAAACAAAAATAGTCCACGGCATTGAGAGACAGCAGATGATACAAAAATTGCTCACGTTCTTCCTCAGAACGCACGAACGCTAAACGTTTGTACTGCGCCCTGAGCAAATTTTGATCAGACAGCAACGTTCTGAAGTGTTTGGATAATTGTTTTTTCTCTAAAGCCAATCGCACCCAAGCGCGAGCCATTCCTATTGCCGTTTTTACGTCAGTCATTGCTTGTACATTTCTAGAAAAATTTATAAACAAATGGAATTCAATAAAAAGTTGTTATGAAAGAACTGGGTATTTTTTATTCCCTAAAAGACAAAATAAAAACGAAAGTACTAGGTATTTTTGTATTATCTAAAAGACAAATTAAAACGAAAGAACTGGGTACGTTTTATTCCCTAAAAGACAAAATTAAGACAAAAGAACTGAGTATTTTTATTACCTAAAAGATATACAAAATTGAAACGAAAGAAATGGGTATTTTGTATTACCTAAAAGACTAAATTAAAATGAAAAAAACTGGGCATTTTTTATTCCCTAAAAGACTAAATAAAAACGAAAGTAATAGGTATTTTTTTATTATCTAAAAGACAAATTAAAACGAAAGAACTGGGTACGTTTTATTCCCTAAAAGACAAAATTAAGACAAAAGAACTGGGTATTTTTATTACCTAAAAGATATACAAAATTGAAACGAAAGAAATGGGTATTTTGTATTACCTAAAAGACTAAATTAAAATGAAAAAAACTGGGCATTTTTTATTCCCTAAAAGACAAAATAAAAACGAAAGTACTAGGTATTTTTGTATTATCTAAAAGACAAATTAAAACGAAAGAACTGGGTACGTTTTATTCCCTAAAAGACAAAATTAAGACAAAAGAACTGAGTATTTTTATTACCTAAAAGATATACAAAATTGAAACGAAAGAAATGGGTATTTTGTATTACCTAAAAGACTAAATTAAAATGAAAAAAACTGGGCATTTTTTATTCCCTAAAAGACTAAATAAAAACGAAAGTACTAGGTATTTTTGTATTATCTAAAAGACAAATTAAAACGAAAGAACTGGGTACGTTTTATTCCCTAAAAGACAAAATTAAGACAAAAGAACTGGGTATTTTTATTACCTAAAAGATATACAAAATTGAAACGAAAGAAATGGGTATTTTGTATTACCTAAAAAAATAAATTAAAATGAAAAAAACTGGGCATTTTTTATTCCCTAAAAGACAAAATAAAAACGAAAGTACTAGGTATTTTTTTTATTATCTAAAAGACAAATTAAAACGAAAGAACTGGGTACGTTTTATTCCCTAAAAGACAAAATTAAGACAAAAGAACTGGGTATTTTTATTACCTAAAAGATATACAAAATTGAAACGAAAGAAATGGGTATTTTGTATTACCTAAAAGACTAAATTAAAATGAAAAAACTGGGCATTTTTTATTCCCTAAAAGACAAAATAAAAACGAAAGTACTAGGTATTTTTTTATTATCTAAAAGACAAATTAAAACGAAAGAACTGGGTACGCTTTATTCCCTAAAAGACAAAATTAAGACAAAAGAACTGGGTATTTTTATTACCTAAAATATATACAAAATTGCAACGAAAGAAATGGGTATTTTGTATTACCTAAAAGACTAAATTAAAATGAAAAAAACTGGGCATTTTTTATTCCCTAAAAGACAAAATAAAAACGAAAGTAATAGGTATTTTTTTATTATCTAAAAGACAAATTAAAACGAAAGAACTGGGTACGTTTTATTCCCTAAAAGACAAAATTAAGACAAAAGAACTGGGTATTTTTATTACCTAAAAGATATACAAAATTGAAACGAAAGAAATGGGTATTTTGTATTACCTAAAAGACTAAATTTAAATGAAAAAAACTGGGCATTTTTTATTCCCTAAAAGACAAAATAAAAACGAAAGTACTAGGTATTTTTTTATTATCTAAAAGACAAATTAAAACGAAAGAACTGGGTACGTTTTATTCCCTAAAAGACAAAATTAAGACAAAAGAACTGGGTATTTTTATTACCTAAAAGATATACAAAATTGAAACGAAAGAAATGGGTATTTTGTATTACCTAAAAGACTAAATTAAAATGAAAAAAACTGGGCATTTTTTATTCCCTAAAAGACAAAATAAAAACGAAAGTACTAGGTATTTTTTTATTATCTAAAAGACAAATTAAAACGAAAGAACTGGGTACGTTTTATTCCCTAAAAGACAAAATTAAGACAAAAGAACTGGGTATTTTTATTACCTAAAAGATGTACAAAATTGAAACGAAAGAAATGGGTATTTTGTATTACCTAAAAGACTAAATTAAAATGAAAAAAACTGGGCATTTTTTATTCCCTAAAAGACAAAATTAAAACGAAAGCACTATAATATTACAATAACAATTTTTGATGAGGTTACTTACCCGATATCAAACAATATAGACGAAGGTAACTCAGGTAAATCAGCCCTTAATTTCGCATCTTCCAACGGACAATTCCAATTCTCCAAACTAGCCGTCAATCGACTGACATTAGATTGATGCTGATGCAGATCTTTCTTCGTCAGATATTGATATTTCTCTTGGTAAGCGAGTATGTGAGACCACATCGCCGATTTACCGCGTTTCTTCTGTAAACCGTGAGACCAAACGCGTTCTAGAAAATCGCACAAAGAAGTTATGAGCGTGCTTTCTTCGACGGCGCCGAAATTATCCATGGCGTTGTTGCTCGATAGGGTGACGCCTTCGGCGCCTAATTTGGCTAACAGCATTCTTTTGGTTTTAGCTTTACAGTCCTAAAAATGCGCGATAACTTTAATACGTATCGAAATATCTGATGGTATAAAAAGAAACCACCACCTTTATTAGATGATGATGAAATTTTGTTAAACGATGGTTGATCCCCAAGTATTTTTAACTTGGATAGTTGTGAATTGTGGGAGCAGAGTTGATAGAGATCAAGTCACTTTTTTGTTGTTAATAATAAAAATTGCATAAAAGATGTGCTGTCTTTAGTAAATGATCAATAACACGAATATTAGGTGAGTATTTCTAACAAATTCAATTAGAATGGAGATCAACTATCGTTTGGTAAATATGATACATAACAATTATATAATAAACCATTGGATTTTTGTATGTTGCTAATAACTGTTTAGTAGATAGACCTAAAGATAGTTTAGTAACAGAAGATACCCAACATCCACCACGTTTCCAAATTTGTCTATTATGAATCAACACTTATAGTTTTCGAAAAGAAAATTTTCAGGAATGCAATTAAAATTATTTTCGCCATTTCTAAGGATTCTTTTACAAGAAAAATCATACAACTTTCTCGACTAAAAGTAAATAGAAAAACTAAACATTGTTTTTAGGAAAATATCATCCATTTTGCGTTAATATAAAAATATAAAGGTTATAAAACAATTCTGAAACATTTGTAAATAGTAGAAAAGAGACAAATATTATTAGTTACAAAATGATAAATAACTGTTAATAATTTTAGAAACTTTTTGAATACTAATTAATTTAAAACGCGATCAAATATACCTTTGGCTTTTTCTACTGGATCCCTTTATATTCAATAGCATTTTACTTGATGTCCTCAAACGTATTAAACCTAAAATGATAATTGGATGATCATTTTTTATTGTTAGTGTCTGCACAATTATCTTTAAATCATTTAAGATTACTTTCCAGTAGGCAGTAAGGAAAGTATTAGGGATCGTGAGTTTTTGAGTATAGTCGAAGCATTTATAAGGTATATTTCTGTTATTTTTGTTTTGAGAAGAAAACTGTTCAAATCAGATTTGTTTGTGATGTTATTCTCTATAATTTTTGTCATGTACAAGATCTGTTTAAAATGGATTCAGGAGAAATTAGAGGAAAAAGTCAATATTTTCGTTAGTAATGAATATGTGAAAAAATATTATAGAACAGATCAACCTGCAAAATCCGAAACTCCCCTAAAACCCGCCTATTGAAACACCGACATGAATTATCCATCTAGAATGCTCTAGAGTCTAGATAACGATTTTGGCGGATGAATTATTAAAGAAAAAAAAATGGTGGAAGCACCGATCTAAGAACATCTTGGACGACGAAAAAGCAATAAATATACCCATGTATTGTGTTGGATATTGTATGCAAGATAGTAGTTCAAATGTACCAAACTCAAAAATGTTCATTCATGAAGATTTTATGACATAATGAAGCATTTTCATCCTAGAACTGCAAACATTTAATTTCAAAATAGTATTTCAATTGTTACCAAATTCAAAATTATTCATTAGCAAAGAATTTATGATATAATGAAGCATTTTTGTCATAGAACTCCAAAAATATAATTACAAGATAGTAGTTCAAATGTACCAAACTCCAAAATGTCTATTAAAGAAAAATTTATGATATAATTAAGCATTTTCGTCCTAGAACTCTAAAAATATAATTACAAGATAGTAGTTCAAATGTACCAAACTCAAAAATGTTCATTCATGAAGATTTTATGACATAATGAATCATTTTCATCCTATAACTGTAAAAATTTAATTTCAAAATAGTATTTCAAATGTTACCAAATTCAAAATTGTTCATTAGCCAAGAATTTATGATATAATGAAGCATTTTCGTCCTAGAACTCCTAAAATATAATTACAAGATAGTAGTTCAAATGTACCAAACTCAAAAATGTTCATTCATGAAGATTTTATGACATAATGAAGCATTTTCATCCCAGAACTGTAAAAATTTAATTTCAAAATAGTATTTCAAATGTTACCAAATTCAAAATTGTTCATTAGCAAAGAATTTATGATATAATGAAGCATTTTCGTCCTAGAACTCCAAAAATATAATTACAAGATAGTAGTTCAAATGTACCAAACTCAAAAATGTCTATTAAAGAAAAATTTATGATATAATTAAGCATTTTCGTCCTAGAACTCCAAAAATATAATTACAAGATAGTAGTTCAAATGTACCAAACTCAAAAATGTTCATTCATGAAGATTTTATGACATAATGAATCATTTTCATCCTATAACTGTAAAAATTTAATTTCAAAATAGTATTTCAAATGTTACCAAATTCAAAATTGTTCATTAGCCAAGAATTTATGATATAATGAAGCATTTTCGTCCTAGAACTCCTAAAATATAATTACAAGATAGTAGTTCAAATGTACCAAACTCAAAAATGTTCATTCATGAAGATTTTATGACATAATGAAGCATTTTCATCCTAGAACTGTAAACATTTAATTTCAAAATAGTATTTCAAATGTTACCAAATTCAAAATTGTTCAATAGCAAAGAATTTATGATATAATGAAGCATTTTCGTCCTAGAACTCCTAAAATATAATTACAAGATAGTAGTTCAAATGTACCAAACTCAAAAATGTTCATTCATGAAGATTTTATGACATAATGAAGCATTTTCATCCCAGAACTGTAAAAATTTAATTTCAAAATAGTATTTCAAATGTTACCAAATTCAAAATTGTTCATTAGCAAAGAATTTATGATATAATGAAGCATTTTCGCCCTAGAACTCCAAAAATATAATTACAAGAGAGTAGTTCAAATGTACCAAACTCAAAAATGTCTATTAAAAAAAATGTATGATATAATTAAGCATTTTCGTCCTAGAACTCCAAAAATATAATTACAAGATAGTAGTTCAAATGTACCAAACTCAAAAATGTTCATTCATGAAGATTTTATGACATAATGAAGCATTTTCATCCTAGAACTGTAAACATTTAATTTCAAAATAGTATTTCAAATGTTACCAAATTTAAAATTGTTCATTAGCAAAGAATTTATGATATAATGAAGCACTTTCGTCCTAGAACTCCAAAAATATAATTACAAGATAGTAGTTCAAATGTACCGAACTCCAAAATG
This sequence comes from Psylliodes chrysocephalus, assembly GCA_927349885.1. Classification (NCBI taxonomy): domain Eukaryota; kingdom Metazoa; phylum Arthropoda; class Insecta; order Coleoptera; family Chrysomelidae; genus Psylliodes; species Psylliodes chrysocephalus. Next base: position 24,726,876 of record OV651827.1, on the reverse strand, counting down.
TCTAATAAAGAAAAATTTATGATAGAATGAAGCATTTTCGTCCTAGAACTCCAAAAATATAATTACAAGATAGTAGTTCAAATGTACCAAACTTAAAAATGTCTATTAAAGAAAAATTTATGATATAATTAAGCATTTTCGTCCTAGAACTCCAAAAATATAATTACAAGATAGTAGTTCAAATGTACCAAACTCAAAAATGTTCATTCATGAAGATTTTATGACATAATGAATCATTTTCATCCTATAACTGTAAAAATTTAATTTCAAAATAGTATTTCAAATGTTACCAAATTCAAAATTGTTCATTAGCCAAGAATTTATGATATAATGAAGCATTTTCGTCCTAGAACTCCTAAAATATAATTACAAGATAGTAGTTCAAATGTACCAAACTCAAAAATGTTCATTCATGAAGATTTTATGACATAATGAATCATTTTCATCCTATAACTGTAAAAATTTAATTTCAAAATAGTATTTCAAATGTTACCAAATTCAAAATTGTTCATTAGCCAAGAATTTATGATATAATGAAGCATTTTCGTCCTAGAACTCCTAAAATATAATTACAAGATAGTAGTTCAAATGTACCAAACTCAAAAATGTTCATTCATGAAGATTTTATGACATAATGAAGCATTTTCATCCTAGAACTGTAAACATTTAATTTCAAAATAGTATTTCAAATGTTACCAAATTCAAAATTGTTCAATAGCAAAGAATTTATGATATAATGAAGCATTTTCGTCCTAGAACTCCTAAAATATAATTACAAGATAGTAGTTCAAATGTACCAAACTCAAAAATGTTCATTCATGAAGATTTTATGACATAATGAAGCATTTTCATCCTAGAACTGTAAAAATTTAATTTCAAAATAGTATTTCAAACGTTACCAAATTCAAAATTGTTCAATAGCAAAGAATTTATGATATAATGAAGCATTTTCGTCCTAGAACTCCAAAAATATAATTACAAGATAGTAGTTCAAATGTACCAAACTTAAAAATGTCTATTAAAGAAAAATTTATGATATAATTAAGCATTTTCGTCCTAGACTCCAAAAATATAATTACAAGATAGTAGTTCAAATGTACCAAACTCAAAAATGTTCATTCATGAAGATTTTATGACATAATGAATCATTTTCATCCTATAACTGTAAAAATTTAATTTCAAAATAGTATTTCAAATGTTACCAAATTCAAAATTGTTCATTAGCCAAGAGTTTATGATATAATGAAGCATTTTCGTCCTAGAACTCCTAAAATATAATTACAAGATAGTAGTTCAAATGTACCAAACTCAAAAATGTTCATTCATGAAGATTTTATGACATAATTAAGCATTTTCATCCTAGAACTGTAAACATTTAATTTCAAAATAGTATTTCAAATGTTACCAAATTCAAAATTGTTCAATAGCAAAGAATTTATGATATAATGAAGCATTTTCGTCCTAGAACTCCTAAAATATAATTACAAGATAGTAGTTCAAATGTACCAAACTCAAAAATGTTCATTCATGAAGATTTTATGACATAATGAAGCATTTTCATCCCAGAACTGTAAAAATTTAATTTCAAAATAGTATTTCAAATGTTACCAAATTCAAAATTGTTCATTAGCAAAGAATTTATGATATAATGAAGCATTTTCGCCCTAGAACTCCAAAAATATAATTACAAGATAGTAGTTCAAATGTACCAAACTCAAAAATGTCTATTAAAAAAAATGTATGATATAATTTAGCATTTTCGTCCTAGAACTCCAAAAATATAATTACAAGATAGTAGTTCAAATGTACCAAACTCAAAAATGTTCATTCATGAAGATTTTATGACATAATGAAGCATTTTCATCCTAGAACTAACTGTAAACATTTAATTTCAAAATAGTATTTCAAATGTTACCAAATTTAAAATTGTTCATTAGCAAAGAATTTATGATATAATGAAGCACTTTCGTCCTAGAACTCCAAAAATATAATTACAAGATAGTAGTTCAAATGTAACGAACTCCAAAATGTCTAATAAAGAAAAATTTATGATATAATTAAGCATTTTCGTCCTAGAACTCCAAAAATTATAAATACAAGATAGTAGTTTAAATGTACCAAACTCAAAAATGTCTATTAAAGAAAAATGTATGATATAATTAAGCATTTTCGTCCTAGAACTCCAAAAATATAATTACAAGATAGTAGTTCAAATGTACCAAACTCAAAAATGTCTATTAAAGAAAAATTTATGATATAATGGAGCACTTTCGTCCTATAACTCCAAAAATATAATTACAAGATAGTAGTTCAAATGTACCAAACTCAAAAATGTCTATTAAAGAAAAATTTATGATATAATTAAGCATTTTCGCTCTAGAACTGCAAAATTTTAACTCAAAAATATTCATTAATGAAGAATGTAATGAAGCATTTTCGTCCTAGATCTGAAAAAGTTTAATTGCAAGATAGTAGACCAAATGTATCAAACTCAAAAATGTTAGTGAATGATTTTTTGGAAGTCTAACAAATTTTGGGTAATACAACTGCAAAAATGTACAAATTAGATCAAACGTATCTAACTGAAAAAATGTATATTAAGGAAGAGTTCTTGATGTAGTGAAAAATAGGAAAAACTTTTTTATTTTCACCTTTTAGAAATAATGTTATTCTTCATAAAAAAGTCTTGTTTTAAAAATAATAATAATCCACTAAAGCAAAACGATATTCAATTTCTGTTTGAATTATTATTATTTTTGATGCAAGCAGAAACTTTTATGAAGAACAACATTTTTTCGAAAAGTTAAGAATAAAAAAGTTTTTCCTCTTTTTCAATCAGTCCTGGAAACATCCTGTATAATTGTAAATAGTTAAGAAATAAAGTTAAATTGAATTACATTTCTGGAATGTTCGTAAAATGCAACATTTGTTGCTATTTGTGCCTTAAATATTAAATGTTCAGTAATATAGTTAAATTTTGTTCAGTTTATAAATATATTGTAAAAGTAAATTAGTCTACAAGTGTTTGAGATATAAATTAGTGTTATAATTCATAAAATTTATTAATGTAAATAGTGAACATAAATTAGTCTAAATATATAAACTCTACAACATATTAAAAAACATATTTCAACGAATTAAGAACCTCCTCCTTTTTTTTGAAGTAATTTAATTGTAAAAAAATGCATATACATTTAGAAAATTAATTCAAATTAATGAAATGCGAGCGATTTTATTATTCAGTCATGCTCTAATCTTCCAAGACCCTCTCTGTCTTATTTGGCCTTTGAGGCTTAACTTGTCCGATTATATTCGAGTATATTCCAGATAGAACGTGATATTGTTTCTAGTTTTGGCGGGGAGCATTCTGGAATCCACCAGAATTTTAAATGTGTATATAGACAGTTGTAAAGATAAATAGTGAACAGTTTAAAGACATTATAAGTATGTAAATTAGAATAGTATTGTTTCAAATAAATTATGAACAAATAAACTGTTATTTAAAATAAACAAACATCACATTAAATTAAAAATAATAAAAACAAACTTACTTTTAAAAGTTTCTCAACAAACGTCCAATTGGCTTGCGCTATCAGCGCTGGCGACATATCCTGATTATTCCCGGACTTCAAATTCTTATCATTAGGACCGACAGGAGGTTTCGAGAACGACAATCCCTTCTTCAGCGCGCTAGCTCTCGGAATGCTACCCTTATTCAACACCGGCGTCTTATTCAACACCTCCTTATCCAAAATCGGAAATTGTCGGCAAGGTAGACTCCTACAATTCGTCACTTCTCTCGGTAGCGGCGATTCGAAATCCGGATTGGCCAATCGCCTGTCGGCTGGTTTTTGAGTATCGTGAGCGCTTAGGCAGGGCTCGTAGCATAGAGAGCGCATCGAGTTTTCGCAACCGTAACGTTTTTTTAAGGATTTTATCCTGTTGTCGAATATTAGGAGGTTACTGTCGTTTTCGCCCCATATAGAGAGTATTTTGTTGTCGATTAAGGTGGCGAACATTTGAGATTCTAGAAATCTGCATAGGAACATGCGATCTTGTTCCGGTTGGTCGGATAGGAACGAAGCTTTGTCGAAATTTTGCATAGAGTCTCTGTTGTTGAACCAGTCTTCTTTGTCCTGCAAGAGAGATTTTAATTCATAGTTTTGTATATTCTATGAGAGTATAAATATTAAACATTAAAGAGTTCTAAGTACTAAAAAAATGGTAAAGAGTTATGACTAAAATAATAATTTTTAGACACATACAGTGAGCACCATAACTCGTTACTGAAGTCTTGTTAGGAAAATCGCTGAAACACGTCGATTTTTGATTTCTACAATGTACATTTTTGTATGAATAGTTTACCCTTAATTTCATCCCTTACTGGAGGGGAGCAACCCTTTCAAAAAAATTTAAATGGCATGGGGTGGTGAGTGATAGCTCATTTGAAAGAGCGTTTTATTCTCTATTCAACCATGTAAAAAAGTTTGGTACATTTGAACTACTATCTTGTAATTATATTTTTGGAGTTCTAGGACGAAAATGCTTCATTATATCATAAATTCTTTGCTAATCAACAATTTTGAATTTGGTAACATTTGAAATACTATTTTGAAATTAAATGTTTATAGTTCTAGGATGAAAATGCTTCATTATGTCATAAAATCTTCATGAATTAACATTTTTGAGTTTGGTACATTTGAACTACTATCTTGTAATTATATTTTTGAAGTTCTAGGACGAAAATGCTTAATTATATCTCCAGTAAGGGATGAAATTAAGGGTAAACTAATCATACAAAAATGTACATTGTAGAAATCAAAAATCGACCTGTCTCGGCGATTTTCCTAACAAGACTCCAGTAACGACTTAGTTAGGGGGGGGGGGGGGTAAGACTTATGATGCTCACTGTATATACAGATATATACATTTGACATATTTATCCCTCTTCCAGTACATGAATGGCTTTATTTATATCATTTAGACGGCTTGGATATCGTTATGGTTGTTGTATTGAATCATTTTGTGCAAATACATCGGCATTGATACACTTTTTAACACCCTGTATTATTAACACAGTTGATTCAACTGTTCTTTAAACGTGTAACATACCCTTGTTAAACATTACACAAAATACTGCATAAAAATAAAAATTTTGAGGAATATATTCCTGAAAAATAATACTTTTGGGAAATAAATCCCTCCAAAAATAAAATCTATGAAAAAAATGTGTCAATATCAAATTTTTAAAAAATAATTCCTTTAAAAATAAAAATAATCTTTCAAAAATAAAATCACTGAAAAAATAACATAATTAAAAATTAAAATTTGACAAAAATTTATGAAGGAGACAATTTCGGAATAAAATCTCTAATTCCTTGAAAAATAAAATTTCCAAAAATGAAAATTTTATCAAATTTAAATATTTGGAAAATAAAATTGCTGAAAAATAAATTTTTATCAAAAATTATATATTTGAAAAATAAATTATCCGAAACATACATTTTTGAAAAAATTTATGAAGAATAAAATTTCCAAAAATAAAATCTCTATAAGATAAAGCCTCAAAAATAAAATTCATGAAGGATAAAATTTCCAAAAATGGAAGTCCCGAAAAATTTAAATTTTTGAGGAATTAATTTCGTGAAAAATATATCTTCAAAAAAATAAAATATTTACCAAAAATTATATTTTTGAAAAATAAATTTCATAAAAATAAATTTTTAAAAAATAAAATTTCCGAAAAATTGAAATTTTTGAGTTATAAAATTCCTAAAAAATAAATTTTCGAAAAATAAAATTCATGAGATAAAATTTTCGAAAATGAAAATTCTATAAGATTTAGTTTTTTGAGTAATAAAATGCCTGTAAAATAAATTTTTCAAAAATAAAATCTAGCAAAATTTGCATTTTTTTAAAAATTAATTCTTTGAAAAATAAATTTGAAAAAATGTATGATACAATTTGTCAAAAATAGAATTTTTAAAAAATTTCCGAAAATAAAATCTGTGTAAAAAATAGAATTTTTAAAAAATAATTCCCTGAAAAATAATTTTTTGAATAATAAAATACATGAAAGATAAAATTTTCGAAAATGAAAATCCCGAAAAATTTAAATTTTTGAGGAATTAATTTCGTGAAAAATATATCTTCAAAAAAATAAAATATTTACCAAAAATTATATTTTTGAAAAATAAATTTTTAAAAAATAAAATTTATAAAGGATAAAATATCCGAAAAATTGAAATTTTTGAGAAATAAAATTCCTAAAAAATAAATTTTCGAAAAATAAAATTCATAAGAGATAAAATTTTCGAAAATAAAAATTCTATAAGATTTAGTTTTTTGAGTAATAAAATGCCTGTAAAATAAATTTTTCAAAAATAAAATCTACCAAAATTTACATTTTTTTAAAAATTAATTCTTTGAAAAATAAATTTGAAAAATGTATGATACAATTTCCGAAAATAAAATCTCTAAAAGATAAAACTTTGATCAAAAATTGAATTTTTAAAAAATAATTCCCTGAAAAATAAATTTCAGAAAATAATAATTCCGAAAAATTTAAATTTTTGAGTAAAATTTATGAAGGATAAAATTTTAGAAAATAAAATCAAAATGCAAAATCTGAATAATTAAAATTTTTGAGAAATGAAATTCCCGAAAAATAAATCTTCTAAAAATAAAATATTTACCAAAAATTATATTTTTGAAAAATAAATTTTTAAAAAATTAAATTTATAAAGGATAAAATATCCGAAAAATTGAAATTTTTGAGAAATAAAATTCCTAAAAAATAAATTTTCGAAAAATAAAATTCATAAGATAAAATTTTCGAAAATAAAAATTCTATAAGATTTAGTTTTTTGAGTAATAAAATGCCTGTAAAATAAATTTTTCAAAAATAAAATCTACCAAAATATACATTTTTTTAAAAATTAATTCTTTGAAAAATAAATTTGAAAAAATGTATGATACAATTTCCGAAAATAAAATCTCTAAAAGATAAAACTTTTATCAAAAATTAAATTTTTAAAAAATAATTCCCTGAAAAATAAAATTCATGAAATATAAATTTCAGGAAATAATAATTCCGAAAAATTTAAATTTTTGAATAAAATTTATGAAGGATAAAATTTCAGAAAATAAAATCTTTGTCAAAAAAAAAAATTAAAAAAAAAAAATTAAAAAAATAATTCCCTTAAAAATAAATTTTTGAATAATAAAATTTAAAATGCAAATCTTTTAAAAATAAATTTTTTTCCAAAAATAATATTTTTGAAAAATAAAATCTTTATCAAAAATAAAATTTTTAAAAAATAAATTTTTGAAGATTAAAATTCCTGAAAAATAAAATTTTTACCCAAAATTACATTTTTGAAAAATAAATTCCACGAAAAATAAATTTTTGGAAAAATTTATGATACAATTTCCAAAAATAAAATCTCTTAATGATAAAACCTTTATCAAAAATAGATTTTATAAAAAATAATTCCCTGAAAAATAAAATTCATGAAATATAAATTACAGAAAATAATAATTCCGAAAAATTTAAATTTTTGAGTAAAATTTATGAATGATAAAATTTCAGAAAATAAAATCTTCGTCAAAAAAAAAAATTTAAAAAAATAATTCCCTGAAAAATAAATTTTTGAATAATAAAATTCAAAATGCAAATTCTGAATAATTTAAATTTTAGAGGAATTAAATTCCCGAAAAATAAATTCAATGAAAAATAAATTTTTGGAAAAATTTATGATTCAATTTCCAAAAATAAAATATCTTAATGATAAAACCTTTATCAAAAATAGATTTTATAAAAAATAATTCCCTGAAAAATAAAATTCTTAAAATATAAATTTCAGAAAATAATAATTTTGAAAAATTCAAATTTTTGAGTTAAATTTACGAAGGATAACATTTCCAAAAATCAAATCTTTGTCAAAAATAGAATTTTTTAAAAAATAATTCCCTGAAAAATAAATTTCTGAAGAGTTAAAATTCCTGAAAAATAAAAATTTTCTAAAAACAAAATTTTTACCCAAAATTACATTTTTGAAAAATAAATTCCACGAAAAATAAATTTTTGGAAAAATTTATGATACAATTTCCAAAAATAAAATCTCTTAATGATAAAACCTTTATCAAAAATAGATTTTATAAAAAATAATTCCCTGAAAAATAAAATTCATGAAATATAAATTTCAGAAAATAATAATTCCGAAAAATTTAAATTTTTGAGTAAAATTTATGAATGATAAAATTTCAGAAAATAAAATCTTTGTCAAAAGAAAAAAATTCAAAAAAATAATTCCCTGAAAAATAAATTTCTGAAGAGTTAAAATTCCTGAAAAATAAAAAATTTCTAAAAACAAAATTTTTACCCAAAATTACATTTTTGAAAAATAAATTCCACGAAAAATTTATGATACAATTTCAAAAAATAAAATCTCTTAATGATAAAACTTTCATCAAAAATAGAATTTAAAAAAAAATAATTCTCTGAAAAATACATTTTTCAATATTAAAATTCAAAATGAAAATTCTGAAGAATTAAAATTCCAGAAAAATAAATCTTCCAAAAACTACATTTTTACCAAAAATTACATTTTTGAAAAATAAATTCACGAAAAATAAATTTTGGAAAAATTTATGATACAATTTCCAAAAATAAAATCTCTGAATGATAAAACCTTTATCAAAAATGGAATTTTTAAAAAATTTCCTGAAAAATAAAATTCATGAAATGTAGATTTTAGAAAATAATAATTTCGAAAAATCCAATTTTTGAGGAGTAAAATTTCCGAAAATAAAATCTTTGTAAAAAATAGAATTTTAAAAAAATAATTCCCTGAAAAATAATTTTTTTGAATAATAAAATACATGAAAGATAAAATTTCCGAAAATGAAAATTAACATTTTTGAAAAATAAATCATCCAAAAACGATATTTTTGAAATATTAATTCCCAGAAAAATAAATTTTTGAAAAATTTTAAAAACAAAAAAATAATTTAATTAGCACATGTTCCAAAAAAATTGTTTGATTGTTAGTTTCTTTTAAATAAATAATTAATGTAAAAAAAGTTTAAGATATCTACATAAAAACAAACACAAAACAAAAACAAAAAAAATAGATAACAATAAAAAATAAAACAAAAAACAAATATTAAAAAAAAACAAAAAAAATTGATTTCTTCTAAAATATAAATACAATTAATTATAACATGTTTTAACTCTTGTTAAATTGTAAATAAGATGTATATTTTTATTTTTACTAGACTTTAAGTTCCGCCATTAATAATTATTGTAATATTACTAACATTAATTATGGCGAATTTATCCAAGACCAAAGCCATTAACAAAATACTACATACAACAAATACACTATTAAAAAATAAAAGAAATAAAAAAACAGTAAATATTAAATTCAGGAAGCAATACAATCAAAAGTATTAAAGGATTATTGTTTTAGGATATTTTTTATGAAACTGTTAAATTTCACAGGGCTTTTTTTTGTTTGCAAATGATTAAAAAGTAATTTACAGATTGGATAATGGATATGCCTAGTTTTATTACATTTTCATCTCATTTTTTTAAATAGTAGACAAGAATCTTCCAACTTTCATGAAAATTAATTAAATTTTCATTGCTTTGTTAGTTTTGTAAACTTTCATCTAATTTTTAAAAATTTCCAGCACAATTTTTAAATAATATCCAAGAATATTTTTTTCTCCTAACTTTCTCAAAAAAATATTTTAATATATTCCTTACCTGATTGGGAAATATAACGAAATTTTCATAAGACTGAAATATATGCACGAATCTATTCAAATAGATCTCCCTCAAGGCGTTGTTGAATCTCAAATCTTCGATATAGGAATCTGAAGGTTGATTGGTTTCGTTCGGCTCTAAAGTCACTCCAGTTCTTCGTACGATATCGGCGATTCGTTGCAGCGCTTCGGATCTAGCCGATCCTGGCGGTGACGGTGGCCGTTCGTTATCCAGAGTATCGTGAATTGATATTTTTCTGAGGTTATGCGGCCGACCCGGTAAAGTGCTGCTCCTTGTCGAGATTATTTCCTTAAAAGTACAAATACTGAATAATATACAGAGCGTTTCATTAAAAAATGAACGAAATCGTCAAAAACGTCAGAAACTAGATTATCGTCAACAGAAAACGACGTAAAAGGCCCAAATAAGGCAAACAGGGACTTAAGGAAATGCAGCATGACAAAACTGGTCGAAAATGGCTTGAATAATAATAGATATTATAGTCTATGTCAAGATGATGATAAAAACAAAATAACAACCCTTATCTCCTAACATAATTTTAAATATTACCTGAGTATTCCTGGAGTAATCACTGTTAGGTACATGCACACTATATTTATCCAATACCGACCAAATTTCGGCAGTAAACGGTTCAATATGCGGAAAAGCAGCCATTTCTTCGGGTAACTGCACTTTACATTTATCCACATCGACGTAACACAAGTTCGCTTCAGACGCCACTTTTATATTCTCCGATGTAGAATATAACCCTAAAAAACCGAAAAGAAATGTTTATAAACATTCTAATTGACAGGGAAACTATTTTTTACCCATTAGAAACGGTACGGGGGCGTCCAAAAAGTGATGCAACGAAGCCGGCATGATCGGCACGTAAACGTGAGGCCAAGTGAACGGGAATAGCAAAGATGTAATGCCTTCGGCAACTACCATTAATTTTTGAGGATCTATAAATTTTTTACAGAAAATTAAATAATTACGAATATTATAAAGTACCAAATAGTGTTGTAGCGCCATTATAAACATATCAAACATTATAATCAATTAGTAATAGGCCCATTTGCAGACTCCATTATAAACTATCGTGAGTTGACGTCGATTTCTTTTTCATCTTCGTCACCCACGTAAAAATTCCTTCCTGTTACAGGAAAACGAGATGGACTGTATATTTGTAAAACTTGTAGAATGTATGATAATTATTTCTGCTTCTACTAACTTGTTTATTTAACAATATAAACGCATTGTATCACATAATAATTTTGAGATATCGCTCACTTAACAAACTAACTTATTATTAATTAAAAACGATTTTTTTTAACTTACCTGTACTTCTTAATAACACCTGATATTCCAAGAGTAAACAAGTGAATAGCTGTACAACTATATCGACCCCTAACCATAAAAACATCAATCTCAATGGATAATCAAGATGCGGTAATTCTAGAGGCGGTAAAGAGTTTTGTATTACCACACTCGCGGGTGGCAACTGTGGATCAGATGGTGGTAAATGTACTAATAAACTTTTACCAGCTGCCGGTAATTGAACCTAAAGAAGGTTATATTAGACTCTAATGAGAATAAAAATAATAAGTAACTAAATAACTAATTTTCGAGAACACCGACACAACTCAAAAACTACTTCAATTTAAGATAATAAACTGATTGTTACCAAAGCGAACTGGTAAAATTGAAGGTCAATAACAAAATCGCTTATTTTCGAGAATACTGGCACAAGTAAAAAAACTTTAATTAATCGATTTAACAAGTTGAAATTTGAAAGTAATCAAGCGAATACCACTATAACTATGAAAGTGTCATTGTTTTTCTATAAAGAATTATGTTGTTACAATAATGTCAATATTGATGATTTTTGAATTGTGTCGGTATTCTCGAAAATGAGCGATATCATTTATAAACTATGTACATTTCTATTTAATAACAAACAATGTTTTTATTGTAAGGCGATGTCAACGATTTTTAATTCATCTTGCGTGTGAAATGACAAAATTTACTTACTTCATATAATAGATTGAACACATAGCTTTCTAGACTGAGGCCACTTGTTGAGTTAGAATGTTTCGGAACACATCTAAAAACATCATGGTTTTTTTAAATAAAAAATAATGCTTTATTTAAAAAAAAATAATTAATTTGAAATGCAGAATTATTATTTTTTTTATAAAATTTGAAATCAATTTAAATATTTTTAATAATTAAAATTATTTAAATTATTGATAAACAGGGATTTTATAAATTATCTAGAGATATGCATTTTTTTTTCCAAAAACCTTGAATTAATAAAAGTTTTAATTTGTTTCGTATGGAAATGATTTATTAAAATCTAAAAATACTGTAAATTACCCAAATTACACAAAAAATAAATATTAAATAGTTTAATAAAAACTACAATTTTTTACAATAAAACTATTTCAGTAAACTCCGTAATAAACAATTTTCAATATGACCGTCACAAAGAAAAACTTTATAAAAATTTCCAAGGGGTAAACTGCGAGTCAAAGTTTGTACAGCTAATTCTTAATTTATTTAAAATATTCTCCCAATTTCTGCAATTCCCATAATCCACCGGCAATTACGGTAATCCCCTGGAAATTTCACAGCAATTCCCACAATTCCTCGTCAGTTTATGTAATTTCCATTAATTCTGTAAATTCCTCACAATTCCCCACCCCTATACACTTAATTCCCTCTAAGGTTTACCCCTCGGAATTCTCTAATATTAAAAAATATATATATATTTTTTAATTTAAATTTTTATCAACCCTGGTATATTCGTATCATTTACCTGTACAAATTTTCTAAAAACACCCTCATCGCGTGAACGTATCCACATTGGCTGATCAAACCGATACTTTTAGACACGTACAGCTTATCTTTAGAAATATCATAATAAGTGAGTGCCGCCCCGCTTGGATTGTGACTCAATTTGAAATATCTAGGCAGCGATTTCGATTGGGGCCCTTGGTTTTGAGTATTCTGTAGAGTTCGAGCCCTTAATCCACTTGATAATTCGGTGATGTACATCGCCTAAAACATTTTTATCCAAGATTTGGAGGTTTCTATAACAGCTGTATAACGGTATAACATGAAACTATTATAAAAATGTTGTATAAAAATTCAATTATGATTTTACACTTCAAAACCGTTTTATAAAATGTAGTATATTATATTTTTAGTTACTTCAACTTAAAAAAAAATAACTCAACTTTCCCTGTGGGCGAATTACTGGATCAACTGTAATAGATGTCAGAGGTTATATGTGAACCTCTATCCAGATACCGTTGGTATCACTTGACACAGGTCAAGTCAACTGTTCATCTAGTCATTTTTATTTTACACAAAAATAAACCAGTTACCATTTAGACCTTGTTTGATTAACACCGCTCGTTCCCTCTCCCAATATAAAAGATATAAAAATAGAAATCAACAGGGAAGCGTAGGTTCGGATCCTACTGACTGCGCCATGTCAATTTCTATTTTTATATCTTTTATGTTGGGAGAGAGAACGAGCGGTGTTAATCAAACAAGGTCTAAATGGTAACTGGTTTATTTTTGTGTAAAATAAAAATCAGATGTGTCCAACACATGACTTTCCTATCTAGTTATTATAAGCCTTTTCCGGTTATTTTGTACAACCTATTGCAGCACCTCTATAAATGTTTAGAGGATAAATTAGATATATACATTTTCCACATACATCTACCTTGAAACATTTTTCTATAGATATTCATTGAAAACGAAAATACTGAAAAAGTTAAATTTAGCACTTTTCCATTACGGTCCATTTTAGAAAAACCATGTATAAACAAAAATTATAGAGATCGATATTGCAAACAACTTTTAGTTCAACAATTTTCATAAAAATCAGAATTTTGAACATTTTGTCAAATTTCTCGAATACGGGCCATTTCAGGAAAATTTTGTATAGAACAAAAATCATAGATAAAAATATAAGAAGTAACTTTTATTTAAAGAATGTTTTTCCTCAAACGTAAATAACAGATATATTCCATAAAATATAAAAATGACCACCTATAAAGTACCCCCCAGATGTTCCGACTTTGTCCAAAATCTAATCATTTCACGTCAGGCCGAAATAAAACTTAAGTTTAAAATTTAATGTTCTTTTCTTTATCCGTTTTTGAGTTTTCTTCAAATTTCGAAATTTACACATTTTCTCAAATATCTCGAATATGGTCCATTTTAGAGAAATTATGTATAGGATAAAAATTATAGAGAATTATATTACAAACAACTTTTGTTTAAACAATTTTTATAAAAAAATATTTTTTTACATTTTGTCAAATTTCACGAATACGGACCATTTTAGAAAAATTTTGTATATAACAAAAATTATAGATAAAAATATAAGAAGTAACTTTTATTTAAAGAATTTTCTTCCCCAAACGTAAGTAACAGATATATTCCATAAAATATAAAAATGACCACCTATAAAGTACCCCCCCCCCCCAGATGTTCCGACTTTGCCCAAAATCTAATCATCTCACGTCAGGCCGAAATAAAACTAAAGTTTAAAATTTAATGTTTTTTTCTTTATCCGTTTTTGAGTTTTCTTCAAATTTCTAAATTTACACATTTTCTCAAATATCTCGAATACGGTCCATTTTAGAGAAATTATGTATAGGATAAAAATTATAGAGAAGTATATTACAAACAACTTTTGTTTGAACAATTTTTATAAAAAAATATTTTTTTACATTTTGTCAAATTTCTCGAATACGGACCATTTTAGGAAAATTTTGTATAGAACAAAAATCATAGATAAAAATATAAGAAGTAACTTTTATTTAAAGAATTTTCTTCCCCAAACGTAAGTAACAGATATATTCCATAAAATATAAAAATGACCACCTATAAAGTACCCCCCCAGATGTTCCGACTCTGCCCAAAATCTAATCAGTTCATTGGACGCTGGAACAAAGCTTAAGTTTAAAATTTGGTGTTTTTCTATGTATCGGTTCATGAGTTATGGTGGACACAGACACACACACACACACAGACATCATCGCGAAAATAGTCAAAACGGATTCAGGGGACCTCAAAACGTAAAAATCCGTCGAAAACTGGAGGTCGAAAAAAATCATGATTCCTATACTTTCCTTATATCTGTATACAGATAGGAAAGTAAAAAATGAACACCTTGTATAGCTGACACAAAACTTTTGCAATATGATCTTAAATTTTCGTGCAATATTATTGAATTTCCCTGTATATTGTCTGTCATAAAAGTGGTAAACTTTTTTATTACCACTTTCTCAGAAAATATTATTCTTTATAAAACTTCCTGCTTGTCTGTAAACTCAAAATGCACTTACCAAAATTTTATATCTTCTTTATTTATAAAAAAAGGCTCAAAAAATATGAAAAATGCATGAAATACCTTTCATACGCTAAAAAAATAGTTTAGAAGATTCCAAATATAAAAACAATCATTTATTTTTAATTATATTTTACTTTTTTGTGCCACCCTGTATATATAAAGCGTTTTTAAAAACGTGATTAAAGATCATTTAATTTTAAATCCACAAATAAATGTATTACTTTTAATCATAAGTGCTTGTCTATTTTTATTGTTATCAATCACAATTTAAATGTTTTTTATTTACACATGTACTATAATATATTATTAATATCATAATATATCATTGTTATATTATAATAATCAAGGATAAATAGAATGTGAATGAAAGAGGATAGTTATATGTGATCAAAATAATGGAGAGTATTTTTATCTTCTTCATTATGCATTACATTATAATGTATTAATGCAATAAATACTGAATAACACAAATATTTCTATACCATTCTGAAATAACATTTTAAATTATATGAATTGAATCATGATAGCACTAAAATATCTATCACATGTTTAATAACAACATTTTGAAATTGTTTCAAACAAACTCATTATAAAAAAAAATCAAGACATACTTGCAGTGTATGCATGGCCTCTCTAATATCCCTATTTTGTACTTCTTCGTAAAATATAAGACTGAAACCAAAACATCTTTTCCCATCCTCTCTGGTAATCAAATAGGAATGAAAATTTGGCGCTTGAGTAACGGAATGCTTTTGGGTGCGAAATTTTAACCCAGCTGGTAATGAGAACTAAAAAATTTAATAACAGAATGATTCAACGTTGTTTTTAAATGTAGAAATTGTTTACCATGCAAACAGCTGATTCGTCGAATGAATTTGATGGTACATTTTCCGGATAGTGAGCCAAAACTTTTCCTTTGTAAGAACGTTCCAATGGAGAGGCATGTAGGTTGTCCTCTAAAATTCTGTATGAAACACGATATTTAAATTACTAATAAGACTTACCTGCTAATTTATCTGGCTCTAAACCAGAACTATAATCTAATCCACATATAACGAAGTAATCAACTAATCTATTCATCTTCTTGTACTTAAAATCTAATCCTTCGAACTCCAAGGAACTTATTTTACATCTAATATGTATATCTTAACACTAATCGACACTTATGTATTTGTTAAATTCATTATTTGTACTTTCAATAAGCTTGATCTGATTTTCAGCCATTTCTAATCTTTATTTTTCTCATTTCGTAATTTTTCAATGGTAAACAGCCCTTTCCCCTTTCACTTCCATTACGTCAAATCACGGTGTATACGTCAAATCAAAACTTAAAAAATTTAATATTAACCAATCCAATGCTTCGGTGGGAGTGGAAATTCAATTATGCGCTATTAAATAATTAAATTTTTATTATTTTAAAGTATTTCAGTTATAAATAACAATAAAATAAATTAACTACCTTTTTTTTATTAGTAAAAATTGTTTATTTTTATAGACGACTAAGCGGAGGAACCAATTCCAAATTCTAGCATGCGCAAAGATTAGTCGCCAATTCTGATTACGAGGGTCGATTAACAAATTATTTTACTATTATACGAGGTCTGGTCGGATTGATAATGACTAAAATGAAATAAATATTCGAAATTTTAGAAAAGAGGAGGAAATTCCCTAACATTTTTGCATATAATTCATAAATAGATGTTTGGTACTACGTAAAATATATCAAAAGAAACAAAATGTTTATTTTAGGCATGCAAATAAAACTTATTTCGTAATTATATGGAAAATTTATTATAAGTTTACAAATTTTAATTTATAAACGGAAGTTTTTATGAAAGTTTAGGTTTACACTTTGAAACAAATCAAGCACAAATTGACACAATCCGCTCACCAGTTGAATCTAATTAAAACTATGCATAAAAACGTTAAATTAATGAGAACTTTACATCACATTGTTACATTGTAACTCTTGTTTTCATTTATAGGACGGACTCGTAACCGTCTAAGCCCAGAGTAGGGACGTTTACTTTTGTCATGAAACAATGTAGAAGTTGCAGTGATATTATATAGCGCTACTTTGTTACGTTAACGTTATTCAACGTTACTGGAAGTTCCCAAAAATGATGTCTTTTTAACAAACCAGACGTGTGACATTCCTGTTTTATCCAAGAAAGTCTTTTTACTTCTTGTAGATGTTATTGTAAAGCCCATAAAATAAAATCATATCAATGAACCAAATGTGACGTTCATACCTTTTTACTTTCCTATCTGTACAGATATTAGGAAAGTATAGGAATCATGATTTTTTCTACATCGAGTTTTCGACGGATTTTTACGTTTTGAGGGCCCCTGAATCCGTTTTGACTATTTTCGCGATGATGTCTGTGTGTGTGTGGGTGTGTCTGTATCCACCATAACTCATGAACCGATACACAAAAAAACACCAAATTTTAAACTTAAGCTTTATTCCAGCGTTCAATAAACTAACTAGATTTTGGGCAGAGTCGGAACATCTGGAGGTACTTTATAGGTGGTCATTTTTATATTTTATGGAATATATTTGTTATTTACGTTTGAAGAAGAAAATTTTTCAAATAAAAATTATTTATAATATTATTATCTATAATTTTTGTTCTATACAAAATTTTCCTATAATGGTGCGTATTCGAGAAATTTGACAAAATGTAAAAAAAATTATTTTTTATAAAAATTGTTCAAATAAAAGTTGTTTGTAATATAATTTTCTATAATTTTTATCCTATACATGATTTTTCTAAAATGGACCGTATTCGAGATATTTGAGAAAATGTGTAAATTTTTAATTTTGAAGAAAACTCAAAAACGGATAAAGAAAAAACATTAAATTTTAAACTTAAGTTTTATTTCGGCCTGATGTGAAATTATTAGATTTTGGACAAAGTCGGAACATCTGGGGGGTACTTTATGGAAGGCCGTTTTTATATTTTATGAAATATATCTGTTATTTATGTTTGGAGAAGAAAATTGTTCAAATAAAAGTTACTTCTATTATCTATAATTTTTGTTTTATGTCAAAATTTCCTGAAATTTCGAGAAATTTGACAAAATGTGCAAAATTCTGATTTTTATAAAAATTGTTGAACTAAAAGTTGTTTGCGATATCGATCTCTATAATTTTTGTTTATATATGATTTTTCTAAAATGGACCGTAATGGAAAAATTGTAGGAAAAGTGCTAAATTTAAATTTTTCAGTATTTTCGTTTTCAATGAATATCTATAGAAAAATGTTTTGAGGTAGATGTATGTAGAAAATGTATATATTTAGTTTATCCTCTAAACATTTATAGAGGTGCAAAATAACCGGAAAAAAGCCTATAATAACTAGATAGGAAAGTCATATGTTGTACACATCAGATTTTTATTTTTATCTTTGTCTTTTAAATTTTATATTCACTATAAATATTTTATCTATTTCATTTATTCTATATAAAACAGAATAGAAATAAATAAACTTGAAGTGAAAAGCTTAGAAGACAAGTTAAACTTCTATTATAATCTCAGGAATTTTAGAGAAAAAGTATGATAATACAATGGTTTAAATTAATACCAAAGGAAATATTTAACACACTGGGCAACAGACAGCTCCATAATACAGTACTACCGGTTACGTAAGTAGCAAGCGATTATTGGTATCTCCATCTATGAACGCGGGACGAACTCTTAGGTCTGCCAGGTCTGCGATGTAAAGACTAAAGATAGCCATCTTAAAGATGTGTAACTTGTACACATTACTGTGCTGACCTGTATGCGATATTATTGTGAGTTATACAAATTAACATCGCTTAAAAGTTTGTCACAGGAAGTAACCAAAAAGAAGTACAAAAGATGGTTATGTAACGGCTAATTAAATTATTCTAGCGTACATAAAATTTCATTTGTAGATATATGGCAGGAATATTAATAAATATAATGTGAAAATTTAAACATCTATGAGATATTTCAGTATTGTTTCAGAAATATATCAAGAAAAGTCTCTATGAGAATCGTTACAAAAAAAGACTGGTAATGTTTCATGTTTAGTGGGAAAAGACTGGTAATGTTTCATGTTTAGTGGGATATTGGATAAAAGGCAATGAAACGTTAATTTATTTCAACTTTTTTAGTTTCGTTACTTAAAGTCACTTACCTTAAAACAAACGCTTATTTGCTCAGTGTGGCTTGCATCTGGTGTGCAGTCTAGAATAGTTGAAATATATTTTGAAGACCGAATCTTTTCTGGAATTTAGTTTTTCAATTTAAACGAAAGCAAATCTATTAATTAATTTTGAATTTTACTGCCTAAATAATGTGGCATCTTTTTTAAACATTGCTGAGATTTTTCAACCCGAATAACATGCCGAATAACATTTAGAAAGATTTAGCTTGATCTCCCCCCCTTGAACACCTCACGTAATTAATGGATGCCCTCTTATGAACTATTTTACTTATTTTTATCTGTTAATACGTTGCCGAAGCAGTGGCAGCAAAATTTTGGTCACGAGTCGCCCCTGCGCCGAAGTTTCCCGATTATAATTTGGACCACCCTGTATAGTAAACCAACAATCTATAGGTTACAAAAAATTACCTCATTATTATCCGCTCCTTGCTATGAGCTGTCAGGGATCATAGTTTATAATTTATTAATCGGGCCTCGTATAATAAGCGTAACATTTCTTTCAGATCATCCCTCGTATACAAGTGAAGAATTCCTCCGGTTAGCCACCTCAATCATGCGCATAAATTTCATTACGCAAATGTATGATTTTTCAATATTTGCTGTTACAACTATCAATGTCACTGTCAAAAATAAAGCAGTTGCAGTCGAGGCGAGGATGTGTGATATTCTTTTCGAATGAGCTGATACGAAATTAATAAAATTTTTCCTTTTGTACATTTGTAAAAAAATTGATAATTTGCTGAAATGACTATAATAGTATTTTTAATCGATACATCAGCATCCATGCTGCAAAGGTGAGGTATACATCGAGAAATAACATTTAAAACTAAAGAATAAATCATTTTAGGACTTACATCGGAGGTCGTACAACTCTTTTAGACGTCGCTAAATCCGCTGTAGAAACTTTTGTAAAAATTCGACAAAGAAGTATGGACAGTCGAATCGATAGATATATGTTGCTAACTTTCGAAGAAACTCCTAATAATATTAAAGCAGGTAATTTAAAAAATATATATAATTAATACAGTCCAGTGTAATTAATTGATAATAAAATTATAGGTTGGAAGGAAAATCTAGCTACTTTTATGAATGAGTTAAAAAATTTACAAGCTTATACTTTAACTACCATGGGAGTAGCAGTGAAGCAGGCCTTTGATATTTTAAATATTAATAGAATGACATCAGGAATAGACACATATGGGCAGGGTAGGTGCCCCTTCTTTTTGGAAACTGCTGTAATTGTATTAATAACAGATGGTGGGAAATTAACGACAGGTAAGTACTCAATTTTTTTATTGTTATTATAACAATCTAAATTAATTTTTTGCTGCATTATAACGTTTTCGAAACTAATCATTATTATTATTATTAAAGAGTTCAGGCAAGCTGAATTTAAGTTATGTATATCTATTACAAATATTATTATCCAAGTTGATTTTAGTAATGCGTTTGACCATGTTAATCACACTTTATTACTATTTAAATTTAAAAAAAACTTGGCCTTTCTGATGCTTTTTTGACTTGGCTTGAAAGCTATTCAAAAAACAGAGTTCAAATGGTGAGGATAGCTGGTAGTCTGTCCATCCAATATGATGTACCCTCAAGGGTTCCACAAGGTTCCCATTTAGGACCATTATTGTTCTTATTTGATATTAATAATATTGGAGATAGTAATTTAATACTTTTTGCCAATGACTTAAAGATATATACCTATGCACATTAATAGTGTCTTATCTAGTTTTGAAGTATAAAATTTTATTCTTTTTATTTACATGTTGCTATTTATATAAATATTATTCATGTTTTTCTTGGCTCATGATGAATGGATTTTTTTTTCAGTAAATGGTGTACAAGAAGAGTTTAATTTGCCAATGAATTCACCAATACCAGGATCAGAAATGACTAGAGAACCATTTAGATGGGACCAAAGACTGTTTGCACTAGTGTTGAGACTCACAGGTAAGAGATACTGTATAAAATGGTATATATAAATATTTTATCTCAAAATTTCTAAAAATGATTATCACCAAATTGTATTATAGGTACTCCAGCTGTTGAAAGAGACACTGGTTTGGTTCCAAGCGATGGCAGCCCCATTGACGCCATGTGTGAAGTTACTGGGGGCAGATCTTATTGTATAACTTCTCATCGGATGTTGAATCAATGTATTGACAGTTTAGTTCAAAAGGTATATAAAATTTTACAGAAATCTTAAAAAACTTTAAAATCGTTAATAGATTCATTATAATATTTATGAACCTAATTTTTTTTATTAGGTACAAAATGGGGTAGTGATTAATTTTGAAAAAATCGGGCCTGATCCCCCTCCGCCTCAATATGACAAGGAGGACGCTAAAGATGATAGTTTGAAAGAGAATGAATATCCTGATTTGATTGATCGCAATCCAAATATGCCAGTTAACACTTCATGGCATAACTGTCGGAAAATGATTTATGTCCCAAAGGCCAGCAAAGCATATTGTGTTGGTAAGTAATGCTACCATTTTTTTCAATTTTTACAATCTTTAAAATTGTTCTTTACAATTTTTGTATACAAGCTTTCTTTTCAATCTTTCTTAATAATATTTCTTTACAATCTTTCTTAATAATATTTCTTTACAATCTTTGCAGTATTTATAATCTTTACAATCTCTTTTTTATAATATTTCTTTACAATCTTTCTTTACAATTTTTCTTTACAATCTTTCTTTACCTTCTTTCTGTACAATCTTACACTTTACAATCTTCCTTTACAATCTTTCTTTACAATCTTACTTTACAATCTTTACAATCTTTTTTTTACAGTATTTCTTTATGATCTTTCTTTACAATCTTACTTTATAATCTTTTTTACAATATTTCTTTGCAATCTTTACAATTATTTAAATTTTTACAATTTTTGTTTACAATCTTTCTTTACAATATTTCTTTACAGTATTTCTTTACAATCTTTCCTTACAAACTTTCCTTATAATCTTTCTTAAAAAATATTTCTTTACAATCGGTCTTTATAATCTTTCTGTAGTCTTTCTTTACAATCTCTTTTTTACAATGTTTCTTTACATTTTTTCTTTACACTCTTTCTTTTTTACAATTTTTCTTTACAATTATTCTTTACAATCTTTCTTTACAATCTTACTTTACAATATTACTTTACAATCTTAGTTTACAATCTTACTTTACAATCTTACTTTACAATCTTACTTTACAATCTTACTTTACAATCTTTTTTTACAATATTTCTTTACGATCTTTCTTTACAATATTTCTTTACAATCTTTCTTTATATTCTTTCTTTACAATCTTACTTTACAATCTTTCTTTACTATTATTCTTTACAATCTTTCTTTACAATCTTACTTTACAATCTTACTTTACAATTTTACTTTACAATCTTTCTTTACAATCTTTACATTTATTTAAATCTTTACAATTTTTGTTTACAATCTTTCTTTACAATATTTCTTTACAGTCTTTCTTTACAAACTTTCCTTACAATCTTTCCTTATAATCTTTCTTAAAAAATATTTCTTTACAATCGGTCTTTATAATCTTTCTGTAGTCTTTCTTTCAATCCTTACAATCTTTTTTTACAATCCTTGCAATCTTTTTTTATAATCTTTACAATCTCTTTTTTACAATCTTTCTTTACTATTATTCTTTACAATCTTTCTTTACTATTATTCTTTACAATCTTTCTTTACAATCTTACTTTACAATCTTACTTTACAATTTTACTTTACAATCTTACTTTACAATCTTTCTTTACAATATTTCTTTACAATCTTTCTTTACAATCTTTACATTTATTTAAATCTTTACAATTTTTGTTTACAATCTTTCTTTACAATATTTCTTTACAGTCTTTCTTTACAAACTTTCCTTACAATCTTTCCTTATAATCTTTCTTAAAAAATATTTCTTTACAATCGGTCTTTATAATCTTTCTGTAGTCTTTCTTTCAATCCTTACAATCTTTTTTTACAATCCTTGCAATCTTTTTTTATAATCTTTACAATCTCTTTTTTACAATCTTTCTTTACTATTATTCTTTACAATCTTTCTTTACTATTATTCTTTACAATCTTTCTTTACAATCTTACTTTACAATCTTACTTTACAATTTTACTTTACAATCTTACTTTACAATCTTTCTTTACAATATTTCTTTACAGTCTTTCTTTACAATCTTTCCTTACAATCTTTCTTAAAAAATATTTCTTTACAATCAGTCTTTATAATCTTTCTGTAGTCTTTCTTTACAATCCTTACACTCTTTTTTACAATCCTTGCAATCTTTCTTTATAATCTGTACAATCTCCTTTTTACAATATTTCTTTACATTTTTTCTTTACACTCTTTCTCTTTTAAAATTTTGCTTTACAATTATTCTTTACAATCTTTCTTTACAATCTTACTTTACAATTTTACTTTACAATATTACTTTACAATCTTAGTTTACAATCTTACTTTACAATCTTACTTTACAATCTTTTTTACAATCTTTTTTTACAATCTTTCTTTACAATCTTTTACAATATTTCTTTACGATCTTTCTTTACAATATTTCTTTATATTCTTTCTTTACAATCTTACTTTACAATCTTTCTTTACTATTATTCTTTACAATCTTTCTTTACAATCTTACTTTACAATTTTACTTTACAATTTTACTTTACAATGTTACTTTACAATCTTTCCTTATAATCTTTCTTAAAAAAATATTTCTTTACAATCGGTCTTTATAATCTTTCTGTAGTCTTTCTTTACAATCCTTACAATCTTTTTTTACAATCCTTACAATCTTTTTTACAATCCTTACAATCTTTTTTTACAATCCTTACAATCTTTTTTTACAATCCTTACAATCTTTTTTTACAATCCTTACAATCTTTTTTTACAATCCTTACAATCTTTCTTTGTTATCCTTATAATCTGTACAATCTCTTTTTTACAATATTTCTTTACATTTTTTCTTTACAATCTTACATTACAATTTTACTTTACAATATTCCTTTACAATCGTTTTTACAATCTTTCTTTACAATCTTTACAATTATTTCAATATTTACAATTTTTTCAATTGTTGGTAACTAAAGCTACCATTTTTTCAATTTTTACAATCTTTAAAATCTTTCTTTACAATTTTTGTATACAATTTTTGTATGCAATCTTTCTTTACAATATTTCTTTAATGTCTTTCTTTAATGTCTTTCTTTACAATCTTTCCTTATAATCTTTCTTAACAATATTTCTTTACAGTCTTTCTTTATATTCCTTTTGTGTAGTCTTTCTTTACAATTCTTACAATATTTTTTTATAATCCATGCAATCTTTCTTTATAATCCTTACAATCTTTACAGTATTTACAGTCTTTACAATCTTTTTTACAATATTTTTTTTTACAATATTTTTTTTTACAATCTTTCATTACAATTAATTATTGTGTACAATCTTTTTTACAATCTTTTTTACAATCTTTCTTTACAATTTTTTCAATTATTTCAATATTTACAATTATTTCAATCTTTACAATCTCTAAAATCTTTCTATACAATCTTTCTTTACAATCTTTCTCTACATACAATCTTTACACTTTTTACAATCTTTGCAATCTTTACAATCTTCACAATATTTACAATCTTTATAATCTTTACAATCTTTACAATTTTTTAGTTTTTGAAACTTTTTAAGTTTTTAATAATTTGTTTTACATTATTTATTAATTTTTTTAATTAAGAATTTATTTTTCTTTATTTTATAACCACACCTCTTATGTTTTTTTAATTTTTTTCTTTATTTTTTTTTAATTGGCTTCGACAATTTCTTATTTTTCGTTATTTTATAGCCACACTTCGTATGTTTTTTTATTTTTCGCATTTTTTTGTTTTTATTTTATTTTTTAATTTCTTATTTATATAATTAATTTTTGACGCACAGCTCCTTAAATTTCTTATTTTTCTTTCTTTTATGTTACATCTCGTATATTTTTTTTTATTTTTAAATATTCGAATTTTTGACCCGTGGGTTTAAACATTTATTTTGCTTTATTTTAGGCCACATCTCATGTTTGTTTTTTATTATTTTTATAATTTTTAATTATTCGAATTTTAGACACATGGCTTCGATAATTTCTTATTTTTCGTTATTTTATAGCCACACTTCGTAAGTTTGGTTTCTTTTTGATTTTTTGAATTTTTAAATATTCGAATTTTTGACACATGGCTTCGAGAATGTCTTATTTTTCGTTATTTTATAGGCTATTGGCCTATTCCCGAATCATTTTGGCCGGAAGTCACCGTTACGCAGCTACCCCCTAGATCAGCCCATCCGAACATAAAATTCGCCTGCACCAATTCGGAACCGCTGGTTATCGAAAATCTACCGTTCGATAAATACGAACTGGAACCGTCGCCTCTAACACAATACATTTTGTCTAGAAAACAACCAAAAACTTGCTGGCAAGTATGTACTGAATACAATAATAAGAAATTGGAAGGGATTATTTGTTTTTGACGTATTGTTTTTTATTTTTTAGGTGTTTGTTGCTAATAGTTACAAAAATTCAGAAGTGGGACATCCGTTTGGGTATTTGAAAGCCAGCACGAATATAACTTGCGTCAATCTGTTTGTGATGCCTTACAATTATCCCGTTTTGTTGCCGTTATTGGACGAATTATTCAAAGTGAGTAAAAATATTTTTTTATTTGTATTTCAGCTAACCAGCCATGTTTCTTTTTTAATATATAGTAATAATAAAGGTCTTTATTTTCCTTTTATTTACAATACTCTTTACAAACAGAGAAAAAAAAAGCAATCATATTCTAATTTATTGTAGTGTGACTTAAAAAATCATTTAAATTGATGAATATTTGAAAAAACATTATTTAAAAGTTATTATCAAAGAACATTATTAATAAAATTATCAAAAAACATTATTAAAGAACATTGTCAAATAATATTTTTAAAAAAACATTATCAAAGAACATTATCAGAAAAACATTAAAAAACATTAATCAGATAATATTATCAAATAATATCAAAGAACATTATCAATAAAATGATCAAAAACATTATTAAAGAACATTGTCAAATCATATTTTTTAAAAAACATTATTAAAGGACAGTTTCAAAGAACATTATCAGAGAATATTATCAAACAATATCAAAGAACATTATCAATAAAATGACCAAAAAACATTATTAAAGAACATTGTCAAATAATATTAAAAAAAAAAACATTATCAAAGAATATATTCAAAGAACATTATCAAAAAAACATCAGAGAATATTATCAAATAATATCAAAGAACATTTTCAATAAAATGATCAAAAACATTATCAAAAAACATCAGAGAATATTATCAAACAATATCAAAGAACATTATCAATAAAATGATCAAATAACATTAAAGAACATTTTAAAATAATATTTTTAAAAAACATCAAAACGCATTAAAAAAACGTCAGAGAATATTATCAAACAATATCAAAGAACATTATCAATAAAATGACCAAAAAACATTATTAAAGAACATTGTCAAATAATATTAAAAAAAAAACATTATCAAAGAATATATTCAAAGAACATTATCAAAAAAACATTAAAAAACATTATCAGATATTATCAAATAATATCAAAGAACATTATCAATAAAATGATCAAGAAACATTATTAAAGAATATTGTCAAATAATATTAAAAAAAAAACATTATCAAAGAACATTTTCAAAGAATATATTCAAATAACATTATCAAAAAAACTATCAGAGAATATTATCAAATAATATCAAAGAACATTTTCAATAAAATGATCAAAAACATTATCAAAAAACATTATCAGAGAATATTATCAAATAATATCAAAGAACAATATCAATAAAATGACCAAAAAACATTATTAAAGAACATTGTCAAATAATATTAAAAAAAAAACATTATCAAAGGACATTTTCAAAGAATATTTTCAAAGACCATTATCAAAAAAACATTATCAGAGAATATTATCAAATAATATCAAAGAACATTATCAATTAAATGATCAAAAAACATTAAAGAACATTGTCAAATAATATTTTTAAAAAAACATTATCAAAGAACATTTTTAAAGAACATTATCAGAAAAACATTAAAAAACATTAATCAGATAATATTATCAAATAATATCAAAGAACATTATCAATAAAATGATCAAAAACATTATTAAAGAATATTGTCAAATAATATTAAAAAAAAACATTATCAAAGAACATTTTCAAAGAATATATTCAAATAACATTATCAAAAAAACTATCAGAGAATATTATCAAATAATATCAAAGAACATTTTCAATAAAATGATCAAAAACATTATCAGAAAAACATTAAAAAACATTAATCAGATAATATTATCAAATAATATCAAAGAACATTATTAATAAAATTATCAAAAAACATTATTAAAGAACATTGTCAAATAATATTTTTAAAAAAACATTATCAAAGAACATTTTCAAAGAACATTATCAGAAAAACATTAAAAAACATTAATCAGATAATATTATCAAATAATATCAAAGAACATTATCAATAAAATGATCAAAAACATTGTTAAAGAACATTGTCAAATCATATTTTTTTAAAAAACATTATTAAAGGACAGTTTCAAAGAATATTATCAAACAATATCAAAGAACATTATCAATAAAATGACAAAAAAACATTATTAAAGAACATTGTCAAATAATATTAAAAAAAAAAACATTATCAAAGAATATATTCAAAGAACATTATCAAAAAAACATTAAAAAACATTATCAGATAATATTATCAAATAATATCAAAGAACATTATCAATAAAATGATCAAAAAAACATTATTAAAGAACATTGTCAAATATTAAAAAAAAAAACATTATCAAAGGACATTTTCAAAGAATATTTTCAAAGAACATTAGCATTTAAAAAACATCAGAGAATATTATCAAATAATATCAAAGAACATTTTCAATAAAATGATCAAAAACATTATCAAAAAACATTATCAGAGAATATTATCAAATAATATCAAAGAACAATATCAATAAAATGATCAAAAAACATTATTAAAGAACATTGTCAAATAATATTAAAAAAAAAAACATTATCAAAGGACATTTTCAAAGAATATTTTCAAAGACCATTATCAAAAAAACATTATCAGAGAATATTATCAAATAATATCAAAGAACATTATCAATTAAATGATCAAAAAACATTAAAGAACATTTTAAAATAATATTTTTAAAAAAACATTATCAAAGGACATTTTCAAAAAGCATTAAAAAACGTCAGAGAATATTATCAAACAATATCAAAGAACATTATCAATAAAATGATCAAAAAACATTATTAAAGAACATTGTCAAATAATATTTTTAAAAAAACATTATCAAAGAATTAAAACACATTATCAGAGAATATTTCAAATAATATCAAAGAAAATTATCAATAAAATGATCAAAAATAACATTATTAAAGAACATTGTCAAATATTAAAAAAAAAAAACATTATCAAAGGACATTTTCAAAGAATATTTTCAAAGAACATTAGCATTTAAAAAACATCAGAGAATATTATCAAATAATATCAAAGAAAATTATCAATAAAATGATCAAAAAACATGATTAAAGATCAAAGGACATTTTCAAAGAATATTATAAAAAAGATCAGAGAATATTATCAAAGAACATTATCTAAGAACATTACTAATGAATATTATCAATGAACATTATAAAATAAAACTTTATTAAAGTACATTATCAAAGAACATTACCAAAAAACATTACTAATGAACATAATAAAAAACAACCATTATTAAAGTACATTATCAAAAAACATTACCTAAGTTAACTTAAGAAGCTTATAACTAAGAGGTTTTGGTATGTAAACTGAAAATAATAAATTTGAAACTATATGTTATATCTTAAAAAATATTCAAATTTTACTGGGCTATTATTAATTTATTGTGTAACAGCACAGTAAAAGTATATTTTTTGCGACATTTCTTAAAATTTTTCGTTTATTTTTGGAAATATATTCTTAATGACATGTTTTATTATTAAAGACCGGACATTTTAATCGCGTTCAAATAATTGGTTTTAATCACATAGGCGTCTCATTCTGGGTTCGCTATTTAAGACGGCAGACAGTGCGGCAGATTCTAATACTATCAGGACAAACCTCTTTTTTTTATTAAAACAAGATAAAAAAAGTGTACTGATATATACATAGACATTAAAACTAATACAAAAAAGTGAGATTTTTTTTTATCGTGTACCTATATTCTTTGTCTTTTGAATCATTTTCATTAAACAAATTTAATGTTTTCTTCTCACCAACGCCGAGGATATGTAGGATATTTTACAAAAGTTTTTAGTAACCTCAGATCCTTTAATTTGTGGCCTGAGAAATTTTCCTTAAAAAAAAATAACTTTTTTGATGAAGATGTTAAACTTTTCATAAGCGAGTTTAAGGTGTAGTAATGTAAACGATATTCTGTATGATATTTTTTTTATTATTATCTCTTATATAATTACAAAATATCTATTCCTCAATATTTTGGCGTGGTACACTACTCTCCTGCCTAAAATGAGGATCGAGGACCCCAGCTGCCTCCCCCGAATTTGTTATTTCCTCCAGAAAATTGGAAATTTCTAGCCTTAGCTGGTCCCGATTCATTGTTGGAGAAATTGCATCGGGGCCAAATATTAGGACTCTACGAGCGTTTGGACTAAGACGCTGTAGAGAGGGCCTAAAATGAATGTCAAATAGGCCCATCATATGTTGTCTTATACTTTCTCGATCCATTGTCGGTTAGTTGCCGGTGATATTTTTATTCAAATAAAGTCAATCCTTATATTATATTTATGAATATTTTGGCTTTTATCGATACCGTACATACCGATTTTTTGTAACAAAACATTTATGTTTTTATTTCCTGTGGATATTATGGTACTTATACACGATGAGACAATAAAATAAATGTCTGTTAAATTTCTGTAATGTATGTATTAATTCAATTGCTCACTCTATATAGGTATCTGTTGGTTGAAAAAATGTAAAAAGATAACAAAGAGTCGATAAACAGGAGATTTGAGAAGAAAGTGTCTTGTAAAAATATCACTAGATTTTTCCAATGAGTATATTTGTTTAGTTCAAAGGGAAAAGTGATAGAAACTGGAAACGTAAATATGGAAAATTTATTATCGGACTTTGATTGTTTTCGTCGTTTTAATGACAACAAATTATACTGCCGCAATTGTGATCAGGTGTTAGTTTTTAATGGAAAGTCAAGTATGACACAACATGTGAAAACACAAAAACACATGCAATCTTTAGAGGGATGTCCAGACAAAATCTTTTATGAAGATTTATGCAACGCATTTGTTTCTGCAAATATTCCATTAACAAAATTAAATAATACAATTTTCAAAAATTTTCTTTGTAAATATACTAAACGTAAAATACCGGATGAATCCACAATTAGAAAACATTATATTCAAAATCAGTACGATAAAGCAATGACGGCAATAAAAACGAAAATTTCCAGCAAATATATTTGGGTTAGTGCAGATGAAACGACTGACATAAAGGGTAGATGTGTTGTTAATGTTGTTGTAGGATTATTAAGTGCTGAAAATACTTCACAACAGTATTTAGTTTCTAGTGTGTTTCGTGAAACTGTGAACGCTGAAATGATTTATGAAATAGTGAAACGTGGATTGAACAATGTAATTGATAATGACGTTTCAAAAGTTTTATTGTTTATTTCAGACGCGGCAAGTGTAATGTTGAAAACAGGGAAACTATTACAAGAACATTTTCCAAACATGCTGCATGTAACTTGCCTTGCTCACGCGTTACACCGAGTTTGTGAGTTTATCCGTGACAGCTTTCCAGACATTAATTCGTTGATTAGCTGTTTTAAAAAAATTTTGTTAAAAGCACCGTCCCGAGTTTCTTTATATAAAGAAATATGTCCGAATATCCCCCTACCTCCACAACCAGTTATTACACGATGGGGAACTTGGTTACAGGCTGTGTTCTTTTTTTCGGAGCATTTCGACAGACTAAAAGTATTTATTTCCAACTTATCAGAGGACGCTCTCTCTATCACTCAGTGTAAAGGTTTAATAACAAAAACAACTTTGCAGTCGGAGTTAAATTTTCTTGCGACTTATTTTTCGTGTCTCCCAGAAACTATAAAATTCCTTGAAACCCGTAACTTACAATTATCGGTTGCTATGGAAAAATTTGAATCGACATTGTTACACTTAAAAAACGTAAAGTGGCCCTTACAAGATAAATTTAACCATAAAATAGATTGTGTTATTAAAAGAAATCCAAATTTACAGACTCTGAAACAAATCTCCCTGAACAATTTTAACGATTATGAAACTGCTTTAAAATATTGTGATTTTGTTCCACATTTTTCATTTGCTCCTGTAACGAGTTGTGACGTAGAACGATCGTTTTCTAGGTTTAAAGATTTATTGACTTCTAAAAGAAGTAATTTCACTGAAGACAATTTAGAAAAATATGCAGTCATACAAACATATTTTTCAAATGAAGAAGATTGATATTAATTTGTATTGTATATATTGTATATAATTGTATATTTGCTACTTTAGGATAAAGAGTATATATTGGAACACTCTAAACATAAAACTAATGATGGTGTATCCTCGTTGATATATTTATTAGTCAATAATATATTAACAGAAAAAGCCAACAACATTATCCCACAACACAATAAAAAAATAAATAATAATATCATTTGTAATTATATAATAATATCCAACCAAATTTGAACTAAAATTTAATAAAATAATTATTGCAATGTAAATGTAATAATAAGCCCGCCCCAAATGTTACGCCCGGGCGATAAAAATCCAATATCTTATCTACTGTGTCGACCAGTTCAGTAAATAACTTGTTTTATTCAGAATGTATTATTCAAATCGAAGGTCCGCTCTTACCGTTACTTCGCTGATAAGAATAAATTAAATTGTCCGGTCTTTATTTATTATAAAAAATACACTTTTTTCTGTGAAATTAATATTTATTGAATTCAGTTGACAGATTTTTTAAATTTGGTTTTTTACAAATACTTCAACAATCTTATTTATTATAAAATACTCTATAAATTTAAAATTTAACTGTTTCTACTTATTTTTAATACATGTTAAAAAATTCAAAAATTTTCCTTGACTATTACAAATTTAATTGGTAATAATACAGTCAAATTTCAATTTTTTGTGACGTTTCTTAAAATTTTCGTTTATTTTTGGAAATAAATTCTTAATGACAGGTCAAATAGGGCGTCAATCAACCCCAAAGGGAATTTTCCGATTATTTAATAGGAATCAAATATCTCCGTTCCTAGACATAGAAACATATTTTTTTTCTACCATAAGTTAGGTACAAATACCACTTTAACCTAAAGATAAACTCATAACTCATTAAGAAACTGCAGATATTGTTAGATTGAAGCATAGATTAGTTTGAATAGATGGGAAATTAAATTATAAAATTCCGAGGCGATGTGCTGCCATCTGTCAAATTGGAGTCGTACTATCAATATGACCATTAGGGGGCGAGCTTTTTGAAATTTACTTTTCCACTAGTTGGGCAAAAAAAATGTAATGAAGAAAATACGTACAATGTTTTTTTTTTTTTTCGTTTTAGATACACAGGTGGAAGCCCACAAATGAATGGAGAACGCAATTTCAAAATTATACAAGAACTTTACCCGCATATTATGCTGGTCCTTTACGTAGAGCGCTTACAAGAATGGGTGAGTTTGTCGTTATTTTTTCGTTAAATACCATACAGGGTGACAAAAAACTTTCAAACATTTTAAATATCTCTTCTATCTTTATTTTTAATCCGATTTATGAAAAATTTTCAAGAAATACTCAGTAATAACGAATCTAGGGGGGAGAAACGTTGATTTTTTTTTTAACTGAATTTTAAAAAAGTTGTAAATATATCTGTTATAAAAATAGAAGCATTAAAATTATAAAGAAATAGCTTACGTCGTTTTGAAAATGTAGCTAAGCTGTGTCAAGCGGTATTTCACCTTGAACATAAAAAATCATAAATCTTCCATGACTATTACAAATTTAATTAATAATAGTACAACAAAAGTTAAAATTTTTGATAAATAATTAGTTTGAAACTGGTTAGTCCTAAAAACTATTATAATTTTCCTGGGCTATTAATAATTCATTGTGTAATAATAGTACAGTGAAAATGCAATGTTTTTAAGCTTTTTCTGATATAATCTGTAATTCATGAGATATATGCATTGTAAAATTTTAAATTGTCATTTTGTGTATATGAAAAGTGTACCAAACGTTAAAAAAATCTACAGGGTTGTACCCAAGTCGTGAATAAGGAAAGAAATATAAAATACGATTTATTTTGGCTATTTATTTAAACACGGCTTATTTCCCATCTACTATTTTCCAAATATATTTCAGGTACACCTGTGGCCTTGGCGCAAACCTTAATACCAGAAAATTCCGAAAACGGTTTGAGTTACACCGTTTCTAACTATCTAAAACGCTTAAAAAATCAAGCTAAAGTGGAATACGATAAAATGTGTAATGAAATCATTCAACGACAAGCAAATGTAAGAAGAACGTTAATTTATTAATACATGAATAAAATAACATTTTTTTATATGTATATATTTCTAGATGAACGGTTTAAAAACGAACTTCAACAGTCCAGAACAAATCAGGGTTTTGCCTAAAGTGACCTTAAAGAAGGAACTCGTCAGTCATCCTTTGTTGCTAGATAGATTTACCTCGCAAAGAGATCAAGTCATTGAACAGGGCAATCCTTGGACTTGTACTTTGGACAAAGAACGACAAACTGTCAGTTTCAAGAATCCGTTTGATATACCGAGGAACCGACTGGTACAACAGGTGAGAACTTATAATCATTATTCAATGACCTTTGGTGATCCAGTCTTTACAGCTGTAGGTTATCAATTTCTAGGAGGGTCTACTTTAATATCTACATATATTTCAATAACATCATGTATGTTAATTCATTCCGTATTCCTTATCCATCAATAATAATTGTTTTTACATAGGTTGTGCGTATGAGAAACAATTTCTTACAATCCGATTGGGTATCGTTAGATCAAGACAGCGCCCATTCGTTGCCGATATCCCAAATGGGCAACTACCAAGAATATTTAAAGAAACAAACTCCACAATTGCGAGAAATCGAATCAGCCCCGGTTAGACAACACATGTTCGGTAATCCGTTCAAGATCGATAAACGAATGATGGTAAAAAAAATTAGTTTCTTTAAAATATTGAACGATTTATTTTAAATTGTTTTAATTAGGTCGATGAGGCTGATATTGATTTGGTTGGATCGCCGACTGGTACTAGTAGAAATAATAAAAGGCCAATTCCTTCGATAACTATAGATATCATGACAAGGTTGCCGTCGAAAAGAAAACCCGGTCCGTTGCCGAAGAATTTTAGATTTTCTAGACCCAGTACTGATTCGTCGCTGCCTCCGAGTCCGCAAGAGTCTCCGGTTCCCTCGCCAGTTCCTTGGTGAGTTATTTTTAAATTTTAAGTTAAATTGAACCATAAATGAAAGAAATTTTATTTTTCCTATTTTGGTCTATGAAGAAAATACGATTTTATTTCTATTTATATAGTTTAATGAAAACATTACATTCTCATTGTAAAATTAGAAAATTTCTTATAGATAATTAAATGTTTTAAACTGTAAATTTATTGAAAAATAATGATACAAGTAACTGTCCTAAAACAGTAATAATAAAATCATTCCTCCCTTCATTCCTTCCTTCCTTTATTCCTTCCTGCATTCCTTCCTTCATTTCTTCCTTCATTCCTTCCTTCATTCCTTCCTTCACTTAGTTAGTTACTTAATTACTTCCTTCCTTTCTTACTTACTAACTTACATATTTATTTACTTCCTGTCTTCATACATTCCTTACTTTAGTTACTTACTTCCTTCACTTAGTTACTTACGTAATTACTTCATTCCTTATTTTACTTACTTAGTTACTTACTTACATATTTAATTCCTTCCTTCATGCATTCCTTACTTTACTTACTTATTTACTTACTTCTTTCCTTCCTTCACTTACTTAGTTACTTACTTAATTACTTCCTTCATTCCTTACTTTACTTACTTACTTACTGACTTATTACATATTTAATTACTTCCTTCATTCATGCATTCCTTACTTTACTTAGTTACTTCCTTCACTTACTTACTTAATTACTTCCTTCACTCATTACTTTACTTAGTTACTTCCTTCCTTCACTCCTTACTTTACTTAGTTACTTAATTACCAACTTACATATTTAATTCCTTCTTTCATGCATTCCTTACTTTACTTAGTTACCTACTTACTTACATTTCTTCCTTCATTCCTTCCTTTCTTCAGTTACTTAGTTACTTAATTACTTCCTTCCTTTATTCCTTACTTTACTTAGTTATTTACTTACATATTTAATTACTTCCTTCATTCATGTATTCCTTACTTTACTTACTTGTTTCCTTCCTTCTTTTCTTCTTTCCTTCCTTCACTTACTTAGTTACTTACTTAATTACTTCCTTCATTCCTTACTTTACTTACTGACTTACATATTTAATTACTTCCTTCATTCATGCATTCCTTACTTTACTTAGTTACTGCCTTCCTTCACTACTTAGTTACTTAATTACTTCCTTCACTCCTTTCTTTACTTAGTTACTTCCTTCCTTCCTTCCTTCACTCCTTACTTTACTTAGTTACTTACTTACCAACTTACATATTTAATTCCTTCTTTCATGCATTCCTTACTTTACTTAGTTACCTACTTACTTACATTTCTTCCTTCATTCCTTCCTTTCTTCACTTATTTAGTTACTTAATTACTTCCTTCCTTTATTCCTTACTTTACTTAGTTATTTACTTACATATTTAATTACTTCCTTCATTCATGTATTCCTTACTTTACTTACTTACTCCCTTCCTTGTTTCCTTCCTTCTTTTCTTCTTTCCTTCCTTCACTTACTTAGTTACTTACTTAATTACTTCCTTCATTCCTTACTTTACTTACTTAGTTACTGACTTACATATTTAATTACTTCCTTCATTCATGCATTCCTTACTTTACTTAGTTACTGCCTTCCTTCACTACTTAGTTACTTAATTACTTCCTTCACTCCTTACTTTACTTAGTTACTTCCTTCCTTCACTCCTTACTTTACTTAGTTACTTACTTACCAACTTACATATTTAATTCCTTCTTTCATGCATTCCTTACTTTACTTATTTACCTACTTACTTACCTTTCTTCCTTCATTCCTTCCTTTCTTCACTTACTTAGTTACTTAATTACTTCCTTTATTCCTTACTTTACTTACTTAGTTATTTACTTACATATTTAATTACTTCCTTCATTCATGTATTCCTTACTTTACTTACTTACTTCCTGTCGCGTAAATAAAGCTTTTACTAACGATTCAATCTTCATAGGTTGAACGCCATCGAAAAAGATATCCCTCGTTTCGACGATCTTCCATCCCTCATCAACGGCTTGGAATCGAGTCCGTCCGCGAGTCCGATCAGCGAACGATCCAGATCGCCATCGCCGACGAACTTGCACCTGCAGGAGCAGCCGAGCTACAGCGTTAGCGAGTACAATTTCAATTTCCGCGCGAGTTTGAATAGTTTGAACTACACCACCGCGAGCGCTTTGGATACTACCACGACCAATGCTTTGGGTGACTTTTATTCGAGTATTTCGGCTACCGATGATAAGCAGATATCGCAGATTCTCAAAGAGGCTAATTTGAATCATAATAGTTTTTCTTCGAATAGTTTGGTGCATGAAATCAAAGTCGTTAAGGTTAGTATTTTGATTAGAAAACAGTTTTCATTCTAATGTTTTTAAAGATATACCTAATAGTTTCGAACTTATTATTTTCCCAAAAAAATGATAATTTGACTGTACTATTACCAATTAAATTCGTAATAGTCATGGAAAAAAGAGGTAGGAAATGCAGTTGAAGTATTAATACATAAAAAACGTTTAAAGTTAAATTTGTAAAGTATTTTATGATAAATAATATATATTAAAAAAAAAACGAAAATTTGAAAAATTGCAAAAAAAATATATTTTCACGGTACTATTACACAATAAATTAATAATAGACCAGAAAAATTCTAATGTTTTTTAAATAGTATATCAAACAGTTTCTAAAACTTATTTTTGGTTTATTTACTAAAAATTGAAAATTTGACTGTACTATTATCAATTAAATTTGTAATAGTCACGGAAAATATTTGAAAAATTTAACTTATTCCACATATGTATTGCAGATCATTTTTTATAATTTTCTTTGATTTGCTTTCAAATTAAGTTGTTTAGGAATATAATTATTGGTGTTTCAGATGGAAGTGGAGGAGGAAAAAGAAGACGAAAAAGAAATCGAAAATCAAAACTACGAAATCCGAAAAAACCTGAACAAACTGGTGCGGAAACCGGGCAAAAACTTTACAGAATTGTTCGAGAACATAAAAACTTTGAAAGGCGACATCGACATGCAAGTTAAAGTGCTGAAATTGATAATCAAAGAATCGTTACGGTTTAAAAGACAGAATTTAGCCAACATGCTCGAAGAGCATATTAGGACTATAATGCATATTGATAATAAGTGATTTTTAAGTTTATTTTATCATTAGATATTACGGAAATTTATCGATGATTGTATATAAGATGTAAAATTTGACATTGATTAAACTTTTTTATATAATTTCCACAACAAATAAAAAATATATTAAATTTGTAATAATTATTCTTTCTTTTTATCTAAAATAGGTTTATTTCTTGACCTTTACCAGCAATATGTGAATAAGACCCCTAAAAATGTGGGCCCCTTCATTAAAGTAAGTTAATAAGTAAATTAAATCATTAATTTTCACTAATGTGGCAATCTTTTATAAGGAAAGAAAACTAAGTCATTTACCACAGAATTTTAAATTAATATTATTAATTATATTCCTAAACAACTTAATGTGAAATAAATTTAATTTTTCAAAAAATTTCCGTGACTATTACGAATTAAATTGATAATAGTACAGTAAAATTTACTATTTATGGTAATAATAAGTTTAAAATCGTTTGATATAATATTTAAAAAACACATTTAAATATTTTAGATCTATTATTAATTTATTGTGTAATAGTACAGTAAAATAAATATTTTTTAAAGACATTTCATAAAATGTTTTTTTTTGAAAATATATATTTGTTTATTATGAAATTCTGTGGTGAATGACTTTAGAGTTTTCTTTTCTTATAAGTTAATAATTACTTGTTTGATTCAAATAGTTTTTTCAGACCAAACGGTTGATTTTAGCTATGTAGTTTCCCATCTATTCACATTAGTAATCTATGTCATCGACTTTAAAATGGCGATTGAATAACAGATTCATTATTAGCATGTTGTATCATATTACAAATTCAAAAATGTATGAGAATCGGAGACATACATTATTATTTCATTCATCACATTCGGTTATTTTCATAAATAAAAAACCATATTCGATTTATAAACGTTTAATTTATTTATAAAAAATCTTACATCTTAATTTCGTATAAAAAATGAAAATTCACAGTACAAAAATATGGTGACGCAATCTAATGGAATTATAATCAGTTTTACGTCGATTTGATATAAGAATTACTGGTATATCGATTTAATAACTATTAAATCAAATAAAACTGATAATTTCACTCCACCAAAGTGATGACATTGATGATGAATAATTTAAAATACGAGAAGCAACAAAATATTTCTATATATATATTTTTACACAAATATGTACTAGGTAATTATAAATATACAACAAAGTCTTCAACAATAACCGTGATCTAATAAATGTCATTTTTTAGTGACTTATAACAACCCTCAGTTGTCAGTTCTGTCAAATATGTCAGTGGCATTACGGATAGAACATCAAGCTTTCAAACTCGACAAGATTTTCATGAGAAATGTCATACGTCAACTTGAAAACAGTATTTTTGAAGTCAGCAACATGAACCATGACAAATCC
The DNA here is from genome assembly GCA_927349885.1 of Psylliodes chrysocephalus. NCBI lineage: Eukaryota > Metazoa > Arthropoda > Insecta > Coleoptera > Chrysomelidae > Psylliodes > Psylliodes chrysocephalus. The sequence goes on along the minus strand of OV651827.1, from coordinate 24,687,403 downwards.
TACAATACTAAACAATAATTCACACGAACTGGATATTTACGAATTCTAGTCCGACGGAAGACTGAGCTATCGACTGACCGGCATTGCCGCGGCCGAGAGAGACACTTTCGTTACTCGACGGCGGCGTTTCCGGGTGGTTTATAGCCCACCCTCCCTGTGAATTAAGACAAAAAAACCGTAGACTTCACACCGTACACACTTCACAAATGACAACCCTGTTTTTTCCTAGCTTTTTCAGGGGACAATATGAAACTAACACACAACAAACCTCCTATAACTTACAATTCCTGATCCAAAACCACCATAATCTATCAATAATACCCCATAGGGTAAGGAGTGAGGGCGGCTATATTTAGCATAATCAAAATAGAAAAATATGGAACATATTACAGGCGGAGAAACCGCCTTAGGCCTCAATGGATCTCATTCGGGCCACAACTGTACTGTGTACAGTTTGTGTTTTTTGTGATGTTTTATGTTAACATATTGTACATAAATTTTTAAAATGTGAATAAAGATTTTAAATGAAATGAATGAGTATTAAAATGCTTAGGAGAATTATAATTCTCTCTAAATAAACAGTCAGCGAGTTCTCAATGGCTTTAAAAAAACTGTTTTCACGTTGACATGATATTTCTCATGAAAATATTGAGGAGTTTGAAAACAGCCCCCAGTTTAATGGTTTTTCTGACTAGATGTGACAATTGACAACTGGATTGACGCAATTGTTGTTTCAAGTGCAGAATAAAGGAGAACAATATCTGTTTAGAAACTTGGTTCTTGTAGTCTGATTTATATATGGATGGGCAATCTATATAACTATATATCATTGGATCTTTCCCTGCTTGTACAAGAGCGCAATTCTGAAACGTTATTTACTGTTTTTGGGTGGACACTTTTTAATCAAACAACCATATAAGATTGTCTCTCTAAACTCCATAGCTTTGGAGAAAAATCGAAGTAATAAATAGAATTGGAGGAACTGTTATTTATTTCAACAGTCAACCCCAATAAAAGAGGTTCAAGGAGGCAATAAATTAAAAAAAAAGGAGACATTGTTGAAATTATTAATTTGACATTAGTCATGTGGTACACGGATATTGTTGAAGACTGTAGAATGGTCTGGTTCCCATCACTTCCACTCTCAGTTAAACTTTTAAGTTTTTAAATTTCAAAGGTTTAACTCAAATTAATAAAAAAAATTAATTAATATCCACCATTCAAAATATTTAAATTTTATGCCCACATTTTAAAATAAATGATGCAATTGTTTTGTTTATTTCTGTAAATTTTATGTTGAACTCGGTAAATCTGGATAAATTTTTATTCAAAGGACCCTTTCCAGTCAAATTTTCTGAAACTTTGGTATGTTGTACTCAATCTAGTAATTAAATGTCACTGGGATTAACTCGATCCTATGACTAGTTTTCGATATAAAGTTGAAAATTGCCTGGTATTTCGGAATTTTTATTTTCCAACTTAAGAGCTAGACTTAGACTGAGGTCATATCGAGGGGAATGAAAAAATCTGAATAAGTTCATTGAAATAGAACAGTTTCAGTTAGAAGAAAAGGGTTTATTACCAGAGCACAGAGAGAACAATACAGAAAAGAAACATAGGGCTAGTTCCATCACAGATATTCACAGTACACTTAGCTCTGTGGAGTCCATATAAGATCCATAAAAGAAAGGTTGTTTTTGTGTTTTTATAACTGTTCTATAAGGCATAAAATCATAACCTTGCAGTTTTGTCTGTTTATCAATTACGCCCCTGTAACTGCTACAGCATTAGACCTTGGGCGAGTCTTCGTCTCACTTGCAAAATGTTAAAACTAGACGCGCAGACGAAATGCGTTAAATGTGATCATAAAAGGTGGAGTTAGGTCATGTTGTTAGTAGCAGTTGCCAAACATATATGCAGCAGAAATCGAAGTCTCCAGGTAAGGAATATTTCCTGCCCTGCTTCAGCGGGCACAGGAAGAATTACTACCACACATAATCCGGTTTTCCCGGAGCAGTCTGGAGCATTGAGAAGGGCTAATCACCTTTATTCCAAAAGTAGGGAAAAGCATACCACACACCTTAAATCCTTCCGACCAATCAGCCTCACATCCTTTGTATTAAAATGATAATTATATCAGAACGGAAGTCCTGGAGAGGGTGCCACTCCACCACAGCCAACACACGTACCGAGCAGGATGATCTACAGAAACTGCCCTGGTACAGTTGACTGACGTAATACAGGATGCACTGACAAACAAAGAAAGGGTCGTGCGTGCCTTCCTACATATAGAAGGAGCTTTTGACAACACGCCACACGAATCTGTCAAAAGTACACTTGCATACATACAGATGAGTAGATAACATCCAGATGGATGACTTAGCTGTTATCTACGGGATAGGGCAGGACACCATCTCCATCTGCACATCAAAGGATGTCCACAAGGAGGAGTTCTATCCCCACTAATGTGGAGCCTAACCGTAGACGAATTTCTATGCAGATTGACTAGACCTTGTAAAGGTTATGCCGACGACATAGTCATATTTGCTAGAGGCAAGTTTAGAAATATCCTGTGTGATATAGTCCAACGAGGACTAGAACATACCAAAAGATGGTGCTGTGAAGTAGTAGCATTTTCAAGGAAAAGAAAACTTAATCTCAAAACCGTTAAATTAGACGGGATAGATATAGAATGAAAAATGAAGTTAAATATCTACGACAACAAACTTCTCTGGAACACACATGAAAAGGAAGTAGTAAATAAGGCCACTAAAGCCCTAATGGTATGCAGAAACATTGCGGGTAAACGATGGGATGTAACCCAAACATACTGCGATGGATGTATACTACAATCATCACTTACAGGGCTACAGCCTCGAGTAACAGAACTAATTTAGCTACTATGAGTGTTAACATCTCAAAAGTACAAAAACTAGCCTGTGTTTGCATCACCAGTGCAATGAGAACCTGCCTTACGACCGCAATGGAGGCGATCTTAAACCTCACCCCTCTACATTTGATGATAGAGAATGTGGCAAAAAGAATACGGTATAGAATGATCAGACGAAAGTCTACTTGCTTCAGGACTAAAGATAACTGGGACATGTCCCAGAATGAAATGCTAAAGAAGTACAGTTTTACGAAAACCTTCAAAACCACAGAGCTGGGCTGCAAGAAAGAATGGAGCCAAAAATCCATCGCGCTTGTAACCGAATGACATGCTATTCAGTAGTATACAAACGGTTCCAAAACCATAGAAGGAACTGGAATAGGAGTGTATGGGCCAAGAACTCCGAAAGCTTGGGGAAATACCCAAGCATCTTCCAGACGGAAATTCACCCAGTGGATAAGTGTGTCCAGTTTAGCATCGAGGGAAACTATCATAGACAAGAGATTATTATCATATCCGTTGTCAAGAAGACATCAAAGCACTGAGCTCTTACGTAATCAGCTCAAAAATGGTCTGGAAATGCTTAGAACAATTTAATAAGCTAGGCGAGAAGAGTTAGTTACTCTCACTTGGGTCCCGGGACATAACGAGATGCAAGGTAACGAGATTGCAGATAGTCTTGCAAGGAAAGGGGCTCAAACACCCTTTGTAAGACCTGAGCCGTTCTGCGGTATCAGCAGTAACATAGTATTAGGAGAGATTAAAAAAGAATTGGGCAGTAGAAGAACCGATAATTGGAACAATCTCTTGGTGCTGAGACAGGCTAAGATACTTCTAGGTCAATATAACCTGAAAAGATCGGAAGCCCGCATCTGTCTGAGCAAGAACAGGCTACATATTGTAACAGGGATTCTTACCGGGCATTGCTGACTAAAAGGACACCTTTGTAAACTGATAAAAGTAGAGGATAGTGAGTGCAGATTCTGTGAGGAGAACGAAACCTCCCATTCACATTCTGAATGTGTAGCACTCCAGAATAAGGGCAATATATCTAGGAGGATATCAAATAGAAGAGGGAGATTTATCCAAATCCTACACTTCCTTGAGAAGATATGATTGGAAGGATCGCTATAGGCATTAAGACATTTCCTTGGTGTATTAATAACAGAAGGGGACACAATATAAGTTTATTAACATCCCGTTCCCAACATAACATAGTAACAGCTTTTTTTTTAAATCGGGTAACAGTGATAGCTACTTCAAGCAAAATAACTGTTATACGATAACAACCCATCTCTACTCTAAAAATATTGAGACCGCTTTGCTATTTTAATAAGATGGATAGGATAATTTGCCACTTTTTTGGGGATTTGCAAATTCGAGTAAACATTTTTCCAAGTCTACTGAGTTTAACATAAAATTTACAGAAATGTTAATTAAGTTTTTTTGCCATTTTAACAATGTTTTCGATCCTGTATCAAGTTGCAAAAATGGCTAGTGTTTCGATTCATTTAGACGTTTAAAAAATTAATTTAAATTTTTTTAGATTCCATTCAAAAGAACTTTTAAAAAAATAATATTAATATCTGATAATTATAATTCCTTATTGTTTGAGATGTTTTATGCAATCTAAGAATAAAAAAAAGGAAGCTAAAGAAAAACAGACTTATACCCTTAATTTATAAAGCATTTATAAATTTAGCTACATGTAAAACATTAAATATAAACCCTTCATTATAAGGAATTTTTAATAGAGTTTGGCTGTATTTCAAGAACTGTTATTTAATTATTTTAAATGTTTTCCAAAAAAATATTAATCAATATTTAATTTGTTAACAATTTAAGGAAACATAACCTCTTTTATTCGAATTTTACTCTACTTCCTCTGAATTGACGTTTCTATTTTAAAAGATTTACATGTATATAACTATTTAAAAATGCTTTGTTAAATAGACATTCTAAATAAACTACAGCCACTCAACCCCACAAAAGCTAAAGTTTATCAACTTTAATAATATGTACAACCCTAATAGTGCAATTTTTAGCTAAATGAACTACAGTGCGTGTAAACAAAAGATTTTCCAATCATTTTTTCGTGTTTAAAAGTTCAATTATAGCTACCACCCAGGCGTCACAGCCCAATCCCAATCAACAACAAAATTTCAATATAAATTCTAAAAAATTTAAACTGGCGCCCCAACGTGGGGCTATCAAATTTCGTTATAATCCAAAATAAACAAAATTGGATTTGTTTGGAATTTTCTATTTATATTTTTAAATTGTTGATTTTGATACTCTACAAGGTCTTTCTAAACCATGACTCATCTTCTATAACCTCAAATTATATCTAATTTAAATCATAGTTTCGTATTTAAAAATTTACTAGATATACACATCAAAAACCTTTAAATTAAACGATTTGAACACATTTGATGATCTAGAAAACAAATAGCTGCGCATATTTGAACTATACGTGGAAATTTGTGCACAAACTTTGGACGGACGTAGAAAATATATAAGTCGGTAAGGTACGATATGTTTTTGTTTTATCGAATGGATCCCAGGAAACACCGATACCCGATTCAGAGAGAAAGCTGTTAAAAAAATACAGTGCAAAAACGAAATATTAGTTCCTACATCTAAAGGAAGACAAATTTGTTGATGTTTTAGTAAAATTCGCGTATTTTTTCTAACCTATTTTAAATATATTTATTATTTATTCGCACTACAATCAAATTTAAACAGTCACAACTTAAGGAAAAATTAGTAGCGACATATTAAAAGTTCTACTTGTGACAGATGACGTGACATATAAAGTTACAGATGACATTGACAGATGATGTAACACATAAATTGATAAACTGTTTTGAAAAACATTAAAAATGTAGCATTGGAACACGAGGAAGTCATACTATTGACTGAGTTGACAGATGAAGTATTTGACATTGAAAACGTTGGTGAATGACGTTGACATATGATCGTCGATAACAATAAACTAAAATGTGTTTTATCGAACGCAATATAGAAAAGAAACTTCTTAACGAAACAAAAAAAGGAAACAGGATAAATCAAATTAACTTTAATAATTTAATTAATTTTAATCAATGCTAAACAATTTTGATCAATTTTAATTTTTGTTAATTAATTTCAATCAATTTTAATTATTGTTAATTAATTTTAATCATTTTTAACCAATTTTAATCACTTTTAATCCATTTGATTTCATTTTGATAAATTTTCATCAATTTAAATTAATTGTAATCGCTTTTAATTAATTTTAATTGAAATTAGTTAATTTTTATTGAATTTAATTAATTTTAAACAATCTTAACCAATTTTAATCAATTGTAATCACTTTTAATCGATTTTAATTAATGTAATTTTGATAAATTTTAATTAATTTTATTTGATTTTGATAAATTTTAATCACTTTCAACCAATTTTATTTAATTTTAGTAAGTTTTAATCACTTTGAATAAAATTTAATTAATTTTATTAAAATTTAATTAATTTTAATAAAATATAATTAATTTTAATGAAATTTAATTATTTTTAATCAATGCTGATCAATTTTGATAAATTTTATTATTGTTAATTAATTTTAATCACTTCCATTCAATTATAATAGCTTTTATTAATTTTAATAACTTTCAATCTGTTTTTAATTAATTTTAATCAATTTTAATTAATTTTATATTGATTTTAATTAATTTTAATCGATTTTAATTAAATTTATTTGATTTTGATCAATTTTAATTAATTTTATTTAATCACCTTGAATCAAATTTAATTACTTTATTTTACTTATGATTATTATTATTAATTTTAATTATTTTGATTAATTTTAATTATTTTAATTAAATTTAATCAATTAATTTTAATGAAATATAATTTATTTCAATTAATTTTAATCGAATTTAATTATTTTTAATCAATGTTGATCAATTTTGATAAATTTTAATTATTGTTAATATGAATCACTTCCATTCAATTATAATTGCTTTTATTAATTTTAATCACTTTCAATCAGTTTTTAATTAATTTTTATCAATTTTAATCCATTTTATTTAATTTGGATAAATTTTCATCAATTTTAATTATTGTTAAAGAAATTTATTCAATTTTAATCAATTGTAATCATTTTCAATCAATTTTGATTAATTGTAATCGCTTTTAATTAATTTTAATTAATTTTAACCAATTTTTAATTCATTTTAATCAATCTTAACCAGTTTTAATCAATTGTAATCACTTTTATTCGATTTTAATTAATTTTATTTGATTTTGATAAATTTTAATCACTTTCAATCAATTTTAATTGGTTTTAATTAATTTTGATCAATTTTAATTAATTTTATATAATTTTGATAAATTTTAATCACTTTGAATAAAATTTAATCAATTTAATTAATATTAATTAATTTTAATTAATTTAAACGAATTTACTTCAATTAATTTTAATTAAGTATAATAATAATAATAATAATAATTAATTAATGTAATTTTTCTAGAGTGTCTGTCAACGTCATTAATTAACATTAATCGTCAATGTCAAATACATCATCTGTCAACTCACCCAGTTGTCTCCATGACACAATTTTGTGTATTTTTCTGTGTAAAACTTTTCGTATGACCCTTGTATATACATACCTACTTTCACATCAATGCATAATGCCAACTTGAGGTTATGTACCAAATTAATAGAAATCAAAACATCCCCTAACTTAGAGGGTGTTTTGAACATCTTTAAGTATGCCCCCTATTTTCCTTTGAGTTGTATCCAATTACATCTGTAAAATGCATCAACAGAAATATTTGAAAGAAGATTCGATAGACATTAAAAAATATCAAAAATGCGCGAATTTACTATTATTCTTTTTTGCAAAATACTGATTAATCATTGGCTACCATCATGTTTTGCCAGCTGATCTCGGGCATATGTATCTCCCGGGCTGTATCCTAGAATCTATCCTTTCCAGCTAAAAGTTCGTGATCGTTCAGCATTTGTAAATCTTGGAACTGCAAGAATTTATCCTGATCCCTAATATGAGCGTAGTTCGCAGATAGACACATCAGATAGTGAATCTGGAATAAAATATTTATTTGAAATAAAGTACTGGGGATTATCGTAGAGATACTTGAAGAATAGGTAGGAAATTTTTTGTTAGTAGGAGTACTTACCAAACTTAAAATTACAAGTACAGACGAAACGGTTGCTAAAATGAACATAATTTCGATTTTTTCAACGTGGTCCTTGCAAAAGGCTTTCACACCACTTTCTCCTGATATTTTCATATGTTCCTGTCTCATGTCAGAGGGGAACATAAAATCTACAATAACAAAGTACATACTCATCATCATATTATACTTATTATCAAAAAATATAGTTTTGTAATTAAAAAAGAAGATAGTACAAAAATAAAAAGAAAAAACGAATAAAATTTGATTAAAAATGACTTTGAATATCGTGCAACCAACATACAAATATATCTGTGGACTCTAGAAGACAAAGTATCTAAGTGAAATTTGTCTAATTTTCGGTATATCAAAATTAAAGTTAGAAAAATTATTTTTATAAAGAATTGAAAGATTATTCACGTTAGATAGCTGCAACTGTCAATAAATGAAGACTTACAAAACTGCGTCAAATCGATGTCGTCTTGGAAAGACGCCACTCTCGGATTCTCGCACATTTTCCAAAATATCGTGAACACAAACGTCGCTATGACTAGGAAACAAAAAATCATGATCCACGCTATCTGGAGTACGTACGTTACGCACATGAACTAAAAGAAAAAATTGATATATGTATATTCCTGTTAAGAAAAACTTTAAATGTTACTTTTCCCTACAGACACCGACAATGTATAGCATGTACCACCCTGTATATTAATTTCTTAATCAAATTATTATTGTTTAGGGGCCAGCATATCACACATTTTTCGCGTATTTATTATCCAAAATGGAATAATACGGTTTGAGTTATAGGGCTAGTTGTTGAGGAAACATTTAAAAATGTTACTGCAATATATCTGTCTAAAATATGTTCAATTACTTTGAATAAATAGATAATAAAGAAATACCCAAAATATACATACTAGCTACAAAAAATAACCATACTATATACTATATATTGCCCCCAACACAAAAAATAATCAACCTTTACAAAGCTTCCAGAGAGATATTTACCTACAAGTCATGTTGTTTTATATTTCTTTATTATTTTTGTTTATTTCCATGACTTAGCTTATCCATACTTTGTATGGCTTCAAAGATCAATAAAGATTATATATTATTATAAGGATTACAGTCGAAAATGTTTCATTCTCCTAACTTTCATAAAATCTACATTAATTCTATTTTTATTTATCAGTAACTAGTGAGAAAAGTAAAAGAATCCCTTTTTATTTGGGTTTTTTGATGAATCTTGAAGTTTTGGGACTTCCCCCTGACTTTGTACTGCAAAACAACCTCTTAAGATTCTTGATGTGTTTAATCAAACTTTAAATAATTATCTAAGTAAAAACCAAGGAATTTTTAATGGTCTGTCCCCTGAGATCATTAAAGGCAAATTTAAATTCACACAAGTCTTTAATTGTTTTGAGATCAATGAAATATAATTTTTAAGATATTCAGGATCTTTTCCATTCCAAAGAACTGTGGTATTATCAGCAAATATTGTAAAGTCTCCAGATATTTTAATTTTTATCAAATCGTTAATATACAGTTTATTAATTGAATGCTGATACTTAAGGGTGATATTAAAGAAAAAAAAATAATATCAACATATCTTGTAAACCTCCTAATTTTTGAGCTAAAGTACAACCAATAACCAATACATAAATAAAATTGTTTATTAATAAATTGTGTAAATTAATGGTCTCAAAGGCTATCAAAAAGTGGGTCCATCCTACTATCCGGAGGTGCGAATTTCACAAAAAAAATTTAAACACCCAAAAGGCACTATTTTCTATAGAACATTTTTGTAAAAAAAGACACGGGTTGCACTCCGGGAGTGCCGGCAGAAGTGAAAACTTGAATATTAACGTTGTGCATTTTTGATTTTTTGGAATAGTTAGGGAATAATTTTGAACGAATGCCTATTATTATTCCAATTTATTCCAATTTATTCCAATTTATTCCAATTTATTCCAATTTATTCCAATTTATTCCAGTTTATTTCAATTTATTCCAATTTAAAATATATCGAAAATCGAAAGAAAACAATCGATTGTTCGATTAATCGATTTCGATGTTACCATCATTGCGTTCGGTCTGCCAAATTCCTTTAACTCCTTTAACACTTTTAACTCCAAACGACCCTTTTAGCGTTCGGTTTAGTCCGATTAGTGACAGTTTAACACGCTTAAATGTCATTTAAAATCACCCTAAAATTTGTCCCGCTCCAGTAAAGTTGAAAGTAACTACTTGCTGATTAAAGTATAGGGCTATTATTTGTTAATCTGTCAAGTAAACTTACACGTAACTTTACTCAGAGGCACATACTTTTGGTGAGTTCGGTCTACGCACTCTTTTCACTATATTCACTCCTAAAGTACCTAAAGCGTTCGGGTACGGAAGGAGTTAAAATAAAAGTTCCTCTTTGACCGTTCGGAGATCGTGGAGTGGAGTGTGAATCGGGCATGCGCATAAGGTGATTTAAATCGATAATAAGATAATTGTGACTAATTCTTAAGTAAAAATGCTTTTTATTTGATTCCCGTACATACCATTAATATGGAAGAAACTTATACGGTTGTTACTGATAAGTACGATTAGGTTTTAAGTATTAGTATGTCACATTGACAACTGACATTGAACTCTGAGAGTAAAAGGAGAAAACCATATGCGCACTCCGTTTACGCCTATTTGCTCCACTCCACTTTGGAGTGCGCAGCCCGAACTCACCTTTTGAATGTGCTCAGAGGTAAAAAGATTGTCTTAAAAATAACAACGTTGCCAAGTTGTTTATGAAATTATAAGTTTCAGGATTATTTTATAATCTATAAATTGCAAGATTATAAAAAAATGAAGTGATCAAAAATCATATATTTATGGTTTACTTACGATAATAATCGTACATAAAATGTAAAAATTAAATTTGGGTAAATATTGGGAATTAAGACGCCCTTTTCTTAAAATAGCTATTTGTGTATTAAACGCCAGAACGAAGCGATGTCAATATTTTTTCTACGATCAAATTATTTTAAGAAATATATATAAAAACTGAAAATTTTTCGTAATTAGTGTTGCCTATATCTACATTCATCATGAAAATAGGCAGTTGATATTCAAAGACAATGTAACAAAAAAACATGTAACTTACGTACAAATAACTCGAAAATCATTTATTAAAAATATATATCAATATATTTACCTAATTTAAATTAGGCGAGCAACAAAGCTGTCAATTTTTTCGCTCAAAGGGGCGTTTGATTTGAAACTCGATCGAGCGAGCGTCGAGGAGACTGAGAAGTGATGACATCATAATAGAGCATTGAATCAAATCAAATAAAACAGAGTAAAAAACATAACCTCGCTTTTTTGTGATTCTTGTTTCTGGTTTGTGTCTCAAAATATTGATCAAAAAGTAAAGAAAATGGAAAAACTTTTAATAATAAGGGGTAATGGCCCTGAAATGCAGCATATACCACAAAGGCCCGATTCGCTCTCATATTCCATGACTGTGATTACTGGTAATTAGATCTGGACAGAGAAAATGTATTTTCCAAACACACATTTTGTGTTTTTTATGACTAATAATTGTAGCTATAAGACAAAAGCGGCTACGTAATTTGTTGACTTCTTGTCTGGTTATTAATTTTGAAATTTAAATTTGTTTGTAAGTTAATTAAAAAGAGATAGGTAGAGACAGAGACAAATTTCTCCCTCTTCTCGATTCTTCTGCTCTAGGCGAGTTCGGTCAGTCAGGGGCTGGAGCGGGACAAATTTTTGGGTGCTTTTAAATGACATTTAAGCGTGTTAAACTGTCACTAATCGGACTAAACCTAACGGTAAAAGGGTCGTTTGGAGTTAAAAGTGTTAAAGGAGTTAAAGGAACTTGGCAGACCGAACGCAATGACTGAGAACATCGAGCTCGCTCCAGGTATAATTTTTAGTATGCATGATTCAATACATTATTATAATTCAAAAAAATAGTAAATCATTACATAGCAAGACCTCCAAATACGTTTTTTAGGTCTTTAAAATGGCGCGATTCCTCAGATAAACATTACTTTATCAAAATGACAAACCAATATTTAGCACGAAAATCCAGGTATAATTTTTAGTATGAATGATTCAATACATTATTATAATTCAAAAAAATAATAAATCATTACATAGCAAGACCTCCAAATATGTTTTTTAGGTCTTTTAAATGGCGCGATTCCGCGGATATACATAACTTTATCAAAATAATAAAAAACTAATATTTAGCACGAAAATCCAGGTACAATTTTTAGTATGAATGATTCAATACATTATTATAATTCAAAAAAATAATAAATCATTACATAGCAAGACCTCCAAATGAGTTTTTTAGGTCTTTAAAATGGCGCGATTCCGCGGTTAAACCTTACTTAATCAAATTGACAAAAACCAATATTTAGCACGAAAATCCAGGTATAATTTTTAGTATGAATGATTCAATACATTATTATAATTAAAAAAAATAATAAATCATTACATAGCAAGACCTCCAAATATGTTTTTTAGGTCTTTAAAATCGCGCGATTTCGCAGATAAACCTTTCTTTATCAAAATGACAAAAACCAATATTTAGCACGAAAATTCAGATAAAATTTTTAGTATGAATGACTCCATACATTAGTGTAATTCAAAAAAATAATAAATCATTACATAGCAAGACCTCCAAATACGTTTTTTAGGTCTTTAAAATGGCGCGATTCCGCGGATAAACATTACTTTATCAAAATGACAAAAACCAATATTTAGCCCGAAAATCCAGGTATAATTTTTAGTATGAATGATTCAATACATTATAATAATTCAAAAAAATAATAAATCATTACATAGCAAGACCTCCAAATATGTTTTTTAGGTCTTTAAAATCGCGCGATTTCGCAGATAAACCTTTCTTTATCAAAATGACAAAAACCAATATTTAGCACGAAAATTCAGATAAAATTTTTAGTATGAATGACTCCATACATTAGTGTAATTCAAAAAAATAATAAATCATTACATAGCAAGACCTCCAAATACGTTTTTTAGGTCTTTAAAATGGCGCGATTCAGCTGATAAACATTACTTTATCAAAATGACAAAAACCAATATTTAGCCCGAAAATCCAGGTATAATTTTTAGTATGAATGATTCAATACATTATAATAATTCAAAAAAATAATAAATCATTACATAGCAAGACCTCCAAATATGTTTTTTAGGTCTTTAAAATCGCGCGATTTCGCGGATAAACCTTTCTTTATCAAAATGACAAAAACCAATATTTAGCACGAAAATCCAGGTACAATGTTTAGTATGAATGATTCAATACATTGGAATAATTCAAAAAAATATTAAATCATTACATAGCAAGACCTCCAAATACGTTTTTTAGGTCTTTAAAATGGCGCAATTCCGCGGATAAACATTACTTTATCAAAATGACAAAAACCAATATTTAGCACGAAAATCCAGGTATAATTTTTAGTATGAATGATTCAATACATTATTATAATTCAAAAAAATATTAAATCATTACATAGCAAGACCTCCAAATGCGTTTTTTAGGTCTTTAAAATGGCGCGATTCCGCGGATAAACATTACTTTATCAAAATGACAAAAACCAATATTTAGCCCGAAAATCCAGGTATAATTTTTAGTATGAATGATTCAATACATTATTATAATTAAAAAAAATAATAAATCATTACATAGCAAGACCTCCAAATATGTTTTTTAGGTCTTTAAAATCGCGCGATTTCGCAGATAAACCTTTCTTTATCAAAATGACAAAAACCAATATTTAGCACGAAAATTCAGATAAAATTTTTAGTATGAATGACTCCATACATTAGTATAATTCAAAAAAATAATAAATCATTACATAGCAAGACCTCCAAATACGTTTTTTAGGTCTTTAAAATGGCGCGATTCCGCGGATAAACATTACTTTATCAAAATGACAAAAACCAATATTTAGCACGAAAATCCAGGTATAATTTTTAGTATGAATTATTCAATACATTATAATAATTCAAAAAAATAATAAATCATTACAACCTTATAAGTAAAACATACCTACTTTTATTTCATTTTTTAAAGTGGTAAATAGCGGGTACTTGGAGTTTTACTGTGCATGATAGTGGAATTCCATGGAATTAAATTTAGTGGAAGTATGTGGAATTCCAGTGGAAGTACCTGGAATTCCAGTATAAGTGGGATTCCAGTGGAAGTATGGCGAATTCCAGTGGAAGTACATGGAATTCCAGTGGAAGTACGTGGAATTCCAGTGGAAGTATGTGGAATTCCAGTGGAAGTAAGTGGAATTTCAGTGGAAGTACGTGGAATTATTTAAGGAAGTGGAATTATGGTGTACAATTTTTCTCAGGTGGTTTGCCCCTCGCAACACAATTATTGCTATTAAATGCAAACTTGGACATCACACATAGTGATTTTAAATTCAACAACGTGGCAACGTTGCAAACTCAAGGACCCATAGACAAATCCATAAATTATTTTGTTTTATGTTTTGTAGAAGGAAATAATGATAAAAGTTAGGTTAAATGATCAAAATATTGTATTTAATTATAATTTAAATGAAAATATCAAACACAAAATAATTTTCCATACTTAATTTTACTTAAAATATTATAAAAAGTTAGTTACTTCAATAAACTAGTGCCAAAATTTTGAAATTCGCCCCTCCAGATAGTAGGATGAAACCCAAAAAGTTGTACATGTATACAAAGTTCAACAATTTATCAACAATCACTCACAATAACAATATGTAAAAAAATCATAGTACTTAGATACTTACAATTGCACATGTCAGTCTTCCACTAACTCTCCAACCCCATCCCCTATAAACTTTATGCCTTGTAGCGCCTGTAGCTAGAAATCCTACAGTCAATATCATCAATCCCAATGCACCCATACAAGCTCCAATTAAAACGAATGTCATCTTAACAGCATCAACCCTGAAATGTACTCAGTAACTTTAATAGAATTCAAATAAAAATATAGTCACATCAACTATTTACCAAAATAATTGTATATTGAACACATTAGTGAACATCAAAACTGTTAGTGTAGCACCCCTGTACATAGTGCCGCAGAAAATCACTACCCCCAGGGCGCACATTATTGTTGCTATTAAAGTTGCATATGGGACTCGAGTGAGACATTTTTCAAAAACACCTAAAAAATATAAAAATAATTAAACGTTTATCTACTTACATTCAAACTAATAATACTTCTAAAGTCTTCCTCTCCTTCTGATTCTAAAACAGATTGAAGTGAATAGACACTGTGCTTTGATTGTGATATTTCACGATCTAAATTTGTTTCCAAAAGTCCAGTAGGAACAGGATTGTAATTACGAGACATTTTAATCGAGGAAACTACGTGATAAATGCACTTAATGACTAATAAATTACTTTTATCTGTTTAATATCAGATACCACACCTTTCGATAAGATAAAATAATAACAAAATATAAATATTTTTGTTTCAGTGTACATACCCATGTTTACCAGGTGAATAAAATAAATTCCGTATTAAATATTGTAAATCGTTAAATGTTGATATTTTTATTTTTGAAACAGATTCACATAATGAATGAGTAATTAATTAAACCACAAAAATTCATCATTTCATTATTATGATGACAAAATAAAATTCTAGGATCTGTTGAAGAAGTAGGGTATTCAACTTTACGCAACAATTATTTTCTTTTGTTGCACAATTTTTTAAATGAGAACGTTTCTAATCGATTTACGGTAAGCTAGTATATATCTGTCTTTTTCCATTCCATTTCTTAAAATGAAACAAGAAAATTGTACACCGGATGCATAGGAAAACAGAACGCTCTCGCAGCAATCAACGGTAAAAGAAATTGGAAGTGGCTAATCATCCGGGTATCCGGGAGTACATTTTAAATTTTTACATAACATCGCTGTATCACAGCATATAAAATAACCAGCAGTATTACTCCCCCATTTTTTCACATCTGAGCAGTTCGCCGCGCAAGACATTGCTCGATTTAGCATGGTTGGTCGCGTTGTTCTCACAGATACATCCATTCAAAATAAACAATCATACGAATCCCAAATAGTATTTATTTATTCAAAATATAAAAAAAGTATATTTTATTAAATTACAGTTTACTATATATTATATGACCTGCACTACTATTTTTTGTACGACCCAAAATTCAACAATAAATAAAATAATAACATGGTTAGTCGCGTTGTTCTCGCAGATACATCTATTTAAAATACAGCTTTTAAAAAATTAAGAATTACGCAAACCTAAATAGTATTTATTTATAGTTTTTTTTATTTAAAATATATCGGTCCTAAGGTTAGATTTCACCGTTGTGTTAAACGGAGATTAAAATGACATTGTTAATGTCCTAAGGACCGATTCCACCGTTGTGTTAAACGAAGTTTAAAATGACATTTTTACATTAACAATGTCATTTTAATCTCCGTTTAACACAACGGTGGAATCGGTCATAATTAATTTATTGTGAATATCAAATTGCGATTTTCGGATGTCATTCTCAGAAACTATTTAAAATAGTTTACCTGAGGGCTATATCTATTTATGTACTTATCTGAATAGTCTATTGTGATAATCGTCACTTGTCTAATTACAATAATTAGCAAACATTAAATATTATAATCCCCTAGCTCGGTTCCGGTCAGGGCAGGTAGGAGGTGGTTTATTAATTTCAAAAAAAAAACATGATAGTCTTGTGCTGGATATATCAGATTTTTGACCGTGTTTTAAAATTGGGATTGTTTTTATAATAACAAAAAGTATATGTTAAAAAATTAGTATCAACAAAACTCTGTACGATGATTTTTCACAGTAGAATTTTTCTACAAAAAAAAGTAGGACGGAAAAAAAATGAATATATAAAAAATGAATATAACTTTTTCATTCCGGGACAGAAAATTGTGAAGCAGATATTGAACCAATTCTTTTGCGACTTAGTAAAATGCCCCTGGAAATACAATTGCCACAGGTCACAGTGAATACTTCTGAAGAATGTCAAGTTTTTAAAATAAACACTGATTACCAACGTGAGGATATTTTGCAAACCAATTTTATAAGATATGTCTGCGGTTATTTATTGAAAAAAGCTCTCGAAATTCATAACTGCGATATTTGCAACCAATATTCAAAGGCACGTGAAGAGATTGATGAGTCATCTTTATATATATTTTTTAAAGCTTACCAGAATGCCCAGGGTGACCCATATGGCAACCTTATAAATACACATGATGATTTTGTACAAATAATTAGCGCCATTGAAACAATATTTCAAAGGAATTTTATAACGTTTATTACTGAGCCAAAAATTTGTGAACGGTATATTAATATTTGCGAAAATATTTCGTACACACATCCGTGTCCGCATTTTCCCAAAAAATTTGTAATACATTTATATTTAAGAGTTCGTTTATATTATTCTTTTAAAAACATAAATAAAAATTTTAAAAAGATTAATAAAAATAAGTTAATTATATGGCGCCATGCATAAAATTTTAAAATGTATGTTCTTGTACAAATATTTTTTTAAAAGAAAATAAAAATATGTACTTGTTATCTAAAAAACGTGTTTTTTATATTCCCCACCAAAAACACCCGACATATTAAAAAGAAATGCTTTAACAAATGAATAAGTCAACAATTAAACAATTTTTCATTTCCTAAATTCATCCAAATACGTTCCCGATACAACATAGCCGAAAATTCGCAAATATTCCTAATCCGACCCCGACTTCTAAACCGAAGTGACATAAGCAAGGTCAAATTTCTATTTTTAGAAAGGGGCGGGAGTAATACTGCTGGTTATTTTATATGCTGTGGCTGTATCATGACTGAGGCGAATCGGCATACTCAAAATACGGTCCCAAAAAACGCACGCATTGAGCTTTTATAATTAACCGCATGGACACTGGTACTGCTTACGGTGTTCAAAATACATGGCTTCTTGTGGGAATTATAAATAATTTTGTCAAAATAATAAAAATAAACTTGTTTATAGCTAAATAAAGCACAGAACATACTGTTGTATTTATTTCTTAATAAGTCTTGCATGTTTTAATTGATAAATTATTTAATTTTATCAATATAAAATACAAATTAGGTATGTATGACCAAATTCGAAAAGGTTTCTTAAATGCTGAAATTTGATAAGTACAATTTTGTGGCTAATTTTTTTTGAATTGAACTTATATATAGTTTTAAGAGCAAAATAAAATAGAGTTAACAGATTTTTTTTATTGTTGTAATACAAATATAAAGGGAGATTTGGGAATGTACCCAAACAGCACACCAAATCCTTTGGATATCAACTGGACATCCCATTATCCACTGAATGTCCAGTCCATGGTGGATATCTATTTTATATCCATGAGATGTAATTTATAGACATGCAAATGTCCATAAATAATAGTAATTATATAGCAAATTATTAAAAAATTACGCCATTGTGGCTAATAGTACCGTTCAGATATTTAAAATTATTTTTTTTAAGGTGTATTCAATATCCCATGGACATCCACTAAATATATCAAAGTCTAGGCGCGAACGCAAACCATCGTGGATATCCATTAGATGTAATTTTTGATTTTGCTTACTAAGTATAGATGGCGATACCACTTTCGCATCTACTCATGCTCAACCCGTCGTAATTGAGTTCGATCGAAATTTGTATCACAATCAGACTCCATTAGAGACTGGAGTCGAGAATTTCCATTTATTGCTGAAGAGGATGAAGAGGATGACTTTCTCCTTAGTGGGCAAAATCAAAGGCAGAGTGTTGAAAATATTTTGAGTGTTGAAAATATTTTTTATCTCTGCTATTTTCTTTCGACGTTATTCAATAATCATTGGTTACTAAAGATACCCATAAAATATTTTGCTGAATATCCAAATATTTTCTATATCCTGAGATATAGACGGACATTTGGTTGGATATCCATATTGGATATATTGGATATCAACCAAATATATTCTGTGGATATCTCTGGGATTTCTTGTATTGTCTGGAAGATACTCATTAGATATTTTGCTGGATATCCATAGGATATCTTCTATATTCTGGATATAGACGGACATTTGGATATATCCATATTAGATTCACGGAATATTTCTGATATCCTGTGGATATATTGGATATCCACAAAAGATATTCTGTGGATATCTCTGGGATTTGGTGTGTTGTCTGGGTACACTCCGTAAGATACATATATTGTGAACCATAAATATTATATTTAGACATAAATACATTATTTTACTTACATTAGAAGCTTTAAAAAGACATTGAATTGATTTCTCCTTGTGTTTTCATTAGTTTTACATTTGATTTGTATCCTGTTTTACAATTTGAAACGACGTAAATCTTACTTTGATGATTTGTTAATAAGTGGAATTACTGAAAAACAGTTATAACCTTAATCATGCGTTTTATAAGAAATTCATAAAAATATAACGTTTTCTAAAAAAAAATGTAGGTTTGGATTGCATTCCCAATAGTCCGGTTCTAGCGGATTGGCCATATTGAGTCGACATAAGCCACGCCTAGTGATACAATTTTGAATGTTTAAAAAATATGCTTATAGAGTTTTCCTACATTCTAGATCCATGCATCATACTCTTCATCTCGAACTGCCGTACGATTAGTCACTTCCAAAGAAATTCCACCGATGTTGCCAGGCTGTTTTAAATTTTACAGTTTTCTCATAAATACAACAAATTTGCTGCAAAGTACCTGAGAATATCCAAGATCCAGTTGAATATCAAACTATTCCTCGCTTATAACTTTTAAACTTCCTTGGTCAACTATAATGGAAGAATCAGAATAACAAAAAAACAGAATTTCGGGTAACAGGCAACAGCGTAAACGTGTCTGCTTTTTAAAAGTAGTGACAAAAGACAACTAGTTATTTAAAAAAAATCCTGCATTTGTATTGGTTAGATCCATAGAAGATTCAGTTCATTGGTTAGATGTATGTAAAATTGTGTACGTCTTTCAAACAGTCGCATTTCGTATATAAAAAATGTGACAATTGACATTATTCAGTTCAACCAACATTGATTTATAACCATAAAACTTTTCTTCTATCAAAAATAGTAGCTTTATCCTTATTTATTCAATGCACAAATTGGATGATTCAGCATATCATTGTTATTGAAAGAAAAACAAATATATACGTTTTGTTGTAATATCTTTTTCAAGAATAACGATTTGATTGGTCGTTCGTAATCACGTGTTTCTGCATTATTATTTCCATTGGATGATTAACTGTCATTAATGTATTTTGAGTTGCATAAAACTAGATTTGACCAGTCGCGAAATAATCCAAATATTTAAAAAGAAATATTGCAACTATTCAAGGAATGTAATAATTATCTGAAATGTTTTAGCGTAAAAAAAAACTTGATTGGGAATGATTTTTTGATTCTAAAATTTAAATGGAATTTTATTAGTAGAATCTAAAATAGCTAGACTCATTTATCTAATATTTTCCATTATGCAGTTTATTTTGTTTTAAAATAATGTGTTGATGTATTTATTGTTTTTTATGTTTTAATTTACTGTGGGGATAGTCGAGTTTAAATTTGGATTCGTTTTTCATACATGACCCGAAAAAAATCAATTTTACCGCCAAAACTTAAGAATCCAAAAGATGGCGCCTCCCATTGTTAGTGAAAATTTTAAAATGGCGTACCAAAGTTTGGTGAGCTAGTGCATACAAAATTATAAATGGAATACATGTTTAAAATGAGCTTCTCGAAGAAAAAACTGTGCAAATAGTTTGCCGGTTACATGAACTATACAAGAATACGCATTTTCAGCATTAGTGACTTAATCAAATATCCGATTTCGAGTGGTTTTTGCTTATGAATAGACCTTGTCCACATCTTATGTAGCCATATTTATGAAATTTATATTAAAAATATTCCCGTTTCCTGCAATTTCAAATGAGAAGTAAGTACAATTGTTATCTAAAACACATTTTAAGGTAGCCGCAAAAAAAATTTCATCACGTTTCGGCACTTCTGTTAGATTCTGCCATTGAAGTGGCTTAGGGCATAGCGTTGATTTTGTTGATTTCATGTCAGAGGTCAAGATTAATTCACTTTATTATCGCAGTAAAGCCGCTAATTTTCGGGGTGTTTTTTTGAAATCCAATTTAACATCGGTGTAATCGGTAAACAATCCAAAAAATGGTTGTTGTTTTTAAGTTTTTTTTTAAGAATATGGGCTTCACGTTAGTTCAAGGTTACTCTGGTATTCTGCTGGAAGATAGCATTTATTTGGTAGAATGTAGGTAATTAGAATTTTTTATATTGCACACATCGTTTTTTACAGTCATTGTTGTAAAATGAGTACTTACATTTTAATTATACACTAATGAAATTCCTATCTTAATCAATATCAAAAATGAAAGGCCACATTTATGTGTTTTTCTGGTTTGGTGTATCAAAGAATTGGGTTTGCAGCATAAAACGATTTTTATTTGTAAAAAAACAGTTTTAAGAATTTACCCAGCTAATTAAATATGATATATTTTTATTTGTTATGTTTCCTACACAGTGCTTATATAAATTAATTTTTAGTTGAAAGTTATTCAATAGTTCATTATATTCCCAACATTAATTGCCCATAAAGGTGTAAAATAAGCCATAATCAAAACTTTTGATTTAGTTCTTATCGTTTCTCCTTTTTAATGCTTTATTTATTACTTAGATATTGTTTATTGATGATTTTTATGTCAGCTTTGTTGTATCACTTGATGATCACAAGATTTTTTAACACAACCAAATTGGAAAACTTCTTAATAATAACATTAACAATACCTGTATCCCATGTGACTTTCAATAGTAGTTCTAACACAATATCACTGACCTATTTGATAGAACCAGTACCTAATTTGTTGTAAACATTACTTAGAACAGCTATTTTCATTAAATTACTTGTTTTACCAGATCATGTGGGGTAAGGGTATTCTTGAAGACTCATTACAATGATATAGAATGTCAAATACCATAAAATAAATAGGTACATAGAAGACACAAGCAGTGGAGCTCGTGGTAATTTAAAATGGGTGTTAATTTGTACAATAATTTTATCATTTGATGGACATAGGTCTAATTCCACTTTTTTTTCATATAGCTGCCTTCGATTTGAAATGAGTTATATACTTAATGTGTATCTTTCAGTATAAAGTTGGTCTATCTCCATATTTTACTTTTTGACTGAAAGATGGTGGTACAAATTCTATAATAGTTTCTCCAAACAGAAAATGATACATGTAATACATAACCCTATATGTAGATGGATCACTGATATTCCAAGTGCCTCATTTGTAAGTTCAAAACTTTATACAATCTCCAATATTGCTATTTTTCTTTATTTGGGTTTGTATTGTAGTTATTATTATTAATATACTATTTTCAAGCACTACAACTATTCATGAATGAATATTTTAGTTATTGTAATATTTGTTTTGTTTTTAATATGTTGAAAACCATCTATAAACATTATTGGTTATAATCAGCTGACTTTTCTTCATATTTTGAGATTATTTTTGAATATATATCAGGTTATGTAGAAAGTTTGACATTGATTTGGATTGACAAGGATTTATGGAAGGGTCTAAATAAACTTCAGTCCAAAAAGCAAGAAATAACCCTACCTATTTCGCTGCAGAAATCCAAATAAATAAATAAGTACTTTTGTTCTGTGTTTGTTGATAATGAAGTAGATGATGACCTATTAGAGTTCTGATGCTGTGTCAGTCTCCATGCTGAAGTACTGTAGTCTGCATATTGATAATTACATTATGCAGCTTCTAAACTGTTGTATTCAAAGAAACTACTTGCCAACATCTTGGAAAATTGCAACAATTAGACCACTTTGTAAAGTTGCACGACCACAACATTTTTCTGATTTAAGGCCTATTAGTATTCTGATTGTGATGTCCAAAATTCTTGAAAAGGATACCTACAATCTGTTAAAATGTATAATGAATTTTTAATGAAGCAAATACATCATCCGCAACATATTTTCAAAAAAAAATTAAAGAATAATCTACTCTCACAGCAATTTTTATTTCTTTAAACTTTTTTATTTTTATATCATTGCCATAAGGGCCCCATTTCTTGGTGGAACCCAGTCATAGCTTAATTTGGATGGGTTTCCTACAAAAGAGTACCTTTTTAAATAAAAGTTGCTATAGTTTACCCAACACACTCTGATATAATTAAATGTTGTCTGTGAAATCTCTTCTAATGACATTGTATCCATTTATGCAGTTTTCTGTCTTTGAAACTTTGTTTACATATTCCTCCAATAAATGAATTTTAATTTTCTTTTAAAAAACTATTTGTATTCTTTTATTATGTATTCTTATATTATTTCACATTACTTTGAATTTAGCATAGAAATATAAATACTTTATTTTCATTAATACATATAAAGAAATGTTAACATTCTTTAATCATAGTCTTGAGGTTTTTAATAATTATATACATACACTGTAATCATTAATTCGGCGTTATTTGAATTCATATATGAGGAAAAATCATTGGTATATATTAAAACTAATAGAGGGCCTAGTATAGGTCCTTGTGGGACACCTCTTTTCATTATTAAAGGTTTATTTAATGTATTTCTGTAATATAACTCTTTTGCAATTCCTCTAATGCCATATTTTTCTAGTTTGTTGATTAATAATGTGTTACTTACACAATCAAATGCTTTAGACAGATCAGTGAATGTTATTTATTCATGTTGGAAGTTTTTTCAAAGAAAGATTCAATTTGTTTTACTATAACACATTTTAGTATTTTAGAAAAACATGGTAAAATATGCATTTGATGGCAGTTTTCAGAAACTGTTACATATTTAGCCAGGGGCTTATAGCATTAATGCAATGTTTTCTTTGAAATGTCTTGTATAAACCAAAATTTATATGATGGCATAGTAAGAACTGTTTAGTTTTTGCAAATAAAATTAGTATTTAAGTTCCAAATAAGTCATATTAATATCAAAAATAGGTATGTAACTCCTAAAAAATTAGTTTATGGTGACAAATAATACAGTATTTACATTAATATGGAGAATTCCCAAAATTGAAAAACTGCATAGTGAAGGTATTAATCAAGTTTACAATCGACTCTTAATTATACTTTTCTGATGAATTATTTACTATTATCCAATAGTATTCCAAATTTATAGGTATTTGAATGAATGGAATATTATTTATTTAAAAGTTCTCAATACAATAATAACACAAATGTCCGTATTGTCAATATTATTGTTTTGTTTGGATATTGCTATTGCTTCCCCAGAAAAAGATGCAATAGTATTTGTTGTTGAATGACCAATGTTTTTATATTTTAATTTTGTCATATTATTATTATTTGTTTTTGATTCATAATGAATCATTTTTGCGTATTTAATTAATTCACTAACTTTTTAGTTTTTAGATGATAGTTTTATAAAAACAAAAGTATTTTTACTCAGCTGTCGATAGCAATGCCTTGTTGTCATAAAAGTTGGTAGTAAAATGCCAAATTTTCTGAAGTTTGAAGAAAAACACTTTAATTGTCAGTCTTAAATATGAAACTTATATTTGCCTTTTTAATTAATTGATTAACATTCATTCATCCATCCCAAAATATTTATTAGCTTGTTAGCAATAGGATTTACTCAACTACTTTTTAAAATTAGAGATGTACATTTTATAGAAATAGATCACATTCTTTTCATTTTTTTTTTTTTTTTACATAAAAGGTTTAGGTATATGAAAAGAAAAACTACTTAATGTCAATGAAACCCATATTTTCACCATATAAAAATGGCATGATTTCCTGCCAAAAACTACGTAAATGATTGTTTTATAATATATTTATAAAAAAAAAACATAGTGCTCATTCAGACCACCCTGTAAAAGATGTATGAGTTAGCACAATAATTTTATCACAATCTGTGCAAACTTTATCTAAAATTTTGTGCAATTTTTGTGAACTACTAACGATTCTATTGCATTTATATATTGTTTTAACTGTTCAATAAAATTAACTTTATAATTTTGTGCATTTTTAGGCAAATTATGTATGAAATAATCAATTAAACAAAATAATCTAAATTATAAACAATAATTGTTAACCTAAACACTTCCAACTGCATTTTATTAACCCAACTAGTGAAATATTTTGTCCATTTATTATTTTCATTTGTCTACCCAAAATAAATTAGTTAATAACAAAAGAAATAATCAAAAATATAAACAATTATTAACCCAAGCACTTTTAACTGCATTTTTTTAAAACTTAGTAATGAAATCATTTGTACATTTGTTATTTTTGTTTGCCCAAACATTAATTTGGTTTTTTTACTCAAAAAAAAGTTGTTATTAACTCAATAAAGAACCCAAAATGTAAACAATTATTTACCTCAGTACTTCTAACTGCATTTTATTAAAACTTACTACTGGAATCGATTGTAAATTCATTATTTTCGTTTTACCATACATTATTTTGGTTTTTCCAGAAAAAAATAAATAAATAAAGAACCAAAAATATAAACAATTGTTAACCTAAGCACTTTTAACTGCATTTTTTTTTTTAAACTAACTGCTAGAATCATTTGTACATTTATTATTTTCGTTTGCTTAAGCTTTATTTTTTTTTCCACCAAAATAAATTAGTTATTAACAAATACAGAACCCAAAATGTAAACAATTATTTACCTCAGTACTTCAAACTGTATTTTA
Organism: Psylliodes chrysocephalus; assembly: GCA_927349885.1. Lineage (NCBI taxonomy): Eukaryota > Metazoa > Arthropoda > Insecta > Coleoptera > Chrysomelidae > Psylliodes > Psylliodes chrysocephalus. Next base: position 24,661,524 of record OV651827.1, on the reverse strand, counting down.
TTAAAACTTACTACTGGAATCGTTTGTAAATTCGTTATTTTCGTTTGACCATACATTATTTTGGTTTTTCCACAAAAAAATTAAATAAAGAACCCAAAATATATACAATTGTTAACCTAAGCACTTCTAACTGCATTTTATTAAAACCAACTACTGAAATCATTTGTACATTTATTATTTGCGTTTGTCTAAGCTTTATTTTCTTTTTGTCCACCAAAAGAAATTAGTTATTAACAAATAAGGAACCCAAAATGTAAATAATTATTTACATCAGTACTTCTATTTGCATTTTATTAAAACTAACTACTGGAATCATTTGTACATTCATTATTTTCGACTCTTCATTCATTATTTTCGGTTTTCTATCCAAAAGAAATTGATTATTAACAAATAAAGAACCCAAAATGTAAACAATTATTTACATCAGTACTTTTAACTGCATTTTATTAAAACTTAATACTGGAATCGTTTGTAAATTCATTATTTTCGTTTGACCATAAATTATTTTGGTTTTTCCACATAAAAAAAAAAAAAAATAAAGAACCCAAAATATAAACAATTGTTAACCTAAGCGTTTCTAACTACATTTTATTAAAACTACTGGAATCATTTGTACATTTATTATTTTCGTTTGTCTAAGCTTTATTTTCTTTTGTCCACCAAAAGAAACCAGTTATTAACAAATAAGGAACCCAAAAATATAAACAATTATTTACATCGGTATTTCTAACTGCATTTTATTAAAACTGGAATCGTTTATACATTCATTATTTTCGTATCTCCGTACATTATTTTGTTTTTTTTTTTACTCAAAAAAAAAATAGTAATTAACCAAATAAAGAACCCAAAATGTAAACAATTGTTAACCCAATTAACCTAAACACTTTTAATTGCAGTTCATTAAAACTTATATTGAAATTGTTTGTTCATTCATTATTTTCATTTGTCCATGCTTTTTTCCATTTGTCCACCCAAAAGAAATTAGTGCAACCCATACATTACATTATTTTGGTTTTTCAACAAAAACAAATTAAATAAGGAACCCAAAATATAAATAATTATTAACATAAGCTCTTCTAACTGCATTTTATTAAAACTAACTACTGGAATCATTTGTACATTTATTATTTGTGTTTTGTTAAGCTTTGTTTTCTTTTGTCCACCAAAAGAATTAACAAATAAGGAACCCAAAATGTAAACAATTATTTATATTAGTACTTCTAACTGCATATTATTAAAACTAACTACTGGAATCGTTTATACATTCATTATTTTCGTTTGTCCATACATTATTTTGATTTTTCCACAAAAGAAAAATGTAATTAACTGAATAAGGAACCCAAAACGTAAACAATTGTTGACCTAAGTATTTTTAACTGCATTTAATTAAAACTTACTATTGAAATTGTTTGTCCATTCATTAGTTTCATTTGTCCATGCTTTATTACCATTTGTCCACCCAAAAGAAATTAGTTGTTAACAAATAACCCAAAATATAAACAATTGTTAACCTTAGCACTTCTAACTGCATTTTATTAAAACCAACTACTGAAATCATTTGTACATTTATTATTTGCGTTTGTCTAAGCTTTATTTTCTTTTTGTCCACCAAAAGAAATTAGTTATTAACAAATAAGGAACCCAAAAATGTAAATAATTATTTACATCAGTACTTCTATTTGCATTTTATTAAAACTAACTACTGGAATCATTTGTACATTCATTATTTTCGACTCTCCATTCATTATTTTCGGTTTTCTATCCAAAAGAAATTGATTATTAACAAATAAAGAACCCAAAATGTAAACAATTATTTACATCAGTACTTTTAACTGCATTTTATTAAAACTTAATACTGGAATCGTTTGTAAATTCATTATTTTCGTTTGACCATAAATTATTTTGGTTTTTCCACAAAAAAAAATAAATAAAGAACCCAAAATATAAACAATTGTTAACCTAAGCGTTTCTAACTACATTTTATTAAAACTACTGGAATCATTTGTACATTTATTATTTTCGTTTGTCTAAGCTTTATTTTCTTTTGTCCACCAAAAGAAACCAGTTATTAACAAATACAGAACCCAAAATGTAAACAATTATTTACCTCAGTACTTCAAACTGTATTTTATTAAAACTTACTACTGGAATCGTTTGTAAATTCGTTATTTTCGTTTGACCATACATTATTTTGGTTTTTCCACAAAAAAATTAAATAAAGAACCCAAAATATATACAATTGTTAACCTAAGCACTTCTAACTGCACTTTACTACTGAAATCATTTGTACATTTATTATTTGCGTTTGTCTAAGCTTTATTTTCTTTTTGTCCACCAAAAGAAATTAGTTATTAACAAATAAGGAACCCAAAAATGTAAATAATTATTTACATGAGTACTTCTATTTGCATTTTATTAAAACTAACTACTGGAATCATTTGTACATTCATTATTTTCGACTCTCCATTCATTATTTTCGGTTTTCTATCCAAAAGAAATTGATTATTAACAAATAAAGAACCCAAAATGTAAACAATTATTTACATCAGTACTTTTAACTGCATTTTATTAAAACTTAATACTGGAATCGTTTGTAAATTCATTATTTTCGTTTGACCATAAATTATTTTGGTTTTTCCACAAAAAAAAATAAATAAATTAAGAACCCAAAATATAAACAATTGTTAACCTAAGCGTTTCTAACTACATTTTATTAAAACTACTGGAATCATTTGTACATTTATTATTTGCGTTTGTCTAAGCTTTATTTTCTTTTGTCCACCAAAAGAAACCAGTTATTAACAAATAAGGAACCCAAAAATGTAAACAATTATTTACACCGGTATTTCTAACTGCATTTTATTAAAACTGGAATCGTTTATACATTCATTATTTTCGTATCTCCGTACATTATTTTGTTTTGAAAAAAAATAGTAATTAACCAAATAAAGAACCCAAAATGTAAACAATTGTTAACCCAATTAACCTAAACACTTTTAATTGCAGTTCATTAAAACTTATATTGAAATTGTTTGTTCATTCATTATTTTCATTTGTCCATGCTTTTTTCCATTTGTCCACCCAAAAGAAATTAGTGCAACCCATACATTACATTATTTTGGTTTTTCAACAAAAACAAATTAAATAAGGAACCCAAAATATAAATAATTGTTAACATAAGCTCTTCTAACTGCATTTTATTAAAACTAACTACTGGAATCATTTGTACATTTATTATTTGTGTTTTGTTAAGCGTTGTTTTCTTTTGTCCACCAAAAGAATTAACAAATAAGGAACCCAAAATGTAAACAATTATTTATATTAGTACTTCTAACTGCATATTATTAAAACTAACTACTGGAATCTTTTATACATTCATTATTTTCGTTTGTCCATACATTATTTTGATTTTTCCACAAAAGAAAAATGTAATTAACTGAATAAGGAACCCAAAACGTAAACAATTGTTGACCTAAGTATTTTTAACTGCATTTAATTAAAACTTACTATTGAAATTGTTTGTCCATTCATTAGTTTCATTTGTCCATGCTTTATTACCATTTGTCCACCCAAAAGAAATTAGTTGTTAACAAATAACCCAAAATATATACAATTGTTAACCTAAGCACTTCTAACTGCATTTTATTAAAACCAACTACTGAAATCATTTGTACATTTATTATTTGCGTTTGTCTAAGCTTTATTTTCTTTTTGTCCACCAAAAGAAATTAGTTATTAACAAATAAGGAACCCAAAATGTAAATAATTATTTACATCAGTACTTCTATTTGCATTTTATTAAAACTAATTACTGGAATCATTTGTACATTCATTATTTTCGACTCTCCATTCATTATTTTCGGTTTTCTATCCAAAAGAAATTGATTATTAACAAATAAAGAACCCAAAATGTAAACAATTATTTACATCAGTACTTTTAACTGCATTTTATTAAAACTTAATACTGGAATCGTTTGTAAATTCATTATTTTAGTTTGACCATAAATTATTTTGGTTTTTCCACATAAAAAAAAAAATAAAGAACCCAAAATATAAACAATTGTTAACCTAAGCGTTTCTAACTACATTTTATTAAAACTACTGGAATCATTTGTACATTTATTATTTGCGTTTGTCTAAGCTTTATTTTCTTTTGTCCACCAAAAGAAACCAGTTATTAACAAATAAGGAACCCAAAAATGTAAACAATTATTTACATCGGTATTTCTAACTGCATTTTATTAAAACTGGAATCGTTTATACATTCATTATTTTCGTATCTCCGTACATTATTTTGTTTTTTTTTTTTTTACTAAAAAAAAAATAGTAATTAACCAAATAAAGAACCCAAAATGTAAACAGTTGTTAACCCAATTAACCTAAACACTTTTAATTGCAGTTCATTAAAACTTATATTGAAATTGTTTGTTCATTCATTATTTTCATTTGTCCATGCTTTTTTCCATTTGTCCACCCAAAAGAAATTAGTGCAACCCATACATTACATTATTTTGGTTTTTCAACAAAAACAAATTAAATAAGGAACCCAAAATATAAATAATTGTTAACATAAGCTCTTCTAACTGCATTTTATTAAAACTAACTACTGGAATCATTTGTACATTTATTATTTGTGTTTTGTTAAGCTTTGTTTTCTTTTGTCCACCAAAAGAATTAACAAATAAGGAACCCAAAATGTAAACAATTATTTATATTAGTACTTCTAACTGCATATTATTAAAACTAACTACTGGAATCGTTTATACATTCATTATTTTCGTTTGTCCATACATTATTTTGATTTTTCCACAAAAGAAAAATGTAATTAACTGAATAAGGAACCCAAAACGTAAACAATTGTTGACCTAAGTATTTTTAACTGCATTTAATTAAAACTTACTATTGAAATTGTTTGTCCATTCATTAGTTTCATTTGTCCATGCTTTATTACCATTTGTCCACCCAAAAGAAATTAGTTGTTAACAAATAACCCAAAATATAAACAATTGTTAACCTTAGCACTTCTAACTGCATTTTATTAAAACCAACTACTGAAATCATTTGTATATTTATTATTTGCGTTTGTCTAAGCTTTATTTTCTTTTTGTCCACCAAAAGAAATTAGTTATTAACAAATAAGGAACCCAAAATGTAAATAATTATTTACATCAGTACTTCTATTTGCATTTTATTAAAACTAACTACTGGAATCATTTGTACATTCATTATTTTCGACTCTCCATTCATTATTTTCGGTTTTCTATCCAAAAGAAATTGATTATTAACAAATAAAGAACCCAAAATGTAAACAATTATTTACATCAGTACTTTTAACTGCATTTTATTAAAACTTAATACTGGAATCGTTTGTAAATTCATTATTTTCGTTTGACCATAAATTATTTTGGTTTTTCCACATAAAAAAAAAAAAAAAAATAAAGAACCCAAAATATAAACAATTGTTAACCTAAGCGTTTCTAACTACATTTTATTAAAACTACTGGAATCATTTGTACATTTATTATTTGCGTTTGTCTAAGCTTTATTTTTTTGTCCACCAAAAGAAACCAGTTATTAACAAATAAGGAACCCAAAAATGTAAACAATTATTTACATCGGTATTTCTAACTGCATTTTATTAAAACTGGAATCGTTTATACATTCATTATTTTCGTATCTCCGTACATTATTTTGTTTTTTTTTACTCAAAAAAAAAAAAATAGTAATTAACCAAATAAAGAACCCAAAATGTAAACAATTGTTAACCCAATTAACCTAAACACTTTTAATTGCAGTTCATTAAAACTTATATTGAAATTGTTTGTTCATTCATTATTTTCATTTGTCCATGCTTTTTTCCATTTGTCCACCCAAAAGAAATTAGTGCAACCCATACATTACATTATTTTGGTTTTTCAACAAAAACAAATTAAATAAGGAACCCAAAATATAAATAATTGTTAACATAAGCTCTTCTAACTGCATTTTATTAAAACTAACTACTGGAATCATTTGTACATTTATTATTTGTGTTTTGTTAAGCTTTGTTTTCTTTTGTCCACTAAAAGAATTAACAAATAAGGAACCCAAAATGTAAACAATTATTTATATTAGTACTTCTAACTGCATATTATTAAAACTAACTACTGGAATCGTTTATACATTCATTATTTTCGTTTGTCCATACATTATTTTGATTTTTCCACAAAAGAAAAATGTAATTAACTGAATAAGGAACCCAAAACGTAAACAATTGTTGACCTAAGTATTTTTAACTGCATTTAATTAAAACTTACTATTGAAATTGTTTGTCCATTCATTAGTTTCATTTGTCCATGCTTTATTACCATTTGTCCACCCAAAAGAAATTAGTTGTTAACAAATAACCCAAAATATAAACAATTGTTAACCTTAGCACTTCTAACTGCATTTTATTAAAACTAACTACTGGAATTGTTTGTCCATTCATTATTTTCGTTTGTCCATCTAAAAAAAAATAGTTATTAACAAAATAAAAAACCCAGAATAATAAACAAGTCGTAAAATAAGTACTCTTAGACAAACAATTTATATAAAGACTTATTATATTTCTTAAAATCCCAACTATTCCATGAACACACTGTATATACTTGTTAGAAACTGATTTTATAATTATATTTACATAATTTACCACACCAGATGTGCATTTAATAGAAGGAAAACTACCTGCTGACCCTTTATTGCCCAAAAGGAATTGGGTTCTTTATTATTTATTAATAACTAATTTGTTTTTGGGTTGAGAAACAAAAATAATATGATTCCAATATTAATTTGTTTTAATAAATTGCAATTAGAAGTACTTATATTTATAATTGTTTATGTTTTGGATTTATTTAAAAAAATACAATTATAAACATTATGCTAATTATTGTTTACCTACATTTTGTTTATTTGTTAATACTTAATTTATGTTGGGAGGACAAACGACTATCAATAATAATATGTGGACAATCGATCCCATTACTTAGTTTGACAAAATTGGTTAATAATTGTTTGTATTTTGGGTCCTTTATTTTATTAATAAGTAGATAAAATCAAAAGTAACGCAACTGCCAACATGAATAAATGTTTGTAGATACTAGGGTAACAGATAAGAGTAGAACAAGAGTTGACAATTTATTTACAAACTTAGAAAAAGAAAGTTTTATTATAGATGTCATTGAGCCATTTATTTCGGACCACAGGGGTATAACACTTAAACTAATTACGATACAAAAAATGTAAACAATGCATCTTTAAGTAGGCCAGTGACTGAGAGGGCCATAAATAATTTTAGATCTGAATTAAAAAAGTTAATTTGGGATTTAAATAAATTTAATAAGAACGACCAAGTTAATATTATTATTATTATTGACGTTTTATCTAAACTGTACCTACAATGTTTTCTTGAAAAGAGGGTAATCAAAAGTAAAAATAATTTAACACTCAAAATGTAAGCTACATTAAGTCAAAGTTAGATGCTACTCAAGTAATATTCAATATTACGAAGTCACCTGAAAGCTTTGAATTATTATTCGTTTTTAAAAATATTGTTAATAAGGTACTTTTGAACAAAAAATATTTGAGTCTGATAAACAAAAAACAGCTTGGCAAATAATTATTAACACCAACTTGGACAGAAATAAATCTAAAACCAATGTGTAATTCACGATTTAGTTGATTGCAAGCAGTCTACTAATGTTAAATGTTAAAAATTCCTTTTAATTATTTATCAATATTTTTGAACCCCATAGATACAACAAAAGTCCATCAAATTATTAAAGCTAGGGATATTTATGGACCGAGTGCCCCCTTTACTGAAAAAATGACGGGTCCGAAGGTTTGTCTTATAATGGCTTTTTTTTACGTTTTCGTCGGGTCACCCTGTATTCAAATGCCCAAAAATCAACGAAAATAAGGTCTGTACAGATCTTACATAAAAGAAACAACAGATGATGCATTTCATTCATAAAGTATGTTTTGTTTGGTCCCAAAGAAGACGGACTGTAATCGAAAATCTCGTCTGGCAACGCTGCTGTTGTACGTAACTAAAAGTCTGTTAATACCAGTGGCGTATGTTATTAAAGATAAAATCATAACTAATTTAAAAAAATACGTGTGGCACTCGGGGACTGCCGCGGTAAAGCTATTGCATATCATTTTTTATCAACTTATGCAATTATAATTATTTATTTATTTTATTTATGCAGAATTTTTTTTTTCTTTGATATTAATTCAAGTTTTTTAGTTTTTTCTTTGATATTAATTCAAGTTACACTTTTTGAGCGTGGTGACCGATAAGAAAACATTTTTTTTTCTTTTATTGATTAAATGAGAATTAATATTCTTTAAAATATTTTTATTATCTTACAATACTGTAGTTATTGAGGAATTTTTATCATTGAAACTATAGGTTTGTGATAGCTGAAATAAGAAACATAAGTTTGAGACTTGATATCCTCTAAAGTTCTGGAAAATACCGCGTCAATGGTGGTCCCATATTTTGTTGTGGATTCTTGTGGATCATTATTCATTTTCAAATTCAATTTTTCCGAAATTGTGTCTAAAACAGATAGAATCAGTTATGAGCAGTTAGCAGCTAGTGTACACGCATACGTCTAGTCGCACGCACACAAACACCGTGCCAAAGTCTGCCGAACTGAAACGACGTTAGACGATGCGCGGCTTTCAACGCCGCACAGCTGTGCCAGTCGATTGTTTGATTTTTCGATGTTTTGATTTTTTTTTTATTTTTTTCAATTTTACAATTTTTCGATTTTTCAATTTTTCGATTTTACAATTTTTCGATTTTTCGATTTTTTTATTTTTACATTTTTTCGTTTTAAATTTTTTGATTTTTCGATTTTACAATTTTTTGATTTTTCAATTTTTCGGTTTTACAATTTTTCGATTTTTAGATTTTTTGGTTTTTCGTTTTTTCGATTTTACAATTTTTCGATTTTTTTCGATTTTTCAATTTTTCGGTTTTACAATTTTTCGATTTTACAATTTTTTGATTTTTCAATTTTTCGGTTTTACAATTTTTCGATTTTTAGATTTTTTGGTTTTTCGTTTTTTTCGATTTTTTTTCGATTTTACAATTTTTCGATTTTTTTGATTTTTCAATTTTTCGGTTTTACAATTTTTCGATTTTACCATTTTTCGATTTTAAAATTTTTCGATTTTTAGATTTTTTTCGATTTTTTTTTATTTTTAGATTTTTCGATTTTTTGATTTAGATTTTTTCGATTTTTCAATTTTACAATTTTTCGATTTTTAAATTTTTTTAATTTTTCGATTTTTCGTTTTTTTATTTTTCGATTTTTGATTTTTCAATTTTTTGATTTACAATTTTTTGATTTACAATTTTTCGATTTTACAATTTTCGATTTTTCGTTTTTTTTTATTTTTCGATTTTTTGATTTTTCAATTTTTCGATTTTACAATTTTTCGATTTTATAATTTTTCGATTTTACAATTTTTCGATTTTTAGATTTTACAATTTTTCGATTTTTTTATTTTTAGATTTTTTCGATTTTTAAATTTTTTGATTTTTCGATTTTTTCGATTTTACAATTTTTTGATTTTTCGATTTTACAATTTTTCGATTTTTGGATTTTTTGGTTTTTCGATTTTTTTTCAATTTTTCGGTTTTACATTTTTCGATTTTACAATTTTTAGATTTTTTCCATTTTACAATTTTTCGATTTTTTTTATTTTCAGATTTTTTCGATTTATAGATTTTTTCGGTTTTTCGATTTTTCAATTTTACAATTTTTCGATTTTTAAAATTTTGTCGATTTTTCGATTTTTTGATTTTTCCTTTTTTTCGATTTTTCGTTTTTTTATTTTTCGATTTTTGATTTTTCAATTTTTTGATTTTACAATTTTTCGATTTTACAATTTTTCGATATTTCGGTTTTTCGATTTTACAATTTTTCGATTTTACAATTTTTTCGATTTTTAGATTTTACAATTTTTCGATTTTTAGATTTTTTCGATTTTACAATTTTTCGATTTTTTATTTTCAGATTTTTTCGATTTATAGATTTTTGATTTTTCGATTTAGATTTTTTAATTTTTCAATTTTACAATTTTTCGATTTTTTTTATTTTCAGATTTTTTCGATTTATAGATTTTTTGATTTTTCGATTTAGATTTTTTCGATTTTTCGGTTTTTCGATTTATAGATTTATAGATTTTTCGATTTTACAATTTTTCGATTTTACAATTTTTCGATTTTACAATTTTTTGATTTTTCGATTTTTCAATTTTACAATTTTTCGATTTTTAGATTTTTTCGATTTTTTTTATTTTTAGATTTTTCGTTTTTTCGATTTTTCATTTTTTCAATTTTACAATTTTTCGATTTTTAAATTTTCGATTTTTTCGGTTTTTCGTTTTATTTTTCGATTTTTGATTTTTCAATTTTTTGATTTTTTTCGATTTTTCAATTTTTCGGTTTTACAATTTTTCGATTTTACAATTTTTTGATTTTTCAATTTTTCGGTTTTACAATTTTTCGATTTTTAGATTTTTTGGTTTTTCGTTTTTTCGATTTTTTTTCGATTTTACAATTTTTCGATTTTTTCGATTTTTCAATTTTTCGGTTTTACAATTTTTCGATTTTACAATTTTTCGATTTTAAAATTTTTCGATTTTTAGATTTTTTTCGATTTTTTTTTATTTTTAGATTTTTCGATTTTTTGATTTAGATTTTTTCGATTTTTCAATTTTACAATTTTTCGATTTTTAAATTTTTTTAATTTTTCGATTTTTCGTTTTTTTATTTTTCGATTTTTGATTTTTCAATTTTTTGATTTACAATTTTTTGATTTACAATTTTTCGATTTTACAATTTTCGATTTTTCGATATTTCGATTTTTCGTTTTTTTTTATTTTTCGATTTTTTGATTTTTCAATTTTTCGATTTTACAATTTTTCGATTTTATAATTTTTCGATTTTACAATTTTTCGATTTTTAGATTTTACAATTTTTCGATTTTTTTATTTTTAGATTTTTTCGATTTTTAAATTTTTTGATTTTTCGATTTTTTCGATTTTACAATTTTTTGATTTTTCGATTTTACAATTTTTCGATTTTTGGATTTTTTGGTTTTTCGATTTTTTTTCAATTTTTCGGTTTTACATTTTTCGATTTTACAATTTTTAGATTTTTTCCATTTTACAATTTTTCGATTTTTTTTATTTTCAGATTTTTTCGATTTATAGATTTTTTCGGTTTTTCGATTTTTCAATTTTACAATTTTTCGATTTTTAAATTTTTTCGATTTTTCGATTTTTTGATTTTTCCTTTTTTTCGATTTTTCGTTTTTTTATTTTTCGATTTTTGATTTTTCAATTTTTTGATTTTACAATTTTTCGATTTTACAATTTTTCGATATTTCGGTTTTTCGATTTTACAATTTTTCGATTTTACAATTTTTTCGATTTTTAGATTTTACAATTTTTCGATTTTTAGATTTTTTCGATTTTACAATTTTTCGATTTTTTATTTTTAGATTTTTTCGATTTTTAAATTTTTTGATTTTTTGATTTTTAGATTTTTTTCGATTTTACAGTTTTTTGATTTTTAGATTTTACAATTTTTCGATTTTTGGATTTTTTGGTTTTTCGATTTTTCAATTTTTCGGTTTTACAATTTTTCGATTTTACAATTTTTAGATTTTTTCGATTTTTTTTATTTTCAGATTTTTTCGATTTATAGATTTTTGATTTTTCGATTTAGATTTTTTAATTTTTCAATTTTACAATTTTTCGATTTTTTTTATTTTCAGATTTTTTCGATTTATAGATTTTTTGATTTTTCGATTTAGATTTTTTCGATTTTTCGGTTTTTCGATTTATAGATTTATAGATTTTTTGATTTTTCGATTTTACAATTTTTCGATTTTACAATTTTTCGATTTTACAATTTTTTGATTTTTCGATTTTTCAATTTTACAATTTTTCGATTTTTAGATTTTTTCGATTTTTTTTATTTTTAGATTTTTCGTTTTTTCGATTTTTCATTTTTTCAATTTTACAATTTTTCGATTTTTAAATTTTCGATTTTTTCGGTTTTTCGTTTTATTTTTCGATTTTTGATTTTTCAATTTTTTGATTTTACAATTTTTCGATTTTTTCGATTTTACAATTTTTCGATTTTTTCGATTTTTCGATTTTACAATTTTTTCGATTTTTAGATTTTACAATTTTTCGATTTTTAGATTTTTTCGATTTTACAATTTTTCGATTTTTAAATTTTTTGATTTTTTGATTTTTCGATTTTACAATTTTTTGATTTTTCGATTTTACAATTTTTCGATTTTTGGATTTTTTGGTTTTTCGATTTTTCAATTTTTCGGTTTTACAATTTTTACAATTTTTTGATTTTTAGATTTTTTCGATTTTTTGATATTTCGATTTTTTCGATTTTACAATTTTTCGATTTTTTTTATTTTCAGATTTTTTCGATTTATAGATTTTTTGATTTTTCGATTTAGATTTTTTCGATTTTTCGGTTTTTCGATTTATAGATTTTTTTGATTTTTCGATTTTTCGATTTTACAATTTTTCGATTTTACAATTTTTTCGATTTTTCAATTTTTCGATTTTCTTTTAATGAATAAATGAAGTTAATATTGTTTAACGCCCCACCGCTGTGCCGGTCGGAGTGGGGGGTGTTAGGTTTTTTTTCGTTACGGTGTTACGGAATTTCTTGATTCGGTCTTCGCGCTCAAAGCCCGCGATAAAAGCTATGCAATAGCTTAAAAAAAAAATGAAATACTAACCGATATGGCGTGCAATAAACTTTATAATGGTTTAAACTTTAAAACCGATTGGATTTGGTATAAGGGTATGAAGTTCAGTGGAATGTAGGAAAAAAGTTTGAAAACACTCTTTTTTTCCAAGAATAATACATTTATTATATATAAAGATGTTAAATAAAATAAAAACAAGATACATAATAAAGATTTATTTTAAACAAATTTACGAATTCAATTTTGGCGTTAAAATTTGAACAGTTTTACAAATTGGTAAATGAGAGATTTTTCAATTAAAATTTAGATTTTTAAGACTAATAAATTTATAAAACATAATAAATTTACCATATATACAAGGTGGGGATTTTAAATGGAACGCTTCTTATAGCGGATCTGGTAATAAGAATTTTGTAAAATCCAAAAACACGTAGAACTGTACAAAAATAAACCTATTCATTGATAGTTTTTAACTTGTAAAACTAGGCAGTAAACTAACTTACTTATTATCATCCATAAATGTGTGCGGCATAGATAAATTATCTTCTGGTTTCTTACTAGAGCTGTCAAAAATACTCTGATACTGGAATCAGAGCTGTAACAGAGTATTCAGAAGTTTTAATGTAAAGGTAAGTATACATTTTGATTAATAATAAGGTAGTTCATGAAAATAATCAAAGAAAGAGGCATGTAATATGAGTTTGTCCTTGTAAAGCACCTACAAATATAAATAACTTACAATATAAAAATTTCTTTGTAAGATAAACTACCAACTTTCATCTTAAAGGATAAACACTTAAATGAACATTTCCGAAACATAATTAAGAAAGTTTCTACGTTTCTATGCAATGTATGACCAGGTTTTAAATGTAAATAGAGGAGCTTTGGTACAGATTGTGCTAAAATTGTTGTGCTATCTTCAAATGTTTTTTTACAGGGTAGTTTGCTCCAATAATATATTATACCCACCTTGAAAATAATTACAAAAATTAATAAATTTGCAGATGAGCACTTCTTATTTTTAATATCATTTTGTCCTACAAAGTTTACCATTAACATACTGCTTACTGAATGAAATTGTTAGGTTATTATTGGAACGATTTATTATTGTATAATAGAAAAGTAAAAAATTTAATAATAATATAAAATTAAATATTTTGTACAGTATTACTTAAAAAAAAACAAAAAAAAACAGATTATTTTAAAACTTATCAATAGAGCTAAATAAAATTAGTTAATAATTATTAAGTATTATATTAGCTATTGTAAAATAAAATAAAACAAATAATAAATATTAATAAACTATTTCGATCAAATAACAAATTACTCTTATTGCATATGCTCTGCATATTTTTCAATTTTTTACGCATATATTGAAGTATTTTGCGGCATATATATGCGCATATTTAACTACTTTTTGGGTGCATATATTCCTAGGTCTACTTATCAATCTTGCGTAGATGGGTTTATCACTAAAATGTTTCTAGTATCATAGTTTATTTTTATTTATTTTATTTAATTTTTATAGCTTCATTTTATGGATTAACCCACTATTATTGTGCTAGTGTTGGTAATTCCCAAATATTTGCATTTATACTTAAGATAAATAATTCATATTCTATTTACTTGTCAATTAATATTACCATTTTTACTACGAGGAACATTGCTAAAGTTCGAAGTAAATATAAAACAAAATACAGATTGTAATATTACAAATTTGTTTTTTGGTTGATTTTTGTTCCGACTGGAACTTTTTTTTTGGGGCCATACCATCGATTGATTCTAGATGTTCTTTTTTGCAGACTTGCTTTGGGTCAGCATCTGAGACTGTTTTGAGCATAAATTTTTTCAAATTGATTCAGGAGCACCTGTAGTGTACTGAATTATGTTATTTAAACCCTCTTTTGATTAACTAGCTACTATTTTATATAATCGAAAGGGTTTGACATACATTTTTAATGAAAGAAGGAGTTTAATGTTTAATTTTTTTTTTCTTACATCAATCTACAGTTCTACTCAATATTCACGTAGTTGCATTTAAGTGCATGAAAATTGCTGCATTTGCATTGTAATAAATAAATCAATTAATTACCTAAAAAAAAAAAATATTAAAATAGGAAATTAAGTCCAAATCAAATGTAAACATTTTTTTATTTTACCTTGGGGTCACATTTGAGTGGGAATTATTTTTCTATTTTGAACATTATTTGTCTGACTTTTTTTCCACATACTTTTTAGACTAGATACTACAAGGGTGTCCCGAAATTAGACGATCATGTTTTAACAGCTAATCTACATCTTAAAATAGGAGTAAAAGCTTATATAATCATAGGTCCGAAAACGTTTTGTGTCCGAGATACAGGGTGTTAAAAGTCCTGATGACACATTTTTGTAAATATTTTATAAACTTTTAAAGATAACTAAGTGAAATTTGGTACAAATGCTAAACTTTTTATGCTCTATTTAACGGACTAAACGCCAGTTTTTGATCATCTTCATAGGGGGGGACTTAGGATTAAATTGTGCTAAGTTTTTTTTTGTTGACTGTTTATAATATTTTGACTACAAAATTTGAAAAACCAATATTTTCCCAATAATAAAGCTACTTTTTTTGTATCTCGCTAGGACGAACCATTTTCAAGAGAAAAGCATTTGAAAATTTCATGATAAGTTAATGTTATCTTATTCAAAAGTGTAAACAATAATTTCGGGGCACCCTGTATACCAGTAAATTTAACGAATTTACATGTTCCATTAGAAATTGGAATCGAGAATGTCTATTTCTTGCTGATGACTCATAATAAGGACGTAATCAGAGTTGAAATTAGTGTTGAAAAAATCAATATATAATCAATTAATGTTTCAATTTAATGTTTTGTTTTTAGTGAGTTTTTTTTTTTTTCAAAATCAGAATCCAGGAAAGTCGGAATTTTAACAAACTTCAAAAAAGCAGGAGATTCTCAATTCGTCGGAATATATATATATTTTTTATGTATGTTCAGCAATAATTCTTTATTAAGTTGTCCGATTTCTATGACTCTTTTTTTGTTAGAAAGAGGACAGCTCAAGGGTGGTCCCATATAAATTTGGTCAATATCTAATAATGGGGCCCATAAGAAAATCATTAAACTCTTCATTTTTAAAGTTTTTATAGAGATAATTCTTTATCATTTTGTCTCATTTTTGTGATTCTTTTTTATTAGAAAGGGGATACCTCAGGGATATTTTCGTATACAGTTGGTAAGGATCTGATGATCTATGAGAAAGTCAATAATCTCAACTTTTAAGTGCATCTGCATGATTTGAAATCTGTTTATTTAAAATTACTTTTATTGACCTTTTTTTAAATAAAAATCATGATTTATTCCAACCCTAATATTAAAATATTAGTTACGCTTACGGCTCTGGGAATTATATTTCCATTTAAAATATACGACATATTATAATAGCACATAAGATTTTCTTACCAGTCTCAGTAAAAATAGTTCCCAAACATTTTTTTTTAACTGACAAAAAATGTTAAATATTCTTTTTTCATTTTATTTATGTATCTATTTTACCGAAACAAATTTGTACAATTTAGAATGGGCAGCTCTATTTTTGTTAACTTTTCGGAAATAAGAAAAAACGTTTTATAAAAATTGTTTGTTTCAACTTAAATCAAACGTCGCCCATTTAGTAAAAAGTAGCCCAAAGAATAACTAGAATATAGGTGTCTTTATCGACCTTACAAAGGCATTTAACACTGCTCCTAACAAACGACTTTTAAATGTTCTTCGAAGTTGTGGAGTAAGAGAAACAGTATTCAGAGTCTCTGAAAATTATTTAAATAAAAGAAATGATATGGTTACAATAAAAATACGAGTTTTAATTTTGTTTTATTGTTTTTATTGAGAGGTTGGATTACAAACATTAAAAAATGTTTTTATAATATTAAGGTAACGTAATATATGTGTATGTTAGATTTTAAATTGTGTTTTGTCGACTACATGTATCTTGGCATATCCTACATTATTGTATAGTGATCAAAAAAGACCAATAAAGATTTATTTTCATAATTAATATTGTCTTCTTCCTAAATTTTAACGTTGACTTGTATTATTTCCAGATGGGATGGCTATGCGACATGATTTAAACACCTCGAATCATGGATCCAGTAGGGCCATGGTACGCCGCCCCCTATAACCGTCTTGCCAGCGTGCAAGCGGGAACAGGCAGCGGCGAATTACACCACCATTTAGCTACGACGACAGCCGGCGGAGCCCCGCCCACCACCACAGCCCAACTCCTGCCCGGCGGCTTCCTCTCCCCACCCCCCGTCGGCTACGAATCAGTATTCCCCCTATTCCACCATGCAGCCGCCGGCGCGAAACCCGCCGCGGCCGCTCATTACGTTTCCCAAGTCACCCAGCAGAGGGCGCAAGCGCTCGCTCAAGCCGCCGCCAATAAACAGGCGCAGGAAGGCGATTTCCATCCCCAAACCCAAGCTTTTTTCGAGCAAGGCAACGCCTGGCAGCAGAGCAGCCCGTTCGGGATATTACCGCACGAGAGCGTCGTAGCGACGACTACGAGTAAGACCTACGAAAATTTCAACGCTCACTTCGCGGCAGCCCAAAGCATTAATAATCATTTGAATTCTCAACTTGCCAAATCGGGTACTAACAGGGCTCAAAGTCCGCAGGTGTCTTCTGCGTCCACCAAAACAAATGCATCACAAGGCAATTCGAGTAGCTTTTTCCAAGTACCATCCAGCGTGTCCGATAATACCTCAAACACCAACAAGGCTTTCTCGTCGGCCAACACCTCGAACATCCAACAATCCTGTATCGTATCGTCGCCTCCGACGACCGTTTCGAAGGAATACAGGGTGCCGCAACCGCCTTCTCGTACTACTTTCCTACCGTCTCCGAATGCTTCCCGTACTACCATCGAAAAGGCCTTCGCTTCGCCGCCCAGCAAGCAACAGGCGTCTCCGGTCCAACAGCAGATCCAGACCAAGGCGCAAACTAAGATATACTCGGAGCTGGGCAGCCAGCAGGAGCGCCAACAACGCGCCGCCAACGAGGAGAACCAGAGCCAATCGTCGCCTATTAGTTTTTCGATTATGGACGCTCCGGGAAGGTTGAATTACGCCGGTAGTAATTCTTCTGGCAAGAGGCCGCCGCAATTCCAGCATAATTATCGACATTATCCGCAGCAGCAGGGCGGGGCTAACGCTGCTGAGGAATTCCAGAGGCCGAAGAGTGGGTCGGATTATAACAATTCGAATGGGCCGGATTGTAATGTCGTCGTACCGCGACGACCTAGTCCACTTCAAGCACATTCCCAGGCGTCTCCGTTAGGTGAGTAAAGTTTAATTTGCCTCATCAACAATTGATTTAAAGTGAGCAAATGGAGATCAAAGCACTTTACTTGTATATTGAAATAATTGACAGTGATTTAATGTCAACAATGTGTGAAGAATGCTGACAGAGGTGCCATATACTTTATCTCCTGTTATCTCCAAACTTCGGTGCAATGACATTTGACAGCATTCTTCGCACAGTTTAAAATAGTTTCTCATTGAAATCTCAAAATTGGAAGTTTTTACGATCTAACCTTCTTCCAGATGAATTATATTAATTATTATTAAAACAGGTCATGCACAAAGCCCGGCCTATCCGATGTACAACAGCCCCATGAATTCTATATCGTCGCCGCAGCAAAGTTCCAGTAATCAAGTAGCTCCGCCGTCTCCTCTGGACGTCTCGGTACCGCGACCGAGTTCGCAAACCGGCAACGTCGCCTATCCGTCTGTCATAACGCGCGCGTTGAATCACGAAAAGAATTTCCCGGAACGCTACGAACGGCCCAATCACAGCAATCAGCAGAATCAAAATTGTTGGGACGAAAGACAGGTAAGAAGCTCTACCGACGTAACAAGATGTTATCCTAGGATTTTATCTTGGGATTTTATCTTTGGATTTTATCTTGGGATTTTATCTTGGGATTTTATCTTGGGATTTTATCTTGGGATTTTATCTTTGGATTTTATCTTGGGATTTTATCTTGGAATTTTATCTTGGGATTTTATCTTGGGATTTTATCTTGGGATTTTATCTTGGAATTTTATCTTGGGATTTTATCTTGGGATTTTATCTTTGGATTTTATCTTGGGCTTTTGTCTTAGGATTTTATCTTGGAATTTTATCTTGGGATTTTATCTTGAGATTTTATCTTGAGATTTTATCTTGAGATTTTATCTTGAGATTTTATCTTGAGATTTTATCTTGAGATTTTATCTTGAGATTTTATCTTGAGATTTTATCTTGAGATTTTATCTTGAGATTTTATCTTGAGATTTTATCTTAGGATTTTATCTTATGATTTTATCTCAGGATTTCATCTTATGATTTTGTCTTAGGATTTTATCTTGGAATTTTATCTTGGGATTTTATCTTGAGATTTTATCTTGAGATTTTATCTTGAGATTTTATCTTAAGATTTTATCTCAGGATTTTACCTTATGATTTTGTCTTAGGATTTTATCTTAGGATTTTATCTTAGGATTTTATCTTAGTATTTTATCTTGGAATTTTATCTTGGGATTTTATCTTAAGATTTTGTCTTAGGATTTTATCTTGGGATTTTATCTTAGTATTTTATCTTGGAATTTTATCTTGGAATTTTATCTTGGGATTTTATCTTAGTATTTTATCTTAGAATTTTATCTTAGGATTTTATCTCAGGATTTTACCTTAGGATTTCATCTTATGATTTTGTCTTAGGGTTTTATCTCAGGATTTTATCTTAGGATTTTATCTTAGGATTTTATCTTAGTATTTTATCTTAGTATTTTATCTTGGAATTTTATCTTGGGATTTTATCTTAGGATTTTGTCTTAGAAATTTATCTTGAGATTTTATCTTATGATTTTATCTTAGGATTTTATTTCAGGATTTTATCTTAAGATTTTATCTTAGTATTTTATCTTAGTATTTTATCTTGGAATTTTGTCTTAAGATTTTGTCTTAGGATTTTATCTTGGGATTTTATCTTAGTATTTTATCTTGGAATTTTATCTTGGAATTTTATCTTGGGATTTTATCTTAGTATTTTATCTTAGAATTTTATCTTAGGATTTTATCTCAGGATTTTACCTTAGGATTTCATCTTATGATTTTGTCTTAGGGTTTTATCTCAGGATTTTATCTTAGGATTTTATCTTAGGATTTTATCTTAGTATTTTATCTTGGAATTTTATCTTGGGATTTTATCTTAGGATTTTATCTTAGGATTTTGTCTTAGAAATTTATCTTGAGATTTTATCTTATGATTTTATCTTAGGATTTTATTTCAGGATTTTATCTTAAGATTTTATCTTAGTATTTTATCTTAGTATTTTATCTTGGAATTTTGTCTTGGTATTTTATCTTAGGATTTGACCTCAGGATTTAATCTTAGATTTTTTCCAAACTTGTGTATTAATTTAATACCGATTTTTCTATCGAAACAGCAAGCCCAGCGTAAATTTCCTCCCAACCAATCGGGTTCGCAATCCAGCACCAATTACGCGTCGAATAACAATTTAGAGATGACCAGGACGGAACCGAATCAACAGAGGATCGTCATCGAACGACAAAACACCTATTTCGATTCCAATAGCGGCCACCAGGTCACTTTGCAGGACCTGTCCAGTTGCAGGGGCGATCCGATGAGCATCGTCAAGAATCTGCAACAGCAGCAGCAACAAAGTTGCGCCGTACCGCAAGAGATTAAGACGGAGGCCAAGCCGCCGATTAAGAGGAGGAAGAGCAGCGATAAACCGCCGCCGCCGCCCGAGATGCACAATCTGCCAAGTATGTTTTTTTTTGAGAATTTTAACGATCTTTGAATTTTTTGATAATAATTGATTTAATTTAGGACTTGAACGAAACACAACCTTGCGCCAGTTTTCTTCATTTTTGTTAAAAACCGTCGCTTTTGCGAGAAAAACTTTAGGAATCTAAAATGTTCTTAATAAAATTCTACATCTTTTATGTATTATAACCTTTTTATCTATCTCCAGCTCAAATACACCAAATCGGCATTTAAATATAACATCTAACTAAGATTCAATAATTTTAACAGTTGTCGACCTGTCACTTTTAGTATAAATAACCCATAGGGTTCAAATCTGGAGACCGTGGAGGTCGTTCTTTGTATCCATTTGTTCCTACCTATCAACTTAGTAATAAAAATTCCCTAAATCTTAAGGCTTTAAGAAAATGAACAGAACCGTACTTACAAAAAATTGTAAAGTACGATATACTGTTAGGTGTGATAGTTGTTTGGATTTCAAGGAGAAATGTTTGATTTTAAAATGTGGCTAAGCCATTTTGAGCGGTATTTAAACCTTCATCAAAAATAAAATTTTAAATAATTAATTAATTAAAAAAAAACGAATGAATATTTTTAAATAGAATAAGCAATGCTGGATTCTATTGTGAAGCAAAATAAATACTATTTTATGTTCTATTTTTTTAAAACGATTTATGTGTAAATTGTACAGCTCGAGAAATCCCTTTACAGGACTTGAGCCACTGACTGGCCTTCCATGGATCAGAGAACGATCACTGGAAGAATGGTCTAGTAACGCTGGGTTATGTAAGTCCAAGATTCTTATTAAGGGGTACTTGTGCAAAGAATATATATATATATAAAAAAAACGATTATAAACACATTTTTTACTGACAGAAACGTTTTAATATCTTAATTAAAGAATACTATACATTTTGACAAAATTATTAATAATTTATTAGAATTTAAAAAGTTAATACCAATGAAAAATAAACTATTATATTAATAACGGTTTTTTTGCAATGTTTAGAATATTTAAATTAAATTAATAAAAAGTATTTATTAAAATCTTAACATACTATATTTAATTTTTTGAATCTATGTGAAATATAAAGAACTTTCTTTTTGTTTATCTACCCTATTAACACACACATGGCTAGCCTCAGTATCGATTTTGCATATTCGTATTTAAGCTAACAGTTTTAAATAGAATTCTTTAAACTTTAACGTAGAAGCATAATTCGCGCTATTTCTCTCCTAGGTCGAATTCCACCACCGGCTCACAGTTCCGGCGCCAACCAACCGCAACAAAACGGCGCCTACTTCGACTTCGACAGATGGAATCTCCCGCCGCCGACTTCCAAAATATTCACGTCGCAACCGTTACACCAACAACACCAAGGATTGATGGTGCCGCATCCGCACGGCCATCATCCCCCGCCTCCTCTGCCGTATTTCGCTCCCTTCCACATACCCCCTCATCCCGAATACCCCTCGTCCGTCGAACTCACTCCGCTCACCAATTACAGCGAACAATCACCGCAAGCTTCCAATCAGTACCAGCCTCAACAGCCCGAGGAACATCCCAAGGTCGTCGTGCCGAATATCGAGGAGGAACTTAATTTTCTTTCTCAAGGTGAGTGTCTTGATACGAAGCGGTGTAGTGCAGTTTTTTCGGGAATGCCATATGTTTCAGATGCGACTAGATCTTCGGTGCCGAATAACCAACACCACGGCGGTCCTCAGCATCAGAAATCATTGAATTCCGGCGCTAATAAACCCCCCGAAAAACCCACCGGCGCCGGCTCGGGCTTCATGAGTAGCTACTTAAAGTTTCTCCAAGGAGAACGGGACACGTCACCACCGCCGGCGATGCGCGGCGGCGGTAACAGAAAACAATCGACTTGGCCTCGCGCTCCCATGAAAGGCATCGACGATAAATCGCCGGATAGCAACGGAGTACCGACTCCGACTAACCCTCAACAACCGATGCCTTCGTCGGCTTCTATTCCCCCGCTACCGACCACCCTCCCGCGACTGTCCACCCAGGGGGACCCCCAAGACGATCCCAGGTACTTCCCTTTACCCAAAGAACGCAAGCGCAACAGCTTCGACAGCTCCGATGACGGTTTCAGCTCGGACGACGATTTTTTCGGACACAAGAAGAAACACCAGGCGGCCGCCGCCGCTGCGGCGGCGGGACAAGATAACAAAGAAGTCAAAGATAAAGACGACAAGGGCAAGGAGAAGGACAGGGAGAAAAAGAAGGATAAAATAAAAGCTGACAAACCGGATAAACCGAAAAAACCGAAGGGCGACAAACCACCGAAGCCCGAAAAAGAAAAAAAGCATAAAGAGAAGAAAGACAAGAAAAAGGATAAGGACAACATAGACGATTTACCTAAGAGGGAATCCACGAAGAGGGCGGCGAAGAAAAAGGGAAATTTATCGGATATGGGAAAGGACGATGAACCTGAGGAACCGCCGGAGTTTCAAGATTCGGATTCCGATCCCGCTTGGACGCCGGCGGCCAATACCGATCCCGAAGACGTCAATTTACCTCTAAAATCGAAACGGAGAGGCAGACCATGTAAGTCAAAATTATAAATTTCGATTTTATCCCATTTAAATAAACAGTTTTGTTACATCCAGTGGGCAGTAAATCGAAGAAGGGACTCAAAAATCTGATTTCGGCCGCCGCTCAAGGTGCCGGCATCAACGAGGGCGACGAATACTCGTCGAACGATCACGTTCACAAGAAGAAATCGTCGCATAAGAACAAGCATCTACACCAACAGGGGCCTCAGCAATCGAACACGGCGCCTACGTTGGAAGACAACATCGCCGCTTCGATACAAAACAGTATTCCGCCGCCCAGCGACGAATTGCCGTTCAAGGTGAGTAAAATGTAATGTAAATTGTGTCGAATGCGTTATTGAGGTTTATAAAAATGTTGTATTTGGCGTCTATGTAATATTAATGGTCATAAAACACGAAAACGCTCATGTGCGTCAACTCTTTATTTCCGATCTGACGCACTTGTGCGTTTTTCATCGTATACAAAGTGTTTCTTGATGATTTGCGAATATTTAAGAGTGCGAAACTACATGAAAAATTTTAAATTGTGTAGTGTCAAAAGCGTTGAGGTTGATAAAAATGTTATATTTTGCGTCTATTTCCGATCTGACACACTTGTGCGTTTTTCATCATTACAGAGTGCGAATCTACATGAAAAATGTTAAATTATGTCTACACAGTGTCGAAAGCGTTATTGAGGTTGATAAAAATGTTATATTTGGCGTCTATGTAATATTAATATTCATAAAACATGAGAACACTCATGTGTGTCAACTCTTTATTTCCGATCTGATGCATTTATGCGTTTTTCATCATATACCTCTGTTTATTGATGATTTGCGATTATTTAAAAGGGTGAATCTACATGAAAAATTTTAAATTCAAGTTAAAAATGCTGTATTTATCATCTATGTAATATGAATGTTCATAAAACGTGAAAACGCTTATGTGCGTCATTTCTTTTTATTCCCGATCAGACGCACTTGTGCGTTTGTCATCATATAGAGGATGTTCACTAATAATATGTGAATATTTTAAAGTGATAATCTACATGAAAAATCATTGATAGTTTAGTATAAAAATACAAAATTGCATTCTTCAATAACTAATTCAATAATTAATTTGCTCAAAAACGACGCAACGCAGGAAAACAACTGAAGAGAGCTGCTATGTTTCAAATTGAACGAGGAATTCAAAAAGAATTTTTATTGATGAAAAAACCATTGGCGTACCATTTTTTTTTTTTTTTTTCAAAGATATCGTAATTGATGCTCGTACGCCCGGCATTGCTCATGTGCGTCATACTTTTTATTTCTGATCTGACGCACTTGTGCGTTTTTTATCATTATCAGAATGTTCATTAATAATATACCAATACTTAAGAGTGAGAATCTACATGAAAAATGATTGATAGTTTGGTCCAAAAATACAAAATTGTATTCAATAAATATATTAATTTACTCATAAAACAGTGCACTGCAGAAAAAACTCAAGAGAGCTCTAATTTTTAAAATTAACGGTAATTTAAAAATTATTTATAACATTTATCATTTTTTTCTTTAAAAATATCGAAGTCCGTACCCTTCAAAATTATTTTTGTATTGAAAAATATGTAAATTTCCTGTTCCTGTCTTTTAAATATTAAAAAACGTTAATTAATTTTTTTTTCTTATAACTTAGCACCCAGTATTTTCTTAACTGCAAATTTTTAAACCATAGTTCATAAATTTTTCATATAGATTCATATTCTTAAATATTTGCATATAATTATGTTAAAAAACGCACATGTGCGTCA
Organism: Psylliodes chrysocephalus; assembly: GCA_927349885.1. Lineage (NCBI taxonomy): Eukaryota > Metazoa > Arthropoda > Insecta > Coleoptera > Chrysomelidae > Psylliodes > Psylliodes chrysocephalus. The sequence continues at coordinate 24,636,552 of OV651827.1, read as the reverse complement.
GATCTTTTTGTATCAAAGGAAGTCATTATTGTTATAAATATATTTTTTAAAATACCCGTGTTTATTAAATATGTCTGAAATATCTCCAGCTATTTCGAAAATGTTAATTAATTTTTTTTTTTTAAACTTTAGCACCCAGTATTTTCTTATCAGCACATTTTTGAACCATAGTTCATATATTTTTCGTGTAGATTCATACTTTTAAATATTTGCATATCATTTTGATGAAAAACGCACATGTGCGTCAGATCTTTTTGTAGCAAAGGAAGTCGTCATTGTTAAATACAGAGTTTTTAAAATACCCATGTCTATTAAATATTACTAGAATATCTCCAGCTATCTCGTAAATGTTAATTAATTTCCTTTTCTTTTTTATTGAAACTTAAGCACCCAGCATTTTCTTAACAGCACATTTTTGAACCATAGTTCATAAGTTTTTCGTGTAGATTCATAGTTTTAAATATTTGCATATCGTTATGATGAAAAACGCACATGTGCGTCAAATCTTTTTGTATCAAAGGAAACCATTATTGGTTATAAATAGTTTTAATTGATGATAATTTCTTCGCAATAATGGCACACCCTATATACAAAATAATTCATAGGACAATAACTTGAGACAGCAATGGACATGATGACGAATTTAGGAGACACTGTACGTGTTTGTTAATGTTTGTTTTTCTAAAATACCTATTTTCTTTTAGCCTGGAGAATTTGTTGTAATCAAATCTGATCTGAAAGAAGAATGGCCGGACATTTGGAGGGTAGATGGAAAGACTTTGCTGCAGAAATATGAACCGTTTGAGCAAAACGGTGTTACGTTATATAGGAACATATCTACGGTAAGGTTTTAAGTAATATAAGATTTTCATAAAAATAATTTTATTCAGACAAATCTACTATAGTTTGTTTTTCGTAGTTTTTCAAAACATCAAAATTGACATGACAAAAATAATAAACTGTCTAAATATTATTCAAAATATACAAATTAAATCCGAATATTATTGAATGCAAAATTGTTTATATACGTAATATGAATTTTCGTAAAATGTGAAAACGCTCATGTGCGTCATCTCTTTATTTGCGATCTGCCGCACTTGTGTGTTTTTTTAACATATACAGGATGTTCATTAATAATATACCAACATTTAAGAGTGCGAATCTACATAAAATAATCTCTACTGATTCGGAATTTTTTTTTTTTTTAGTTTACTTCGTGGAGTCCGGAAAGCAAAAAACAGTACTTGGCCGTACCAGTGAAATACAGATCGCAGAGTCAATTAGAAACCGTCGTGGAATTTCTAAAGAGCGAGATGACCATAATAGACCACGTATATCAGGAACAATGCATGAAGCAATCCGAAGCTTATCAGGATAACTTTGAGGTGTACATACAGACTCTGATATCGCAAGCGTTGGATAGCAACTTCCTTATGGAGATATTCCATGAAAAAGGTAAGTAAAGTTTTATTTTTTTTTTTTTAATAATTTTATATGGATTATTTGAAAGGAGTTTTGTTTGTTAATTTGACTTATGAATGTTTTAGTGTAAGTTGGCATCAATTATTCAATAAAAAATTTTGTACCCCTCTTTTTTTATGTAACATGCTTGCTTCTGTTAGTAAAAAAAAAATTAAAAATGTCGAAAATATACCGGGTGTTCACGCGAAAAATTTAGAATCTTTATTTCTAGCAAAATTTTACTTCCATTTGAACATATATTGTAACATATTAATAATTTTTTTTATTATCACCAACTTATATGAAATAAGTTTTCTTTGTTTTTTTTTTTTATTTGACATGACCATTATTTACGTAAATGTACTTACTACTGCCAAAAAATAGTAATTCAAAAGCATTTTTGATGAAAATATCAGTTGTTAGTGAGTAGTTCAAATGCTTAGATAAACATTGTTAACGACGTGCTCGAAGAGCACGTTGCAATCCATTGTACAGGGTGTTTCAAAACGTGTGTAAAATAAAACTTTTCCATTTGCATAAAAACTTTTTGTATAATGGATTGCGACGTGCTCTTCGAGCACGTCGTTAATAAAAGTGCCTGGATACACATTGTTAACGAGGAAAAGTATGGTTTTTGCGACAAACATTATAAATTTTGAGAATATGTTCATAAATGACTCTTGTCACATTTATTTACTGAAGTTGTTTACTAAATATTGAAAGTAATGAACCTTGAGGGACTCTTTAGTTAGAGCCTCGCCCAGAGCAGATTTTTTCAATTTTTCAAATTTCCTTTGGTTTGTTAATGATTTCTCCCGTTTCTTTAGCATTTGTTTCGAAAATTTAAAATGACAAATTTTCACAATAAACCTTCAGTTTATTCATTATTTTATTTGTGTTGCATTTGAACTATTCGCTTTAAACTGTTAATTTATCAAAAATAATTGAGGTTAAATATCAGAACTGTTAATTGATTAAAAACCCTATTTTTAACTTTAAACTACTTGATAATTTATTAAAAATAGCAATTTAAATTATTATTTTTGAAAGTAATACATTTTATCCACTATTTTTGAATTTTTTTATGCAAAATACTGTTTTTGACCGTGGTACATTTGAATTCACTTTAACAACTATTAGTTTATTATAAATATGATTTTTAAAGCGGTACATTTGAACTACTCTTATTAATAACCAATAATTTATGATAAATCTATTAAAATTATTGTTTTTGAAAGTGGTACATTTGAACTAAGGTTTTGACTGATGTACCATCATCAACAAATAGTCATAGATAATAAAATTATGTAGTATACCTATTGCAGATGAATTCAATCTATCAAAACTCTCTCCCTTTCATATACCATTTTAATATTTACTTTTTTGTGTGTTCAATATAATTTTTCTATATTTAACGAATCTTTTTTTTTTTATTATCATTTCTGCTAATATTTTTATCATAATATAGCTTGGAAAGCCCCCAAATAAGTTCACTGGGGTTAAAAACACAATTATAGGGAGATTATAAAGTAATCTACTCTTTTTGGCAGTTATTACTCACTTAAATATCTGTTAATCCATCATAAATCTGGTAATCCTGTCCTGTATGTATGAACTACTCACTGTAATAACTGATAATTTAATCAGAACTATGATCCTTGAGCAATTTTTGGTCTATTTTTGAACTTAATTCATTTAATTTTACTATTTTTGACAATGGTAGAATTGAACTACTAACTTAAATATTTTTTAACTTATCAGAAATAAAATAAAGTTAATTTTGGAGATGGTACACTTGAACTACTAGCTTTAATTATCGTTAGTTTATCAAAAATATGATTTTTAAACGTTGCAAGTTTGAATTATTCACTTTAACAACTGTTTATCAAAAATTAGATTTTTAACGTGGTACATTTGAACTACTCACTAATAACTGATATTTTCATCAAAAATGCATTTGAATTACTATTTTTTGGCAGTAGTAAGTACATTTGAACTAATACTTGTAGTAGTAAATAACTTTACTTAGCAATTTGGTATATAAATATAATTAAATGAAAATTGAACAAAGAAAAATAATGAAATGAAATAACTGCATTTGAATTACTCACTGTAATAACTGAAATACGATATTTGAACTACTTTTAAAAGTGAAATATTTTTGAACTTATGTTTAACACATCAGAAAAACAGTAATATCCCAATTTTGGACATGGTACATATGAACTACCAGCTTTAATAACGATTAAAGGATCAAAAATAGGATTTTTTAAATTTGTACGTTTGAACTATTACATATAAGTGATTATTTAATCAGAAATACGATAATTGAATTATATATGGAACTTGGTACAATTAATTTACTGTTTTGACAGTGGTACATTTGAATTACTATCACTGTCCATATTCTACTATATACAATGTGTTACTTAAGTTCGTAGCATATGGGAAACTTTTTTATTAAAACCTAAAATGCAACCTTCCAGATATCAAATTTTTATAATAGTATATATAGGAGGTATGTCAAATAATATGAATTTTGCTCAAGAGTAAAGTATCTTTATTTTTGACAAACCTAGTATATGACTGATAAAATTTGATAACAGATGATTGAATTTTGGGTTTTAGGTCATAAAGAACTTTTTATGAAGAATAACTTTTTCCCTAAAATTAATAATAAAAAGTTTTCCATATGCCGTTAACTTTAAGTACTGAGTAGATACTCTAAAATATAAAGAACTTGAAATTTTTTGAGTGTAAGTCATATCAGGGTAAAAGTACTTACGAATACCAGTTACTGAGTACTTTGAGTACTGCCCAGCTTTGATTTTCAGATTAATTTTAATTAGTTGGTAGTACTATGATAAATGTCTAACGTCACTGATGATGTGAAATGGGATTTGTATTAAAAATATTATAAGTTTTTTCTTTTATTATTACTAACTTAAGACCAATGTTTACATGAATAAAGCTGTATATCTATCAATCTACACTTCTGTAATAACTTTCACAGCACATGGATCGACGTAGAACCAAAAAATCACCATTGTTTTTTTCTTCTTTCTCTCTTCTAGATGATTACTTCCTATCGAACGTACAAACCATCGACGACATAACGGACAGCAAGAAACAGAAGTTCTTCAATTTGTTGAGGTGGCCGGCGGCCGTACAATCGGCCGTATGCACGTGGCCTTGTTTCAACGTCATCCGAGAGGTCAGCCCGGCCGATACGGAAACGAAGTTGTGCGCCGCGTGCGGCAGGACCGGCGTGGCCGTCAGGGTGCTGATGTACGGCCAGCCGTACAACGCGACCACACTCGAGGGTTGCCAGCCCGATCCCAATGCCATAAATGAAAAGGTAAAGGAATTTTGTATACATTTATTTATTTATTGATAAAACGTTGGTTTCGCTTCATTATTTAAGTCTTCAATAATACCCGTATGTCGCGCGATAATTCTTGAACGTGGTACATTTGAACTATTCGCTTTAACAACCGTTAGTTTATCGTAAATATGATTTTTAATACGGTACATTTGAACTACTCATATTAGTAACCAATATCAGAAATGCAGTATTTGAGTTATTGCTTTTGTAAGTGGTATATTTGAACTAATGTTTTGACCGTAACTAGTTTCGACCTTATTCAGTCATCATCCGGCCTATATTTTTTAAAATTTGTCATTAAATTTATGTATTACCGATTTAGTATTTTTCTTCTATTGTAATATTGATAAAAAAAATAACATTCAATTATTTATTATATAGTCTTCAGTAACACCCGTATCCCGCTCGACAATTTTTGAACGTGGTACATTTGAACTATTCACTTTAACAACTATTAGTTTATTATAAATATGATTTTTAAAGCGGTACATTTGAACTACTCGTATTAATAACCAATAATTTATGATAAATGTATCAAAATTATTGTTTTTGAAAGTGGTACATTTAAACTACGGTTTTGATTGATGTACCATCAACAACAAATAGTCATGGAAAATAAAACTGTGCACTAAACCTATTGCAGATGAATTAACATATCATTCAATCTATCAAAAACTCTCTTTCATACCATTTTAATATTTTTTTTGTGGTTAATAGAATTTTTCTATATTTAAATAATCTTGTTCTTTATTATCTTCTCTGTTAATATCTTTATTACAATATGACTTGGAAAGGCCCCAAATAAGTTCAATGGAGTTAAAAACATAATTATGGGGAGATTATAAAGTAAGCCACTCTTTTTGGCAGTAATAGACTTGAATTATTTACTTAAATATCTGTTAACTCATCATAAATCTGGTAATCCTGTACATTTGAACTACTCACTGAAGTAACTGGTAATTTAATCAGAACTATGATCTTTGAGCAATTTTTGAACTTAATTCATTTAATCTACTATTTTTAACAATGGTAGAATTGAACTACTAACTTAAATATTTGTTAACTTTTCAGAAATAAAATGAACCTAATTTTGGTGATGGTACACTTGAACTACTAGCTTTAATAATAGTTAATTTATCAATTCAATAACACCCGTATTCCGCTCGATAATTTTTGAACGTAGTACATTTGAACTATTCACTATAACAATCGTTGGTAATTTACCGGAAAAGCGGTATTTGCATTACTGTTTTTGAAAGTGGTACATTTGAACTATTGTTTTGACCGATGTACCATCATTTGTCTTTCATTTATTTATCTACAGTTGTAATATGGTAGAATATAGTTTACAATTCTCATGTGGTCAATGTATTCAGAAGAAGAACATATATTTATTGGGTACTCCTAAAGGGCTATCGACTGGAGTCTTTCGCCACGTATTTACTGTTATATATGTATAAAACATTAATCTTCTTAGTTTATCTGTCTTTGGATAGATTTAAAAATGTTTAGCTGGGGAAAATGACGTCTTCTAGTAAACTGGATGGAAATTGTATGTCTGTTAATAAGTCAATTTGGAGGGTTATGGTGAGGATTATCAGTATGTTTCATTTCAATAATGATTTTTAGGCCACTCTATGCTTTCTCAATATTATTAAAGGCGTTTCTATTGCATGTTTGGAATGAGGCACAAACATAGTTGATTAGTGGACTGCATATAGAATTTATATCTTGATGGCAGTTTCAATATCTATCCCTTGGTTCTTATATGTCGATTCTCAAGAATGTTTGAATCAAGTAACTACTTTTTTGATGGTTATACAGTGTTTTTTTAAATTAATTTGTTGTATATTATTGACACACACTGTATAATGGATTGCGACGTGCTCTTCGAGTACGTCGTTAATAACAATGCTTAGATAAACATTGTTAACGACGTGCTCTTCGAGCACGTCGCAATCCATTGTACAGGGTGTTTCAAAATGTGTGTAAAATTAAACTTCTTTTCATATACACAAAAACTTTTTCAGATACCCTGTATAATGGATTGCGACGTGCTCGAAGAGCACGTCGTTAATAACAATGTTTAGATACAAATTGTTAACGACGTGCTCGAAGAGCACGTCGCAATCCATTGTACAGGGCGTTTCAAAACGTGTATAAAATAAAAAAAAAATTTCATTTGCATAAAAACTTTTTGAGATACCCTGTTTAATGAATGGCGACGTCGTTTATAACAATGCTTAGATAAACGTTATTAACGCTAAGCTAGGCTTACTTCTAAAGAGTACAAATGGAACGTACACAACTATTTTTAACATTTATATATCTTCCATAAATAAATCCAAATTTTGAACGTGTTACATTTGAACTATTCGCTTTAAACTGTTAATTTATCAAAAATAATTGAGGTGACTGTAACAACGAACTGTTAATTTATCAGAAACCCGATTTTTAACTTGGTATCTTTGAACTACTTGCTTCAATAACCGATAATTTATCAAAAATACTAATTTGAATTATTATTTTTAAAAGTAGTACTATTTTTGAATTTGTTTCATTCAAAATATTGTTTTTGCCCTTGGTACATTTGATCTAATCACTTTAAAAACTGTTAGTTTTTTTTTATAAATGATTTTTAATGCGGTACATTTGAACTACTCGTATTAGTAACCAATAATTTATGATAAAAATATTAAAATTACTGTTTTTAAAAGTGGTACATTTGAACTACTGTTTCGACCAAGGTATTATCATCCGATTTGCAAAAAATAAAGTGAATCTTTTAGGGTTATATATGTATTTGAATGGATTCAAAAATGGTAAGCTGAGGGTAATGATATCTTCTAGTAAACTAAATGTAAAATGTTAATATTAATTTTGGCAGATTTCTAAGTTGGATTCTCTGGCTTGTGTTTTCTCATGTACACATTTTATTTGGAGGGTTAAGTGGATTATCAATTATAGAACGTGGTACATTTGAACTACCGTTTTAATGATAGGTACTTAATATACAATTTTTAAACGTGGTACATTTGAACTATCCACTTTAACAATGTTTATCAGAAATACTGTTTTTGAAAGTGATACACTTGATATATTATTTTTGAATCTAGTTGATTCGAACTATTGTTTTTTGACTGTGACACACTTGAATATGTTTAATCCCATAAATTTATTGGTGAATAAGTCGGGTATTGTTGAAGACTGTATTATTTTTGCATCCGTTAATAATTATTTATATATGTATATATTTTCCGTTTGTTTTAGGACTTCTTAATGTGTAGATTATGTGTAACCCAAGTGGAACTTTTGAACAAAGTGACTCATCAAAAGTATCTTATGTATATAGAATGTGCAAAACGTGTTAGTGAAAAACGGACTAATGATACGACTAAAGATACTACGTGTATATTAAATGAATTATTGGCGGACGAGGGCTGGCTGAATCAAGTACGTATTAAGGCTGCTTTTATCAATTATATTTTTTCGTAAAAAGTTGATCTAAGATTTTTTTTATATTTGGAATGTATACTAAACTTTTTTGAGGTTAATTTTCCTAGCCTAAGAAGTAATTATATAATTTTTTCCTTTCCCATCTGTAACGTGTGGAGGGTGGGTTATTCCGCGGCACTTATGCCTTACTAGGCCCATTGGGCATCCTCCTAAGATGATAGCCACCTCCTAGCTTTCCTAAAGAAAAACTTTTACCAAAAAAAAATGTGGGTATCAAATATTAAATCAATTTTATGGAAACCTTAATTTTTCCTTGCTGTTTTGAGGCTAATCTACTGATATAAAAACTCTTACATTGTTAAATAGCCCAACAATATAAACATCACTAATTGTCAATGGGAAGAGGCCATTGTAGTAGTTTATATGTCTCAAGCGGATTTATGGATATTTTTTCAAAAAATCTTGGAAATACTTTACACGTTCTATATAAAATTGTTGTTACTGTAATTTGTTTTGTTTTTGTTTCAGTTATTCATGGAGGTGCGAAATTCCTGGGCGGATATAGACAGCATAGACTATAGTTATAGAACAAAAAATTCAGTGCATTCGCAGTGATTTAAGAGTTGAACTTTTAATTTAAGACGTAATAATTTAAATCAAAATTGTGTATATTTGATGAGAGTTTATATGAATAATATTAAAAAAATTGTAATTAATATAGGAATAGTGATCGATATGCATAATATTGAATTTAAGTACGTAATCTGTTTTATATGGTTAAAAAATTTACCATGGCATGCTGTGCATTTTTTATTTCAGTGCTCTAACGTTTTTTAAAAAGTGATATTGTATTATTTGTTAATTATTATTTTGTAAATTTTCAGCATTGGTTATTTATAACGAGCACACACACTCATTAATAAAATGAATATTATCATTTGTAAAATTCCTTATCTATTCTGTTCTGTAGTTAGTTGAACCTTTAAATAAACTATCAAGGAGTTTATATGAAAAACATTCTAATAATTATTCAAGAATTATTATTACTATAAATTAGAAGAATCTAATCCCAAGTTTACATCATTAAATGAAGAAGAAACTAATGGCAAATAAGATAAGTACCTATAAGAAAGAAATGTATAATTTTCCTTTAAAAAGGTAATATGTATGGTCAATTTACTTCAAACTACTATATATTTACCAGAAATATTATTTTTAACGTTCTACATTTGAACTACTATCTCTAATAATCGATAATTGATCAGAAATACCATATTTGTATTTCTATTTTTGAAATTGCTAAATTTGATCTACTATTTTTGAATCTAGTTCATTTGAACTACTATTTTTACCATAATTAATTTGCAATATCTAAAGATTTACCAAATATGGATAATCCTAATTTTGAACTTGGTATATTTGAACTATTTACTTTTATAACAGATAATTGATCAAAAATTCGTTTTTTTTTTTTGAAACAGGTACGTTTGTAATACCCATGTTAAATTCTACCCATTCTAAATAGCATTTTTAATGAAGCACATTTGAACTACTCTCTTTAATCGATAATTTATTAAAAAGAAATACAATTTAAAGTACTTTTGAAAGCGGTATTTTATTTTTAAATCTGATACATTTGAACTACTGTTTTTTACTGTAGTTCACCTTTAATATCTATGAATGATCAACTAGTTTTGAATCTGGTTGATATGAACTACTATTTTTGTCCACATTAAATTTGCATTATTTAATGACTTACAAAATCCATATAATTCTTATTTTCAGCTTGGTATATTTGAACTATTCACTTTAATGACCGTTAAAGGCAGTATATTTTTGATTCTGATACATTTAAACTAGTTTTTTTACCGTGGTACACTTTTGTAATATCTGTTGACCCATCAGGAATTAGGTAATACTAATTTTTAACGTTCTACATTTGAACTACTATATCTAATAATTGATCATAAATATCACATTTATATTATATTGAAATTAAACCGTTAATTGGTCAAAAATGCGATTTTTGAACGAGATACATTTGAACTACCCATTTTAACAACTGTTGGATCATCAGAAATAGCATTTTTAGCGAAGCACATTTGAACTACTCTCTTTAATCGATAATTTATTCTATTTTTGAAGACGGTAAATTTAAACTACTGTTTTTTTACTGTGGTACACTTAATATCTATTGATTCATCAAAGATAAGACAATAAAAATTAGGAACTTACTAAATTTGAACTATTTGCTTTAAGAACCATTAATTTATCCAAAATACAATATTTGAATTACTATTTTTAAAAGCAGTACATTTGATCTACTATTTTTGACTCAGATACATTTAAACTTTAGTTTTTTTACTGTTGTTCACTTTTGTAATATCTGTTGACTCATCAGGAATTGGGTAGTTCTAATTTCGGACGTGATACATTTGAACTATCTTAAATGTTACTTTATCAAAAATATAATTTTCGAAAATAATACATTTGAACTATGCAGTTGGTTCATCAGAGATAGCAATAAAATCAATTATTAAAAAACGATTTTTAAATGCGGTACATGTAAACCATTCACCTGAAATACTGTTAGTTTATCAGAAATTGATTTTTAACATGGTACATTTGATCTACTAGTTTATGTAAATACTGTATCATACATATGATATGATCAATTAGTTGTAAGAACGTTTATCAAATTTTATGAGCCTGATAAACTTTGACAGCTCGAGATTGTGTTATATATTTGAATGTAACAAACTTTAAATTATTCACAGTCTAAACATTTGTAAAATTTTATTATGCTACTAAATTTTATTGGACGTTTCTTTAACTATTATTTTTGAAAACGATGTATCTGATAAACTATTTTAAAATCTGGTAGATTTGAACTAAGTACTGTGTTTTATCGTGATACACTTGCAATATATGTATTGATAATTCAAAAATAAGATAATACTTATTTCTGAAAGTGGCACATATGAACTACTCGCTTTAATAAATGTTAATTTATCATAAATGCGATTTTTTAACGTGGTACATTAGAACTATCTACTTTAACGGTTGTCAATTCATCAGAAATATTATTTTTAACATGTGCCATTTGAACTACTCTGTTTAATAACTAATACTTTATCAGGACTACGATATTTGATGTACCGTTTTTTATCAGTAATAAAAAGAAAACATCGGAATGAATATCAAAACGATAACAGTCTAACGTAGGTTGTATACACCGAAGGAATTTTCCATATTATTGAAGGAAGTGTTTGGGATGCGATTTTACGTTTCCGTGTTCAGTTCAAACCGACGCGGTCTTGAAATAAACACGGGAAAGTAATGCAATATTTATAGGCAAACCCGTGTTGATATCGAGGCGCCAGACAATGAACTACTACACTAAGAAAGGATTTGATTTTGCTTATCAAGGACCTTTTCAAAAGGTTCAGTCACCAAAAAAGTTGGGGAAACGCTCTATCTTGAGCCGTATGAGGGGCTTTAAATGAATTATTAGTCCATTCGATCATGTATTAGGATACATGATCGAATATTAGTCCTGTAATTGGCATGCAACATAGAATACATCAATGTGTAATGGTGGTTGCCTAGCGTACAAAATCCATTTATTGGCAAGTAGGTAAAACAGTAGTTTCCTTTTTTATTTGTAACTATTCACCAATAGATGTCTTTTCTAATTATAGGCAACCAACATTACATATTGCTGTAATGGTGGTTGTAAGATTTCCAATTATCGTAAACTTTTATAAAGCAAACATTTTGATATTATAATTTTTAAATTAGGAAAAAAAAAGTCGATTAATGAGATGTTTATTTTTGAAAAATACATAAAAAAAAAACAAAAATTACATAGAAATTGTACATTACAAAATAAAAAATATATACATTATAGGTAAGCAAAAGCAAAACCTTTTTTAAACACGTTAAACGCCAAGGCGGTTCCTAGAAACCGCTGGAGAAAAAGTTTATGACGTCACGGCGGTCCCTACGTACTTGGCAGTTTTTTTACAGCGTCACGGGGCTCCTTAGGGACAAATAAAACGAAATTAAAAAAAATGACAAAAATATCAAACCGCATGCATGCGTGTTGCCATTAGATTACTTTTTTTAGCATTTTTTAAGTCAAAAGGACAAAAATTTTCATTTTAGCGTTGGTAGTTTGGTAGACATTTCTTTAGCAAACTATATATAATTATTACCACTTCAAAACACAGTAGATAAAAAAGATGGTAATAGAAAAATCAAACGTTGGCCAAATGTTTTACCCATATTATGCAGAAAATGTAAGCATCTTTTTTGAATGTCTGTTGGTTTGAGTTTATTGTAAAATTGATTGCAGATTTTTCATTATCATTTTGAGAAAATCGTATAAAAAGGATTAAAATTAAAAGAATGTGTCAATCGCTTTTTTTCAATAATTTTGCAGTTTTTTCTTTTAAAAATTCGACAAACTCGACATCATAATCTATTAATTATATCATTGTACCTATATTTATTCGATCATGATCGAATATGGCTAGTCTTTTTTATTTTGGATAAAAAATGGCCGGCAAAAATGAATAGTGCGCCATCTGTACGTTACTAGTTTATTTTTAATTCAGTATAAATACTTCTAAAGATGGGACATGTAATAGTAAACCATTATAGTGTTTAATAGAGAGTCTAGATGGTATCTAAATCTAGGTACTTGGGAGTGGTGATTTTCGTGCGATGCTGCCAGATCATCTATTTTAACAGTATTATCCATTTTTGTCATAATAAAGCCGGGATAAAGGACAAACATTAAAAAACATTTGATTTGGTAGGTGGAGAGGTTTTAAACGTTAATCCCGTAAGTATGACGACTTCGGAAATTTCGCGGTATTTGTTCGCCAGTGTCGTATCGCAGAATAAAAATAAGTGTTACGAAATCGGACAACCGTAGGTATATATTTATGCGCTAAAAATAATTATATATTCCAATTCATAATTCTACAAAATTTCCACAGCTATAATTTATTAATTTAAACTAATTTTCTATGCCAAAATGTATCGCGTTCACTTCGGGTAATTCCTCGGTAAAACGTCAAATCTTGTGTTTGAAGTGGGAAAACTACAAGAAGCTTGTTCAAATTATGTCTGTAATCTGGAACATACATTAAAAAATTCAATATAAGTTGAACTAAATTGTTATCCTAACGTGGCAACACTGTTTCCGAGCCAGATTATCTTCTGCGTCGCCATTTTATTTGGATTTACAAGATTACAAGCTAAAAGCCAAGCAATTGTAAGGCGTAGAATTCTGACCATCACTAATTGCAAGCAAAGCACGTTGTCTCTAGCGTTTTGTCCTATAAATCTGTGAGTTATTTTACCATTGTGCATCATTACGCAAGTGTTTACTAAAATGGTAAGTAAAATAACTGATAGTGACTTTTAAAAGAATAGTTTTTGCATTAGGACATTTATGCAAATAAATTTAGCTAAGGGGTAATAGAAATTCACTATACAAAAATAAACTTTATTAATCAATAATAATGGATATTAATGATCGAACAGCCAGTCCCGGTCAATATTTCCCATTCATTAACTTTAGCTTTGTTCCGCTTATTTTTGAGGACGGTTTAAAATTGTTATAATCATGCGCATTTAAATTAACGTGTTCGGGTTTCTCCAAATCTAGTCCTAGGACCAGGGTTGCCAACCGGTCTTTACCGATTTACTCTCAAAAACTTTTCCGGATTACTCACAATTACTCACAACTTCAAAATATTTATATTACTAGTTTTTTTTAATATAAATCTTATATTTTGTACTCTTGCACTTTGGTTTGAATTTATTTTACTACTGTGCAATGTTGCCAAACATTAAAGGATAAATTTTCAGAATATACAGATGCACCTTTTTTCTGTGCATTCACTATTTTAATAACAAAGTAATATACAGGTTGATTCATAACTATTGGGACATAGGCTAAGGCAGGTTATTTGGACAAAAATATGGCGATAGGACCAAATATACCTTAATAAAATATTGCTTTGGAATTTTTTTTCTGATGTCACTGTATATTTATGAATTGATATCAAAATTGGCACAAAGGCATATTTTTCGACAAGGAATAATATTTTATGTATTATTTCATATTTTGTTACAGGAGGCGCCACGTAAATGAATCCTGATGATGAAATTAAGTGGTAACTTTTTTTACGAAACTTTTTAGTATTTTTGATTAGAAAATTTCACCCGTTTTCGAGAAAAACGCAATTGAACAACTCACAAAATACCTATTTCATTTATGAAAAGTTTGCTTTGCAGTAGATTATAGTTTATTATTATTACTATTATTATTATTATTATTATTATTATTATTTAACGCCCTGTATCTTACTCCACAGCAATATTTTATTAAGGTATATTTGGCAATATCGCCATATTTTGATACAAATAACCTGCCCTTAGCCTATGTCCCAATAGTTATGAATCACCCTGTATATAAAACATCTTTGTCATCAGCTGAACATAAAACACAGATAAAAAGGATTGGAGAATCAGAGTAGCTTCTTTATTAAAGGACCAAATCATAATAAATCATTAATTCTAATTCTTAAAAAAAATTTACTAATAAAAAATTAGTATATTATGCAACGATCATGTAATGATGGTTATTAATACACGAGCATTAACCGGGATACGAAACGAGCCAAAGGCGAGTTTCGTATGGTTTATGCGAGTGTTTTAATAACCATTACATGAGAGTTGCATACGCTATTTTTTCTACACCCGATAAATAATCAAGACCTATAAATATTCTATTTATATTGGCATTGAACACAATAACAGTAATTACTCGTATTTCTATAAAAAATTCTACAAAATTGTAATTAATGGTATTACCTTGAGTATTGGTATTACCACAGATTTTTGGGGCAAAATATTTTGTACTGTATTTTCTCCTTTCTCCGATATGTGTGGAGGAGTCTTCTATATCGCTGATATCAGACATTTTAATATTATAATTATCGAAGTTTAGCTATCTACGAAAATTTAATACGTTTTGACAACTAAAACAATTACATAGGAATTTAGGACAAACGTCAAACATCATGCTTGATTGAAAAATTGTAGGTTTCTATTGATTAAAAATCTGTATCATAATGAAAAATCTGTATCATAATGGGTATCATTATGAAACGGATTATGGGCATATAAGTGCATTATTATAATACGGGTGTAGAAAAATATACTTTTAAAATGAACAAAAAAAAAAGATATTAATCGACGGTTGGGACAGTTCCAATGAGACTATCACTATCGAAACGACACCTAGTGTTGTAAAATATCAAAATTATTTTTACTGTATTACATTGACCAAGCAATAGAGGACGTTGCAATTTTAAAACTATAAAATAATTGTAATGACTGCTAAAAGTGCTAGGGGGGTAGAATAAGGCTTATATTAAAATTTTTAAAAAGAACACGGTTTTAATAAATTATCCGATCAGGATTTTGCCTAACTACCATGAATATCCCCACGCTGACTTCCCGATTACTCACATATTACTTACAATTGCCCTTTACTCACAAAATTACTCACATACTAGTAAATTACTCACAAATGTGAGGAATTACTCACAGATTGGCAACCCTGCCTAGGACACTCTAGGATTGACTGTTTCGTGTGTAATTTAGTGCGCAACTAATTTCACGCAGTTCTGAATCGTTCTGAAACGTTATAAAATTGGTAAGCCGAACAAAGCTTTTGTTTGGTTCACTTTCGTAACTGTTCCGGAACCTTTGGTTTGGATCATATGCACTACATATTCGCTGTTCCGAACATGTAAGTTTTGTGTTTTGGTTTTTCTTAAGAATAGTTCCAAGGTCCATAACCATTCTCGAACAATAAATTCGGTTCTGGCTAGGGTTGCTAGACGTCACGCTTTAGGCGTGCAGCCACGCTTTTTAAAAGCCGCAGAGGAATCGGATTTATACAAAAATAGACTGGGCAAAAGACTCGTTTGTACGAAAATTAAGCGGAGGTCATATTTTTTTAGAAATGGTCACAAAAAAAGGATCTGATTATATAAAAATAAGCTGAGGACCTGTGGCAACCCTAGTTCTGGCCCAATAGAGTATAAATTATTTATCTACGTTTCAATAATACATTGCCTTTTTCTTACTTTGAAAATCCACATCATAGATAAATTAATAAAATTTATTAATTTATCTATGGAATTGGCAGTATGGCAATTTGAAAACCTACTTTTGGAAATATATTATATAAGCAAAAGTCACAAAATTCAAAATCAATAAACAACACTTGATTATAATGAATTTATTATTTTTGTCACTTGCTTTTTTTACTTATTTTTTAATGGTAATAGTAATGTTATGTTGTACCAATAAATGAACACTATTTTTAACTAATATTTTACTATTCTGAACTAAATTAACCACAGAAGTTTGGTCGGTTTAGATACTAACCGACTAGTTGATTACTGTGGATAGTTTGTAAACTAGCCGAAAACACCGGTTAATTTGTGCAAACCATTGATTCAAAATCAGTTAAATTACATTGCAAAATATGCAAATAATTACTTATCAGATTTTTGTTTAGAAGCAAAATACTTCAACACCTTTATTTTAACTATCAAATTTTCTTGTTTTAATTAAAAATTAACAAATATTAAAAAAGAAAACAGGCAGTTTTTTAAGAAAAAAAAAATTGAAAATAATTATTATTGCAGTGCAGTGATGTAAAAATAGGTAGAGTAAAAGTTTCCACCATCTCTAATAATCTGCCTATTTACTGTTGCTTAATGGTGAGATTACAGAACGTCTGCAACTTTGCAGATCTGCAAATATGGCGGCAACTTTGAAAATCTGCAAATATGACTGACTTACACATGCAAGTATTTCGTATTCCAAATTTGGGTTTAGTATTGTTGGGGGTAATAAACCACAATAAATATTGGGAATTTGCAGATATTTTTTGAAATACTTACATTTGTAAGTCCGCCATATTTGCAAAGTTGCAGATACAAAGTTGCAGACGTTCTGTAATCTCACCCTAAAACTTTATTTTTCTTCCAGATGAGTCAAATTCAAAACATTATTGTCTTTGATAACGTTTGTGATTATTGTCATAAATCTTTATCAGTAACACCAGTCAAAGTATATCCAAACAGAAGAATAAAATGTGGTAGATGTTCAAAGTGCAACAATGAAGAAGAAGACAATGGCGTAGATTCCATGTACAACCAAATTGCTTCAAGAATTTTTTTCGATTGCATTAACAAGTTTGATGGCTGTACACAATTTCTTCAATCGTGTGAAGTAGTTGAACACGAAAAAATATGTTTATCCAAAATGTGTACCTGTCCGATTTGTTTGGAAGAAATGTTTACCTTTTTAATGATTCGTCACTTTAAAATAAATCATCGCGGATCCTTATTAGAAAAACCTCATTTTCAAGTGACTGATTTAAAAAATATAGAAAAAACATTATTGTACCAATTAGAATCTGATTTGCTTTTCGTGAATTTCCGTGATGTATCTGATTCGTCTGCGGATGATTTGAGACAGTTTTCATTAAACTTTTTATTATATTTGGGTAAAAACGATAACATTAAAAATTTCAAAGTAGATTTCTTTGAAAAAAATACTTACATTTTAGATAAAACTATTGACACAAGTGGGAGTACATCTGTTACATATAATATAACTTTAAATATTACACATGAGTCTAAGTTGCTGATAATGTTTCATTTAAATAATGCTGAGTCAAAAATTGCCCTCATCAATGTAAAGCAACACCAAATAAATAAATCTGAAGAAAAAGAAAATAATAATTTAAAATCATTACCTCAAAATAATTCTGATCCAAAAATAGTTCATAACAAAATGGGAGAAAATTTGAAAACACTTTTGTTTCAAAAGCGTGATATTTGCGTAAGTGAAACATTTAAAAAGCCTGTTACAGATTTAGTAATTACTGACAAAACGACAATCTCATTTGCAAAATCAGGAAAAAAATTCACCATTACACTAGCTTGTTATGATTGCCCATTAATTTATTTTTCTTACAATCAAATAAAAGCACCATATTATACATATTTGATTGAAAATAATGATAATAATTATTATATGAAATGTTTTAGATGTAATAATTATCTTGACACCGAAAATAAAGTTAAAGAAGAAGGTTTTACAAGAGATGAATTAGACAAATTAAAATTTTTTTGTGTCTGGGGTTGTGGAACACTTTGTGTTTATAACGAGTTGTATAAACATGAAAGAAATTGTAACAAACAAATTTACCAAAAATGTCCCGTTCAATCATGTTTTCATTATTTAAAATTATACGCAATTGAACAGCATGTTGCAAAGGAACATTCATTAGTAATTTGCCAATCAATCAATTCATATAATTTCAATGAGTCATTGATTCGTCTAAATTTAAATACTTCTAAATCTGTCCTAGAGCATATTATGTTCATGTGGTGTGTATGCGTTTTTGTTAAATTTAAATGGGAACAACCAAATTGGACAATCAGTTTCACTTGTGAAATACCAGGTATAGAAATAAAAGCTGGAATATATGGTTTGGATAAGAAAGAAATAACCACAATAATTGAAAGTGGTTCAATTCCACACTATGATTCCATGTATGTACATTTACGTTGTAACAAGTTACTAAAAACTACAAATATTGAATGACCTAATTATATTTTTGACCCATTTTAAATGCTTAATATTATGTACCTCATCGAAATTGATTGTGAATATCGAGAAGTAGTTTGCACTCAACGGGTTTGTATTTTTTTTTGTTTTTTAATACAACATAATTCCGACGATACCGAAAATTAACATGCCCCTTTTCATATATAGCCCAAAAATTTATTTTTTTTTTTTTCAAGTAGAAAGCCCTAAATAGTTTTGCACAATCATAAACTGCTTGTTTTCCCTTATTTTTTTTTTAATTGTTGATTAGTTAAATCGTTGAATCAATTAAATCATAAATTTCCCAAATCCTTTTTCTATATGTTATTTATTTATGGATCTTGTGGCATTTCTTCCGTTTTTCTCTATGCAGTATTTCATTTCCTTTGTTTCTAATTTATGTTCATTATATCGCATTTCAAAATGTTTTGTTTGTTTAACGTTTCTGGCATTTAGTATTCTATATTTTCTTTATTAGTTTTATTGCTTTTTGGTTTAGTGTGCCACTTGGCAAATATATTCAAAAATATATACATGGTGCTCAATTTGGAATATCAATATTACCGTATCTACGAAAATGGGTATTTTAATGTTTGATACATATTAAGGAAAATATTTTGTATAACGATTTTCCCTAGTTTCTTTTAAATATTTTCGCTGTTTATTGTTATTTTTACTGCGTTTATAAAGATTATGATATGTAGTATTTTTTTATTTTTTTAAATATGTAAACTTATGAATATGTTTAATTTGAATAATTAGTTATAATTAAAGCATTTGATATATTATGTATATTTTATTTTTATTAAAAGAACCTTTACTACCTATATCGATTTTGACTTCCCAGTAAATCAGGAGCGTAGCCACTGGGGATTTTTGGGGACATACCCAGTTGGTGATCAGAAAGTATATAATTAAAAAGCACTTACAGATATTAAAGTAATTGCAAGCTTATAAAAATATATGCATTGTTTCTTAATTTCAAATCGCAACCCTCTTTTAAATTTTTTGGCTACGCTACTGCAGTAAACATATGTACATGTGCTGCGTTTGAGAATCCACATCGGATGTATTTTTTACATCTCGAGCGTTTTTTTATCCACATCGGACACATCTGTCCCATTACATTTACGTATACTGAATCACGTGATCAAAGATTTTTTACATCTCAGATGCATCCGATGTGGATTCTCAAACGCGGCAATGATACAATAAAAATAAGGTGGGATATTACGCAGATTGATAGACAACTAGTATCACGTCTGTGTATACTGTGTTGCCTATAGCTTAGTTTATAAATCGTTATATACCAACTTATAAACGCAGACAACAAATTATAAATATTATTAACATATTTCTCAGTCTTAATAAAAAATAACAAAAAAAATGGATCGGCTAATGGACAAAGTTTCTGGTTAAAAAATCCAATCTCACAATTATTGAGAAATTATTTAGGGAAATGAAAATATTGGACGATTTGGACGTGGCAACACTGGTTATTTGTTGTTTTCCGATTGCGATTTATAATTTTATTTTTATAAGCAAAGAGGGAGTATTTTATTACATTTATTCCTACAAGAAGCAAGTTATCTCTAACTGGCAGAACTAGGTTGTCTTGTAAATTGCGAATGAGCTATTTTACCGTCTACTATTCATGATTTAAACGTTTTTACTATGATCTAAGGTAAGTCAAAAAATAGATTTGAAAGCTCGCAATTTGTAACACTAAAAAGTATATTCACCATTCTGTTGTTGTCTCTGATTCTATTTAGTGTATTTAAAACAAAAATTGATCGAAAGTTGAAAGATTTTGATGGTTCTAACCTAAAATTTTATCATTTTTATCAATGATATGAAAGTTATATACAGATTGCTCACCTATTTGTAAATAAAAAGCTAGGAAAAGCAGATCACATGCGCGCTGCTTTATTGCCGTTCCAAATGCTCACTGAACAGAACCGTTCTGGCCCATATGTGTTTTAAAATAAAATTACATTTGACTATTTCGGAAAAAAAAAGAATTAGTTAAGTATTTTAATTTTACTTCAAGACATGATGTTATGTATTTAAAAAAAAACTTTTTTTGTGTTGTTTCCAAATTTATAGTCGAATAATATTAATATAGAACTAAACAATTTTTACAACAGATATATGTAAATGACCACTCTCTTTTCAGAGGTATGAAACATATAATTTCAATATGTTGTACAACTTTGAAAAGTTATTCCTTTATTTAGCAAAACTAATAGCACATTACAATTAAAGAAAATTACACAAAAAAATATCTATATCTAAAACATAAAATACAGCACTTTAAACCATATAATATCTTATAATCTCTTAATGTATATTTAAAGGTATTAGAACAGAAGTAAAAGTTGGAAGTGCTTTTGCCAGTTCTCCCACTTTATACACATAAATTGACAGGTTAGCAGCGGATCTCACCGAAGTGGACGCGATACATTGGCGTACAAAATTATTTAATAGATGTTAATAACAATTTCGAGTAAATAGTTTAATAAATTGTGAATAGCTGTTGAAATTTTGTAAAATTATAATTTGAATATTATAATACATGTTTAATATTTATTTATAATCCATAAATACATTCGATTGTCCGGTTCCGCCGATAACAATTTAAAATTATTTATTCTATGAAATGACACTGGTAGGTAAACATTATGTGAAATTCTCGGAGCCGCCCAACGTGGTTTGACGTTTACCCCCTCTCTACCTACCAAAAGACTTTTCAACTTTTACTTTCTCTATACTTTTGAGGACGGTTTAAAATCGTTATAATCATGCGCATTTAAATTTACGTGTTTGGGTTTCTCCAAATCTAGTCCTAGGACACTCTAGGATTGACTGTTTCGTGTGTAGTTTAGTGCGTAACTAATTTCACGCACTCCTGAATCGTTCTGAAACGTTATAAAATTGGTAAGCCGAACAAAGCTTTTGTTTGGTTCACTTTCGTATCTGCTCCAGAACCTCTGGATCATGCGCAGTACATATTCGCTGTTCCGAACATGTAAGTTTTGTGTTTTGGTTTTTCTTAAGAATAGTCCCAAGGTCCATAACCATTCTCGAATAATAAATTCGGTTCTGGCTAGGGTTGCTAGAAGTCACGCTTTAGGCGTGCTGCTACGCTTTTTGACTTGCCTGCACGCTTTTTATGCAAATTCCACGCTTTTTAAAAGCGGCAAAGGAATCGGATTTATACAAAAATAGACTGGGCAAAAGACTCTCGTTTGTACGAAAATTATGCGGAGGACATTTTTTTTTTAGAAATGGTCACAAAAAAAGGACCTGATTATATAAAAATAAGCTGAGGACTTGTGGCAACCCTAGTTCTGGCCCAAAGCGAGAACTGTTTCAGAATTGATATATTTGCGCATAGGTTTTTTTGCAAGTAGTTTTGTTTTTGGTATTTTGACCATGTTTTGTGTTGGAATTTTCAGAAGGAATTTTCGAATGACTAATGAGAATGTAACTGTAGATTAGTTGGTGTGAATTTTTTTTTAGAATATAAATTATTTATCTACGTTTTACAATAATACATGGCCTCTTTCTTACTTCTGACGCTGATCCTGTGTTATTTCTTCTTTTGCCGCGTTTGAAAATCCACATCATAGATAAATTAATAAAATTTATTAATTTATTTATGGAATTGGCAGTATGGCAATTTGAAAACCTACTTTTGGAAGTTTATAAGCAAAAGTCACAAAATTCAAAATCAATAAACAACACTTGATTATAATGAATTTATTATTTTTGTCACTTGCTTTTTTTACTTATTTTTTAATGGTAATAGTAATGTTATATTGTACCAATAAATGAACATTATTTTTAACTAATATATTACTATTCTGAACTAAATTAACCACAGAAGTTTGGTCGGTTTAGATACTAACCGACTAGTTGATTACTGTGGATAGTTTGTAAACTAGCCGAAAACACCGGTTAATTTGTGCAAACCATTGATTCAAAATCAGTTAAATTACATTGCAAAATATGCAAATAATTACTTATCAGATTTTTGTTTAGAAGCAAAATACTTCAACACCTTTATTTTAACTATCAAATTTTCTTGTTTTAATTAAAAATTAACAATTATTAAAAAAGAAAACAGGCAGTTTTTTAAGAAAAAAAAAATTGAAAATAATTTTTATTGCAGTGCAGTGATGTAAAAATAGGTAGAGTAAAAGTTTCCACCATCTCTAATAATCTGCCTATTTACTGTTGCTTAATGGTGAGATTACAGAACGTCTGCAACTTTGCAGATCTGCAAATATGGCGGCAACTTTGAAAATCTGCAAATATGACTGACTTACACATGCAAGTATCAAGTTTTCGTATTCCAAATTTGGGTTTAGTGTTGTTGGGGGTAATAAACCACAATAAATATTGGGAATTTGCAGATATTTTTTGAAATACTTACATTTGTAAGTCCGCCATATTTGCAAAGTTGCAGATGCAAAGTTGCAGACGTTCTGTAAACTCACCCTAAAACTTTATTTTTCTTTCAGATGAGTCAAATTCAAAACATTATTGTCTTTGATAACGTTTGTGATTATTGTCATAAATCTTTATCAGTAACACCAGTCAAAGTATATCCAAACAGAAGAATAAAATGTGGTAGATGTTCAAAGTGCAACAATGAAGAAGAAGACAATGGCGTAGATTCCATGTACAACCAAATTGCTTCAAGAATTTTTTTCGATTGCATTAACAAGTTTGATGGCTGTACACAATTTCTTCAATCGTCTGAAGTAGTTGAACACGAAAAAATATGTTTATCCAAAATGTGCACCTGTCCTATTTGTTTGGAAGAAATGTTTACCTTTTTAATGATTCGTCACTTTAAACTAAATCATCGCGGATCCTTATTAGAAAAACCTCATTTTCAAGTGACTGACTTAAAAAATATAGAAAAAACATTTTTGTACCAATTAGAATCTGATTTGCTTTTCGTGAATTTCCGTGATGTATCTGATTCGTCTGCGGATGATTTGAGACAGTTTTCATTAAACTTTTTATTATATTTGGGTAAAAACGATAACATTAAAAATTTCAAAGTAGATTTCTTTGAAAAAAATACTGACATTTTAAATAAAACTATTGACACAAGTGGGAGTACATCTGTTACATATAATATAACTTTAAATATTAAAAATGAGTCTAAGTTGCTGATAATGTTTCATTTAAATAATGCTGAGTCAAAAATTGCCCTCATCAATGTAAAGCAACACCAAATAAATAAATCGGAAGAAAATAATAATTTAAAATCATTACCTCAAAATAATTCTGATCCAAAAATAGTTCATAACAAAATGGGAGAAAATTTGAAAACACTTTTGTTTCAAAAGCGTGATATTATTGTGAGTGAAAAATTTAAAAAGTCTGTTACAGATTTAGTGATTACTGACAAAACGACAATCTCATTTACAAAATCAGGAAAAAAATTCACCATTACACTAGCTTGTTATGATTGCACATTAATTAATTTTTTTTACAATTCGAATATAGACTCATATGATTTGGTTGATGATAATGGTCATTATTATATGAAATGTTTTGGATGTAATAATTATCGTAATACCAAAGACATAGTTATAAAAAATGATATTACATTAAACATTTTAGTACATATTTATTTTTTTTGTATTTGGGGTTGTGGAAAATTTTATGCATATTACGAGTTGTATATACATGAAAGATCTTGTATGAAACAAATTTACCAGAAATGTCCCATTGAATCATGTCTTTATAATAACAAACTATACGCAATTAAGGAGCATGTTGCAAAGGAACATTCATTAGTAATTTGCCAATCAAACAAATTCAATCAGGATTATTTTAAGGTAAATTTAGATATTTCCAGTTCTACCATAGAGCACATTATGTTCATATGGTGTGTATCCGTTCATGTTAAATTTAAATGGGAACAACCAAATTGGACAATCAGTTTCACTTGTGAAATACCAGGTATAGAAATAAAAGCTGGAATATTTGATTGTGATAAGAAAAAAATAACTACAATAATTGAAAGTGGTTTAATTCCACACAATGATTTAATACACGTACATTTACGTTGTAATAAGTTACTAAAAAATACAAATATTGAATGACCTAATTATATTTTTGACCCATTTTAAATGCTTAATATTATGTACCTCATCCAAAATGATTGTGAATATCGAGAAACAGTTTGCACTCGACGGGATTGTATTTTTTTTTGTTTTTTAAATTTTTTGTTTTTTTAATACAACATAATTCCGACGATACCGAAAATTAACATGCTTCTTTTCACATATAGCCCATAAATTTATTTCTTTTTTCAAGTAGAAAGCCCTAAATATTTTTGCACGGTCATAAACTGCTTGTTTTCCTTATGTTTTTTTTTCAAATTGTTGATTACTTAAATCGTTGAATGAATTAAATCATAAATTTCCCAAATCCTTTTTCTATATGTTATTTATTTATGGATCTTGTGGCATTTCTTCCGTTTTTCTGTATGCAGTATTTCATTTCCTTTGTTTCCTCAACCCTTTATTTCTAATTTATGTTCATTTTATCGCATTTCAAAATGTTTTGTTTGTTTAACATTTCTAGCACTTAATATTTTATATTTTCTTTATTAGTTTTATTGCCTTTTGGTTTAGTGTGCGACTTGACAAATATATTCAAAAATTTGGAATATCAAAATTTACGTATCTACGAAAATGGGTATTTTAATGTTCGGAAAATATTTTATATAACGGTTTTTCACTAGTTTCTTTTAAATATTTTCGCTGTTTATTGTAATTTTTACTGCGTTTATAAAGATTATGGTATGCAGTATTTTTTTTTTTAAATATGGTAACTTATGAATGGCTGCGTTCATCCGCGCCATTTCAAGGAGCGCTACAAAAGTAGCGATCACTTACGCTACCTGATCGATCTTTATGCACGGATGAACCATGTTTAAAAGTGACATTTGATTTTGGTTTATTCATTTTACTTTTGAGTTGAATATGTCTCTGATTGAAGATTTGTTTGTTTATTTTTCAATTGCTAATATAACCCTACTAGTCACCAAGCAAACCGTGGACGTAAGTGCGTAAGACAGATCAGTGATCACCGATCAGACGTAAATAAAATGCGCTACTTTTAATGGCGGCCGCTCCTTGAGCGAAATGTCAAAATACACCGTTCATACGTGCCACTCGAGAGCGCTACCAGATCGATCAGGTAGCATGTGGCGCGGATGAACGCAGCCAATGTGTTTAATTTGAATAATTAGTTATAATTAAAGCATTTGATATATTATGTATATTTTATTTTTATTAAAAGAACCTTTACTACCTATATCGTTTAACGATTTTGACTTCCCAGTAAATCAGGAGCGTAGCCACGGGGGATTTTTGGGGACATACCCAGTTGGTGATCAGAAAGTATATAATTAAAAAGCGCTTACAGATATTAAAATAATTGAAAGCTTTAAAAATATATGCATTGTTTCTTGATTTCAAATTCCAACCCCCTTTTAATTTTTTTGGTTACGGTACTGCAGTAAACATGTACAAATGCTGCGTTTGAGAATCCACATCGGATGCATTTTTTACATCTCGAACGTTTTTTTATCCACATCGGACACATCTGTCCCATTACATTTACGTATACCATGGAGGAAGGATTACGTATCTGAATCACGTGATCAAAGATTTTTTACATCTCGGAATCATCCGATGTGGATTCTCAAACTCGGCAACATGATACAATAAAAATAAGGTACAATATTACGCAGATTGATAGACAACTAGCATAACGTCTGTGTATACCGTGTTGCCTATAGCTTAGTTTATAAATAGTTATATACCAACATCTAAGCGCAGACAACAAATTTATAAATATTATTAACATGTTTCTCAGTCTTAATAAAAAATAACAAAAAAAATGGATCGGCTAATGGACAAAGTTTCTGGTTAAAAAATCCAATCTCACAATTATTGAGAAATTATTTAGGGAAATGAAAATATTGGACGTGGCAACACTGGTTATTTGTTGTTTTCCGATTGGGATTTATAATTTTATTTTTATAAGCAAAGAGGGAGTATTTTATTACATTTATTCCTACAAGAAGCAAGTTATCTCTAACTGGCAGAACTAGGTTGTCTTGTAAATTGTGAATGAGCTATTTTACCGTCTACTATTCATGATTTAAACGTTTTTACTATGATCTAAGGTAAGTCAAAAAAAAAATTTGAAAGCTCGCAATTTGTAACACTAAAAAGTATATTCACCATTCTGTTGTTGTCTCTGATTCTATTTAAGTATTTAGTGTATTTAAAACAAAAATTGATCGAAAGTTGAAAGATTTTGATGGTTCTAACCTAACATTTTATCATTTTTATCAATGATATGAAAGTTATATACAGATTGCTCACCTATTTGTAAATAAAAAGCTAGGAGAAGCAGATCACATGCGCGCTCTTTATTGCCGTTCCAAATGCTCACTGAACAGAACCGTTCTGGCCCATATATGTTTTAAAATAAAATTACATTTGACTATTTCGGAAAAAAAAAGAATTAGTTAAGTATTTTAATTTTACTTCAAGACATGATGTTATGTATTTAAAAAAAAAACTTTTTTTGTGTTGTTTCCATATTTATAGTCGAATAATATTAATATAGAACTAAACAATTTTTACAACAGATATATGTAAATGACCACTCTCATTTCAGAGGTATCAGACATATAATTTCAATATGTTGTACAACTTTGAAAAGTTATTCCTTTATTTAGCAAAACTATAGCACATTACAATTAAAGAAAATTACACAAAAAAATATCTATATCTAAAACATAAAATACAGCACTTTAAACCATATAATATCTTATAATCTCTTAATGTATATTTAAAGGTATTAGAACAGAAGTAAAAGTTGGAAATGCTTTTGCCAGTTCTCCCACTTTATACACATAAATTGACAGGTTAGCAGCGGATCTCACCGAAGTGGACGCGATACATTGGCGTACAAAATTATTTAATAGATGTTAATAACAATTTCGAGTAAATAGTTTAATAAATTGTGAATAGCTGTTGAAATTTTGTAAAATTATAATTTGAATATTATAATACATGTTTAATAATTATTTATAATCCATAAATACATGCGATTGTCCGGTTCCGCCGATAACAATTTAAAATTACTTATTCTATGAAACGACACTGGCAGGTAAACATTACTGTGAAATTCTCGGAGCCGCCCGACGTGGTTTAACATTTACCCCCTCTACCTACCAAAATACTTTTCAACTTTTTCTTTCTCTATACTTTTGAGGACGGTTTAAAATCGTTATAATCATGCGCATTTAAATTTACGTGTTCGGGTTTCTCCAAATGTAGTCCTAGGACACTCTAGGATTGACTGTTTCGTATGTAATTTAGTGCGCAACTAATTTCACGCAGTTCTGAATCGTTCTGAAACGTTATAAAATTGGTAAGCCGAACAAAGCTTTTGTTTGGTTCACTTTCGTATCTGCTCCAGAACCTCTGGATCATGCGCAGTACATATTCGCTGTTCCGAACATGTAAGTTTTGTGTTTTGGTTTTTCTTAAGAATAGTCCCAAGGTCCATAACCATTCTCGAATAATAAATTCGGTTCTGGCTAGGGTTGTTAGAAGTCACGCTTTAGGCGTGCTGCCACGCTTTTTGACTTGCCTGCACGCTTTTTATGCAAATTCCACGCTTTTTAAAAGCGGCAAAGGAATCGGATTTATACAAAAATAGACTGGGCAAAAGACTCTCGTTTGTACGAAAATTATGCGGAGGACATTTTTTTTTTAGAAATGGTCACAAAAAAAGGACCTGATTATATAAAAATAAGCTGAGGACCTGTGGCAACCCTAGTTCTGGCCTAAAGCGAGAATTGTTTCAGAATTGATATGTTTGCGCATAGGTTTTTTTGCAAGTAGTTTTGTTTTTGGTATTTTGACCATGTTTTGTGTTGGAATTTTCGAATGACTAATGAGAATGTAACTGTAGATTAGTTGGTGTGAATTTTTTTTAGAGTATAAATTATTTATCTACGTATAATACATGGCCTCTTTCTTACTTCTGACGCTGATCCTGTGTTATTTCTTCTTTTGCCGCGTTTGAAAATCCACATCATAGATAAATTAATAAAATTTATTAATTTATCTATGGAATTGGCAGTATGGCAATTTGAAAACCTACTTTTGGAAGTTTATAAGCAAAAGTCACAAAATTCAAAATCAATAAACAACACTTGATTATAATGAATTTATTATTTTTGTCACTTGCTTTTTTTACTTATTTTTTAATGGTAATAGTAATGTTGTGTTGTACCAATAAATGAACACTATTTTTAATTAATATTTTACTATTCTGAACTAAATTAACCACAGAAGTTTGGTCGGTTTAGATACTAACCGACTAGTTGATTACTGTGGATAGTTTGTAAACTAGCCGAAAACACCGGTTAATTTGTGCAAACCATTGATTCAAAATCAGTTAAATTACATTGCAAAATATGCAAATAATTACTTATCAGATTTTTGTTTAGAAGCAAAATACTTCAACACCTTTATTTTAACTATCAAATTTTCTTGTTTTAATTAAAAATTAACAAATATTAAAAAAGAAAACAGGCAGTTTTTTAAGAAAAAAAAATTGAAAATAATTATTATTGCAGTGCAGTGATGTAAAAATAGGTAGAGTAAAAGTTTCCACCATCTCTAATAATCTGCCTATTTACTGTTGCTTAATGGTGAGATTACAGAACGTCTGCAACTTTGCAGATCTGCAAATATGGCGGCAACTTTGAAAATCTGCAAATATGACTGACTTACACATGCAAGTATCAAGTTTTCGTATTCCAAATTTGGGTTTAGTGTTGTTGGGGGTAATAAACCACAATAAATATTGGGAATTTGCAGATATTTTTTGAAATACTTACATTTGTAAGTCCGCCATATTTGCAAAGTTGCAGATGCAAAGTTGCAGACGTTCTGTAAACTCACCCTAAAACTTTATTTTTCTTTCAGATGAGTCAAATTCAAAACATTATTGTATTTGATAACGTTTGTGATTATTGTCATAAATCTTTATCAGTAACACCAGTCAAAGTATATCCAAACAGAAGAATAAAATGTGGTAGATGTTCAAAGTGCAACAATGAAGAAGAAGACAATGGCGTAGATTCCATGTACAACCAAATTGCTTCAAGAATTTTTTTCGATTGCATTAACAAGTTTGATGGCTGTACAGAATTACTGCAATCATCTGAAGTAGTTGAACACGAAAAAATATGTTTATCCAAAATGTGCACCTGTCCTATTTGTTTGGAAAAAATGTTTACCTTTTTAATGATTCGTCACTTTAAACTAAATCATCCTGGATCCTTATTAGTAAAACCTCATTTTCAAGTAACTGATTTAAAAAATATAGAAAAAACATTTTTGTACCAATTAGAATCTCATTTGCTTTTCGTGAATTTCCGTGATGTATCTGATTCGTTTGCGGATGATTTGAGACAGTTTTCATTAAACTTTTTATTACATTTGGGTAAAAACGATAACATTAAAAATTTCAAAGTAGATTTCTTTGAAAAAAATACTGATATTTTAAATAAAACTATTGACACAAGTGGGAGTACATCTATTACATATAATATAACTTTAAATATTACACTTGAGTCTAAGTTGCTGATAATGTTTCATTTAAATAATGCTGAGTCAAAAATTGCCCTCATCAATGTAAAGCAACACCAAATAAATAAATCTGAAGAAAAAGAAAATAATAATTTAAAATCATTACCTCAAAATAATTCTGATCCAAAAATAGTTCATAACAAAATGGGAGAAAATTTAAAAACACTTTTGTTTCAAAAGCGTGATATTTTTGTAAGTGAAACATTTAAAAAGTCTGTTACAGATTTAGTAATTACTGACAAAACGACACTCTCATTTGCAAAATCAGGAAAAAAATTCACCATTACACTAGCTTGTTATGATTGCCCATTAATTTATTTTTCTTACAATCAAAAAAAAGCACCATATTATACATATTTGATTGAAAATAATGATAATAATTATTATATGAAATGTTTTGGATGCAATAATTATCTTGACACCGAAAATAAAGTTAAAGAAGAAGGTTTTACAAGAGATGAATTAGACAGATTAAAATTTTTTTGTGTCTGGGGTTGTGGAACACTTTGTGTTTATAGCGAGTTGTATAAACATGAAAGAAATTGTAACAAACAAATTTACCAAAAATGTCCCGTTCAATCATGTTTTCATTATTTAAAATTATACGCAATTGAACAGCATGTTGCAAAGGAACATTCATTAGTAATTTGCCAATCAATCAATTCATATAATTTCAATGAGTCATTGATTCGTCTAAATTTAAATACTTCTAAATCTGTCCTAGAGCATATTATGTTCATGTGGTGTGTATGCGTTTTTGTTAAATTTAAATGGGAACAACCAAATTGGACAATCAGTTTCACTTGTGAAATACCAGGTATAGAAATAAAAGCTGGAATATATGATTTGGATAAGAAAGAAATAACCACAATAATTGAAAGTGGTTCAATTCCACACTATGATTCCATGTATGTACATTTACGTTGTAACAAGTTACTAAAAACTACAAATATTGAATGACCTAATTATATTTTTGACCCATTTTAAATGCTTAATATTATGTACCTCATCTAAATTGATTGTGAATATCGAGAAGTAGTTTGCACTCGACGGGATTGTATTTTTTTTGTTTTTTAAATTTTTTGTTTTTTAATACAACATAATTCCGACGATACCGAAAATTAACATGCCCCTTTTCACATATAGCCCATAAATTTCTTTTTTCAAGTAGGAAGCCCTAAATTTTTTTGCACAGTCATAAACTGCTTGTTTCCCTTATGTTTTTTTTTCCAAATTGTTGATTACTTAAATCGTTGAATTAATTAAATCATAAATTTCTCAAATTCTTTTTCTATATGTTATTTATTTATGGATCTTGTGGCATTTCTTCCGTTTTTCTCTATGCAGTATTTCATTTCCTTTGTTTCCTCAACCCTTTATTTCTAATTTATGTTCATTATATCGCATTTCAAAATGTTTTGTTTGTTTAACGTTTCTGGCATTTAGTATTCTATATTTTCTTTATTAGTTTTATTGCTTTTTGGTTTAATGTGCCACTTGGCAAATATATTCAAAAATATATACACGGTGCTCAATTTGAAATATCAATATTACCGTATCTACGAAAATGGGTATTTTAATGTTTGATACATATTAAGGAAAATATTTTGTATAACGATTTTCAGTAGTTTCTTTTAAATATTTTCGCTGTTTATTGTTATTTTTACTGCGTTTATAAAGATTATGATATGTAGTATTTTTTTATTTTTTTAAATATGTAAACTTATGAATATGTTTAATTTGAATAATTAGTTATAATTAAAGCATTTGATATATTATGTATATTTTATTTTTATTAAAAGAACCTTTACCACCTATATCGATTTTGTCTTCCCAGTAAATCAGGAGCGTAGATACTGGGGATTTTTGGGGACATACCCAGTTGGTGATCAGAAAGTATATAATTAAAAAGCACTTACAGATATTAAAGTAATTGCATGCAAGCTTATAAAAATATATGCATTGTTTCTTAATTTCAAATCGCAACCCCCTTTTAAATTTTTTGGCTACGCTACTGCAGTAAACATATGTACATGTGCTGCGTTTGAGAATCCACATCGGATGCATTTTTTACATCTCGAGCGTTTTTTTATCCACATCGGACACATCTGTCCCATTACATTTACGTATACTGAATCACGTGATCAAAGATTTTTTAAATCTCGGATGCATCCGATGTGGATTCTCAAACGCGGCAATGATACAAAAGGTTCTTTCGTTTGCTATTGGTGTAGTGTCCACCAGTGTAAATTACACCAGTTACACCACCTTATTTACCCTAATTTACTTCCTCCTTATTCCTTATACACATCGTCG
Source organism: Psylliodes chrysocephalus (assembly GCA_927349885.1). NCBI lineage: Eukaryota > Metazoa > Arthropoda > Insecta > Coleoptera > Chrysomelidae > Psylliodes > Psylliodes chrysocephalus. The sequence goes on along the minus strand of OV651827.1, from coordinate 24,603,501 downwards.
AGTGTAATTCACTCCTGCTAAATAGCTGGTGGAGAAAATATCCACCAGTGTACACCACATCGCCGACAGGAAGGTATAGTGGGTTTTACACCGGACCAAACGAAAGGTATAGGTGTGGGTTGGTGTAATTCATTACTACACCCAACTACACCAGTGGGACGAACGAAAGAACCTAAAATAAGGTGGGATATTACGCAGATTGATAAACAACTAGTATCACGTCTGTGTATACTGTGTTGCCTATAGCTTAGTTTATAAATAGTTATATACCAACTTATAAACGCAGACAACAAATTATAAATATTATTAACATATTTCTCAGTATTAATAAAAAATAACAAAAAAAATGGATCGGCTAATGGACAAAGTTTCTGGTTAAAAAATCCAATCTCACAATTATTGAGAAATTATTTAGGGAAATGAAAATATTGGACGATTTGGACGTGGCAACACTGGTTATTTGTTGTTTTCCGATTGCGATTTATAATTTTATTTTTATAAGCAAAGAGGGAGTATTTTATTACATTTATTCCTACAAGAAGCAAGTTATCTCTAACTGGCAGAACTAGGTTGTCTCGTAAATTGTGAATGAGCTATTTTACCGTCTACTATTCATGATTTAAACGTTTTTACTATGATCTAAGGTAAGTCAAAAAATAGATTTGAAAGCTCGCAATTTGTAACACTAAAAAGTATATTCACCATTCTGTTGTTGTCTCTGATTCTATTTAGTGTATTTAAAACAAAAATTGATCGAAAGTTGAAAGATTTTGATGGTTCTAACCTAAAATTTTATCATTTTTATCAATGATATGAAAGTTATATACAGATTGCTCACCTATTTGTAAATAAAAAGCTAGGAAAAGCAGATCACATGCGCGCTGCTTTATTGCCGTTCCAAATGCTCACTGAACAGAACCGTTCTGGCCCATATGTGTTTTAAAATAAAATTACATTTGACTATTTCGGAAAAAAAAAAAGAATTAGTTAAGTATTTTAATTTTACTTCAAGACATGATGTTATGTATTTAAAAAAAAACTTTTTTTGTGTTGTTTCCAAATTTATAGTCGAATAATATTAATATAGAACTAAACAATTTTTACAACAGATATATGTAAATGACCACTCTCTTTTCAGAGGTATGAAACATAAAATTTCAATATGTTGTACAACTTTGAAAAGTTATTCCTTTATTTAGCAAAACTAATAGCACATTACAATTAAAGAAAATTACACAAAAAAATATCTATATCTAAAACATAAAATACAGCACTTTAAACCATATAATATCTTATAATCTCTTAATGTATATTTAAAGGTATTAGAACAGAAGTAAAAGTTGGAAATGCTTTTGCCAGTTCTCCCACTTTATACACATAAATTGACAGATTAGCAGCGGATCTCACCGAAGTGGACGCGATACATTGGCGTACAAAATTATTTAATAGATGTTAATAACAATTTCGAGTAAATAGTTTAATAAATTGTGAATAGCTGTTGAAATTTTGTAAAATTATAATTTGAATATTATAATACATGTTTAATAATTATTTATAATCCATAAATACATGCGATTGTCCGGTTCCGCCGATAATAATTTAAAATTACTTATTCTATGAAACGACACTGGCAGGTAAACATTACTGTGAAATTCTCGGAGCCGCCCGACGTGGTTTAACATTTACCCCCTCTACCTACCAAAAGACTTTTCAACTTTTTCTTTCTCTATACTTTTGAGGACGGTTTAAAATCGTTATAATCATGCGCATTTAAATTTACGTGTTCGGGTTTCTCAAAATCTAGTCCTAGGACACTCTAGGATTGACTGTTTCGTGTGTAATTTAGTGCGCAACTAATTTCACGCAGTTCTGAATCGTTCTGAAACGTTATAAAATTGGTAAGCCGAACAAAGATTTTGTTTGGTTCATTTTCGTAACTGTTCCAGAACCTCTGGATCATGCGCAGTACATATTCGCTGTTTTGGTTTCACCATAACTAGTTCCGAACATGTAAGTTTTGTGTTTTGGTTTTTCTTAAGAATAGTCCCAAGGTCCATAACCATTCTCGAACAATAAATTCGGTTCTGGCTAGGGTTGCTAGACGTCACGCTTTAGGCATGCAGCCACGCTTTTTGACTTGCCTGCACGCTTTTTATGCAAATTCCACGCTTTTTAAAAGCGGCAAAGGAATCGGATTTATACAAAAATAGACTGGGCAAAAGACTCTCGTTTGTACGAAAATTATGCGGAGGACATTTTTTTTTTAGAAATGGTCACAAAAAAATGACCTGATTATATAAAAATAAGCTGAGGACCTGTGGCAACCCTAGTTCTGGCCTAAAGCGAGAATTGTTTCAGAATTGATATGTTTGCGCATAGGTTTTTTTGCAAGTAGTTTTGTTTTTGGTATTTTGACCATGTTTTGTGTTGGAATTTTCGAATGACTAATGAGAATGTAACTGTTGATTAGTTGGTGCGAATTTTTTTTAGAGTATAAATTATTTATCTACGTATAATACATGGCCTCTTTCTTACTTCTGACGCTGATCCTGTGTTATTTCTTCTTTTGCCGCGTTTGAAAATCCACATCATAGATAAATTAATAAAATTTATTAATTTATTTATGGAATTGGCAGTATGGCAATTTGAAAACCTATTTTTGGAAGTTTATAAGCAAAAGTCACAAAATTCAAAATCAATAAACAACACTTGATTATAATGAATTTATTATTTTTGTCACTTGCTTTTTTTACTTATTTTTTAATGGTAATAGTAATGTTATGTTGTACCAATAAATGAACACTATTTTTAACTAATATTTTACTATTCTGAACTAAATTAACCACAGAAGTTTGGTCGGTTTAGATACTAACCGACTAGTTGATTACTGTGGATATTTTGTAAACTAGCCAAAAACATTGGTTAATTTGTGCAAACCATTGATTCAAAATCAGTTAAATTACATTGCAAAATATGCAAATAATTACTTATCAGATTTTCGTTTAAAAGCAAAATACTTCAACACCTTCATTTTAACTATCAAATTTTCTTGTTTTAATTAAAAATTAACAATTATTAAAAAAGAAAACAGGCAGTTTTTTAAGAAAAAAAAATTGAAAATAATTTTTATTGCAGTGCAGTGATGTAAAAATAGGTAGAGTAAAAGTTTCCACCATCTCTAATAATCTGCCTATTTACTGTTGCTTAATGGTGAGATTACAGAACGTCTGCAACTTTGCAGATCTGCAAATATGGCGGCAACTTTGAAAATCTGCAAATATGACTGACTTACACATGCAAGTATCAAGTTTTCGTATTCCAAATATGGGTTTAGTATTGTTGGGGGTAATAAACCACAATAAATATTGGGAATTTGCAGATATTTTTTGAAATACTTACATTTGTAAGTCCGCCATATTTGCAAAGTTGCAGATACAAAGTTGCAGACGTTCTGTAATCTCACCCTAAAACTTTATTTTTCTTCCAGATGAGTCAAATTCAAAACATTATTGTCTTTGATAACGTTTGTGATTATTGTCATAAATCTTTATCAGTAACACCAGTCAAAGTATATCCAAACAGAAGAATAAAATGTGGTAGATGTTCAAAGTGCAACAATGAAGAAGAAGACAATGGCGTAGATTCCATGTACAACCAAATTGCTTCAAGAATTTTTTTCGATTGCATTAACAAGTTTGATGGCTGTACACAATTTCTTCAATCGTGTGAAGTAGTTGAACACGAAAAAATATGTTTATCCAAAATGTGCACCTGTCCTATTTGTTTGGAAGAAATGTTTACCTTTTTAATGATTCGTCACTTTAAACTAAATCATCGCGGATCCTTATTAGAAAAACCTCATTTTCAAGTGACTGACTTAAAAAATATAGAAAAAACATTTTTGTACCAATTAGAATCTGATTTGCTTTTCGTAAATTTCCGTGATGTATCTGATTCGTCTGCGGATGATTTGAGACAGTTTTCATTAAACTTTTTATTATATTTGGGTAAAAACGATAACATTAAAAATTTCAAAGTAGATTTCTTTGAAAAAAATACTTACATTTTAGATAAAACTATTGACACAAGTGGGAGTACATCTGTTACATATAATATAACTTTAAATATTACACATGAGTCTAAGTTGCTGATAATGTTTCATTTAAATAATGCTGAGTCAAAAATTGCCCTCATCAATGTAAAGCAACACCAAATAAATAAATCTGAAGAAAAAGAAAATAATAATTTAAAATCATTACCTCAAAATAATTCTGATCCAAAAATAGTTCATAACAAAATGGGAGAATATTTGAAAACACTTTTGTTTCAAAAGCGTGATATTTTTGTAAGTGAAACATTTAAAAAGTCTGTTACAGATTTAGTGATTACTGACAAAACGACACTCTCATTTGCAAAATCAGGAAAAAAATTCACCATTACACTAGCTTGTTATGATTGCCCATTAATTAATTTTTCTTACAATTGGAATAAAGGCACATATAATTTGGTTGAAGATAATGGTCATTATTATATGAAATGTTTTGGATGCAATAATTATCGTAATACCAAAGACATAGTTATAAAAAATTATGTTGCAATAAACAATTTAGAACAGATTTTATTTTTTTGTATTTGGGGTTGTGGAAAACTTTGTTATTATTACGAGTTGTATATACATGAAAGATCTTGTATGAAACAAATTAACCAGAAATGTCCCATTGAATCATGTCTTTATAATAACAAACTATATGCAATTGAAGAGCATGTTGCAAAGGAACATCAATTAGTAATTTGCCAATCAATCAGTTCATACCGGACAATGGTTGCTGTAAATTTAGATATTTCTAATTCTGTCATAGAACATATTATATTAGTATGGTGTGTATGCGTTATTATTAAATTTAAATGGGAACAACCAAATTGGACAATCAGTTTCACTTGTGAAATACCAGGTATAGAAATAAAAGTTGGAATATTTGATTGTAATGAGAAAGAAATAACCACAATAATTGAAAGTGGTTCAATTCCACACTATGATTCCATATACGTACATTATTTACGTTGTAACAAGTTACTAAAAAATACAAATATTGAATGACCTAATTATATTTTTGACCCTTTTTAAATGTTTAATAATATATATCCCATCCAAAATGATTGTGAATATCGAGAAGCAGTTTTCACTCGACGGAATTGTATGTATTTTTTTGTTTTTTTTTATTTTTTTGTTTTTTAATACAACATAATTCCGACGATACCGAAAATTAACGTACCCCTTTTCACATATAGCACAAAATTTTTTTTTTTTTTTTTTTTTTCAAGTAGAACGCCCTAAATATTTTTGAACGGTCCTAAACTGCTTGTTTTCCCTTATGTTATTTTTTTAATTTTTTGATTAGTTAAATCGTTGAATCAATTAAAATAATAAATTTCCCAAATCAAATTTATGCATTTTATTATTTATGGGTTGATGTTTTCTCCTTTTTGTTCTCTATTCTTATTACTTCCTTTTTCTATGTGTTGTTTATTTATGGATCTTGTGGTATTTCTTCCGTTTTTCTCTATGCAGTATTCCATTTCCTTTGTTTCCTCAACTCTTTATTTCTAATTTATGTTCATTTTATCGCATTTCAAAATGTTTTGTTTGTTTAACATTTCTAGCACTTAATATTTTATATTTTCTTTATTAGTTTTATTGCCTTTTGGTTTGGTGTGCGACTTGACAAATATATTCAAAAATATAAACATGGTGTTCAATTTGGAATATCAAAATTACCGTATCTACGAAAATGGGTATTTTAATGTTCGGAAAATATTTTATATAACGGTTTTTCACTAGTATTTTTTTATTTTTTTAAATATGTAAACTTATGAATTTGTTTAATTTGAATAATTAGGTATAATTAAAGCATTTGATATATTATGTATATTTTATTTTTATTAATAGAACCTTTACTACCTATATCGCTTATCGATTTGTACTTCCCAATAAATCAGGAGCGTAGCCACGGGGGATTTTTGGGGATATACCCAGGTGGTGATCAGAAAGTATATGATTAAAATGGACTTACAGATATTAAAATAATTGCAAGCTCTAAAAATATATGCATTGTTTCTTGATTTCAAATTCCAACCCTCTTTTAAATTTTTTGGCTACGCTACTGCAGTAAACATGTACATTATACAATAAAAATAAGATAGGATATATTACGCAGATTGATAGACAACTAGTATCACGTCTGTGTATACCGTGTTGCTTATAGCTTAGTTCATAAATAGTTATATACCAGCTTATAAGCCCCCACAACAAATTTATAAATATTAACATATTTTTCAGTCTTAATAAAAAATAACAAAAAAATGGATCGGCTAATGGACAAAGTCTCTGGTTAAAAAATCCAATCTCTATGAGAAATTATTTAGGAAAATGAAAATATTGGACCTGGCAACACTGGTTATTTGTTGTTTTCCAAATGCGATTTATAATTTTATTTTTATAAGCAAAGGGAGTATTTTATTACAATTATTCCTACAAGAAGCAAGTTATCTCTAACTGGCAGAACTAGGTTGTCTTGTAAATTGTGAATAAGCTATTTTACCGTCTACTATTCATGGTTTAAACGTTTTTACTAGGATCTAAGGTAAGTCACAAAATAGATTTGAAAGCTCGCTATTTAGATACGTCGAAATTTGTAACACTAAAAAGTATATTCACCATTCTATTTAGTGTATTTAAAACAAAAATTGATCGAAAGTTGAAAGATTTTGATAGTTCTAACCTAACATTTTATCATTTTTATCAATGATGTGAAAGTTATATACTATAGATTGCTCACCTATTTGTAAATAAAAACTATAAAAAGCAGATCACATGCGCGCTCTGTTTTATTGCCGTTCCAAGTGCTCACTGAACAGAACCGTTCTGGCCCATATGTGTTTTAAAATAAAATTACATTTGAATATTTCGAAAAAAAAGAATTAGTTAAGTATTTTAATTTTACTTCAAGACATGATGTTATGTATTTAAAAAAAAACTTTTTTTGTGTTGTTTCCATATTTATAGTCGAATAATATTAATATAGAACTAAACAAATTTTACAACAGATATATGTAAATGATCACTCTCATTTCAAAGGTATGAAACACATAATTTCAATATGATATACAACCTTGAAAAGTTATTCTTTTATTTAGCAAAACTAATAGCACATTACAATTAAAGAAAATTACACAAAAAAATATCTATATCTAAAACATAAAATACAGCACTTTAAACCATATAATATCTTATAATTTCTTAATGTATATTTAAAGGTATTAAATGAGGTGACATTTCTGAGTTCTAAGGCTAACTCATTAAAAGCTGTAGTACCTTAAAAAATACTGAATTTTTGCACTGTTTATTTGCAACTTGCAGAATGTAAAAATTTGATCTATTTCTTGTGTCACAGTTGTGATAATCAAAGTTGTAATTGATTTTATCAAGCAAATAAAAGGGAACCAGTCCATGTTTAATTTTATAAATGAATGTTAAATTAAGTAGAGAAAATAGTTTTTAACAGAAAGCCATTGTAAATTTTGTTACATAATATCTTAGTCCTTTTATCATATGACAATAATATCCTCATTGCTTTATTTTTAATTTCTAAAGTCTGTTGGTTTTATTATGATTAAGTAAATATATAATGGTGGCACAATAAGTGATATAAGGCAAAATTATAGGTACTATTATATAAAAGAATCAATGACCATTTATTAAGATATTTTGAGTTGATTTTATACTATATAATTTGTATGATTTTTAAAAAAGAATAGACATATGATTCACTACTATTCCCAGGTATTTAATTTTTTTACAACTTTGACTGAAAACGCCCAAAGTTTCACTTAATTTGCTTAAGTCATAAGTTTCTTGAAACTCATTTCTCCAGTCTGTCATGTTTTTACCCTTTGTCCTAAAATAATTCTAACATTGTTCTGTCCTTTTACTGCGTTACTTAGAAGTTTTATTATTCATTTTTATTTTAGATGAGCCATTTACAATACGTTATCTCTGATAGTGTATGTGATTACTGTCATAAATTCTTGTCAGTAACTCCAGTCAAAGTATATCCAAATAGGAGAATAAAATGTGGCAGATGTTCAACAAGCAACGATGAAGAAGAGGACGTTGGTGTAGATTCTATGTATAATAAAATTGCTACAAGTATTTTTTTCGAGTGTATTAACAAGTTTGATGGCTGTACACAATTATTACAGTCATCGGAAGTAGTTGAACACGAAAAAATGTGTCTATCCAAAATGTGGACCTGTCCTATTTGTCTGGAAGAAATATTTACTTTTTTAATAATTCGTCATTTTAAATTAAATCACCCCGAATCCGTATTAGAAAACCGTCATTTTCAAATAACTGACTTAAAGAATATAGAAAAAACATTTGTGTACCAATTAGAATCTGATTTGCTTCTCGTGAACTTTCGTGATGTATCTGACTCCTTTGCGGATGATTTGAGGCGTTTTTCATTAAATGTTCGATTACATTTGGGAAAAAAAGATTATCTTAAAAATTTTAAAGTAGATTTCTTCGAAAAAAATATTGACATTTTAGATAAATCTATTATCACAAGTGGGAGTACATCTGCAACATGTAATATACATTTAAATATTATAAGTGGGTCAAAGTTGCTGGTAATGTTTCATTTAAATTGTGTAGAATCAAAAAGAGCTGTAGTCAATGTAATACAACAGAAAATAAATAAAACAGCAGAAAGTAATATTGTGAAATCTCTACCACAAAGTATTTCTGATTCAAAAATATTTTATAAACAGTTGGGAGAATATTTAAAAACACTTTTATTCCAGAAGCGTGATATTTTTCCAAATGACAAATTTAAAGAATCCGTTTCCGATTTAGAGATTACTGAAAAAGCGACACTTTCATATACAAAATCTGGTGAAAAAGTCACCATTACATTTGCTTGTTGTGTATGTTCGTTAATTTATCCTACTGTATTTGAAGACAATTTAAAATATATATATTTGGTAGGAAATAATCATAATCATTATTATATCATTTGTTTTGCATGCTTTGATAGCAAAAAATTAGCTTTAAAGAAAGATTTTACTATGGATGAATTGAAAAACATTTTGTTTTATTGTATCTGGGGTTGTGGAACACGTTGTATTTATGACAAGTTGTATATCCACGAAAGAAATTGTATAAAACAAATTTGCCAGAAATGTCCCATTAAATCTTGTTTTTATTATTTAAAACTACACGAAATTGCAGATCACGTTAAAAACGACCATTCATTAGTAATTTCCCAATCAATCAATTTATATAAATCTTGGATTCCTGTAAGTTTAGATACTTCCAAACCTATCATAGAGCATATTATGCTAGTCTGTTGTGTATGCATTCTTGTTAAATTTAAATGGGAACAACCAAATTGGGCTGTCGATTTAACCAGTGAAATACCAGGTATAGAAATATTACTTAGAATATATGATAATAATGAAAAAGAAATATCAATTAAAAATGGTTCATTTCCACACAGTGATGAGATTCAAGTACATCTACGTTGTTTAATTACTGAAAAAGAAAATTAAAAATAAGTATTAAACAATAATCAAATTTTAAATGCGATATATGTATTTCCAAAACTATTGGAGATAATAAGATGTGGATTTCACACGTCAATTTTGTTTTTTTTTTTTGTTTTTCTAGTTCTTTTAGCATAATTTATTCACGATGATACTGGAAATTAACCTACCCTATTTCAATTAGGGTCGGTCTTTTCACCTTCAGATAAAGGTAATTTTTATCTTCCAGATAACTAGAATCATCTTTTTACTTCTGAATAAAACTAACCTCTGAAAAATAACTTATCTTATACCTATGAAATTCCCGATAAAGAACTTAACTAATGGATAAACGCGTAGCTACATGACCACATAACGTTAAAAAATACCAGATACTTATCCTACAGATTATTTATTTTGAAAATACGAAACTTAATTATCTGTCAGATAGTAACGCTCAAATAATATATCCATTAGTTAGTTATCTGACGGTGAAAAGACCTATTTTTAGAGTCGGTCTTTTCACCTTCAGATAAAGTGCCAGGTAATTTGTATCTCCCAAGTAACTTAAAAAGTAATAACCTTTTCACTTCTGAATAAACCTAACTTCTGAATGATAACTTATCTTACTTATGAAATTCCTGATAAAATACTTCACTGATGGATAAACAGGTAGCTTCATAACCACATAAGGTTAATAACTACTGGATACTTACCATACATATTATTTACTTGAAAAAACAGAAAATTAATTATCTGACAGATAGTAGATAATATATCCGTCAGTTAGTTATCTGGAACTTTATCTGAAGGTGAAAAGACCGACCCTGAGTACAATTTTTTTAATTGAAACATCCTAAATATTTTTGTTAGTACTATTGATAATGCTTTTCTCTAAAATTGTCTTATTTTTATATTCTTGAATCAACTAAGTATATAAATACCATTTATGGATTGTTAGATTTTTCCTCAAATCTTCAGGTAAATAAATTATAAATTTTCTAATGCCAGTTTACTCCTTTTTTTTATTTATTTTAGTATTTATGGGCTTACATTATTATCTTCTCAATTTTCTCTTCCCATTCTTATATTACTTCCTCTCCCTTTTTATGTTGCTTTATTTCTGTATCAAACGTTTCTTCCATTTTTTGTAGTTAGTTTTTTCTTCACTTAATTTAAATGTATTTTTCGTAGTAATGTTCTTCCCGAGGCTCATCTTACCATATTTGTAGTATTTTGTTTTATATCTTTTAAAGCTTTTATTTCTCTTATTTAATATCTATATTTCATTATTATTCATTTGTTTTCTATATTTACAATTAGTTTTACTTTGATTTCCATATTTTTCTTTATTACTTATTTCTTTTTGGTTTTGAATAATATTTTTCAGGATTATATTTTTTTCTTATGTTTTTGGACATAAAAAGAATATACAAATATTCAATTTAGAATAATAAAATTGCTGTATAGGCCAAAATGAGTATGTATACACACATTTCATTAGACAAAACATTTTGTAAGTATAACGATATTTTTTACTACTTTCTTTTAAGTGTTTTCCTTTCAGTTTATTTTGTGATTATAATTGCGTTTAAAAATATTATAGTTTCCTTATTTTTTTTATTTATGTAAACCAGAATGTTTAATTTAAAATTAGTTTATTAAAGCATTTGTTATTATTGTTATATTATTTTTATTAAAAAGAATCTTCATTCCCAATCAATTTTTTCTCGAGTTTTCAACGATTCTGTACGTTTTGGGAAAATCTGATGGTATAAAAACAAACACTACTCAAGAAGATCAATTTCTTTGTCCACTTCTGAAAACATTGGTAAGATATTTGCAAGCATAATGCTGTGGCGTTTCCATACCTTATAACTCCACAGTAGTAGCATAGACAACTAGTATCACGTCTGTGTATATCGGGTTGCCTATAGTGTAAGTTTAGTTTATAAATTTATAAATATTATTAACATATTTCTCAGTCTTAATAAAAAATAAAAAAAAAATAGATCTGCCAACTAATGGACAAAGTCCCTGGTCAAAAAATCTAATCTTAACAATTATTGAAAAATTATCTAGGGAAATGAAAATATTGGACCTGGCAAAGTGGCAACACTGGTTATTTGTTGTTTTCAATGTTTTCATTTATATTTTTATTTGTATGTTTATAAGCAAAGGGAGTATTTTATTACATTTATTCTTCCTAAAAGAAGCAAGTTATCTCTAACTGGCAGAACTAGGTTGCCTTGTGAATTAGCTATTTTACCGTCTTACTATTCATGGTTTAACAGTTTTTACTAGAATCTAAGGTAAGTCAAAAAATAGATTTGAAAGCTTGCTATTTAGATACGTCGGAATTTGTAACACTAAAAAGTATATTCACCATTCTATTTAGTATAGGTATTTAAAACAAAAATTGATGGAAAGTTCAAAGATTTTGATGTTTCTAACCTAACCTAATGCGCCATGTTCCAAGTGCTCACTGAACAGAACCGTTCTGGCCCAAATGTGTTTTAAAATAAAATTGCATTTAAATATTTCGAAAAAAAAAAAAGAATTAGTTCAATATTTTAATTTTTACTTCAAATCATAATATTATGTTATGTATTAAAAAAAAAAAAACTTTTTTTGGGTTGTTTCCATATTTATAGTTGAATAATATTGTTAGAAACGAAGGAGGTATAAATATTAATTAAAACTAAAAATCTAAATATGAGTAAACACCACTATAATCGTATGAATATTGAATACAAAAACACAAGTAATGACGTAGCGAGTGGCCAGTAATTCTGCGCAGAGAGATCGACCACATAGATTGTACTTTTCAGAATTATATGTGAAACACCAACATGATGCAGACGAAAAGCCCAGGTATTCACGCATCGTCATCAATACGTGCTTATCTCCCTGCCCAGAGGCGACTCTAGGTAATATTGTTAACAATATTAATACAGAACTAAACAATTTTTACAACAGATATATGTAAATGATCACTCTCATTTCAGAGGTATGAAACATAATGTCAACCTGTTATACAACTTTGAAAAGTTATTCCTTTATTTAACAAAACTAATAGCACATTACAATTAAATAAACTTACAAAAAATAACTATATTCAAAACATAAAATATAGCACTAAACCCTAAAATATCACAGAGCTGGCTCATTAACTTATAATCTCTAAATTTATATTTAAAGGTATTAAATATGGCTACATTTCTGAGTTCTAATGGTAACTCATTAAAAGCTTGAAGTCCCCTAAAAAATATTGAATTTTGGTACTGCTTACTTGTAACTTGCAGTATATGAAAATTTGATGTAATTCTTGCAATACAGTTATGACAATCAAAGTTGTAATTGATTTTATCAAACAAATAAAAGGGAACCAGTCCATCTTTAATTCTATAAATGAATGTTAAGTAGACAAAATAGTTTTTAACAGAAATTCAGTATAAATTTTGTAATATATATAATATATTTGTCCTTTTATCATATAACAATAATATCCTCATTGCTCTATTTTCAATTTCTAAGGTTTGTTGGTTTTATTCTGATTAAGTAAATACATAATGGTGGCACAATAAGTGAAATAAGGCAAAATTATAGGTCCTATTATATAAAAGAATCAATGACCATTTATTAGGATATTTTGAGTTGATTTTATACTATATAATTTGTATGATTTTTAAAAAAGGACAGACATATGATTTACTACTATTGCCGGGTATTTAATTTGTTTTACAACTTTTACTGAAAACGCCTAAAGTTTCACGTAATTTGCTTCAGTCATAAGTTTCTTGAAACTCATTTCTCCAGTCTGTCCTAAAATAATTCTAATATTGTTCTGTCCTTTTACTTCGTTACTTAGAAGTTTTATTATTCATTTTTATTTTAGATGAGCCATTTACAATACGTTATCTCTGATGGTGTATGTGATTACTGTCATAAATTCTTGTCAGTAACTCCAGTCAAAGTATATCCAAACAGGAGAATAAAATGTGGCAGATGTTCAACAAGCAATGATGAAGAAGAGGACGTTGGTGTAGATTCTATGTATAATAAAATTGCTACAAGTATTTTTTTTGAATGTATTAACAAGTTTGATGGCTGTACACAATTATTACAGTCATCGGAAGTAGTTGAACACGAAAGAATGTGTCTATCCAAAATGTGGACCTGTCCTATTTGTCTGGAAGAAATGTTTACATTTTTAATAATTCGCCATTTTAAAGTAAATCATCCTGAATCCGTATTAGAAAACCGATATTTTCAAGTAACTGACTTAAAGAATATAGAAAAAACATTTTTGTACCAATTAGAATCTGATTTGCTTTTCGTAAACTTCCGTGATGAATCTGATTTGTTTGCGGATGATTTGAGGCGTTTTTCATTAAACGTTCTATTACATTTGGGAAAAAAAGATTACATTCAAAATATAAAAGTAGATTTTTTCTTATTCGAGAAAAATAATAACATTTTAGATAAAACTTTTTATACAAGTGGGAGCAAATCAGTTACATATAATATAAAGTTAAATATTACATGTGAATCTAAGTTGCTAGTAATGCTTCATTTAAATAGTGTTGAATTAAAAAGTTCTGTAGTCAATGTAATAAAACACAAAATAAATAAAATAGAAGAAAATAATAATTCTGATTCAAAGATATGTGAGCAGAGAGACTATTTAAAAAGACTTTTATTTCAAAGGCGTGATATTTTTCCAAATGACAAATTTAAAGAATCCGTTTCAAATTTAGCGATTACTGAAAAAGCAACACTTTCATATACAAAATCAGGTGAAAAAATCACTATTACATTTGCTTGTTGTAGTTGTTCGTTAATTCAACCTGCTTATTTTAGTATTACAAATAATATATATTTAATTGGAAATCATGATCATTATTATATGAACTGTTATAAATGTGTTAACAGAAAAACAATCGTTTTAAAAAACGATTTTACAAAAGACGAATTAAAAGGCATTATGTTTTTTTGCATCTGGAGTTGCGGAATATTTTGTGATTATACCAAGTTGTATATACATGAAAGAAATTGTATAAAACAAATGTACCAAAAATGTCCCATTAAATCATGTTTTTGTTATTTCAAACTATACGAAATTGAAGATCATGTTAAAAAGGAACATCCATTAGTAATTTCCCCATCAGTCAATTTGTATAAGGATTTGATTCCCGTAAATTTAGATACTTCTAAATCTGCCATAGAGCATATTATGTTAGTATGGTATGTATGTGTTCTTGTTAAATTTAAATGGGAACAACCAAATTGGTCCATCAGTTTAACTTGTGAAATACCAGGTATAAAAATGCAAGCTAAAGTATGTGATAAGAATAAAGAATTAATATCTACAATAATTGAAAATGGTTCAATTCCTTACCATGACAAAATACACATACAACTACGTTGTTTAAATAACGAAAATGAAATTAATGCTGAATAAAATTTATCTTTACGCGAAAATAGAAATGTTAATATCTTTTTGATTATTTATTTGGCCTTTACTTGATGAAAATCCATATTTGTAAAATGAGAAAAACCAAACTTTTTCACGAACATTTTTATCAAAAAAATAAAAATTACTCATTGGAATTGTTTCGAAGTACCTACAACTTCTTCAATTGAAGAAAAAAAAATTTCCAAGTTTGGTTTTTCTCATTTTAATGCTAATATCTGATAAAAATATTTTGCATTTAGGCGAAAGACACTTTGTAAACAATATTTTACACTAATTTATTTTTGAATTTGTAAACTTCAATGTATTTTATATTTTTTTAATTTTAACAACTAGGTATTCAAAAATTATGTTGTTTAAAGTGTTTCCATCGCTATATTTTTATGTATTTCGTACGCAATATTCAAAGTGGCACTTAATTTAATTAAAATTTAAGTATTGTAAAGATATTAATGTCCAGAATAATAATATTATTGGTATATTCATCGTTAAGTTGTTTTTAAAGTATAAACAGTTAAGAAAAATATGTTATTTTTAATTTAAAGTTTTTATTGGTTTGTAAACAATAATAAAGAGTTAAGCAATTATATTTTTTAATAATTTAACTCACATAATTCATAATTCTAATTACGATAGTTTCATTTTCATTAAATGATTAAAAATTAAAAAGCAGTACCTTTTTTGTAAATAGTACAGTATCTTTTTAATGATGTTCTGTTTACAGTGTTGCCATTGATAGGGAAATATCTCTAAATTTGGGGAAATCTGCAATCGGTAAGGAAAAAAGGACATTTTCTATAATTTAGAGAATTTTTATACTTCTATGATTTTATCATATTTGTAAAATATATATTAAGCAATCGCTTAAGAAATTATTAGGAAACTGTTTATCTTTGGCAAAAACGCTATTTATCCTAAGTCCAATTTACTATTAGCAGCTCAGACAGGTCGAATTTACTATAAACTACTCTTAAAACATTAACAAAGAGAAATTTAGTAAGTAAAATCCCACTATTCCCAAATCTCGGAGGTATTTTACCGGGAATGGTGGTCTTTTTATACATAGTGTAGTAGCATATACAACTAGTATCACGTCTGTGTATATCGTGTTGTCTATAGCTTAGTTTATGATTAGTTATACGAGTTATATACGCCTTGTTTACATAAACAATTGTCGTATGATAATAAGGTCCATAATCGCATGCACAACAAACGATGGTACCAGCCTGAGGTTGTCCAGTGTCTGTTTCGGTTAAACGTATAAACAGACAACAATAATGGGTCCTATGATTGAACGTTTAAGTTATTCGTAACGTACATGTTAGGCCGAGTTTTAACAGTACTGAGGCAAGTTCGTATGATGGAAAACTTTTTCCAATACTTTACTGTTATTTTCCGCCTGTTATGTTCTAATTTAACAGTTTTCCATCATACGAACTTGCCTCGTTACTGTTAAAATTCGACCTAACATGTACGTTACGGATAACATAAACGTGCATAGGACCCAATATTATAGAGAAAGTAAAAGTTGAAAAGTCTTTTGGTAGGTAGAGAGGGGGTAAACGTCAAACCACGTCGGGCGGCTCCGAGAATTTCACAGTAATGTTTACCTGCCAGTGTCGTTCCATAGAATAAGTAATTTTAAATTGTTATCGGCGAAACCGGACAATCGCATGTATTTATGGATTATAAATAATTATTAAACATGTATTATAATATTCAAATTATAATTTTACAAAATTTCAACAGCTATTCACAATTTATTAAACTATTTACTCGAAATTGTTATTAACATCTATAAAATAATTTTGTACGCCAATGTATCGCGTCCACTTCGGTAAGATCCGCTGCCAACCTGTCAATTTATGTGTATGAAGTGGGAGAACTGGCAAAAGCATTTCCAACTTTTACTTCTGTTCTAGTTCCCAATGTTTGAATGTTCAAGATACATATTTAATATGGAGCTCAATATTTAATAGTTCATTCAAGAATCTGGATCATATCCATAAAATTTCTTATTTATTTTTTTTCTGCATTGAATCGGTGTTTAAATTAGATGTTTTTGGATTTTGTTCATTAGGATACATCCACAAAGCATGTATCTTCTAGAGACCCCACGCCAATGTTAAACTTTTAAACCAAATTAGCGCCACCTTGTGTTTGGAGCTGGAACTAAAATGACAATTGACAGATGGCGGTAAATTCAAATTGTAACTTTTAGGAGTAGGTAGTAGTTTTAAATTAAATTTTAAATGATTTCCACATAAATTATTTTATAAAATAAAGTATGGAACTAGTAAGTTCGAAACTTTTATTTTACAAAATAATTTAGGTCGATTATACCAAATTTGAAGAATTAATTTGTTATAAGGGGTCTATTGTGGAGAGTTTGTTCTGCATATTTTTATTAAATAAATATAAGATATATCAATAAATAATAAAATAGAACATTCTTAAAATATGTTTATTAATAAATTAAATAAATATTATTAGATAAAAATAAATACAAATAATAATACATATTTAACGAATACTTACTTGGAGCAAATAGATATATATTCTCAAATCTTTAAAATACCTATCAATAATGTAAATGTGAATAAGTAGAGACTAGGATATTACATTTTATTAACACTAAAGTTATATATTTTATAAATGTCTTTTTAACTGAGGACAAATGTAATATAGGTATTGTATTAAAAGGTGAATCCTTTTAACTATTCATTCAATGATAAATAGGTATTTTCCTTCCAAATACAGATGGTGATACAGATTTCGGAATCTAGTCCAGTGATAAATTGATTATCAATTAATTGTTGTCCCCGTTTGTCTTTTTATGATGCAGATGCATGGTGAATATATGGTGAATCAATGAAGTTTTTCTCGAAGTTTTCAACGTAGGACCAAAATTATTGCAAAACACAGTAGGAAATAAAAAAGCGAAACATCACAATTTTGCAAATAACCAAGACGAAACTATAAACAGAAACCAAAAGCCAAAGCCAACAAAAAATCACTAAAATCAGACCGAAAAATGAAACTAACCAAGAACATAAATAAATACACGTCACATCTTTGGAGTCTTTGGTTAAGTTTTTCTCCCATAAGGCTTAAAAATGGAGTAAGAAATCATAATTTCACCAGTAGCCCCATCTAGAGTTTGGAGCAAATAGCATAAAAAATGTCAGTTGTCGGTTTTGACCTTGGTCATTCACATGGAACCTCTATGTGCTTTGTGGATACATCGGTTTAAGGTGGAATCGACCCAACTGATTGCTTGATTGCTCATCTAGCTATAGAAGGTCTTTGAGCATTCGGATAAACGTCACTGTCAATGCCATTACTGTCAATGTCAGTTTGACATTTTTAAATCGTACACGTATTTGTGGTAAATTATAACTAGTTTAAAAATTATTTTAAAATAATTAAATAAAATGACTTCCTTGAGGCAAAAGCAAATAAGTAAGGATTTATTGTTCGTGTTCATGTTTATAAAAAAATCAAATTTCATTTTTTTACAGGCGCAATAAAGCAAATGTTGAATCTAAATCAACCTCAGACAAAGTTAACAGCCTCTGAGCCTGTATGGAAGATACTAATTTACGATAGAATAGGTCAGGATATTATTTCTCCATTAATTTCTGTGAAGGACTTACGAGAACAAGGAGTAACGTTGTTTGTGTAAGTTAAAATAAATCAGTAGACATACAATTTTTAAGATTATTTAATTGAGAATAATATGTATTAATTCGTTCATTTTTATAAATAAATACATAAATTGCTATTTATTTTTTAAAATTATGAAAGCGATACACAATGCATAGCCTAGGTAAGTTTTACGTACTATTTGAATTAGTCTATAATAATAATAATAATAATAATATTTATTTGGCTTTGAGACATACATATTTACAATATTTTAAAAAGGTTAAAAAATGTATAAACATATAAGACCTATTAGCCTTGTCAACACATACAATTTTAGAAAGTAAAGACATGCTACAATTGAGTTTAAAATCACCATTAATAAGCCCATACAGCATAATATCTAGAGGGATTATAGTAAAAACACAGAAGGTCATATAACATATCAGTAAACAATTTAAAATCTGATTTGGGTGGTCTATAGAGAGATATGACTAAAATGTCCTTATTTTTAAAGATAAATTTACAAACATTTATTTCAATAACTTTCCCAATAGTAAAATTGCAGTATACAGGTTCTATTGACTACTTTTTGCATAAATAGAGACTCCACCCCTTTGGTATTGTGTCCTATAATACTTAGTTATCAAAGAATAATCATTCTAAAATTATAATAAATAATTTTTATATGTACAGAGTAGATAGTGACTGCAGGTATACTGGAGGGGCCTTAATCTATATAAATAAACAAATAACAGTTTTGTCTTGTAAAAAAATTAGTGTCCAAAAAAAATATTGGGTGATAATGCTGAGATTTTATTTTGAAAACTGTATTCATTTAATTGTTAGTTTATACAGATCACCTAACAATATATGTTCAGACTTTTTTCAGATAGTTTTTTATGTGATAGTAGCTATAAAATAATTGTAATGGAAGATGTTAATATAGATTGGCTATCTGATAACTCAAATAGTTATAGACTAAGAAACTGTATTAGTGATATAAATTTTAGAAATGTAGTAACTCAAATTACCATCCTGCTAACTAATTGTTTAAATATAAGGACTGAAATTTGTCTCACTCCTAAAATAAGTACCCATTTTAATGTTGAGGTGTATAGAGATTTTCAACCAACTAATAATAAGAAGTCTCAAATAATAGAAAGTCGAGGTAGAGTAATTGATTTTGAAAAAATAAATTATAAGTTGTCTCAGGTCAATTGGAATTATACTATCAATATTAATGAGAGATATATTAACTTCTACCATAATTTAATGACAGTATTTGATGAGGTGGCACCAAAAAGACCTTTATAAAGACTGGTGGAATCAGGAAGTCAGAAATGCTATCAGGAATAAGGATGATAGTTATAAAAGTTATGTATCTAACAAAACTGAAGAAAATAGGCAAATATACAAACAAAATTGAAACATAGCAGTTAGAGTTATTAGAAAAGAAGAAAGTAAATATTATGAATGATAAATAAGTGAAAATAAACAAAATTTTGGAAAGTTATGAATGATCTTTTGCCTAAAAATAAACAAAATAGCTTAAATGATAATCTAATAATAAAAGATATAATTAAGATCCCAATGCCCTTAACAACTTTTATATTGATAGTAAAAATCTGATGTGTCCAACACATGACTTTCCTATCTAGTTATTATAGGATTTTCTGGTTATTTTGTACAACCTATTGCAGCACCTCTATAAATGTTTAGAGGATAAACTAAATATATTCATTTTCCACATACATATAACTCGAAACATTTTTCTATAGATATTCATTGAAAACGAAAATACTGAAAAAGTTGAATTTAGCACTTTTCCATTACGGTCCATTTTAGAAAAATCATGTATAAACAAAAATTATAGAGATCAATATCGCAAACAACTTTTAGTTCAACAATTTTCATAAAAATCAGAATTTTGCACATTTTGTCAAATTTCTCGAATACGGACCATTTTAGGAAAATTTTGTATAGAACAAAAATTATAGATAATAATATTAGAAGTAACTTTTATTTGAACAATTTTCTTCTTCAAACATAAATAACAGATATATTCCATAAAATATAAAAACGGCCTCCCATAAAGTACCCCCCCAGATATTTCGACTTTGTCCAAAATCTAATCATTTCACGTTAGGCTAAAATAAAACTTAAGTTTAAAATTTAATGTTTTTTTCTTTATCCGTTTTTGAGTTTTCTTCAAAATTCGAAATTTACACATTTTCTTAAATATCTCGAATACGGTACATTTTAGAGAAATTAGGTATAGAATAAAAATTATAGAGAATTATATTACAAACAACTTTTATTTAAACAATTTTTATAACAAAATATTTTTTTTACATTTTGTCAAATTTCTCGAATACGGACCATTTTAGAAAAATTTTGTATAGAACAAAAATTATAGATAATTATATTAGAAGTAACTTTTATTTAAAGAATTTTCTTCTGCAAACGTAAATAACAGATATATTCCATAAAATATAAAAATGACCACCTATAAAGTACCCCCCCAGATGTTCCGACTCTGCCCAAAATCTAATCAGTTCATTAGACGCTAGAATAAAGCTTAAGTTCAAAATTTGGTGTTTTTCTGTGTATCGGTTCATGAGTTATGCGACAGACAGACGCACGCACGCACTCACGTACGCACGCGCACACACACGCACGCACACACAGACACAGACATCATTGCGAAAATAGTCAAAACAGATTCAGGGGATCTCAAAACGTGAAAATCCGTCGAAAATTCGAGGTCGAAAAAAATCATGATTCCTATACTTTCCTTATATCTGTATACAGATAGGAAAGTAAAATAGTTATTTTCTTAACAAGTGCGGAAAGTGTTACTTTCCCGCACGCGACTGCAGTTGGCCCGAACGACGCGAAGCGGAGTTCGGGCAAGCGGTCAAGTGCGGGAAAGACACTTTACGCATGAGTTAGGAACATTATTTTTTCTACGACCGTATATACAAAAAAGTAGGAAAAATTATTTTTGGAAAATTATTTTATTTCAACATATACAAATCTTTAAATAAAAACAACTAATTATTATGGATATTAATGTTAAATACACAATTTGTAGCATTTTGTAAATTATGAAAAATTGCCGGTACAGAGGAATTAGTTGGTGTTAATTGGCTGTTAATAGTCGTAAATATTCATAATTTTACTTTCCCGCACTAGTGCGGGAAAGTGATTTTTTCCCGCACTAGTACGGGAAAGTGACACTTTCAAAACTAAAATGCGTGCGGGAAAGTGGGTAAAAATACACGGTCGTAGAAAAAAGAAATTATTTCTAATATAAATCGTAATAATAGAAATCTTCCTATAGCACTTAAGAATAATCATGTGTTTTTTAAGAAATTTAACTTTATTGACATTGATACAATGAGATAAATTATTTTTGACTTACCCAATAAAGGAAGTTCAGATGAAATAAATGCGTTATTTTTTAAAAAACTGTTTTGCACACATAGCGTTGCCATTGCTTAATATCATAAACACCTTCTTAGAAATAAATATAGTTCATACAGCCTTGAAAACTTCAGTTATCATACCAATCCCTAAAGTCTCAAATTCAAATAGAGCAGCAGACTTAAGACCGATTAATATGCTAAGTACATTAGAGAAAGTATTAGAAAAATTTGTTTATAATCAACTAATTCATCTTTAGAGGAAAATAATCTATTTAATAGTATACAGTCTGGTTTTCAAGGAAAGCATAGTTGTGAAACAGCAATACAATATAACCTAGATCACTTCAAGCACAATAAAAATAAAAAATTAATTACTGGTGCTCTATTTCTTGATTTACAAAAAGCATTCGAAACTGTAGATCCTACATTACTTATTAGTAAATTAGAAAGTTTTGGAATAGTTGATGATGCATTACAGTGGTTAATAAATTATTTAGATGGCAGAAAACAGAAGCTAAAGTTTAACAACATTACATCAGATGAAATCCAAAATGAACAAGGTGTCCCGCAAGGAAGTGTGTATTAGGACCATTATTGTTCCTCTTGTACATTGATGATATCGCACGTGTCGTAGGAAACTGTTACATTATCTTATTTTCAGATGATATTTTGTTTCAGACAATTTACATGAAATAATTGAAAATATAAATAACACACTAAAAGAAATATTTCAATAGGGCTGTTTTAATTCTTTAAAAATTAATAACAATAAAACTAAGTTGATGATTATAGGAAATGACAAAAACTATCAAGAATATAATATTAGTAACCTTAAAGTAAATATAGAAAATAGTAATATTGAAGTTGTTAAAAAATTTAAATATCTTGGTGTCATAGTTGACTATATGTTACTATTTAAAGAACATGCTAATTATGTTATTAAAACAATATAATTTAAAAAATCAGCTATTTATATAGATGCTCAAAACATCTTAACCAATGGTCTTTAAAGCTTCTTTATAATAGTTCAGCTAATGTTCTGAAAAACAACATAATATCTACTTTGTACATTTTTAAAATTGGTTCTAGCGCACTAATTTTTTTCTGTATACCTTGTATATTGAAATGCTTTAGTATGAAGTTTTTGTTACCATGATTTTTTGACAAATGTTCTTCATAATCTATATAAGCATAAATAATGATGAAATGAACAAATATTAATTTAAATTGCTCCATACATCCAAATACTGGTTACTAAAAAGTGTTTAGATCAGTGGTCGCCAACATGTCGATCGCGAGCTACCGTTAGCTCGCGGAGGCAATTCTGGTAGCTCTCACAACGATTTTAATTGCAAAAATCAGAGAAGCTTCCGAAAATTCCACAAAAAAATCTAATTGTCATAATATTAAACATAAACAGCGGCAACGTTGCGGTGAGCGATCTGCCGCTGACGCCATCAAGCTAGAATCGGCTAGAACCGACCAGCAGGACCAGCGCGTTAGTGTTCGAGAACGATCAGGATTGCTTTGAACGGGATAAATACGCACGGCGCGGCGACATTGCGCTTAGTTTAAAACTGAACGCGTAACCAACGTCCAGCGGTTGGGTTAGTAGAGAACAACAAAAAATAATATGGCAAGCAGTTGTAAGAAGGTAAAGACATACCACTTTCATTCGGAATGGGAAGAACAATACTTTTTTACAGAAGTTAAAGATAAAAATGTGTGTTTGTTATGTAATACTTCGGTCTCCGTTGCTAAAAAAGGAAATATTGAGAGACATCATAAAACTGTACATTCTAATTTTGAAAAATCATTCCCACTACATTTTGCCGCCAGAAAGGAGAAACTGAAACAGTTAAAAAAGCAGTTAATTGGACAACAATCAATATTTTTAAGAACAGTCGACAAAAATAAGGCTGCAACTGAAGCATCGTACCGTATGTCCCAGATAATTGCACAAAAAAAGAAACCTTATGAAGACGGGAAATGATAAAACAGGCGTTTTTAGAAGCTGCTGATTCGTTATTTGCCAACTTTAGAAATAAAGACGAGATAGTTTCAGCTATAAAATCTATGCAACTTTCTGCTAATAGTGATGAGACGTGTAGAAGTAATAAGCAATGATATTTTTTACAGTGAAGACCTGACTTAGATAACTGTGTTTATTTTTCACTTCAACTGGATGAATCAACAGATGTCGTTGACACTGCCCAGATGGTCGTGTTCGTCAGGATGGTTTTTAGTGATTTTACGATTAAAGAAGATCTTTTGAAGTTTATTCCACTGAAAGGACACACTACTGGACAGGAGTTGTTTTCTCATTTAAAAAATATTATTGCTTCCCGAGAAAATTCCAATATCGAAAATGGTAGGCTTGACAACCGATGGCGCTCCAGCTATGGTGGGTTGTGATTAGGGTCTGGTGGCGTTATGTCGTAAAGATGAAACTTTTCCGCAAGTTCTCTGTTACCACTGCATTATCCATCAGCAAGCATTATGTGGAAATTTCCTGGAACTAAACAACGTTATGAAACTGGTGGTAAAAATTGTGAACAAGATTAGAGCTCAAGCGTTACAGAGAAGATTATTCAAAACCTTGGCCAATGAAGTTGACTGTCAATACGAGGACCTACTTCTTCACTCTGAAGTCCGATGGTTAAGTATAGGACGGGTGCTGAAACGTTTTAATGATGTCCTATCTGGCATAGTTTAATTTTTCAAACAACGCGATGAACCGATTCCGGAACTAGAAAATTCAATCTGGCTTAGAGATTTTGGTTTTCTCGTGGACATTATAGAGAAATTAAACGAACTTAATTTGCAGCTTCAGGGGAGAGATAAAGAACTAGCGGAAATGATTTCTGATATAAAAGCATTTATCAAAAAGTTGGAGTTTTGGGAACAAAACCTAATTAACAGCGATGCCAAGCATTTTCATATTCTTTCAGAAAAAATATCTCAAAATCCATTAGAACCCTATGACAGCAAATATCATGTAGAAATAGTTTCTACCCTGAAGAATAACTTCAAAAAACGTTTTAAGGATTTCAACGAAATGGCTTTAGTAGCGCAGTTTGTTGTTTCACCCTTTATGGAAATTGATATGCAGCAGTTTGCAACTTGTGTTATGCAGAACTTTGGCGAAGACATCGCTGCAACAGAAATGGAAGTAATTGAGTTTCAAAATGATTTAGCCTTAAAATCGTTAGTCTCAAGTACCAAATGTATCTGGCCTATTTTTAAGTAAAAACAAATATTCAGTTATATGCCGTGTTGCCTTGAAAGTGAAAGCATTATTCTGTTCAACCTATTTGTGTGAATTTTCTTTTTCCAATATGAAGTTTATTAAGAACAAATATCGCAATCGACTTACAGATGAACATTTGGATAATTGTATTTGAATGGCTGTATCAAATTATACTGCAAACATTAAAAAAATTATCGATGAGTCTGAGTGTCTGCCTTTTCATTGAACGTGCTTTTTTATTTTTCAATGTTTATGTTCATGATAGTGCGTTACTTTTTTGTTGTTATTATTAACTATTTTTAAATCTTACGTGACATGCCGTTGTGGCTAGATAAAAGTTTGTGTTTATTTTTCAAACACCTTCGTTTGGTAGGTAGGAATGTAGCTATGAACAAGTACGTACTAGTAATATTAGTTATTTTGTTATTAGTTTATTACAGAGATATAAGAAGTCATTCATAAAATATCATATTCATGGTGCCAAGAACAGTTCGCACTCAAAACATTCTATTTCTAGACGCGGGGCGAGGCAACGAAAGGTGAGAAGTAAAAGAAGGGATACAGTGAAGAATTTTACATAGTTTTATCAATGAATAACTGCCCGAGCTTTTACTACTTAACGTAACTTTTCTTGCTGGTGTAAGCCCTGTTGCCACTTCCAATCTAACATCACTAGGTTTTGGAATTTGTTGAAAATTATTACATCTAATTTAATGAAATTACATCTAATTTGGTTAAAAATGCCTATTTTCTGTTCTAATGCTCAATTAAGTCTTTGTAGGAAGTATTTTTTTATAATTATTTAAAAAAAATCATTTACATTTGCCCTTATGATCGAAAAAAAATTTAAATGTCTCAGTTTCAACCGTCTACAAATTTGTATAAAAAATCTTCTTTTAGAAATATACCTCTCATTTGACGAAAAACGAAGGCCTAAATGAAAAAAATCTATTCTTTATAAAAGTTTCGCCTATGTATTGACAAGATAAAAGTACTTTCCTCATATTTGTTGCTTTTAAATTAACAAAAATATAGCAATAAACCATTAGTGATGTCATGGTTTTACTAGAAAGCAAACATTAAAGGCAGAGCCTATCGACTCTTTATGCATCTATCTCAGTATTGAAATGTATGCAATCAGTTTGACCCCTCTTATATTATTTTATACAGGGATTATTGATTTATCCACCATGTTTAATAGTGTGTACTAATTACTTCAAGATTTCTTTTTTATTTTTATTGTAAAATGAAAAATAAGAAAATATAAACTATTTATTAAAGGTATTTATTGAAGTATCAATTATAAACAGTAAGGCTATTGCTTTGCAAAATACAATAACTCCCCAATATAAATAAATTATAATAATAATAATAATAATAATAATAATAATAATAATAATAATAATAATAATAATAATAATAATAATAATAATAATAATAATAATAATAATAATAATAATAATAATAATAATAATAATAATAATAATAATAATAATAATAATAATAATAATAATAATAATAATAATAATAATAATAATAATAATAATAATAATAATAATAATAATAATAATAATAATAATAATAATAATAATAATAATAATAATAATAATAATAATAATAATAATAATAATAATAATAATAATAATAATAATAATAATAATAATAATAATAATAATAATAATAATAATAATAATAATAATAATAATAATAATAATAATAATAATAATAATAATAATAATAATAATAATAATAATAATAATAATAATAATAATAATAATAATAATAATAATAATAATAATAATAATAATAATAATAATAATAATAATAATAATAATAATAATAATAATAATAATAATAATAATAATAATAATAATAATAATAATAATAATAATAATAATAATAATAATAATAATAATAATAATAATAATAATAATAATAATAATAATAATAATAATAATAATAATAATAATAATAATAATAATAATAATAATAATAATAATAATAATAATAATAATAATAATAATAATAATAATAATAATAATAATAATAATAATAATAATAATAATAATAATAATAATAATAATAATAATAATAATAATAATAATAATAATAATAATAATAATAATAATAATAATAATAATAATAATAATAATAATAATAATAATAATAATAATAATAATAATAATAATAATAATAATAATAATAATAATAATAATAATAATAATAATAATAATAATAATAATAATAATAATAATAATAATAATAATAATAATAATAATAATAATAATAATAATAATAATAATAATAATAATAATAATAATAATAATAATAATAATAATAATAATAATAATAATAATAATAATAATAATAATAATAATAATAATAATAATAATAATAATAATAATAATAATAATAATAATAATAATAATAATAATAATAATAATAATAATAATAATAATAATAATAATAATAATAATAATAATAATAATAATAATAATAATAATAATAATAATAATAATAATAATAATAATAATAATAATAATAATAATAATAATAATAATAATAATAATAATAATAATAATAATAATAATAATAATAATAATAATAATAATAATAATAATAATAATAATAATAATAATAATAATAATAATAATAATAATAATAATAATAATAATAATAATAATAATAATAATAATAATAATAATAATAATAATAATAATAATAATAATAATAATAATAATAATAATAATAATAATAATAATAATAATAATAATAATAATAATAATAATAATAATAATAATAATAATAATAATAATAATAATAATAATAATAATAATAATAATAATAATAATAATAATAATAATAATAATAATAATAATAATAATAATAATAATAATAATAATAATAATAATAATAATAATAATAATAATAATAATAATAATAATAATAATAATAATAATAATAATAATAATAATAATAATAATAATAATAATAATAATAATAATAATAATAATAATAATAATAATAATAATAATAATAATAATAATAATAATAATAATAATAATAATAATAATAATAATAATAATAATAATAATAATAATAATAATAATAATAATAATAATAATAATAATAATAATAATAATAATAATAATAATAATAATAATAATAATAATAATAATAATAATAATAATAATAATAATAATAATAATAATAATAATAATAATAATAATAATAATAATAATAATAATAATAATAATAATAATAATAATAATAATAATAATAATAATAATAATAATAATAATAATAATAATAATAATAATAATAATAATAATAATAATAATAATAATAATAATAATAATAATAATAATAATAATAATAATAATAATAATAATAATAATAATAATAATAATAATAATAATAATAATAATAATAATAATAATAATAATAATAATAATAATAATAATAATAATAATAATAATAATAATAATAATAATAATAATAATAATAATAATAATAATAATAATAATAATAATAATAATAATAATAATAATAATAATAATAATAATAATAATAATAATAATAATAATAATAATAATAATAATAATAATAATAATAATAATAATAATAATAATAATAATAATAATAATAATAATAATAATAATAATAATAATAATAATAATAATAATAATAATAATAATAATAATAATAATAATAATAATAATAATAATAATAATAATAATAATAATAATAATAATAATAATAATAATAATAATAATAATAATAATAATAATAATAATAATAATAATAATAATAATAATAATAATAATAATAATAATAATAATAATAATAATAATAATAATAATAATAATAATAATAATAATAATAATAAT
The DNA here is from genome assembly GCA_927349885.1 of Psylliodes chrysocephalus. Lineage (NCBI taxonomy): Eukaryota > Metazoa > Arthropoda > Insecta > Coleoptera > Chrysomelidae > Psylliodes > Psylliodes chrysocephalus. Next base: position 24,574,227 of record OV651827.1, on the reverse strand, counting down.
AATAATAATAATAATAATAATAATAATAATAATAATAATAATAATAATAATAATAATAATAATAATAATAATAATAATAATAATAATAATAATAATAATAATAATAATAATAATAATAATAATAATAATAATAATAATAATAATAATAATAATAATAATAATAATAATAATAATAATAATAATAATAATAATAATAATAATAATAATAATAATAATAATAATAATAATAATAATAATAATAATAATAATAATAATAATAATAATAATAATAATAATAATAATAATAATAATAATAATAATAATAATAATAATAATAATAATAATAATAATAATAATAATAATAATAATAATAATAATAATAATAATAATAATAATAATAATAATAATAATAATAATAATAATAATAATAATAATAATAATAATAATAATAATAATAATAATAATAATAATAATAATAATAATAATAATAATAATAATAATAATAATAATATTATTAAAATTTATAATTACAAGACTTTCACACTAATCAGAATCAGATTCACCACACGAATCAACATTGTCCAAAACATTAGCGGCTGTGGTCAAACTATTTCTGCAGTTTTTCTGTGCCATACAGGTGCAGGAACCGATACAGTAAATATTTTTTTTCCTGCATTTGCAAATTTTGCTTCCACAGTCTAGAACAGAATATTATTGTTAGAATATTGTATAGTATGTTTTTTGCATTTGCATGATGTAAGTTCTGTTATGTCTGGTGGCAGGTCAGGCAGAGTCTTAAAAGTGGGTATCAGACTTCCATCTTGATCTACTTTCCATCCATACTCTTCAACATTAGGAAGCTGCATCTGGGTTTAAAGAGGTTAGCCAAATATTTAGCTGGTAAAAACATCTTAAACAATGTAGTTTTAGGGCGTCTTCAGTCGGTGGTAATTTAGCGATGGTTTTTGAAGAGGTCAATAATCCCCTCAAAATGTTAATGAAAGTAACATTGGCAGTTTTGAATACATTTTTAGGAAAATTCTTTCAAGATTAGAGAATATGTTTTCAGAGTACTGATCAGTGCCAAATCCATCCAAAAAGTAATGGTTTTCAATAGGGCTCGGAATTTTTCAGATTTTTGTATTCGAATATTCGTTTGAAACTTTATTCGAATACCCAAATTATTCACTATTCGAATATTTCTAAGTATTTAAATATTCGAATATTCGAATAGTCGAATATTCGAATAGTCGAATATTCGAATAGTTGAATATTCGAATACTCGATATTCGAATATTCGACTAATTGAACTAGGTAGGTATTCGATACTCGAATATTTGACTATTCGAATACTTAAATATCGGAATACTGTAAATGTTCAAATATTCGGATATATATTTTGAATTAATTTATATACCTAATTTAAATATTTCTTTTTTATCTATTGCTTAAAAATAAAGGTAGAAGAAAAATGAATAACAAAATTCTGACTTGAGATTCGGGACTAATACGTTACGGCAACAATGTATTTATTTATTTATTTCCTTGTAGTGCTAGCGTTTTATTTGGTAAATGAGAAAAACCCCAACGTTGTCTGACATTCGCACTTTTCACACGCTTGTTTATGTTTGTTAAGTTATAACTTACTAGTTATTTTATTCATATTAGTGGGTGTATGTCTGTCAGTCAACGTTTGTCCGATACAGATGTTAAATATGAGTTCAGAACGCAGTAAGATTTGGCTTTACTTCGATAAAAAAGAAAATCGTGTGTAGTGTAAATTAATAACTTACAATGTCATACACAGAAGTAATACCAGTAATTTGTGGAATCAATTAAGAACTAAGCATCATACCAAAACAAACAGGTATGAATTATACGTTAATCAAATAATCAAATACTCAAACATTCGAATATTCGAATACTATTACTATTCGAATATTCGACTATTCGAATATTCGAATATTCGACTATTCGACTATTCGAATATTCGACTATTCGAATATTCGACTATTCGAATATTCGAATATTCGAATATTCGACTATTCGAATATTCGAATATTCGAATATTCGACTATTCGAATATTCGACTATTCGAATATTCGACTATTCGAATATTCGACTATTCGAATATTCGGCTATTCGAATAATTTCGATCTAAAAATATCGAATTTTGAGTATTCGAATATTCGAATTATCGAATTATCCGAATACAATTCCGAGCCCTAGTTTTCAAGGTAGGTTTTCCTACAGGTTTTGTTCCCAATGCCGGACAATTAAATGGTTGTATCACAACCGGTCAGAATGAAAAGCAGGCATATTTTTTAGAAGGTTTTCATCCAAATTTAAATAATGTACTGCTAGAAATCGTCTTGAGTCTCCTCGCCCTGTTCTGAACCATATATCTTTAGTCAAAAACTTCTTAAAATAAATTAATAAGACATCTGTATCGTTGCAATAAATAATGCAGCGTGAATGCACCGAATTTTTGGCTGACAATATGTGCAATGAGATACGATTATTAGCGTCTTCGTGATTTGAATTTAAAAAAATCGTCTTTTGATGGTTCAAAATTCTTTCCATATTTATTGATTTTCGCGAATCCACCACTAGTTAGAAATTGAATATGCTTTTGCTAAATAGAGTTTTGAAGAAGTTGCTCTGGCAGAAAATGTGTTAAACGTCTTTTGTTAAATATCTAATGAATAAACAAGTTCTATTGTTGCGGAAGTGGAATATTGGGTCGGTCAATTTCTATATCAATTTATTTCTGAAATCCTCTCTTTTGACGTGTTGTATTTTTGATAGAATGTCCTTTATAATGATCAAATACCACATCTATCATTTGTCAGATATAAAATCTCACTTTTTATCTTAGTTAATTTGTTACCTATTACGAAATACAAGTTCTTTTTATGTGCTTAACATTCATATAAAAATCTGATGTGTCCAACACATGACTTTCCTATCTAGTTATTATAGGCTTTTTCCGGTTATTTTGTACAACCTATTGCAGCATCTCTATAAATGTTTAGAGGATAAACTAAATATATACATTGTCCACATACATCTACCTCGAAACATTTTTCTATAGATATTCATGGAAAACGAAAATACTAAAAAATTTAAATTTCCTACAATTTTTTCATTACGGTCCATTTTATAAAAATCATGTATAAACAAAACTTATAGAGATCGATATCGCAAACAACTTTTATTTCAAAAACTTTCATAAAAATCAGAATTTTGCACATTTTGTCAAATTTCTCGAATACGGACCATTTCAGGAAATTTTTACATAAAACAAAAATTATAGATAATAATATTAGAAGTAACTTTTATTTGAACAATTTTTTTCTCCAAACATTAATAACAGATATATTCCATAAAATATAAAAGTGGCCTCCCATAAAGTACCCCCCAGATGTTCCGACTGTGTCCAAAATCTAATCATTTCACGTCAGGCCGAAATAAACCTTAAGTTTAAAATTTAATGTTTTTTTCTTTATCCGTTTTTGAGTTTTCTTCAAAATTCGAAATTTACACATTTTCTCAAATATCTCGAATACGGTCCATTTTAGAGAAATTATGTATAGAATAAAAATTAAAGAGAACTATATTACAAACAACTTTTATTTGAACAATTTTTATAAAAAATTATTTTTTTTACATTTTGTCAAATTTCTCGAATACGGATCATTTTAGGAAAATTTTGCATAAAACAAAAATTATAGATAATTATATTAGAAGTAACTTTTATTTGAAGAATTTTCTTCTCCAAACGTAAATAACAGATATATTCCATAAAATATAAAAATGACCACCTATAAAGTACCCCCCCCCAGATGTTCCGACTCTGCCCAAAATCTAATCAGCTCATTGGACGCTGAAACAAAGCTTAAGTTTAAAATTTGGTGTTTTTCTGTGTATCGGTTCATGAGTTATGCGTTATACAGACACACACACACACACACACACACACACACACACACACACACACACACACACACACACACACACACACACACACACACACACACACACACACACACACACACACACACACACACACACACACACACACACACACACACACACACACACACACACACACACACACACACACACACACACACACACACACACACACACACACACACACACACACACACACACACACACACACACACACACACACACACACACACACACACACACACACACACACACACACACACACACACACACACACACACACACACACACACACACACACACACACACACACACACACACACACACACACACACACACACACACACACACACACACACACACACACACACACACACACACACACACACACACACACACACACACACACACACACACACACACACACACACACACACACACACACACACACACACACACACACACACACACACACACACACACACACACACACACACACACACACACACACACACACACACACACACACACACACACACACACACACACACACACACACACACACACACACACACACACACACACACACACACACACACACACACACACACACACACACACACACACACACACACACACACACACACACACACACACACACACACACACACACACACACACACACACACACACACACACACACACACACACACACACACACACACACACACACACACACACACACACACACACACACACACACACACACACACACACACACACACACACACACACACACACACACACACACACACACACACACACACACACACACACACACACACACACACACACACACACACACACACACACACACACACACACACACACACACACACACACACACACACACACACACACACACACACACACACACACACACACACACACACACACACACACACACACACACACACACACACACACACACACACACACACACACACACACACACACACACACACACACACACACACACACACACACACACACACACACACACACACACACACACACACACACACACACACACACACACACACACACACACACACACACACACACACACACACACACACACACACACACACACACACACACACACACACACACACACACACACACACACACACACACACACACACACACACACACACACACACACACACACACACACACACACACACACACACACACACACACACACACACACACACACACACACACACACACACACACACACACACACACACACACACACACACACACACACACACACACACACACACACACACACACACACACACACACACACACACACACACACACACACACACATCATCGCGAAAATAGTCAAAACGGATTCAGGGGACCTCAAAACGTAAAAATCCGTCGAAAACTCGAGGTCGAAAAAAATCATGATTCCTATACTTTCCTTATATCTGTATATATTCAGGGGACCTCAAAACGTAAAAATCCGTCGAAAACTCGAGGTCGAAAAAAATCATGATTCCTATACTTTCCTTATATCTGTATATAGATAGGAAAGTAAAAAATCTGATGTGTCCAACACATGACTTTCCTATCTAGTTATTGTAGGCGTCCACATACATCTACCTCGAAACATTTTTCTATAGATATTCATGGAAAACGAAAATACTGAAAAATTTAAATTTCCTACAATTTTTTCATTACGGTCCATTTTAGAAAAATCATGCATAAACAAAAATTATAGAGATCGATATCGTAAACAACTTTTATTTTAAAAACTTTCATAAAAATCAGAATTTTGCACATTTTGTCAAATTTCTCGAATACGGACCATTTCAGGAAATTTTTACAAAAAACAAAAATTGTAGATAATAATATTAGAAGTAACTTTTATTTGAACAATTTTTTTCTCCAAACATTAATAACAGATATATTCCATAAAATATAAAAGTGGCCTCCCATAAAGTACCCCCCCAGATGTTCCGACTATGTCCAAAATCTAATCATTTCACGTCAGGCCGAAATAAACATTAAGTTTAAAATTTAATGTTTTTTTCTTTATCCGTTTTTGAGTTTTCTTCAAAATTCGAAATTTACACATTTTCTCAAATATCTCGAATACGGTCCATTTTAGAGAAATTATGTATAGAATAAAAATTATAGAGAATTATATTACAAACAACTTTTATTTGAACAATTTTTATAAAAAAATATTTTTTTTACATTTTGTCAAATTTCTCGAATACGGACCATTTTAGGAAAATTTTGTATATAACAAAAATTATAGATAATTATATTAGAAGTAACTTTTATTTGAAGAATTTTCTTCTTCAAACGTAAATAACAGATATATTCCATAAAATATAAAAATGACCACCTATAAAGTACCCCCCCAGATGTTCCGACTCTGCCCAAAATCTAATCAGCTCATTGGACGCTGAAACAAAGCTTAAGTTTAAAATTTGGTGTTTTTCTGTGTATCGGTTCATGAGTTATGCGTTATACAGACACACACACACAGACACACACACACACACACACACACACACACACACACACACACACACACACACACACACACACACACACACACACACACACACACACACAGACATCATCGCGAAAATAGTCAAAACGGATTCAGGGGACCTCAAAACGTAAAAATCCGTCAAAAACTCGAGGTCGAAAAAATCATGATTCCTATACTTTCCTTATATCTGTATACAGATAGGAAAGTAAAAATGTGATCTATTAATAATTATAGTCTGTCAATTCCTGCTCTGTAATTGGGTTTATGACCTGTAGAGTATTGTATTATTATAAATAAATAAATAAATAAATAACAAGAAGTTTTATAATAAAAAAAATGAAAAATCCTACCATATCAATAATGTGATACATCAGCCCGCACGTAGAGAGAAACAGAGCTATGCTACGTTTGAAGGTGAAGAGAAAGATACACTGAGAGTCGATAAATTTGACGGTAAGAATTAATTACAGCATAAACCTATGACATCTCTCATCGTTTATTGTTATATCTTTGTTAATTCAAAAGCAAAAAATATAGTCTTTACTCTGTTACCTTCTCAACTCATAAGCAAAAATTTTATAAAGAATGTTTTTTTTTTCATTTAGGCCTTCGTTTTTTGTTAAATGAGTGGTATATTTAAAAAAGACGACTTTTTAACTAAATTTTTGAAGGGCTAAAACCAAGATATTTACGTTTATATTTTTTTTCGGTCGTAAGTGCTAATGAAAATGATTTTTTTTAAATAAGTATAAACAATTACTCCCTACAAAGATTTTATTGTGCATTTGACCAAAAAATTAGTATTTTTTCTCTATTCGGTGGTATCAATATCTGGATTTTTGATGATAGTGCCCTTCTGCACAGTCTAATTTTGTATTAACTCCGGAAAAAGGGTTACCTTATCATGACCTTTCATCTGTGAAAAATTCAGCTATGTGACAAAAGAGTGGGAGGTGAATCGTTTTCTTGAGCGAATATTTTAATACATACACTTTACTAACAATGACAACAGCGGATATTATACCCACAATAGGGAGTTTTAGCAAACAGCCGCTAACCATCCGCTAACGTTACCTTAGGGATAGACTGTAATCTACTCTGTTCAATGTTTATCAAAAAGGTCACAATCTAAGTTTAACGTAACGTTAGCGGAAATCTTACGTACATTTGCTAAAACTCTCTATTATATTGTGATTATACGCTACTGTGTCCCTTAGAATATGTCTTATTCACGGCCGCACGATATTTGTTAATAGTTACATCTCCTGGTTATCTCTGGTTTATTATTAGTACATATGTATTATGTATTACCAGTTAAATAGTAAAATAAATACATATAATGATAAATGAACTGTGGATTATTTCATTTACGTTGCGTTACGTGGCTTCCGTGTGGGTAGCTCGCTGTTTATTCCAAAATTAACAAAGTAGCTCAACACATTGAGAGGTTGGCGACCACTGGTTTAGATTATTGAATATTATGCTCATTGTTCTTTACTTGTATTTTATTTTATTTTTTAATAAATCCCTTGTTTCTGTTTTCAAAAATTATTTTTCCTATCTCTTTTATTTTATTTTCGAATTCAACCTGACTTGGTACAAGAGTTTCTTTGTGGAAAAAGAGTCAAAATAAATAAAACACCCTGTATAGTAACATTTAAAATTTTCGGTTTGTTTAAAATTGCAGCCAATTGCATTCGGATCGGGATCCGATCCCCGAAGTTCCAGCAGTTTATTTTTGCGCTCCCACAGAAGAAAATTTAGATAGAATAAGTCAGGATTTACAACGTGGCATCTACGATATATATCATCTTAATTTTATTTCTCCTATATCTCGACAAAAATTGGAAGATTTAGCGTCTGCCGCCATAGCTGCTAATTGTGTCACGAATATACATAAGGTAGGTATTTATCTAAACTATGTGTTGTGGTTTTTTTTTTGTACCTGAACATTTTGCTAAATAAAGATTAATGTTTGTTTTATTTTTTAGATATACGATCAGTATGTTAATTTTATTTCACTGGAAGATGATCTATTTGTTCTAAAACATCAAAATAGTGATATTATATCTTATTATAGTAAGTAATTTTATACAAAAATTAATCATCATCATATACCTAATTTATTTAATTAATTTTGGCATGTAATGCTGCAATAATATGCAACACACTCTCATTGTTTTATCTTTTTTATATACGAGCCCTAATAATAGTAATAACTGTGTGATTGGACAATGTAATATAAATAATAATATAAAATTGTAATATGCACGCCTCTGGGAATACTTTGCGATGTTATGTCTCTAGAATATTGAGAGCTTTAAATTTGTGCAACGATAACGCAATATTCTTTTTATTTTAGGTATAAATAAGGGAGACATCAAAGATACAGAAATGGAAAATATTATGAACAATATCGTTGAAAGTCTATTTTCAGTATTCGTCACTCTAGGTAAACCGTAAACAAATTATTCCGAATTGATAACATAATCATTTTTATTATGTAGGTAATGTGCCAATCATCAGAAGCCCTAAGGGCAACGCGGCTGAAATGGTAGCAAAAAAATTGAATAAAAAGTTAAGAGAAAATCTTTTCGACACTAGAAATAATTTGTTCATTTCCGACGCTCAATCGGCCAATTTTAATTTCCAAAGACCTCTATTGATAATTCTCGATAGAAATGTAGATATGGCGACGCCGTTGCATCACACTTGGACTTATCAGGCTTTGGCTCACGATTTGCTTGATTTGGCTTTGAATCGAGTCGTTATTGAAGAATCAATTCCAACAGGAGGTAATAATAATAATATTATATGATTCGTTTATCTTAATGCTTTAATTTTTGACATTTTGTATACAGGGTTGTTTCAGAATGAAATATACGTATGTTAACTGTAGGTGTGGAACACTGGGATGATTTAAAATTGTCCATTATTAATTGTTATTTCTTGGAGATGTCTTATATTTGATCATATCTACAATACCTATTTAGTAATATAAAATGAACAAAACTCGAAATATAAAATTAGTAAAATCAAAATTAAACTCAGTCAAAAATAAAATAAAAAGGTTCTTTTGCGCCCCTTACTATTTTTTTTACTAGCTTCGATCAATAGAACAATAATTGTTAATATCATCGACTAACACTAACTGATAAACATTTTATATCTTTATTATTTAAATGTTTTCTTGTAGTTCTTGGGTTTTAGGTGTTTGTTGAGGAAATGAAACTCTTAAAGTCAAGCTTTCGGCCCTGCTCAGGGCCTTCTTCAGTAGTTTTTTAATTTTTAAAAATATTTGTACATTATTGACATTATATCACTTCTGTCATCTAGATGTTAGATGAAGGCTTTGGGTTCTTCAGAAGTCGAAGGCTGAATAATTTTGGGTTTCGTTTCTTTTTTATATTATATATTTTATATTATATTATTAAACGAGCAATTTATGGTAGCCATTATTCACGCAGGATAATGGCTAAATTGCGAGTCTAATACTATACTTTATCCACGACCATTATGGTTTCTTTATTAAATAAAAGTTCATTTTTCGAATTACTGATTTTTAAATTTTTCCAATTTTTCGATTTTTTAATTTTTCAATTTTTCAAATTTTTCAATTTTTCAAATTTTTCAATTTTTCCATTTTTTCGGTTCTTAGAATTTCTGATTTTCCGATTTTTCAATTTTTCCAATTTTTTAATTTTTTAATTTTTCCAATTTTTCGATTTTCCGATTTTTCAATTTTTAAAATTTTTCCAATTGTTTCAATTTTTCGAATTTCAAATTTTTCCATTTTTTCGGTTCTTAGAATTTCTGATTTTCCGATTTTTAAATTTTTCCAATTTTTTAATTTTTTTAATTTTTCCAATTTTTCGATTTTCCGATTTTTCAATTTTTAAAATTTTTCCAATTGTTTCAATTTTTCGAATTTCTGATTTTCCGATTTTTCAATTTTTACAATTTTTCCAATTTTTCAATTTTTACAATTTTTACAATTTTACAATTTTTCAAATTTTTTCAATTTTTTCAATTTTTACAATTTTTTCAATTTTTTCAATTTTTCCAATTTTTCAATTATTTTTCCAATTTTTCGGTTCTTCGAATTTCTGATTTTTTAATTTTTCAATTTTTCCAATTTTTCCAATTTTTCCAATTTTTCCAATTTTTCCAATTTTTCCAATTTTTCGATTTTCCGATTTTTCAATTTTTCCAATTTTTCGGTTCTTCGATTTTTCGAATTTCTGATTTTCCGATTTTTCAATTTTTCAAATTTTTTCAATTTTTCCAATTTTTCAATTATTTTTCAATTTTTACAATTTTTACAATTTTTACAAGTTTTACAATTTTTCCAATTTTCCGATGTTTCAATTTTTCCAATTTTTCAATTTTCCACTTTTTCCAATTTTTTTAATTTTTCCAATTCTTCCAATTTTTTAAATTTTTCCATTTTTCAATTTTTCCAATTTTTAAATTTTTTACAATTTTTTAAATTTTTTCAATTTTTCAATTTTTACAATTTTTCAATCTTTACAATTATTCGATTTTCCGATTTTTCAATTTTTCCAATTTTTCGGTTCTTCAATTTTTCGAATTTCTGATTTTCCTATTTTTCAATTTTTCAAATTTTTTTAATTTTTTCAATTTTTACAATTTTTACAATTTTTACAATTTTTACAATTTTTACAATTTTTACAATTTTTTCAATTTTTACAATTTTTTCAATTTTTTCAATTTTTCCAATTTTTCAATTATTTTTCCAATTTTTCGGTTCTTCGAATTTCTGATTTTTAATTTTTCAATTTTTCCAATTTTTCCAATTTTTCCAATTTTTCCAATTTTTCCAATTTTTCGATTTTCCGATTTTTCAATTTTTCCAATTTTTCGGTTCTTCGATTTTTCGAATTTCTGATTTTCCGATTTTTCAATTTTTCAAATTTTTTCAATTTTTCCAATTTTTCAATTATTTTTCAATTTTTACAATTTTTACAAGTTTTACAATTTTTCCAATTTTCCGATGTTTCAATTTTTCCAATTTTTCAATTTTCCACTTTTTCCAATTTTTTTAATTTTTCCAATTCTTCCAATTTTTTAAATTTTTCCATTTTTCAATTTTTCCAATTTTTAAATTTTTTACAATTTTTTAAATTTTTTCAATTTTTCAATTTTTACAATTTTTCAATCTTTACAATTATTCGATTTTCCGATTTTTCAATTTTTCCAATTTTTCGGTTCTTCAATTTTTCGAATTTCTGATTTTCCTATTTTTCAATTTTTCAAATTTTTTTAATTTTTTCAATTTTTACAATTTTTACAATTTTTACAATTTTTACAATTTTTACAATTTTTTCAATTTTTACAATTTTTTCAATTTTTTCAATTTTTCCAATTTTTCAATTATTTTTCCAATTTTTCGGTTCTTCGAATTTCTGATTTTTAATTTTTCAATTTTTCCAATTTTTCCAATTTTTCGATTTTCCGATTTTTCAATTTTTCCAATTTTTCGGTTCTTCGATTTTTCGAATTTCTGATTTTCCGATTTTTCAATTTTTCAAATTTTTTCAATTTTTCCAATTTTTCAATTATTTTTCAATTTTTACAATTTTTACAAGTTTTACAATTTTTCCAATTTTCCGATGTTTCAATTTTTCCAATTTTTCAATTTTCCACTTTTTCCAATTTTTTTAATTTTTCCAATTCTTCCAATTTTTTAAATTTTTCCATTTTTCAATTTTTCCAATTTTTACAATTTTTAAATTTTTTACAATTTTTTAAATTTTTTCAATTTTTACAATTTTTCAATTTTTACAATTTTTCAATTTTTACAATTATTCGATTTTCCGATTTTTCAATTTTTCCAATTTTTCGGTTCTTCAATTTTTCGAATTTCTGATTTTCCTATTTTTCAATTTTTCAAATTTTTTTAATTTTTTCAATTTTTACAATTTTTACAATTTTTCCAATTTTTCGATTTTTCAATTTTTCGGTTCTTCGATTTTTCGAATTTCTGATTTTTTAATTTTTCAATTTTTCCAATTTTTCCAATTTTTCCAATTTTTCCAATTTTTCAATTTTTACAATTTTTACAATTTTTCGATGTTTCAATTTTTCCAATTTTTACAATTTTTCGATGTTTCAATTTTTCCAATTTTTTAATTTTTCCAATTTTTAAAATTTTTCCATTTTTCCAATTTTTCCAATTTTTCGATTTTCCGATTTTTCAATTTTTCCAATTTTTTCAATTATTTTTCAATTTTTACAATTTTTACAATTTTTACAATTTTTACAATTTTTACAATTTTTACAATTTTTACAATTTTTACAATTTTTACAATTTTTACAATTTTTACAATTTTTACAATTTTTCCAATTTTTCGATTTTCCGATGTTTCAATTTTTCCAATTTTTCAATTTTCCACTTTTTCCAATTTTTTTAATTTTTCCAATTTTTTAAATTTTTCCATTTTTCAATTTTTCCAATTTTTTCGATTTTTCAATTTTTCCAATTTTTCGGTTCTTCGATTTTTCGAATTTCTGATTTTCCTATTTTTCAATTTTTCAAATTTTTTCAATTTTTCCAATTTTTCAATTATTTTTCAATTTTTACAATTATTACAATTTTTACAATTTTTCGATTTTCCGATGTTTTAATTTTTCCAATTTTTCAATTTTCAAATTTTTCCAATTTTTCCATTTTTTTCCATTTTTTTCAATTTTCCAATTTTTCAAATTTTAATTTTTCGATCTAGAAAATATCGTTATGAAAAGTATCGCCCATCTTTAGGTATCTATCGGAATATGCCAGAATTACAAAAGCGTGAATTATCATAATTCACTCTAGTGATATATGGGGATAATTATTTCTACTTTGGTGACTATTTCGGTGACCATTTCGGGGGTTAAATTTACTTTTATTGTTAATATTGGAATTTTGAAAAAATTCATTTTGTTTTTGACTTAATATGAAATTTTCTTCTTCTAAAACATGAGATATTGCTCTTTTAAGTGAATCGGAATTTCTTAATCGTACTAAATCTTGTACACGGCCAGTTAAACCACGAATAAAAGTTTTTAAAGCTAATTCATCATAATTTTTAATTCTTTCTTCCGTAGTTAAATTCATTGAAATTAATTTTGTAGCAATGGCACTTCTGGATTGCTGAATAAGTTGTCCAAAATTTATAAAAGATTCATTTCTTAATGGCCTTAAAATAATTAATTCTTGAACCAAACAATCAAGGTTTCTCTGTTCTCCGAAACTAAGTCTTAAAAGATTTTTTAAACTATCCCAAACTCTTACTTCTGGTCTAGAACCTACTAATCTTAATGAATTACCAGATAATTTTCCAATTATTGCTCTTAATAAAAAACTATTTATTGGATCGTTCCTTTTTTGGATAATTAAACAATCACAATGTTCTAAAAATATCTCCAAGATTCCACTGTCTCCATCAAAAATTGGTATTGTCTATATGCATTTTCATTAAAGAGTGGTTAACACCACTAACAGGAACAACTGAATCTTGACTACCGTTACCCATTGTGTTTGTTTTTAGACTTAAATTACTAATTGTTTCTATTAATTTGTCAATTTTTGCAAATTTAATTTAAAGTTAAAAATCTCTTAAAATATTTAAAGTTTAAAACTTGGAATCATATATTCCATATGCATGCAAAAATTATAAATGTTTATTTTATTTTTCAAAATTACTTATCTCCTAAATTTCTTTTAAATATATTATATTTGTTAATAATTTAAAAGATAAAAATCATGGAATTCTATGTTCACTAGTTATCCACAACTGATTCCCTAATTTTACCAAAGATAAAAAATGTAAAAGGAAAAGAAAGGATTGGCTTACCACGTTCTTGGTTGAAGGTTCTGCTCCACGAAGAATTGAAATTCACGTCGTCTTAACTTTGTTCACAAGAAAAACGACTTTAAGCATCCTACTGACTGCGCCAGATAAATTTAAAGAATGGAAAAACAACTTTTTACAAAAAAATATTTTACTATACAAACGTTTTACTTTGCATCTATAGTTCATATAACTCACTACTTAATCGTAAAATAACAAAAAAAAGCTAAAACTTGGTTTAATTACTTTTATGAATTAAAATGCAGTTTCACTTAGTAACGAAGAAATTTTACACTGGATATCAGATAATAAATTGAGTTTTAATTTGATATGAAAAAAAACTTAAAAATCCGTGGTTTTCCGTCTGAAAACCATGATTTTGTAGGTGCGAAATAAATTCAATTAGAATTAAAAAATGTGCAATTCAATGTGAACCAACCTGGATATTAAAAATCTTCGTTATAGGCGCCAGGGCGAAAAGTCGTAGTTGCGAATTGGATTCTAGAGACAAATTTTGGTCGACCCATAAAGGAAGTCCGTTTCCCACGGTAGCAGAGGCTATTCAGGAGGAATTAGAGCAATACAAATCCTCGGAAGGGGAGGTTAAAAAGCTTAAAACCTCTATGGGTATCGACGGAGAGAACGACATCGCTTTAACCATGGTATCTGATAATACAGCAAAAATTACTTCAGCTGTTAATTCTTTGCCGCAACTGTTGGAAAAGAAACGTCTCATTGATATGCACACTTCGGTTGCTACTTGTAAGTATTTTCATACTTTTTATCATAAAATACTACACTAATTTATATCACCTTTACTTATACACTAATTGATATGTACAATATTCAACATTTTCTTGCAGCTCTTCTCAATTTCATTAAAATCAGAAAGCTCGACACGTTCTTCGAATTAGAAGAGAAGATCATGAGCAAAGCTCAAGCTTTGGAAAAACCTCTGCTGGATATTTTGACTGATCCAGCGGCTGGTACTGCTGACGATAAATTGAGATTGTTTATTATATTTTTCATTTGTATGTCGCATCTTTCCGAGCAGGATCTTCAGAAATACGAAACGGCTTTGACTGAGGCTGGGTGTGATCTTTCGCCGCTTGTATACATTAAAAGATGGAAGTGAGTTGTTTTTATTGTATATATTTTTGTCTGAGGGGTAAACCACTAAGTAAATTAAGAAATAATTAATTCCTGAGAAGGTTTTGCTCTCTGTTTATCTGCATTATCATTATTTTCGCATTGCTGTTGTGATTCATTACCGGGTTTTATTTTATCTTCTTTGTGTTTTTTAATATTTGAAGCTGGCTGTATAATTTGTGTTTTTTTCTGCAGGTTTACAGGTAGTCGTTGCCTAAAAATAAAAACTTTCGATGGGTTCTGCTAAAGATTCTCTTATTAAGCTACATTTAAAGATTATTTAAAGCCCTGTATTTTGTGACCAATTGAAGAAATTTTTTCTTGATGAATATTCAAAATATCTTTTTTCTTTTGCTGATTTCAAATGAAAATGTACCAGTATTTCGAGAGTGGTTTCCCCCTCGTGTTTGCCAATAGATGGTAGCATCGTAACATCTAATTTTTAACCTATTTTATCTTATTAATTATTTTGTTATTTAGGAGTTATAGTAAGATGGCGACTGGAGGTGTTATTAATCAATACGAAGGAGCTGGTACGAAGACTGTTAGTATGTTTTCGAAGTTAGTTTC
Source organism: Psylliodes chrysocephalus (assembly GCA_927349885.1). Taxonomy (NCBI): domain Eukaryota; kingdom Metazoa; phylum Arthropoda; class Insecta; order Coleoptera; family Chrysomelidae; genus Psylliodes; species Psylliodes chrysocephalus. The sequence goes on along the minus strand of OV651827.1, from coordinate 24,558,117 downwards.
TCAAGGATCTAATTTCGTAATGGAAGGTGTGAAAAATTTGGTTATTAAACGACATGTAAGTTAAATAGGATATTTTAGCTTGCTTAAGTTTATCTAAAAAAAAAAATGATTTTATTCGAATATTTATTTAATAGGATTTATTTTCTTTTTATTTTTATTATTACAATTATTTATTAATTTATATAGTGAAAAACGATTTTAAAGTTCAGGAAACTTATCGGTTATAGAATAAAAAACAAAGGAAATTCTTTGGAAATCTCTATTCGAAACATTACCAACGAAAATACTGAAAATAAAAATTCGAATTTTCCACTTTTTGTCAAATTTCTCGAATACGGACCATTTTAGGAAAATTAAGTATAAGACAAAAATTATAGAGAATAATATTACAAGCAACTTTTATCTGAAGAATTTTCTTCTCCAGGCGTAAATAACAGATATATTCAATAAATTAGAAAAACTGTCTCCTATAAAGTACCCACCCAGATGTTCCGACTATGCTCAAAATTTAATTATTTCGTCGCAGGATGGATTAAAGCTTAAATTTAAAATTTTGTGTTTTTCTTTTTATCCGTTTTTGAGTTTTCTTTAAAATTCGAATACGGACCATTTTAGAGAAATTATGTATAGAATGAAAATGATAGAAACTGACATCACATACAACTTTTATTTGAACAATTTTCTTGAAAATTCGAATTTTGCACTTTTTGTCAAATTTCTCGAATACGGACCATTTTAGGAAAATTATGTATAAGACAAAAATTATAGAGAATAATATTACAAGCAACTTTTATCTGAAGAATTTTCTTGTCCAAACGTAAATAACAGATATATTCCATAAATTAGAAAAACTTCCTCCTATAAAGTACCCACCCAGATGTTCCGACTGTGCTTAAAATTTAATAATTTCGTCGCAGGATGGATTAAAGCTTAAATTTAAAATTTTGTGTTTTTCTTTTTATCCGTTTTTGAGTTTTCTTTAAAATTCGAATTTTGCACTTTTTGTCAAATTTCTCGAATACGGACCATTTTAGAGAAATTATGTATAGAGTGAAAATGATAGAAAATGACATCACATACAACTTTTATTTGAACAATTTTCTTGAAAATTCGATTTTTGCACTTTTTGTCAAATTTCTCGAATACGGACCATTTCAGGAAAATTATGTATAAGACAAAAATTATAGAGAATAATATTATAAGCAACTTTTATTTGAAGAATTTTCTTGTCCAAACGTAAATAACAGATATATTCCATAAATTAGAAAAACTTCCTCCTATAAAGTACCCACCCAGATGTTCCGACTGTGCTTAAAATTTAATAATTTCGTCGCAGGATGGATTAAAGCTTAAATTTAAAATTTTGTGTTTTTCTTTTTATCCGTTTTTGAGTTTTCTTTAAAATTCGAATTTTGCACTTTTTGTCAAATTTCTCGAATACGGACCATTTTAGGAAAATTATGTATAAGACAAAAATTATAGAGAATAATATTACAAGCAACTTTTATCTGAAGAATTTTCTTCTCCAGGCGTAAATAACAGATATATTCAATAAATTAGAAAAACTGTCTCCTATAAAGTACCCACCCAGATGTTCCGACTATGCTCAAAATTTAATAATTTCGTCGCAGGATGGATTAAAGCTTAAATTTAAAATTTTGTGTTTTTCTCTTTATCCGTTTTTGAGTTTTCCAGAAAATTCGAATTTTGCACTTTTTGTCAAATTTCTCGAATACGGACCATTTCAGGAAAATTATGTATAAGACAAAAATTATAGAGAATAATATTACAAGCAACTTTTATTTGAAGAATTTTCTTGTCCAAACGTAAATAACAGATATATTCCATAAATTAGAAAAACTTCCTCCTATAAAGTACCCACCCAGATGCTCCGACTGTGCTTAAAATTTAATAATTTCGTCGCAGGATGGATTAAACCTTAAATTTAAAATTTTGTGTTTTTCTCTTTATCCGTTTTTGAGTTTTCTTTAAAATTCGATTTTTGCACTTTTTGTCAAATTTCTCGAATACGGACCATTTTAGGAAAATTATGTATAAGACAAAAATTATAGAGAATAATATTACAAGCAACTTTTATCTGAAGAATTTTCTTCTCCAGGCGTAAATAACAGATATATTCAATAAATTAGAAAAACTGTCTCCTATAAAGTACCCACCCAGATGTTCCGACTATGCTCAAAATTTAATAATTTCGTCGCAGGATGGATTAAAGCTTAAATTTAAAATTTTGTGTTTTTCTCTTTATCCGTTTTTGAGTTATCTTTAAAATTCGAATTTTGCACTTTTTGTGAAATTTCTCGAATACGGACCATTTTAGAGAAATTATGTACAGGATAAAAATGATAGAAAATGACATCACATACAACTTTTATTTGAACAATTTTCTTGAAAATTCGAATTTTGCACTTTTTGTCAAATTTCTCGAATACGGACCATTTCAGGAAAATTATGTATAAGACAAAAATTATAGAGAATAATATTACAAGTAACTTTTATTTGAAGAATTGCAATTACCTCCAGTATAGTTCTTTAAAGATGGCTTATAAACCCACGGTATCGCCTGACCATGGCAGGAGCATACAGGGTTGGGCATAATTGGCGGAACACCCGATTTGTGGCTCAATTATGGATTGTATTGAAAATTAACCCAAATAAAGTTTTTTGTATATTTTATGTACTATTTAATGACGCTTGGGGATTTTCATTATCTGTCATATTTATCAAGATATGACGTCATTGGATGAAATTTTAAATGAATCACCCTATATTTATATTTTTTTTCAGATAGATCTTTTCTTTCTGAATCCATTAATGTAAGGTTTGAGGGTCTCCGAGTTCATAACAAAATAGAAAGTAAACATTTATTTAATAAAAAATAATAATTATTATCAATCGAAGTATTACAAATCTCTCAAAGTAAGTGTTCGAAGTGAAAGCCTCCAACTGCCTGACAATATCCTAGTCTATCAACAAATGATCTTAAGGCATTTTGATAAACTTCAGGTGTTATTTCTTGAACAGCAATTCTTATTTTGTATTTCAATTCTTCCAGCGAATGTGGCAGGTCCTTATAAACTACTGATTTCAAATGGCCCCAAAGAAAAAAATCCAGTGGGGTTAAATCCGGTGACCGTGCCGGCCACTCAATATGTCCTCTTCGACCCACCCATCTCTGTGGAAATATTGTGTTCAGGTACTGCCTCACTCTAGCATCGAAATGAGGTGGAGCACCATCTTGCTGGAACCAAATTTCATCAGAAAGTTGTAAGTGATTTCTGTGATTTGGATATAAACGAACTAACTCTGGAACTATCTGCTCTTGAAGTAGTTGCAAATAACGATCACCGTTCAGAGTTCCTCTCATGAAGAATGGTCCAATAATTCTTCCATTAACTATACCAGCCCAAACATTTAACTTTTGTGGATATTGGGTGTGACCTTCTTCCATCCAGTGAGGATTATGATCAGACCAATACCGGCAATTATGTTTATTTACAAATCCATTGAGACAAAATGTTGATTCGTCGGAAAAAACAATGCTGTTCATCAACATATTATTTCCATTAATGGCATCCATCATTACCTGGCAGAATTGCATTCGCCTATCTGGGTCATCTTCATTCAGTTCCTGGTGTAATTGCACTTTATAGGGATGAAATTTATTGACTTTCAGAATCCTCCTTACAGATCTCTCGCTCATATTATTGTCTAACGCAAGCTTTGGAACTGAAGTTTTTGGTTCTTCCTGTACACTTAGAACCACATTAAGTGCATTTTCTTCATCAGTGGCTGTCTTCTTCCGTCCAGATCTGGGATTATTTTTCACACTTCCTGTTTCATTAAACTTGCTCAAATTTCTGGATACTGTAGATTTAGAAATCGGGGAAATCCTGTCAGGAAATGTTTCATTGAACAAATTACAAGCTTCTTGCAGAGATCTCTTTCTGTCTCCAAACCCAATAATCATCAATAGTGTAATTCTTTCACGTTCACTCAGTTCAACCATGGTTTAAATTAATAAAAATTCTCAATAGTATCAAATGCTAAGAGTTATTTATTTTCGCGTATTGGGCTAGTTTGGGTGAAATGAATTGACTTGCAATTAAACTCAACTTGTTTGATTGTCTCCATAAACCAGAATGAATTAAAATCTACAGATTAATAAAAGGTGACAATAGTTTTTATAATATTATAAAAACCAAGTAAACAGTAACACAAAAACATTGGTAGGTATTTCTGTCAGAGATGTACAATAATCGTATTAATAAAACTCAGTGATTAATATCGAGATGTCAATATTACATTTTAATGTCAAAAAGTGAAACCATGGCAAAACAATTGATATTGGTACATTATGATGGCACAGACAACTTTGTGAATAGTTATTCATTAATTATTTAAAAGAACGTTTACCATTTTGTTTTATTATTTTCTGATGATAAGGAAAATCAGAGACCACCCGAACCCCATATTGATGGATTCAGAAAGAAAAGATCTATCTGAAAAAAAATATAAATATAGGGTGATTCATTTAAAATTTCATCCGATGACGTCATATCTTGATAAATATGACAGATAATGAAAATCCCCAAGCGTCATTAAATAGTACATAAAATATACAAAAAACTTTATTTGGGTTAATTTTCAATACAATCCATAATTGAGCCACAAATCGGGTGTTCCGCCAATTATGCCCAACCCTGTATATTTCACTACATTTTAATTTATAATTTTAAAATTTTAATTTATTTCTCAAATGGGCTTGCCCATAAATAAATAAAAAAATATTTCATGTTATTTTAGAATCTTCCTGTAACGAAAATCGTTGATAACCTCATGGAGTTCAAAAATAGCACCGAGGTAGAAGAATACCATTATTTAGATCCGAAACAATTAAAATTGACAGAAATACCAAGAAATAGATCACCATTCCAAGAAGCCATAGTGTTCGTTGTAGGCGGCGGCAACTATATAGAATATCAAAATTTAGTAGACTATGCAAAGGTAGGCATTTATGGGTTTTAATTATTTATTTTTATATTTATATATAAACTGTTTTTAGGCGAAAACTACAGCAGGAAATACAAAACGAATATCATACGGATCGACGACGTTTAACAACGCTAAACAATTTTTAAAGCAACTCGCTTTGTTGGGACAAGAACTTTAACTTTGTTACTTCAAAAAAATGTATATAGGAAATTTCATTTAAAACATATATAAGTGACTAAAGTTATATTTTAGAATACCAAAATATCTTTCAAATGGCTAATATATGTTAATATAAAAAAAGTAAAAAGAATATTCCATTCAGTCTATTTTAAAATTTAATAAAGTTCCATGTTTCTTAATTAATTTGGAAGCTTGTATATTTTTTAGTTTTTGGGACAAGGATATTATTTATTTTCATAGTTTTCTATTAAGTTTATTTTTAGTCCATTGTATATATCTAGTGCAAAATTAAAAAAAATCAATGGACATCAATTTTTTGTGGCCATTAATTATGCTACTTTAATATTCAAACTAGTTTTGTCAACTTTACATAACAAAAGCACATAGAGGCCTTTTAAGCGACATTATTTAGTAATTAAGTTGTGTATTATTTGTTTTCTATTTTTAAGTAAAGTTCATGTTCTAAATACAATCTTTTATACAGGTAAATAATTTATTGTTATAAAAAATAAATATATACAAAAAACAAGTTTATAATTTATTTATAATGAAAATTATTTAATCCATAAGATCTTGCAGACATAATTATCCCATAGATCTTTTAATTTTCATTATGAAATTAACTTGAAAGGTACTTCTTCCCGTACGTTTGCACCTTTTTTTCAAATGCCAGTGATTTAATGGGAGTATCTTCTTCATAAAATGGATTCATGGAATGTTTGATGTAAGATTCGTAAATTTCGGAGAAGAAATTTTTAATTCCATCATCATTTCTGTTATCGTGCACGATTACAAACCTAATTAGGCTTGCAGTCACAAATGCAGATACAAACCATTGATTGAATTTGTCAACAGATTTTAAATTCATGGCGTGTGTTTTCCATTTATGTTCGTCTATTAGATCTAAAGCTGAATGAGCGATAAACTGATTTAAATGTCTGTGGTCTTCTTTCTAAAATAAAAATAATTGTGGCCCTATTTTTCTGACATAATTTTTCACTTTTTACCTTTGGATCTTTACTGTTCGTAAATTCCATTTCGAATAAAGGTTTATCGTTGTGGCCAACGATAACAAAGTAGTATGTACCGATCATTTTTGCATTATTTTTAATATTTCATTTTTGATAAACACACTTAACCTCAAATATTTAGTTTTGATCGTGTTGTGTTAGTTTGTCGTACGTCGTACACCAAATGTCATCGTCACCTAAAGCAAATTGCGTCAGAATACGACAGTGGCGGTGATATAGGAAGGCAAGTTGGATTAAAAAGTACATTAAGAAAATACAGCAGCGGATAAAGGTCTACAAAAACATACCACATATTCCTTAGACCAAAATAAGTCGATTTAAGTAAAATTACCTTAGTACAAAGTTGCTTCGTTTGGGCTCCAGAGGGCCTTGAAGTTACAATTTTTAAATCGTTTTTCCCATATAAATTTAAAACGGCATATGCGATTTTGCTGAAATTTGGTATATTGGTAGAGTTTTATGTGGCAAAAAAAATGGTATTAAAATTTTGTCCGATAATAATATATAGGCGTAGAACTTGATTTTTTAAATAATTGCACCTTTAAAAATTCTACGCCAATGGAAGAAAAGGAGTTTGAGTATGAAATTTAGATTGCGCAACTCATTTACTTTAAAAAAGGTACTCTTGATAAGACTGCGCTATATTGTTATCATCCTAATGTAATTTGGGACATGTACTTTATAACTTTTGTGGTGTTTTATTTTTCGATTTTTATTAAGTTTGTTTCATTTTTTTATATAGATACTGTTAGTTGAAAGACCTTTTAGACAGAATTGTATTTTGTGTTATACGAGATTGTACCCAGACAGCACACCAAATCCTTTGGATATCTACTGAACATCCCAATATCCACTGAATGTCCAGTCCATGGTGGATATCTATTTTATATCCATGAAATGTAATTTATAGACATTTATGTCCATAAATAATAGTAATTATATAACAAATTATTAAAAAATTACGCCATTGTGCTCGCCATTGTGGCTAATAGAACCGTTCAGATATTTAAAATTAGTTTTTTTAAGGTGTATTCAATATCCCATGGACATCCACTAAATATATCAAAGTTTAAGCGCGGACGCAAACCATCGTGGATATCCACTAGATTTAATTTTTGATTTTGCTTCCTAAGTATAGATGGCGATACCACTTTCGTATCTACTCATGCTCAACCCGCCGTAATTGAGTTCGATCGAAAATTTTTTTCAGAATCAACTTCATTAGAGACTGAAGTTGAGAATTCCTATTTATTGCTGAAGAATCCTAATAAGGAAAGGATGACATGACATTCTCGTTAGTGTGCCCTTAGTGGGCAAAATCAAAGGCAGATTGATGGAAATAGTTTTTATCTCTATTTTCTTTCGACGTTATTCAATACTCATTGGTTACTATGAACATCTACTAAAGATACTTATAAAATATTTTGCTAAATATCTAGGATATCCTGGGATATAGACGGACATTTGGTTGGATATCCACAAAATATATTCTGTGGATATCTCTGCGATTTCTTGTATTGTCTGGAACATACTCTAGATATTTTGCTGAATATCCATAGGATACCTTCTATATTCTTAATATAGACGGACATTTGGATATCCATATTAGATCCACGGAATATTTCTGATATCCTGTGGATATATTGGATATCCACAAAAGATATTCTGTAAATATCTCTGTGATTTGGTGTGTTGTTGGGGTACACGCCTGCAATAAACAAAGTGTTTTTATATTCTTTTAATTTTTTAATAGCAGATTTAATAAAAATAAGACCGATTCGACAAAACGACATAAATAGAAGTAATATATTTTGGTTCCCAATATTATATCATCTCTTTATAACACCAGTGGCCAGAGCCAGATTCACAGAAATAAATTTCAGTAAAAAAATCCCATGACCCTTGAAGGTACCCCCTTTGCGAAGTGATATGACCGTCACTGGAATACGCCGCATCATTCACATCTAAAAATGTTTCCTATACAGAGTTCTTGCATCGAACGCACCAGATGTTTGTTGATTTGACTTACACGATTTTAAAGGGTGTGGCAGAAGGTGTTTGTTTTTGTTTGTAGAAACTTTTTGACAGACGTCAGACGACTTTTGATTGGAGAAAAATGGAAATGATAGCGGAATTTACAGCATTTTCAAAATAGTTTGTGTTATGTTAGCCATGATTGATATTTCCGCTAGCTGCATTTGATATTATATTCTAATGTTTATTTTTCTTGTTATCCTTTAATATAATTGATTAAAATGAGTACTCAAGCGAAATTATACCAATGTCGATTATGCTTGACAAAAACGGCTACAAGAGTAAATATATTCGGAGGCGATTTTCCTAAAATGTTAGAAATATTAACTTCGATAAAGGTTAGCCAGAAATATTTAAATCTTGTTTTCATTAATAGTATTAATTATAGGTAAACGAGAACGATGGATTGCCGAAATTCAGTTGTACAAAGTGCGCTAAAGACGTTCAAATGGCTTTAACTATTAAAAAACGTATTATCAAAGCGCATAGAATTCTTTTAGACGCCTTAACTAGGAAAAAGTATTTATTGGAGAGAACGAAAAGATTCAATTCCGAAGTGTCGATTAAAAGAGTTCCTGCTGTAGCAAAAAGTGTTACACCTAAACCAGTACCAAAACCTATAACCAGGATTGTTCCGATAGAAATCCCTGTGAACTCAGAGCCTACGGAATATGCTGAAACAGAATCTTCGTCAAAGACGAAAAGTGTTATCCCTGCTAAGGTTAAACAAGAAAAAATGGACGAAGATCATGACGAGCCTTTCCAGGAATCGCAACCGATCGACGATGAGGAACTGCAAAAAATTATAAACGAAGTAGAAACGCAAGTTAAAAAAGTTGGTTTCACCTGCGAAACTTGTAATCTAACTTTCGCCGATAAATCGTCCTATAATTTGCACAGCATGAAGCATAAAAAGACAAAATGTCATGTATGTGGTAGACTCATAAGAACTGACAATTTTAAAAAGCATTTAATGTTGCATACAGCTGGGCCTTCTGTTTGCTCTCTGTGCGGGGCTACTTGCAAGAACATCGAAAGCTTAAGGTATTATTTTATTTAAAATTGCTAGTGTTAATTATACAGGTTTACAGGATAGGCCATTATTTAAATAAATATATTTATTATGGAAAGATCCATTAGTATATATAAATTACATAAAATAGCTTAAATACATTATAAAAGGTAGGTACAAATATCTTAACATTAAATACATGAGATGAAATATACCAAAGTTATTAAAAATATTCTCTTCACATTATTCTGGAATTGACTAATTGAACACACAGTGACATCTAAATTGTATTAATTAGCCAGTTTCATTTGGTAGGGGTGTATGATAAGCATAATTAGTGAGGTGAAGTTGAATTGCAAATAGACTATTATTCCTTGTAGTTATTGTGGGAACTCTAAATGCAATCATGGATAATAACTCATCAGAAGTAACAATACCAGCTATAATCTTATAGAGGAATGACAGATCCATGAAGATTCTTCGATTTACAAGGGTTGGGAGGTTTATTAAGTTCAGAATTGTGGAATAATTATATGTACCTGTTGCTAGACCAAGTTTAAAGGCACAATATCACAAATATTTTGGACATTTTCAATCCTTTTTACAGAGTTGTTGTAAAATGGACACCATATGGTAGATATGTACTCCAAAATCGACCTAACATATGCAACATAAACCATTCTACAAGCATCTAAAGATAGCGATCTAGAGTTTCTTATCAGCATACCTAACATTTTCATTGCTTTATTAACTATTTGATTAATATGATTATTAAAGGAAATATCTGAGCAAAATAAGATTCCCAGGTCTTTAATTTGTGTATTGTGTAGACCCTGAGGTATATAATTGTTTACCACAGGAATTTAAAAATAAGTTTCAGTTAAACCACTATATAATAGTTATAAGTTACAATGAGTTACAATAATAAATAAGTTGCAATAAAGTACAATAATGGAAACCAATTATATAATAACAAGCACCTAGGTGAGAACACCTGTATGTGCTGACAAAAATTAAAATTTAATTTTAATTATATTTAATGAATTATTATAAAGGATATAAATTTTTTTTTTTTTTTTTAAATAAAAAATAAAACTTGAATCAATTTATGCAAGAAACAGAAAAAAAACTATTTAAAAAAAATCCATGTATTAAGTCTCTTAGTCTTGGAATATTCTGATAAACTTTGCTTTATTTTGGAAAAATGTATATTTTGCTAACTTTATAGAATTTTTTATATTTGTTTAATAATTTTATATGAAGAGGTAGAGCGTTATAGAACTTTGTCCCTAGATAATTTAGACTGTTTATTAAAAACTCACTATTTGGTTTTGGTACTTTAATGCACATGTTTAATGCAGTTCTAGTGTTATGTTTATGTTCTAAAAAGTTTTTTAAAAATTCATTTTTTTGTATGTAACAACACACTGCATGAATATATAAACATCTATAATTTTTTCATTATATAAAGTTATGGAAGGATACAATCTATCTCTTTTATATATTAATTTCAAGATTTTATTTTGAATAACATTTAACTGATTTAATGTAGTTCCATACAGGCCTCCCCATACTAAGATTCCATACCGTAGTATAGATTCTACTAGACTGTAGTATAATGTTATTAGTAAATCCTGGTTGAGAAATTGTTTTAAAAGATAAAATTTATGTATATATTATATGGTAGTCCCATTTTAAGTGCTAGTCTATTATACCTAAATATTTGGATGTTTCTGTTTCCTGTATGTCTAAATTTTGACATGTTAAGCTTCTAAATTGAGGTCGATCAGCCACTGTCTTTAAAAAAGCAATGTAGTTTGTTTTGTTAACATTCAAAGACAATTTAAAAACATCCAGCCAGTTTTTGACATGTTCCATTCCAGTTATAGCACCTGTCTTAATGGCTTCCCAATCTTTATCACTGAAGACTAGCACTGTATCATCAACATATGATACAACTTTACCTTGAATATCAATCTGAGTTAAGCTTTTAAAGTATAAATTAAATAGTATAGGTCCGAGAACAGTGCCTTGAGGCACTCCGATTTGTATATTTTCAGGGTTACTCACATTGTCTCTCACCTTTACCTTCTGTTGTCTGTGTGTCAAATATTTTTCAAAAACCTTCAACATGATGCCCCTCACTCCATTCTGTTCAAGAACATTTAAGAGCTGATGTGGCACCGTGTCAAATGCTTTTCCTAGATCTAGAAATATAGCTATACACTTGTTACCAGTATTCTTTTCATCAGTAACATATGAAATCAATTCATGCATAGCATCTCCTGAATTAAGACTGTAGGTAAAGCCATATTGGTGCTTGGGAAGTAAGTCATTAGTTTTTAAAAAATCTGTCAGTCTATCTTTCACACATTTCTCAAATATTTTGGCCACATTAATAATTAAACTAATAAGCCTATAGTGAGTTATTAATTTTGGATTACCAGCTTTATAAATAGGTGTTATAATTGAAGTTTTAAATTGTTTAGGTACGATTCCTGTATTAAAAATAAAATTAATGCTTTTGCAGAATATGATCAAACTCTATAAAAAGACCAAAATGATCGCCGATATTTAAATCCACAACTGATTCCCGACAAGAGAAGGAAGAATTAGTCAGGAAGTAGTCAATTTTGGATTTAATAATGCGACCATTTTTGTCAATATATACTCTAGTGGGTTCCATATTTTGACAACACAAGTTAAAACTTTCAATAAAATCAGACAATAGTAATTTATCACGACAGTTAGTTATAAAATTAATATTAAAATCTCCACAAACTATTAAAATATCATTGGGATTTGAGATCTTACTTAAAACACTAGAAAGTTTGCTTAGAAACAATTCTACATCTCCATTAGGTGATTTGTAAACATTAAGTAAATAAAACTTTATATTATTCAAAATAAATGAAATGCCACTACATTCAAAATGTTCTTCTTCAGAGATATTTTTTAATGAATTGATTTTCTTGACTGGCAATGAATGTTTAACACATATAATAGTTCCTCCACGAATCTTAACAATCCTATAAAAATAGTCACCAATTATGTAGCCTCCAAAATTAATAGAAGAACCTGCATCTTCAGAACACCAGCATTCAGATACACAGAATATGTCTGGCTTATCACGGTTTAGGATTATTTCTATTCGGTTTGTTTTGTTAATAACGGACTGACTATTCACTACAATAATTTTTATTTTTAATTCGTTGAATTTCAAAAGAGCTGACGATATTTTCAATTTTACTATAGGAATATTATTTTTTGATTTGTTACTGGTACTTATATTTGACATTATATATTCTGAGTTTTTTCTTGACCTGACTGAAAAACCTCATAACAATTATTGTTTGTACCTTCATTAACTTTTGAAATATGAGTTGCACAAGATCTTTATCGCGAAAAGATAGTAGACCGTTTTTAGCAATAACTCTCGATGGTAAAAAGTAAGATTGGTGGAACTCACGAATAGCAGCCTGAAATTTAAGATCATACCCTTGGATTATTTTATTTAGGACGAAACGGCCACTTTGTAGAGGGGTACCACAGATAAACAGGTTAGCATTATTAGAGATTGGATACACGCGGAACTAATTGGTTGTCCTTTTAGAGCATTTTTTACTCCAGTAAAAAGTATAACAGCATCTTTGTTGGAACACTTTTTGATTAAGTTTTGATGTTTTTTAATACGATCTTCAAATAATATTCCTTTCGACCATTGACAGTTATTTCTTTTGCGAAATTAACTTAGTAATTGATATTAGATCTCTTGCGTTTTTGTCACCTATTATTAATTGCGGTTTGCGAGCGTCTGTTGGTGTCGTGGTATCTGATGCTATTTTAGACACATTATTAACGGTTTGAAAAGGAATATTAATTGTAGACTTCGATTCAAGATCTACTACTCGTTCCAAAACGTAAAGTTTTTGACTCAGTTTTTTATGTCTGTAGAATATAGTAGGTTTTCTTATAATGACTGAATATATCTAACCATTTGTTTATTTATTGTCAATAAGTCGGTGAATTCTTCTTTCGTTTTTATTATGGATGCAGATCCTGTATTATCGGATTTTTTATTAATGAGTCAATCGTCTCTGAGTTAATGTTAACTGATATTTTTGCAGGATCGCCAAAATCACTATCACTTGTATTAACTTCGTCAGTGTCATTCTCATTGTTTTAATTTTCATTAGCGGTGAGCAAAGAATCTAAAAACAAAATATGCGCTTGCTTTTGCAAGCTCGCCGACGCCAGGGATCAAAATCGGGGATACACATGCAGAGTGCAGTGTTCAGTAGCGTCCGTCGGTCGGTCTATCTTAAATCGCGATAAAAACTGACATCAGCGGATCGTGCCGTGCCGCGGCCAGATTTAGTATAAATAATGATAATTATTATAATAATTATTATTTTTGTTATTATTACATGGTCAACGTATTATAGTAAATAGATGTTGTATACCGTTTTACTTTTTTTTGAGAGTAAAGGGTCCCCGCAAGTCGAGGGCCCCTAGGCTATAGCTTATCTAGCCTATTGGATAATCAGGCCCTGGGGCGTCAAGAACAACTAGCTGCAAACAACTTTTTTATGAATTTAAAATCCTAACACTTCCATCTTTGTATATATACTTACTAATACTTAATATAAAAAAACGGGAATCCCAACTATTAGATTATATACACTCATACAATAATTATAACACACGCAATTACAAATATCTACAGCAGTCTTTCTCTAGACCAGTGGTCGCCAACCTGTCGATCGCGAGCTACCGGTAGCTCGCGGAGGCAATTCTTGTAGCACTCACAACAATTTTAATTTAAAAAATACAAACTGCAAAAATCAGAGAAGCTTCCGAAAATTCCACGAAAAAATCTAATTGTCATAATATTAAACATAAACAGCGGCAACGTTGCGGTGAGCGATCTGCCGCTGACGCCATCAAGCTAGAATTGGTTAGAACCGACCAGCAGGACCAGCGCGTTAGTGTTCGAGAACAATCAGGATTGCTTTGAACGGGATAAATACGCACGGTGCGGCGACATTGCGCTTAGTTTAAAACTGAACGCGTAACCAACGTCCAGCGGTTGGGTTAGTAGAGAACAACAAAAAATAATATTATGGCAAGCAGTTGTAAGAAGGTAAAGACATTCCACTTTCATTCGGAATGGGAAGAACAATACTTTTTTACAGAAGTTAAAGATAAAAATGTGTGTTTGTTATGTAATACTTCGGTCTCCGTTGCTAAAAAAGGAAATATTGAGAGACATCATAAAACTGTACATTTTAATTTTGAAAAATCATTCCCACTACATTCTGCCGCCAGAAAGGAGAAACTGAAACAGTTAAAAAAGCAGTTAATTGGACAACAATCAATATTTTTAAGAACAGTCGACAAAAATAAGGCTGCAACTGAAGCATTGTACCGTGTGTCCCAGATAATTGCACAAAAAAAGAAACCTTATGAAGACGGGGAAATGATAAAACAGGCGGTTTTAGAAGCTGCTGATTCGTTATTTGCTAACTTTAGAAATAAAGACGAGATAGTTTCAGCTATAAAATCTATGCAACTTTCTGCTAATACAGTGATGAGACGTGTAGAAGTAATGAGCAATGATATTTTTTTACAGTTAAGAACTGACTTAGATAACTGTGTTTATTTTTCACTTCAACTGGATGAATCAACAGATGTCGTTGACACTGCCCAGATGGCCGTGTTCGTCAGGATGGTTTTTAGTGATTTTACGATTAAAGAAGATCTTTTGAATTAAGTGTAAAGGTTAAAGAAAAGGTCCTTTATTTCTCACAAGTCAATTTATTGGCGACCGGTTTCGAAGTTGTCACTTCATCATCAGGCACACCTTGACTAATTCCATAAAGGAATTAGTCAAAGTGTGCCTGATGATGAAGTGACAACTTCGAAACCGGTCGCCAATAAATTGACTTGTGAGAAATAAAGGACCTTTTCTTTAACCTTTACACTTAATCCCTACTACTCACATATGGCTACCCTCACTCCAGATCTTTTGAAGTTTATTCCACTGAAAGGACACACTACTGGACAGGAGTTGTTTTCTCATTTAAAAAATATTATTTCTTCCGAGAAAATTCCAATATCGAAAATGGTAGGCTTGACAATCGATGGCGCTCCAGCTATGGTGGGTTGTGATAAGGGTCTGGTGGCGTTATGTCGTAAAGATGAAACTTTTCCGCAATTTCTCTGTTGCCACTGCATTATCCATCAGCAAGCATTATGTGGAAATTTCCTGAAACTAAACAACGTTATGAAACTGGTGGTAAAAATTGCGAACAAGATTAGAGCTCAAGCGTTACAAAGTAGATTATTCAAAACCTTGGCTGATGAAGTTGACTGTCAATACGGGTACCTACTCCTTCACTCTGAAGTCCGATGGTTAAGTAGAGGACGGGTGCTGAAACGTTTTAATGATGTCCTATCTGGCATAGTTCAATTTTTCAATTAACGCTATGAACCGACTCCGGAACTAGAAAATTCAATCTGGCTTAGAGATTTTGGTTTTCTCGTGGACATTACAGAGAAATTAAACGAACTTAATTTGCAGCTTCAGGGTAGAGACAAAGAACTAGCAGAAATGATTTCTGATATAAAAGCATTTATCAAAAAGCTGGAGTTTTGGGAACAAAACTAATTAACAGCGATGCCAAGCATTTTCCTATTCTTTCAGAAAAAATATCTCAAAATCCATTAGAACCCTACGATAGCAAATATCATGTAGAAATAGTTTCTACCCTGAAGAATAACTTCAAAAATCGTTTTAAGGATTTCAACGAAATGGCTTTAGTAGCGCAGTTTGTTGTTTTACCCTTTATGGAAATTGATATCCAACAGTTTGCAACTTGTGTTATGCAGAACTTTGGCGAAGACATCGCTGCAACAGAAATGGAAGTAATTGAGTTCAAAAATGATTTAGCCTTAAAATCGTTAGTCTCAAGTACCAAATGTATCTGGCCTATTGTAAGTAAACACAAATATTCAGTTCTATGCCGTGTTGCCTTGAAAGTGAAAGCATTATTCAGTTTAACCTCTTTGTGTGAATCTTCTTTTTCCAATATGAAGTTTATCAAGAACAAATATCGCAATCGACTTACAGATGAACATTTGGATAATTGTATTCGAAGGGCTGTATCAAATTATAATGCAAACATTAAAAAAATTATTGATGAGTCTGAGTGTCAGCCTTCTCATTGAACGTGCTTTTTTATTTTTCAATGTTTATGTTCATGATAGTGCGTTACTTTTTTATTGTTATTATTAACTATTTTTAAATCTTACGTGACATGCCGTTGTGGCTGGATAAAAGTTTGTGTTTATTTTTCAAACACCTTCGTTTGGTAGGTAGGAATGTAGCTATGAACAAGTATGTACTAGTAATATTAGTTATTTCGTTATTAGTTTATTATTAGTACCTATGTATTATGTATTACCAGTTAAATAGTAAAATAAATACATATAATGATAAATTAACTGTGGATTATTTCATTTACGTTGCGTTACGTGGCTTCTGTTCGGGTAGCTCGCTGTTTATTCCAAAATTAACAAAGTAGCTCAACACATTGAGAGGTTGGCGACCACTGCTCTAGACTCTCAGTTGGACAGAATTCCGAAATCTAGAGAGGTGTTGCATGTTTTAATAGATATACTCAAGTCAATGGTAATGAAAAAAATGTATTAAAAAATAAGCTTTGCGCATATCTTTCGTCCAAAACATATTCCTATGCAGAATTTATGAATGATACTTGGTGATCCGTAATGTTATCTCTTTATTATAATTATTGTTTAATGTTTTTGTCCTATTGTATACTATTTTTAATTTGTACTTTATTTTAAACTCAATTGTAGCATGTCTCTTAAAATTGTATGTGTTGACAAGGCTAATAGGTCTTATATGTTCATACATTTTTTAACCTTTTTAAAATATTGTAAATATATATGTCTCAAAGCCGAATAAATATTATTATTATTCTATTTTAGGGGCCACATCTTCTACCAACACAAAAACACGGCCGAGCAATACATATGCGAAGAGTGCGGCAAAAGCTTTCGAATCAAATACAAATTCATTTTACACAAGAAAAAGGAACATTTAGGCGTCCGAAACTTCAAATGCGACATATGCGGCAAAGGTTTCTTCACAAACGGCGATTTAATATCGCATAAAAAGATGACGCACGAAAAATTGAGGCCGCACGTCTGCGAGTATTGCGGCACCGGGTTTTCCTCCTCCTATGCCTTGAAGACGCATAAAAGACAACACACGAACGAGAAACCGTTTGTATGCGAATTCTGTACCGAAGGATTTCGGCAAAGAGTGTCGCTGAAGTCTCATTTGAAATCCAAACACGGTATCGAAGAAGCTAAAGAATGGTTTTGTAAGATATGCGATAAAGGCTTCGCTACTAACTACGCCCTTAGCATACACGAACGACTACACGAGGTGCAGAAGTGCGAAGTGTGTTCAGAAACGTTCGGTAGTTCAGATTTCTTAGTAAATCATATGTACGACGTCCACGGTATCAGAAACGAGCCCAAACTGAAATGCGACGTTTGTTTAGAGGAATTCGATAGTTTAGATCTACTGACGAATCACACGTGGGATATACACAATGTTAAAAAAGAAGCGGATGCGACTACGTAGAGTTTGTATTCTAATTTATTTAATTTAAACTGTATTTAGTGATAAATATATATTCTTTTTGTACTTTATTTTGTTTGATGGAAGTTAGATGCATTAAATCAAAATTAGTAAAAATTATTTTCGAAAAAGTGAAGGGTCTTTTTTTTTAACGAAACTTACCCAGACAACACACCAAATCCCAGAGATATCCGCAGAATATCTTTTGTGGATATATAGAAGATATCCTAATGGATATTCAGCAAAATATCTAATGGGTATCTTCCAGAAAATACAAGAAATCACAGAGATATCCACAGAATATATTTTGTGGATATTCAATATATCCAATATGGATATCCAACCAAATGTCCGTCTATATACCAGGATATAGAAGATATTCGGATATTCAGCAAAATATTTTATGGGTATCTTTAGTAGAGGTTCATAAGTAACCAATGATTATTGAATTACGTCGAAAGAAAATAGCAGAGATAATAGTATATTATGCGACTGCTTTCTATTACATAAACAAACACAAATCGAATAAAATATTTATTTTATTAACTGGAATAGATTACACTGCAAATAAATTGTGGATAAATAAACTCGATTGAAACTGAAAAACTGGTCAAGCCATATCCCAACCTATTTATAAAAATTAAACGTACAATTATTAAAAACCATTTTTGGGGAGGTAGTGATATTATGTTCAATATTTACATTTTCTTGAATTTGGCAATTTTCTGCAGTTGTAGTAGATGTGTTTCCCGTTTCTGAAGTTATATTTTTTATCTTATTAGAAATTATGTTGGCTATATCAATCTTATTTGTTAAGGATTCATCTATATAGCTTTCAGCAACAGCTGTAGACTTCCAGCCACCATGACGCTTTAACGTGGTTATGTCACCACCAGCATCAACTAAAATTGTTGCCGAAGAACGGCGGAAGCAGTGACCTGTATATAACTCAGGATTTGGCAATTTCAAATACTTGGCAATACCTTTTCCCATTGCCCCAATTTTATTTAACCCTATTCTTTGAACGGTGCATTTACCTTTTTGGTAATTTATAAAAAACCAGGGATCATTGACATGAGGAGGACGAAGGTCGGCATATTTTTTAAAAATTTTATAATATTGACCAATTATAGTGAACTTTCGAACAATTTTGGTTTTAGTGTCTGGTACCGTCACCAAAACTGCTTCATTCAAATCATTAAAATTGAAATTTTCATCTGATGTAATTCATGTCGTCTGCATGCACCCATAATGCGCTAGTTCAGTGTGATGTCATTTTGGTTCCACTGACATTTAATTCTAACCAAACTTTTAACAAAACCATCAATAAATTTGACATATACGTTTTTACTGTTTTTATTTTATTTCAATATATTGTTTACAGGTCATAAAAAATAGTTTAAAGGTATGTAATTGGTAACTAAACGATTGTATATTTGATACATGCTATCTACTTACTTTAGGAATATATTTATAAAAGTGAAACAAGTATTACAAATTAAAAATAACCGACTTCAAAAACGTGCAGATGCCACATCTTAACCAAATTTATATGGGACCACCCCTGAGGTACCCCCTTACTAACAAAAAAAGAATCGTATAAATCGGACAAGGTGGTAAAGCATTATCGCTAAACATACATAAAAAAGGAGGAGTTTGAGGATTTTCTCATGGATCCAATTATTAGATTTTGACAAAATTTATAAGGGACCACCCCTACAGTAGCCCCTTTCTAACAAAAAAAGAATTATTGAAATCGGACACCGTGTTAAAAAAATTATCGCTGAACATACATAAAAAATGAAGAGTTTGAGGATTTTCTCATGGACCCAATTATTAGATTTTAACTAAATTTATATGGGACCACCCCTGAAATACCCCCTTTCTAACAAAAAAAGAATCATTGAAATCGGTCACCGTGTTAAAGAATAATCGCTGAACATACATAAAAAAAAAATATCGACGAATTGATAACCTCCTCCTTTTTTGAAGTCGGTTAAAAAACTATATAATTTAGGTAAACAAAACGAACAAAACGCACTCAAAAAATCTACTGTCACTTTAATTGTCAGTGGAACCATAATTACATCATCACTGAACTAGCGCATTAACGCAACCTACAATAAAAATTCACAAATTGAAAATACTTTGCATTACACAAATATAAAAAATAACGTATTTTAAATATAAATAACCTACTTTTGTTACTAAATATATCTCATCGGGAGCTTCTTTTATAAATTTTTCGATATCATTTAGCGTAAAAGTCTTCGACTTTTTCGGTTTGTATCCGTCTGACTGCCGCTTGAGAAATGCTTTCAATTTCAAATATTTGCTAATATCTATATTATTATTATTAATGCTGATAGTCGTTCTTAACATCGTAGAACTTTTCATTTTTTTTTCGCCAATTCGGCAAAATAAGCCACTAAACCGTTCTTTGAAAATGAGTTTGCGTTCTCACCTTTTTTCCAATTCATGAAGAGGGCATAAGATCGTTGATATAATTTTTTTGATGTTGGTGGCAACAAATTTAAAGTTGTTACTTTTGCAGCTTCCTTTATGTTTGGAGGTGTTAATTCTATATCACTATCACTGTCCATTTTATTAATTTATTTCATAAAAAAAGAATTATCGTAAGTTCTGTCAATATTAATTATACTGACAGTAACGTCAAAATGATATTATAGCCGCCTTAGTTTTTGATCTACTAAATTAAAATTATTTCATTTCGCACGCGTTGCTGGGCAACCCGTGCAATATGAAATGTTGAGTAAAATGTGTATGATATAAGTTCCAATAGCCGAATCAAAATGATGATTTATCATTGCAGCCGTAGAAAAAAAATATTTTCAACACTCTGCCTTTGATTTTGCCCACTAAGGAGAAAGTCATCCTTATTAGGACTCTTCAGCAATAAATGAAAATTCTCGACTCCAGTCTCTAATGGAGTAATTAGGACCCACATTTCGATCGAACTCAATTACGGCGGGTCGAGCATGAGTAGATGCGATAGTGGTATCGCCATCTATACTTAGTAAGCAGAATCAAATAACATCTAGTGGATATCCACGATGGTTTGCGTTCGCGCCTAGACTTTGATATATTTAGTGGATGTTCATGGGATATTGAATACACCTTAAAAAAATTAATTTTAAATATCTGAACGGTACTATTAGCCACAATGGCGTAAAATTTGCTATATAATTACTATTATTTATGGACATTTGCATGTCTATAAATTACATATCATGGAAATAAAATAGATATCCACCACGGACTGGACATTCAGTGGATATTGGGATGTTCAGTAGATATCCAAAGGATTTGGTGTGCTGTCTGGGTACAGGAGTATTGTTGACATATTTAATTGTTAAGTTTAGCTCACGTCTCAATAACTCGCTTCTGATAGTGTCCAGAGTTTTCCTTTGGTTAGAAGTTTGGCCCAGATGTATAAAAATCTTTTTATCGCGGCCGATATTGTATTTGTTTTTGATAATGGCGTGTACGTCACGAGTTGATTTCAACACAACTTTAAGGAGTCGATGTCGGTGATATTAGCACCAGCAGCCTTTGTTATTTGAGTTTTGACTTGATTAAGATCATCAGACATTGTTTGGCTCAGCTAGGTTAAAGATTAGCAAGTTGTTGATTCTCTTTTGACGTTCGGTAATAATGTCCTCATTAATCATCGGGATGTCGTTCTTTCTATCTTTGAGCTTTTTGACTTCATCTTTCAATGAATTTACTTCTGATCTAAGACTATCAGTTTGTCTCAATAGTGTGGGTACACTTTTAAATGTCTGGCGACAATCCCCACAAAAATAAACTTAGAATTATTTTTTGTAAAACAAGCTTTGAACAAATCAGTAAAATTTTGCTGTGAGCTACCAGACTATTTGTAATTAAGTCTTATTATTGATAGTCGTTAAAATTTTGCTGTAAGCTGCCAGACTATTAGTAAATGAATAAAAGTGGATATTTGTTATCAGGAACAGGTTTTTGTGGATAGTTTTTGCTTCTTATAATTGATAGATACATGCAGAGAATTAATTAACTAATACTAATAGTTGCATTTTCTATAGACGTTTGGCAATGGCAAATTTATGACAGGCTTGTAGAAAAACTTACCAAGATTTTACCCAGTCAAAAAACGACACAGTACCTTTTAGAATTAATATTTCAATTGATGAATGAAACAGATAGTAGAGTATCTGTTTACCTGATTTAAATATAATTATCCAGTTATAACATCACATACAAGGGTTTACATAAAGTAAAAAAGATTAGATTCAAATTAAATAAAAACCATTATTTCAAATATTTATTCATATAGAAGTCAACAAAGTTAATTTTTCATTCAATTGCAATTGTGTTTTAACAAGTTGTGATAAAGTAATAACCATAAGAAGATCCTTAACGTTACTATTAAACATTTCTGAAAACTGCTCATTAGTCATATGTGGAACAGAGTTAACAAGATCGAGAAGAGATCTGCCTACTGCATTATTAGGACCCACTCTGTTAGCCAAAACATCCTCAACATATCCAAGTACCTGGTCTAACATAACACTCATTTTGCTACCAGCTTCAGCTACTTGGTTTAAATCAAGCATGGGATTCACATTTCTGGTTCTTGCTGAACCAGCACTCATGGTTTTCTGGCACAATTGGAGCCCGAAAACTTCTGGATCGTAGCACACAACATCTATCGGTATTGAAGTGAACATACAACCCTGTTTGCCATTTGGAACTCCTAAAGGCACGCAAACATATGCTTTCAATCCCATTCGACCACCTTGAAGGCTGGTATCCAACGTTATATGTACAGGGTTGTTACATTCTCTGGAATAATACTCGTGGATTACAGCACTGTGATTAGTGACTTCGTGTCCCGTAGCCCACCATCCAACAATCGCTTCACTTGAGTTTACCCTCTTGTTTAGGTCGTACACATCCATAGCGTAGGATAACTCGGCTTCAACTTGATCGCAGTACTCTTTATGCGGTACGCAGAAACAGTTTGTTACTTCTATGATTCCTTTATCTGAAGTTCCTGTAATTAAGAAATATAATTAATGAAAAGGGTGACATTTTGAGGTTAGGTCTGAATAAAAGTTCAAATTAGGAATAATTTCAAATGCTTACCGAGAAGAGTACCGATAACTCTATGGGAATCTGCATTCCTTCTTTCGTATGCATCAACAATTTGAAATAAAACCACCGGGTGGACTTTCACTTGCAAGTTTAGTGCCATGTTGATAATTAACGAAAGAACAAACAGCGCTGGCGCAGAAATGAAAATATGTCAAACGTCAGAGTAGCCAACATTGCGGCGTTAGATGTTTCTAAGGACCGTTCAAATACCGGAATTTCTGTATTTTATTTCTCAATTTATAAATCGAAATACTTAATGATTCGAGATAATTCCTTCACTAACGAGTTTTGTGAGGAATGAGGTTTTATCCTGTATGCTATATAATAGATAAAACCAAGAAATTTTATGTAAATTTCGTGGAATCATGATCGGGTTTTGCTGTTCATGGCTTCTACCAAAATGGTTTCGCGGCGAGTCGTTAGAGGTGAATATGCGTTGTTTTGGTATATCTATATCCGCAATGCAGGCGTGCCTGTATATTACGAGTTAAAAGTGAGTGCGGCCGAGATATTTCTGGAAAAAACATAGCTCAACAACAAGGTGTGTACTGTTGGATTTTTTAAAAATGTCTCCATGTCCCCTCCCCCGCCTGCTTCAAATCAAACTCGTTTGTTTATTGATGGTACCCTCTATCATCATGTGAAATTAGTAATTAATATGTCTGAATAAACACTCAAGCATATTTAACTGTAATTTTGCTTGTTTCGTATTAAAGGTGACCTTGATTAAATATTAAATTATTTTAAGTCATGATAGTTCTAAATTTGTAGCTCTTGGATTTGATATTTTGCGAATTTTTGACTGGAAGGGTCATGAACCTGTGCGTGTATTTACCAATCGAATTTGTTTAATAAATACGGTTTTTAGGAGGAAAGTTGCGGTTGCCGAAATGGAAAATACCAGCAGTGAAGATAGTTCATCAGATTACAGCACTGAAAGTTCTGAAGATGATGGTATGGAAATAGCTCAAATAGGTAATAATAAACTTCAATTACCCCAGGGATTATGCGAGAGACAAGACATATTTAAGGAAATACTTTCAACTGAGACCTGGAACTCACTTTCTGAGGAAAATAGACAACATCTACAAACTTTCTTACCTAATTTTCCTGAAGATGATGAACTGGAAAAAACAAAAACGTTACAGAGGTTATTTGACTTTGACATCTTTAAGTTTACAAGTCCTGTAGTTAAATTTCATGATGAGCTAAAAGCTGGTTACTTTAGACCAGATATAGCGCGCATGAGGAAGGTTATAAAGAAGGCTGAAAAAAACGAAGCTAAATACAGGTACAAAATATTTAGAAAGCAGCTAAAAGATGAAATTGTAGAATCTCAAACCAAGCTTTTATCTCAAGTAAGAAATCTACCTCCTGGTGTGGAACCAAAACAAGAAAAAAGAAAGAATAATGTAGATTATGTTTCTTATAGAACAAAAAGGCGTTACTTTCAAATATTACAGTCAATAAAGTTAAAAACTGATGACACAGGATGTTCTTCAGATGAGAACTACCCAGAGGGACCACCATCTTCATTATCTAGAAAACAAAAGAGACATCTTAATAGTATTAGAAATAGTTTAAACAATTCTAAAGAACAATTCTATGGTTCGAGTATGGTCGCGAAATTAAACAGTTTCCCTATAGATTTAGAACAACACATCACAGCTAATTATAATCCTTTTTACATAAATGATGAATCTTATAAACATATGATGTATGATCACAAAAGAAGAAAGTTAGAACAGACAGATAATATTGAGTTAAACACCAAAGGTTTAACAATTAGTGAAATTATAAATAGAACCCAACTGCCTTATAATAAAAACATGCCACTAGTTACCAAACACCAAGTAGAATCTAAATCATTAACAAAAAAGAAAATCAAAAAGGAGCATCATAGGAAATTCTCAGAAAATATATTTAGTAATAAGATTAAAGTGAATTATCATAGTTCTAATTCAGATTCTGATTCAGACACATTTGTGGATTGCATGTCAAGTAGTGCATCGAAATCGCGAAATAAATTGAACAAATTACATTTAAATAGAAGGACGCCGCCGAAAGTTAAAGTTGAAATTAAAAAGGAAATTTTAACTCCTCCTTTGGCCACTTTTTCTAATGTATCCCCTCAGATAAATCCTAGTAGTTCAAATAATGTATCGAATATTTTTCAACCTATTAACAGTATTAGTCAGTATGGTAAAATTACGCCGGCTTGCGTGGAAGATTTGGATGGAATTGATGTTATGAATATCCCTATTGATTTGGATAATTCTGACATTGATATATTGGAGTTAAGCAATAAACCGGAATTGATGCAGGACACTCATGCTAACTTCTTTTCTTTGATAAGGGATGTGATTTGTTCTACCTGTGATCATAGAATGAGCATGTATACATTACAAGAGCGGTAAGTACTTAATAATAAAATTATTTATATACAGCATGTCTCAAAAAAAACTTATTATATATCTACAGAACACTCTTTTATTATTGATTTCTCAGAAAATTTTATTCTTGATCAAAGTTGGAGCTTCACATAAACAATGATTTGAATTTATTACATTCCTAAAAAAAATTACCATGTACGAGGGGAAGTCTAAAAATTAATATGAATTATATATTTTATTGATTTTTTAGCAAATTTTATTATTGATTAAAGTTATAGCTTCACATGAACCATAATTTGAACTTAATACATTCTGAAAAATAATTTTCATATACGAGGGAAGTTCAAAAATATGAATTTGGTGAAATACCATTTTTACTTTATAGAAATCTATTTTATTGATTTCTCAGAAAATTTTATTCTTGTTTAAAGTTAGATATTCACCTAAACCATTATTTGAATTTAATATATTCAAAAAAATAATTGCCATGTACGAGGGAAGTTCAAAAATATAAATTTGACTCTAGAGTAAAGTACTACCCTTATTTTTAATAATAGAGGAAATTATTATTTTAAAACTTGTTAACAAACATTATTTATGCCCAAAAAAAGTATACAGTGTGTCTCAACAAGTTTCCACAAACAGAAAATATTTGTTGTTAATTTCAGATAATTTTATTCTTGTTTAAAATTGGTGAACTTAATGCATTCAAAAGAAAATATTGTCATGTACGAGGGAAGCCCAAAAATATGAATTTGGGGAAATACAATTTTTAGTTTATATAAATCTTTTTTGTTTATTTCTCAGTAAAGCTTATTCTCAATTATCACTTAAATCTTGATTAAAACTTATTACAGTCATAAAAAATAATTTCCATGTACGGGGAAGTTCAAAAATATATAATTTGGTGAAATAAAGGTTTTACTTTATAGACATCTCTTTCTGAATGAATCGCCAACTTTAATCAACAATAAAACAGATTTCTATATAGTAAAAACTTTATTTCACCAAATTCATATTTTTGGACTTCCCTCGTAAATGACAATTATTTTTTTTAATGTATTAAGTTCAAATCATGGTTTAGGTGAATCACCAACTTTAATCAGGAATGAAATTTTCTGAGAAATAAACATTACTAAAGATTTTTATAAAGTAAAAACTTTATTTCACCAAATACATATTTTTGGATTTCCCTCGTAAATGAAAATTATTTTTTTGAATGTAATATGTTCAAATAATGGTTCAAGTGAATCATCAACTTTAGAATAAAATTTTCTGAGAAATCAACGATAAAACAGATTTCTATACAGTAAAAACTTTATTTCACCAAATTCATATTTTTGGACTTCCCTGGTAAACGACAATTTTTTTTTTAAATGTATTGAGTTTAAATCATCGTTTAAGTGAATCACCGACTTTAATCAGAAATTAAATTTTCTGAGAAATAAACATTGATAAAGATTTTTATAAAGTAAAAAATGTATTTCACCAAATTCACATTTTTGGACTTCCCTCGTACATAAAAATTATTTTTTGAGTATAAAATGTTTAAATGAATCACCAACTTTAATCTAGAATAAAATTTTCTGAGAAATCAACAGTAAGACAGATTTCTATAAAATAGAACCTTTATTTCACCAAATACGTATTTTTGGATTTCCCTCGTAAATTAATATTATTTTTTTGAATGTATTGAGTTTAAATCATCGTTTAAATGAATCACCGACTTTAATCAGAAATTAAATTTTCTGAGAAATAAACATTAATAATGATTTTTATAAAGTAAAAAATGTATTTCACCAAATTCACATTTTTGGACTTCCCTCGTACATAAAAATTATTTTTTGAGTATAAAATGTTTAAATGAATCACCAACTTTAATCTAGAATAAAATTTTCTGAGAAATCAACAGTAAGGCAGATTTCTATAAAATAAAACCTTTATTTCACCAAATACATATTTTTGGATTTCCCTCGTAAATGAAAATAATTTTTTTGAATGTAATATATTCAAATAATGGTTTAAGTGAATCATCAACTTTAATTTAGAATAAAATTTTCTGATAAATCAATGATGAAACAAATTTCTATAAAGTAAAAACTTTATTTCACCAAATACATATTTTTGAACTTCCCTCGTACATGAGAATTATTTTTTGAGTGTAAGATGTTCAAATTATGATTTAAGTGAATCACCAACTTTAATCTAGAATAACATTTTCTGAGAAATCAACAATAAAACAGATTTTTATAAAGTAAAAACTTTATTTTTTCCCCTAATTGATATGTTTGGACTTCCCTCGTAAATGACAATTATGTTTTTGAATGTATTAAATTAAAATAATGATTTAGGTGAATCATCAACTTTAATCAGGAATAAAATTTTCTGAGAAATAAACATTATATTAAAAGAGATTTTTATAAAGTAAAAAATGTATTTCAGTAAATTAATATTTTTGGACTTCCCTCGTACATGAAAATTATTTTTTTAGTGTAATATGTTTAAATTATAATTTAAGTGAATCACCAACTTTAATCAAGAAAAAATTTTTCTGAGAAATCAATAATAAAACAGATTTCAATAAGGTAAAAAACATTATTTCACCAAATTCATATTTTTGGACTTCCCTAGTAAATGACAATTATTTTTTTGAATGTAATATGTTTAAATAATGGTTTAAGTGAATCACCAACTATAATCTAGAATAAAATTTTCTGAGAAATCAACAGTAAAACAGATTTCTATAAAGTAAAAACTTTATTTCACCAAATACATATTTTTGGACTTCCCTCGTAAATGAAAATTATTTTTTTGAATCTAATAAAAAGGCGTTACTTTCAAATATTGCAGTCAATAAAGTTAACAACTGATGACACAGGATGTTCTTCAGATGAGAACTACCCAGAGGGACCACCATCTTCATTATCTAGAAAACAAAAGAGACATCTTAATAGTATTAGAAATAGTTTAAACAATTCTAAAGAACAATTCTATGGTTCGAGTATGGTCGCGAAATTAAACAGTTTCCCTATAGATTTAGAACAACACATCACAGCTAATTATAATCCTTTTTACATAAACGACGAATCTTATAAACATATGATGTATGATCACAAAAGAAGAAAGTTAGAACAGACAGATAATATCGAGTTAAACACCAAAGGTTTAACAATTAGTGAAATTATAAATAGAACCCAACTGCCTTATAATAAAAACATGCCACTAGTTACCAAACACCAAGTAGAATCTAAATCATTAACAAAAAAGAAAATCAAAAAGGAGCATCATAGGAAATTCTCAGAAAATATATTTAGTAATAAGATTAAAGTGAATTATCATAGTTCTAATTCAGATTCTGATTCAGACACATTTGTGGATTGCATGTCAAGTAGTGCATCGAAATCGCGAAATAAATTGAACAAATTACATTTAAATAGAAGGACGCCGCCGAAAGTTAAAGTTGAAATTAAAAAGGAAATTTTAACACCTCCTTTGGCGACTTTTTCTAATGTATCCCCTCAGATAAATCCTAGTAGTTCAAATAATGTATCGAATATTTTTCAACCTATTAACAGTATTAGTCAGTATGGTAAAATTACGCCGGCTTGCGTGGAAGATTTGGATGGAATCGATGTTATGAATATCCCTATTGATTTGGATAATTCTGACATTGATATATTGGAGTTAAGCAATAAACCGGAATTGATGCAGGACACTCATGCTAACTTCTTTTCTTTGATAAGGGATGTGATTTGTTCTACCTGTGATCATAGAATGAGCATGTATACATTACAAGAGCGGTAAGTACTTAATAATAAAATTATTTATATACAGCATGTCTCAAAAAAAATTATATATATCTACAGAAAACTCTTTTATTATTGATTTCTCAGAAAATTTTATTCTTGATCAAAGTTGGAGCTTCACATAAACAATGATTTGAATTTATTACATTCCTAAAAAAAATTACCATGTACGAGGGGAAGTCCAAAAATTAATATGAAATATATATTTTATTGATTTTTTAGCAAATTTTATTATTGATTAAAGTTATAGCTTCACATGAACCATAATTTGAACTTAATACATTCTGAAAAATAATTTTCATGTACGAGGGAAGTTCAAAAATATGAATCTGGTGAAATACCATTTTTACTTTATAGAAATCTATTTTATTGATTTCTCAGAAAATTTTATTCTTGTTTAAAGTTAGATATTCACCTAAACCATTATTTGAATTTAATATATTCAAAAAAATAATTGCCACGTACGAGGGAAGTTCAAAAATATAAATTTGGTGAAATACCATTCTTACTCTATAAAAATCAGTTTTATTGTTGATTTCTCAGAAAATTTTATTCTTGATTAAAGTTAGATATTCACCTAAACCATTATTTGAACTTAATAGATTCAAAAAAATAATTACCATGTACGAGGGAAGTTCAAAAATATAAATTTGACTCTAGAGTAAAGTACTACCCTTATTTTTAATAATAGAGGAAATTATTATTTTAAAACTTGTTAACAAACATTATTAATGCCCACCTATCACAAAAAAAAAAAATATCTACAGTGTAACTCAAAAAGTTTCCACGAAATAGAAAACATTTGTTGTTAATTTCTCAGATAATTTTATTCTTGATTAAAATTGGTGAACTTAATTTCATTCCTGATTAAAGTTGGTGATTCACCTATACCATGATTTAAACCCAATACATTCAAAAAAATAATTGTCATTTACGAGGGAAGTTCAAAAATATGAATTTGGTGAAATAAAGTTTTTACTTTATAGAAATCTGTTTTATTGTTGATTTCTCAGAAAATTTTATTCTAGATTAAAGTTGGCGATTCACTTAAACCATTATTTAAACATATTACATTCCAAAATTAATTTTCATGTACGAGGGAAGTTCAAAAATATGAAATTGGGGAAATACATTTTTTTCTTTATAAAAATCTTTTTTAATGTTTATTTCTCAGAAAATTTTATTCCTGATTGAAGTTGGCCATTCACCTAAACCATGATTTGAACCCAATACATTCTAAAAAAATAATTGTCATTTACGGGGGAAGTCCAAAAATATGAATTTGGTGAAATACATTTTTTACTTTATAAAAATCTTTATTAATGTATATTTCTCAGAAAATTTCATTCCTGATTAAAGTTGGTGATTCACCTAAACCATGATTTGAACTTAATACATTAAAAAAAATAATTTTAATTTACGAGGGAAGTGAAAAAATATGAATTTGGGGAAATACAAGTTTTTTACTTTATAGAAATCTGTTTTACTGTTGATTTCTCAGAAAATTTTATTCTAGATTAAAGTTGGTGATTCACTTAAACCTTTATTTAAACATATTGCATTCCAAAATTAATTTTCATGTACGAGGGAAGTTCAAAGATATGAATTTGGGGAAATACATTTTTTTCTTTATAAAAATCTTTTTTAATGTTTATTTCTCAGAAAATTTTATTCTTGATTAAAGTTGGCGATTCACCTAAACCATGATTTGAACCCAATACATTCGAAAAACATAATTGTCATTTACGAGGGAAGTCCAAAAATATGAATTTGGTGAAATAAAGTTTTTACTTTATAGAAATCTGTTTTATTGTTGATTTCTCAGAAAATTTTATTCTAGATTAAAGTTGGTGATTCACTTAAACCATTATTTAAACATATTACATTCAAAAAATAATTTTCATGTACGAGGGAAGTACAAAAATATTAATTTGGTGAAATACATTTTTTTTTTATAAAAATCTTTATTAATGTTTATTTCTCAGAAAATTTTATACCTGATTAAAGTTGGTGATTCACCTAAACCATGATTTGAACTTAATACATTTAGAAAAATAATTGTCATTTACGAGGGAAATCCAAAAATATGAATTTGGTGAAATACATTTTTTACTTTATAAAAATCTTTATTAATGTTTATTTCTCAGAAAATTTTATTCCTGATTAAAGTTGGTGATTCACTTAAACCATTATTTGAACATATTACATTCATAAAAATAATTTTCATGTACGAGGGAAGTCCAAAAATATGAATTTGGTGAAATATATTTTTTACTTTATAAAAATCTTTATTAAGTTTATTTCTCAGAAAATTTTATACCTGATTAAAGTTGGTGATTCACCTAAACCATGATTTGAACTTAATACATTTAGAAAAATAATTGTCATTTACGAGGGAAATCCAAAAATATGAATTTGGTGAAATAAAGTTTTTACTTTGTGTAAAAATCTGTTTTACTGTCGATTTCTCAGAAAATGTTATTCTTGATTAAAGTTGGTGATTCACTTAAACCATTATTTGAACATATTACATTCATAAAAATAATTTTCATGTACGAGGGAAGTCCAAAAATATGAATTTGGTGAAACATATTTTTTACTTTATAAAAATCTTTATTAATGTTTATTTCTCAGAAAATTTTATACCTGATTAAAGTTGGTGATTCACCTAAACCATGATTTGAACTTAATACATTTAAAAAAATAATTGTCATTTACGAGGGAAATCCAAAAATATGAATTTGGTGAAATAAAGTTTTTACTTTGTGTAAAAATCTGTTTTACTGTTGATTTCTCAGAAAATGTTATTCTTGATTAAAGTTGGTGATTCACTTAAACCATTATTTGAACATATTACATTCAAAAAAATTATTTTCATTTACGAGAGAAATCAAAAAATATGAATTTTGTGAAATACATTTTTTACTTTATAAAAATCTTTTTTAATGTGTATTTCTCAGAAAATTTCATTCCTGATTAAAGTTGGTGATTCACCTAAACCATAATTTGAATCCAATACATTCAAAAAAAAATAATTTTCATTTGCGTGGGAAGTCCAAAAATATGGATTTGGTGAAATAAAGTTTTTAATTTATAGAAATCTGTTTTATTGTTGATTTCTCAGAAAATTTTATTCCTGATTAAAGTTGGTGATTCACTTAAACCATTATTTGAACATATTACATTCATAAAAATAATTTTTATGTACGAGGGAAGTCCAAAAATATGAATTTGGTGAAATATATTTTTTACTTTATAAAAATCTTTATTAATGTTTATTTCTCAGAAAATTTTATTCTTGATTAAAGTTGGTGATTCACTTAAACCATTATTTAAACATATTACATTCATAAAAATAATTTTCATGTACGAGGGAAGTCCAAAAATATGAATTTGGTGAAATATATTTTTTACTTTATAAAAATCTTTATTAATGTTTATTTCCTAGAAAATTTTATACCTGATTAAAGTTGGTGATTCACCTAAACCATGATTTGAACTTAATACATTTAGAAAAATAATTGTCATTTACGAGGGAAATCCAAAAATATAAATTTGGTGAAATAAAGTTTTTACTTTGTGTAAAAATCTGTTTTACTGTTGATTTCTCAGAAAATGTTATTCTTGATTAAAGTTGGTGATTCACTTAAACCATTATTTGAACTTATTACATTCATAAAAATAATTTTCATGTACGAGGCAAGTCCAAAAATATGAATTTGGTGAAATATATTTTTTACTTTATAAAAATCTTTATTAATGTTTATTTCTCAGAAAATTTTATACCTGATTAAAGTTGGTGATTCACCTAAACCATGATTTGAACTTAATACATTTAGAAAAATAATTGTCATTTACGAGGGAAATCCAAAAATATGAATTTGGTGAAATAAAGTTTTTACTTTGTGTAAAAATCTGTTTTACTGTTGATTTCTCAGAAAATGTTATTCTTGATTAAAGTTGGTGATTCACTTAAACTATTATTTGAACATATTACATTCAAAAAAAATAATTTTCATTTACGAGGGAAATCCAAAAATATGAATTTTGTGAAATACATTTTTTACTTTATAAAAATCTTTTTTAATGTGTATTTCTCAGAAAATTTAATTCCTGATTAAAGTTGGTGATTCACCTAAACCATAATTTGAATCCAATACATTCAAAAAAAAATAATTTTCATTTACGTGGGAAGTCCAAAAATATGGATTTGGTGAAATAAAGTTTTTACTTTATAGAAATCTGTTTTATTGTTGATTTCTCAGAAAATTTTATTCTTGATTAAAGTTGGTGATTCACCTAAACCTTGATTAGAACTTATTAGATTCAACAAAATAAATTTTCATATACGAGGGAAATCCAAAAATATAAAAAAATATTTGGAAAATTCGTTTAAAAACAATATAATATAAATAATTTTACTAATGATATACTAATCAGTGCATCAGAATATGCAGCTATCAAATTATTGTATTCTAAATTAACATTTGACCACCTTAAACAATGGTCATAACTATAATTACAAATATAACCAATTGACCTCCTATTTGACGAAAATAATATCAACATACAAAATAATGGGAGAGTATTGATATAGATTTAACAAAATTAGCAAACAAAATATTTTTTTTATTTGTTTTATTTAATTGTGACAATTCCTATTGTGCGCAAGATCAATCTCTGTCTGTATTCTATTATTAAAGCCAATTTACAACTTGAAATTACCTTTGCTACAAATAAAATTGCTGCAATTACTATTGAGCTCAAGATAAATTACTGTCTGTATTATTAAGGCCCGTTTACAACTTACAAGTAAAATTGCGGCAATTCCTATTGAGCGCAAGATAAATTGCTGTCTCTACTGTATTATTAAAGCCAATTTACAGCCCAAAATTGTCTTTGCTGCAATTCCTATTGAGCTCGAGATAAAGTGCTGTCTGTGTTATTAAATCCAGTTTATAGCTTGCACTTTTCCTTGCCGGAAGTAAAATTGCGGCAATTCCTATTGAGCGCAAGATACGTTGCTGTCTATACTGTATTATTTAAGCCAATTTACAGCTCACATTTGTCTTTGTTACAAATAAAATTGCTGCAATTTCTATTGAGCTCAAGATTAATTTTCTATCTGTATTATTAAAGCCAGTTAGCTGCTTGCAATTTTTCTTGCTGCAAGTAAAATTGCGGTAATTTCTCTTGAGCGCAAGATAAATTGCAATCTCTACTGTATTATTTAAGCCAATTTGCAGCTCACAATTGTCTTTGTTACAAATAAAATTGCCGCAATTCCTATTAAGCTCAAGATCAATTATTAAAGCCAGTTTGTTGCTTGCAATTTTTCTTGCTGCAAGTAAAATTGCGGCAGTTCCTATTGAGCGCAAGATAAATTGCGGCAATTCCTATTGAACACAAGATAAATTGCCGTATGTACCGTTTTATTAAAGCGAATTTACAGCTCTCTACAATAGTATCAAATTTTCCAGTTTAAAAGCATGGCAAGAAAACCCCATCAGCCCCCTAAACGATTGGTACAGTTTCACGGACAACTGGATAGGAATTCTTCCATCGGCAATAACGTTTTTATGCGGCAATGCATCAGAACAACCGGACGATTTTGTACCTTACATGGAATACAAAGTCAATTTGGACGTATATCAATGGATAGGTGCCGGGAGAGACTCGGACGCTTTACTGAGTTCTTTGTGCAATTTTTGGCTGGAACACAAGTCCGAAACGAAGGACTTGTCGCCCGGCAAGGACGATTTAGATGTAGATATTACGGATAGGTCTAGTAGTCCGCCGCCGCCCAGATTTCCTACTACGTGGACGGTGCGGAAGGCTACGGCCGAGGAGATTAAAGATTTTCGCGAGCAGGAGAGAAGAAGGTAAGTGTTCCTTCCTATTCTTTTGGTAAATTTATGTCTACTGCGAGACACAGTTAAAATTCAGTAGTAGTCGTTCAAGTTATCATTTTATTTTTATTCTATTTAAAAAAATCGATTGTAAAAAATAATCGATTTTTTAAAATGATCGATTGTAAAAATAATCGATTGTAAAAAATGTTAATAGTGAAAAAATCGAATATAAAATGTATCGATTGTAAAAAGTTAATTTTGTGTGGATCTCTCCATATTTTCCACTTAACTTGTCATTTTCTTTTTTGATCTATTAGAAAAAACGGGTGGTGTAAATAAAATCGATTGGAAAAAGAATCGATTGTGAAATATCCATCCATCCAAAGTAATCGATTATAAAAAAAGTATCGATAGTAAAAAATAATCGATTAAGTATTGATAGTAAAAAATAATCATTTGTAAAATTAATCGATTCTAAAGGAAATAAAAAGTAAAGTTTGTAAAAAATCGATTGAAAATAGTATTAATAATAAAAAAATCGATTGTAATAATAATCAAATTCCTTTTTAATCTATTTGATTGTAAAAACAAATGGATGATGTAATTATAATCGCTTGGAAAAAGAATCGATTGTGAAATATCCATTGTAAAAAATCGACTGTAAAAAGAAAGGATTTTAAACAGTATTAATAGTAGAAAGTAATCGATTATAAAAAAGTATCGATAGTAAAAAATAATCGATTAAGTATTGATAATAAAAAAATAATTGAATATAACAAGTATTGATAGTAAAAAATAATCATTTGTAAAATGAATCGATTGTAAAGGAAATAATGCTATCTAAAAAGTAAAGTTTGTAAAAAATCGATTGTAATAATAATCAAATTCCTTTTTAATCTATTTGATTGTAAAAACAAATGGATTATGTAATTATAATCGATTGGAAAAAGAATCGATTGTGAAATATCCATTGTAAAAAATCGACTGTAAAAAGAATTGATTTTAAACAGTATTAATAGTAAAAAGTAATCGATTATAAAAAAGTATCAATAGTAAAAAATAATCGATTGTTAAAAAGTATTGCTAATAAAAAGAATCGATTGTAACAAGTATTAATAGTAAAAAAATAATTGTAAAATGAATCGATTGTAAAAGAAATATGCTATCTAAAAAGTAAAGATTGTAAAAATCGATTGAAAACAGTATTAATAATAAAAAAATCGATTGTAATAATAATCAAATTTCTTTTTAATCTATTTGATTGTAAAAACAAATGGATGATGTAATTATAATCGATTGGAAAAAGAATCCATTATAAAAAGAATTATCCAATTCCTTATTTGATTAAAAAAAATGGATGATATAATTAGAATCGATTGGAAAAATAATCGATCGTGAAAAATCGACTGTAAAAAAGGATTTTAAACAGCATTAATAGTAAAAAGTAATCGATAGTAAAAAATAATCGATTGTAACAAGTATTGATAGTAAAAAATAATCAATTGTAAAATGAATCGATTGCAAAAGAAATAATACTATCTAAAAAGTAAAGATTGTAAAAATCGATTGAAAACGGTATTAATAATAAAAAAATCGATTGTAATAATAATCAAATTCCTTTTTAATCTATTTGTGTGATTATAATCGATTGGAAAAAGAATCGATTGTGAAGTATCCATTGTAAAAAATCGACTGTAAAACGAAAGGATTTTAAACGGTATTAATAGTGGAAAGTAATCGATTATAAAAAAGTATCGATTATAAAAAAGTATCGATAGTAAAAAATAATCGAATGTTAAAAAGTATTGATAATAAAAAGATAATCGATTGTAACAAGTATTAATAGTAAAAAAATAATTGTAAAATGAATCGATTGTAAAATAACATTAATAGTAAAAAAGATTTGATAGTAAAAAATAATCGATAGTAAGAAATAATCGGTTGCAAAAAATAATATAAGCTAAAAGGTATAGATTGCAAAATTCGATCGGAAACCGTATTAATAGTTAAAAAATCGATTGGAAAATGAATCGATTGTAAAAGGAATTATCCATAATTCCTTTTTAATCTATTTAATTGAAAAAAAGGATGATGTAATTTGAATCGATTGCAAGAAGAATCGATTGTGAAGTATCCATCGTAAAAAATTGTTTGTAAAAAAAGGATTTTAAACAACATTAATAGTAAAAAATAATCGATTGTAAATAGTATCGATACTAAGAAATAATCGATTGCAAAAAATAATACAAGCTGAAAGGTATAGATTGTAAAATTCGATCGAAAACCGTATTAATAGTTAAAAAATCGATTGGAAAATGAATCGATTGTAAAAGGAATTATCCACAATTCCTTCTTAATCTATTTGATTGAAAAAAAAAAAAGAATGATATAATTAGAATCGATTGCAAGAAGAATCGATTGTGAAGTATCCATCGTAAAAAATTGTTTGTAAAAAAAGGATTTTAAACAACATTAATAGTAAGAAAGATTTGACAGTAAAAAATAATCGATTGTAAATAGTATCGATAGTAAGAAATAATCGATTGCAAAAAATAATATAAGCTAAAAGGTATAGATTGTAAAATTCGATCGAAAACCGTATTAATAGTTAAAAAATCGATTGGAAAATGAATCGATTGTAAAAGGAATTATCCACAATTCCTTCTTAATCTATTTGATTGAAAAAAAAAAAGAATGATATAATTAGAATCGATTGCAAGAAGAATCGATTGTGAAGTATCCATCGTAAAAAATTGTTTGTAAAAAAAGGATTTTAAACAACATTAATAGTAAGAAAGATTTGACAGTAAAAAATAATCGATTGTAAATAGTATCGATAGTAAGAAATAATCGATTGCAAAAAATAATATAAGCTAAAAGGTATAGATTGTAAAATTCGATCGAAAACCGTATTAATAGTTAAAAAATCGATTGGAAAATGAATCGATTGTAAAAAGAATTATCCACAATTCCTTCTTAATCTATTTGATTGAAAAAAAAAAGAATGATATAATTAGAATCGATTGCAAGAAGAATCGATTGTGAAGTATCCATCGTAAAAAATTGTTTGTAAAAAAAGGATTTTAAACAACATTAATAGTAAGAAAGATTTGACAGTAAAAAATAATCGATTGTAAATAGTATCGATAGTAAGAAATAATCGATTGCAAAAAATAATATAAGCTAAAAGGTATAGATTGTAAAATTCGATCGAAAACCGTATTAATAGTTAAAAAATCGATTGGAAAATGAATCGATTGTAAAAGGAATTATCCACAATTTCTTCTTAATCTATTTGATTGAAAAAAAAAGGATGATATAATGAGAATCGATTGCAAGAAGAATCGATTGTGAAGTATCCATCGTAAAAAATTGTTTGTAAAAAAGATTTTAAACAGCATTAATAGTAAAAAGTAATCGATAGTAAAAAAGATTTGATAGTAAAAAATAATCGATTGTAAATAGTATCGATAGTAATAAATAATCGATTGCAAAAATAATACAAGCTAAAAAATATAGATTGTAAAAATCGACTGAAATCTTATTAATAGTTAAAAAATCGATTGGAAAATGAATCGATTATAAAAAAAATATGCAATTCCATATTTGATAAAAAAAATGGACGATATAATTAGAATCGATTGGAAAAAGAATCGATCGAAAACTATATTAATGGTTAAAAAATTGATTGGAAAATGAATCGATTGTAAAAGGAATTATTCACAATTCCTTCTTAATCTATTTGATTTATAAAAAATGGATGATATAATTAGAATCGATTTGAAAATGAATCGATTGTGAAGTATCCACCGTAAAAAAATAACAGTAAAAAAAGGATTTTAAACAACATTAATAGTAAAAAGTAATCGATTGTAAAAAAAGATTTGATAGTAAAAAATAGTCGATTGTAAATAGTATCGATAGTAAGAAATAATCGATTTCAAAAAAATAATTCAAGCTAAAAAGTATGGATGGTAAAAAACTATCAAAAACCAAATTAATAGTTAAAAAATCGATTATAAAAAGAATTATCCAATTCCTTAATATATTTCATTAAAAAAAATGGGTGATATAATTAGAATCGATTGAACTGTCCATTTTAAAAAATCGACTGTAAAAAGAAAGGATGTTAAACATGATTAATAGGAAAAAGTAAAAGTAATCGGTTATAAAAAATATTGATAGTAAAAAATAATCGATTGTAAAAATCGATCGAAAACAATAATAATAATAAAAAAAATCAATTTCAAAATGAATAAATTGTAAAAAGAATAATTCCCTATTTGATTAAAAAAAAAATGGATGATGTAATCAGAATCGATTTAAAAAAAGAATCGATTTTGAAATATAGATTGTAAAAAAATCGATTGTAAAAAGAATTTTAAACAGTATTAATAGTAAAAAGTAATCGATTGTAAGAAGTAGTGACAGTAAACAATAATCTATTGAAAAATGAATCTGTACTACATAATCCAAAAATTTTGAAATTAATTATTTGGGCAATCGTTTGACGTACGATTATGTGGTTTGCGGTATCGAATTTTTCTGATTAAGCTCCACAAAATGGTGTATATAAATATCCCGATAATCAAATATTCTTGGTAACAGTAAAAGGTACAAATAAGACAAAAAGGGACCTATTTTGGTTTATTTCCTTAATCGCATTTTTTTTTTTCATTCGCGCGTGTTCCTATTTTTTCTATATCCTTCATATTCTTGTCTCGTTTGTATCTATTGATTAATATTACTTCTACAATCATAAAAATATGAGTAACATAACAACAATAATAGTTCTGTTGTCTTTAACACTCTGATAAGAAATCATGTGGGTATATTATACATATATATCATAATTTGCAGATATGAGTTGTGTAGGTAAATTACATAATCAATTTGATTTAGATAAATAGCGAAAATATAAAAAAAATTGTTTACTCAAAACTGTGAAGTAAATTAAAAGATAAGTAACCAGTCTAGATATTTATGTTTTTTAATTTTCCGGTCTCGTACAATCAATTTTCCCTGGTTAACACTGCTCATTGAATCATATTCTTAATTGTTCAGTAATAAAATTATAACAAAGGGTGATGACATGATTTTTAAACGTACAATTGAATTGCAGCTCAGTATATTTGATATGCTTAAATGCATCGACATATTTTCCTATTAATTAAACCTTGATAAGTGAAATTAAACGTTTTTTTTTATGTGAATCACTATGATTATACTTGTATTGCAAATTAAAATTGTTTTACATACATTGTTAATCATTACAATGGAATTGCATTGCAAAAAATACTATGTGGAAAATGGTGCTTAAAGTCGGTTCAAGATTTATTTTTTTGTTGATATGACGGATTTCAAAGTTAATTAGTAATTTTTGGTTGAAATTATAGTGTTGTCACAGTTGCTATAAACTGTTTGGATGTATCTATTTAGTCAGTATCGATGAAGTTATGCCCTTGAGTATGTCACAGCAATACTTATATTATTCTGCGATGTCAATTTTTTTATACAAAAAAGTCAGAATTTTAGAAAAAGTAAAAATTTTTAGAAACAAACAAAAATCAAAATTTTGAGAATAAATGAAAAAATTTGAAAAGGGTATTTATTTTTTAGAAAACACTCAAGTCAAGTCAAAGTTTTGAGAAAAAAAATCAAAATTTTGTAAATAAATATAAATTTTGAGAAATAAGCTAAAATTTTGAGAAAACTTTAGAAACAAAAATCCAAATTTTGAGAAATAACGAACTGTCAAAGTTTTGAGAAAAAGTCTAAATTTTAAGATTAAATAAAAATTTTGAAAAAAAAATTCAAAATTTTGAGAAACAAATTAAAATTTTGAGAAAGAAGAAATTTTTTTTAGAAAAACGACAAATTTTGAGAATTAATGAAAATTTTAAGAAAAAAGTCAATTAAGTCAAAATTTTGAAAAGCAAAAATCAAAATTTTGAGAAAAAAGTCGAAGGTTTTGAGAAAAAAGTCAAAATTTTAAGAATGACTAAAAATTTTGAATAAAAAAGTCAAAATTTTGCAAGGAGAATTTTTTTTAGAAAAACCCAAAACTTTTAGAGTCAGTTTTAAGAAAAAAACAAAATTTTGTAAATATTTAAAAAAAAAAAGCAAATTTTTGATAAAAAATTCTAAATTTTAATAAACCAAAATTTTGAGAAAAAGTAATAATTTTTAGAAAAAGTCAGTTTTAAGAAAAAATCCAAAATTTTGAGAAGCAAATCAAAATTTTGGGAATAAATAAAAATTTTGAGATAAAAGTCAAAAGTTTTGGGAAAAAAATCAAAATTCTTAGAAAAAATTGTATGTGTCCAACACATGACTTTCCTATCTATTACAGGCTTTTTTCGGTTATTTTGTACAACCTATTGTGGCACCTCTGTAAATATTTAGAAGTTAACTTACACAAGCAGACAGACACAGACCGACACAGACAGACACAGACAGACACAGACAGACACAGACAGACACAGACAGACACAGACAGACACAGACAGACACAGACAGACACAGACAGACACAGACAGACACAGACAGACACAGACAGACACAGACAGACACAGACAGACACAGACAGACACAGACAGACACAGACAGACACAGACAGACACAGACAGACACAGACAGACACAGACAGACACAGACAGACACAGACAGACACAGACAGACACAGACAGACACAGACAGACACAGACAGACACAGACAGACACAGACAGACACAGACAGACACAGACAGACACAGACAGACACAGACAGACACAGACAGACACAGACAGACACAGACAGACACAGACAGACACAGACAGACACAGACAGACACAGACAGACACAGACAGACACAGACAGACACAGACAGACACAGACAGACACAGACAGACACAGACAGACACAGACAGACACATACAGACACAGACAGACACAGACAGACACAGACAGACACAGACAGACACAGACAGACACAGACAGACACAGACAGACACAGACAGACACAGACAGACACAGACAGACACAGACAGACACAGACAGACACAGACAGACACAGACAGACACAGACAGACACAGACAGACACAGACAGACACAGACAGGCGCAGACAGACACAGACGCAAACAGACATTATCGCGAAAATAGTCAAAAGGGACTCAAAGGACCCCCAAAACGTAAAAATCCGTCGAAAACTCGAGGTCGAAAAAAATCATGATTCCCATACTTTCCTTATCTGTATACAGCAATATTTTGAGAAAAAAGTCAAATTTTGGAAAAAAATTCAAGTGTTGAGAAAAATTTAAAAAGTCAGTTTTCAGGAAAAAGCCAAAATTTTAGGAAACAAAAATCAAAATTTTGGAAAAAATAATTTATTTAGAATAACGAAACTTTTTTGAAACAAAAGTCAAAATTGTGAGAATAAATCCAAATTTTTAAGAAATAGCCAAAAGTTTG
This sequence comes from Psylliodes chrysocephalus, assembly GCA_927349885.1. NCBI lineage: Eukaryota > Metazoa > Arthropoda > Insecta > Coleoptera > Chrysomelidae > Psylliodes > Psylliodes chrysocephalus. The sequence continues at coordinate 24,515,513 of OV651827.1, read as the reverse complement.
AGAAACAAAAATCAACTTTTTGGGAGAAAAAAGACAAAAATTTTGAGAACAAAGTGAAATTTTTTAGGAAAGCCAAAATTTTGAGAAATTAGTCAATTTTTTTAGAAAAAAGCTAAAATTTTGATAAAAAAGTCAAAATGTTTAAATAAAAAGTTAACAGTTAAAATTTTGAGAGAAAAAAGTAAAAACTTTGAGAAAAAAGTCAAAATTTTGAGAAAAAGTGATTTTTTTTTGGAAAAAGAAAAAGATAGAAATTAATTGCTGTTAGTACCAAAATAAAGACAAGTCTCGCCACAACTTACAATAATACAAGTCATTTGCATGTCAGAAATACTTCACTAAAACTTAAATAAATCAAATACAATGTATTTTCTTTTCATTACATACCTTTTTACCCCTTTATTACTATATTTCCATTGTCTTATAATAAAACGTGTATAAAGCGAATATTATAAGCATACATCTTTAATTATTTGAGCTAATAATGTACAAAAAAAAAAAACGTAAACAAGTTTGTGTGCCATCAGGCAACCATATTGGATTTTTTATCGGAATGCCTAATCGCGGTTCTTTTTACCAGGTACGATAATCCCCATAAGGCGTTTACGTACCGATGTAACGGTTACGAATCGGTCGTGGGCCCCATCAAAGGCATCTACAACCCAGCGGTGGGTAACAGCAAAGCGCGAGGCCACACGATGCTTTCCGCTGACAGACCGAACTTCGTCACCATTCTGTCTTTAGTTCGCGACGCCGCCGCTAGATTACCGAACGGAGAAGGCACCAGAGCCGAAATCTGCGAATTGTTGAAATCATCTCAATACATATCGAGCACGGCGCCAGATAATGTCTTGCAATCGGTGGTGTCTGGCGCTTTGGACAGGATGCACACGCAATGGGATCCGTGCGTTAAGTACGATCCCAAAAAGAAAATATGGATTTATTTGCATCGGAACAGAACTGAAGAGGATTTCGAAAGAATACATCAACAATATCAGGGTAAGGTTCTAAAAACTGATGGTGTTAGCTGTTTGTTATCGTTTGAACTTTATAGGAATAAACAAATCGAAGAAAACCGCTCACAAGAAAGCCCCTTCGAAGCCCAAACAAAAGCAATCGCCGGAAAAAGCGGTTAAAACGATTAAAAGCGAACCAACAACCACCGCTCCACCTCCCACCCCTATCCAACCTCCTCCGTTACAAGAAACTACGGTAAAAACGATACGCAGAGCCAGCGTTACTCAACCGGCACCTTTACCCGTTCAGACTACAGTCAAAACGACAGTTCAAATTCCCCAAAACCCGCCCACGCCCGCTCAAATTCCAGTTCAGCATCCCGTTCAAATCCCCCCGCCATTACCTAGCTTGATAACCGTATCGGCGCCTCAGAAGGGAACGAGTTTGTTGCTGAGCAACAATTTACCCAAGCAACAAACGCAGGATGCCGCACTGCCCGCCAAGGCTGTGATATCCGACGAACCGCCGCCGCTGGCCGCTGCTTCGAATGTCGGTTTGAAGCAGCAGCTGCAGCATCACAAGGACGACAAGGAGATCGGCAAAAGTTTCCAGACGATCATCCAAAATCGGGTGGCCAGTCCTACTTTGAAAAGCGGTAAGTACAATTATTTAAACTAGCATGAAAAGCCAAATTTCCCGTCGATAATTTCAATAATTTGACAAACGCCATTATAAACAACATTGTTAGTGATAGATTCAAACACCTTTCTGATTTGTATTCGCAAAATCGCAACTTTATTATCTCTAGATCGGTTTATATTTGTATTTAGGCAAGAGTCTCGTCAAAATCCTATCTCCGTCCCAAGGCAAATCTCTGATCATACCAACGACTAACGCGCAACTGATAAAGCAAATCCAAGAACAACAAAGCGCCACCGGTAAACAAATGGGTCAAGTCGTCACCCAACAGCTACTGCAAACGCTAGCCGCGCAGCAGAAGCAAATCCTCGTTCAAAAACACAGTCCCACTGAAGGCGAAATATCCCACGAGAAAATAAAAACGTCAAACAACATGCAACAACAAATTTTGCAGCTACAGAACATCAAAAACGTGACCTTACTGAGAGCATCGCCAACCGGAAACGTCGGTTTGACTCCGTTAACCTCAGTTTCCGGCGATTCCCCCGGAGAACAAACGAATATAGTAACGGTGGCCGTATCTAAATCGGATCAACTGGTCGGTCAACCCGGCGTCCAAATTAAAACTCAAGGAAATCTGACGCAGGCCCAGCAACAACAGATCCTGCAGACCATCAAGCAAAAGATCCTGCCCAACGCCAGCTTGCTGGCCAATCCGCAGCAGATCATTTTGAAGCAGAAGAGCGGGGTCATTAACGTACAGAAGTCCGGCGGTACGCAGATTGTCGGCCATCATCAAAAAATGAATCACGGTAAGTACGACTTGTTTTAATTTATAAATTCACCATCGCGGTAACATATTAATATAATATTTCTTTGAATGGGCGTTAGTGAAAGATATTAAGACGTGATATTGTTCGACTTTGTAAAACACCCAGTAAGTTAGTATTCTGTCAAATTTGCGCTACTACATTGTTTGATTTCTCCATTATTTCTATGTATCCGTTCAGTTGTTACAAACGTGCGACAATCGTAAAATTCTGTGCTTGACGAGCATTTTATTCAGCAGCCCCATATTTTTTACTCTCAATTTAACTGTGGTTATTATTATACTGCGACTTAAAATATCTATTGTGCTCCCTTCTATCGTTATGGCAGCAAGGGAATCGTCTCCATGTCTGTAAGAACCTTTCCAATACTAATTTCCCAACGAAGTGGAGGATTTGAAGAGACTGCAAGTTAAGAAAATTGCTCTTTTCTTTTTGGTATGCTATTAAGTATAGTGCCCTTGGGAACCATGGTTGGTCTGATGTTTAACAGTTAAATTATAATTTTTTACGCTATTAGGATATTATAAGTAAACTAATAATAAACTAAAAGCAAACTAATAGTTAACTAATAATAACAAATTAATAATAGTAAGCTAAACTAATAGTAAACCGATAGAAAACTAATAGTAAATTAACATTTTCTTCAGCAGCCCCATATTTCGTACTCCCAAATTGTACCAGCGAATGTTCTTGTTATTTTGTCGTTTGCTTAAAACCAAATCAAACCGTGGTTATGTTATGTATGGGGTAGTACTACAGTGCGGCCTAAAATATTTATTGTGGCCCATTATGTCGCTTTGGCAGCAAGGGAATAGTCTTGATGCCTATAACAATCCTTCCAATCATATCTTTCCAAAGAAATGTTTGATTTGGATTGGCTTCAAGTTGGAAAAATCACTCTCCTCTATTTGGTGTTCTCCTAAATATAATGTCCTTGGAAACCGTGGTTGGTCTGGTGTTTAGCAATTAACATATAATTTTATAGACTAATAGTAAAATAAAATTAATAGTTGAATAATAGTAAAATAGTAGTAAACTAATAGTTAGATAATAATTAAATAATAGTAAACTAATAATAAACTAATAATAAACTAATAGTAAAATAATACTAAACTAATAGTTAAATAGTAGTAAACTAATAATAAACTAATAGTAAAATAATACTAAACTAATAGTTAAATAGTAGTAAACTAATAGTAAATTAATAGTAAACTAATAATAAACTAATAGTAAACTAATAATAAGTAATATTTAAATAATTGTAAACTAAAAGTTAAATAATAGTTAATAGTAAACTAATAGTAAAATCGTAGTAGAATCGTAAAATGGTAGTAAAATCGTTGTAAACTCGTAGTAAAATCGTTGTAAACTCGTAGTAAAATCTTAGAAAATCGTAGTAAAATCGTAGCAAACTGGTAGTAAAATCGTAGTAGAATCGTAGTAAAATCGTATTAAAATCGTAGTAACATCGTAGTAGAATCATATTAAAATCGTAGTAGAATCGCAAAATCGTAGTAAACGTGCAGTAAAATCGTAGTAAACGTGTAGTAAAATCGTAGTTAAAATGGTAGTAAAATCGTTATAAAATCTTAGTAAAATCGTAGTAGAATCGTAGTAAACTCGTAGTAAAATCGTATCAAAATCGTAGTAGAATCGTATTAAAATCGTAGTAAAATTGTAGTAGAATCGTAAAATTGTAGTAAAATCGTATCAAAATCGTAGTAACATCGTAGTAGAATAGTATTAAAATCGTAGTAGAATTGTAAAATCGTAGTAAATGTGTAGTAAACTCGTAGTTAAAATGGTATTAAAATCGTTGTAAAATCTTAGAAAATCGTAATAAAATCGTAGTAAACTGGTAGTAAAATCGTAGTAGAATCGTAAAATCGTAGTAAAAGTGTAGTAAAATCGTAGTTAAAATGGTGGTAAAATCGTAGTAGAATCGTAGTAAAATCTTAGTAACATCGTAGTAGAATCGTAAAATCGTAGTAAACGTGTAGTAAAATCGTAGTAGAATCGTAGTAAAATCGTAGTAACATCGTAGTAGAATCGTAAAATCGTAGTAAACGTGTAGTAAAATCGTATTAAAATCGTAGTAAAATTGTAGTAGAATCGTAAAATTGTAGTAGAATCGTAAAATTGTAGTAAAATCGTAGTAAACTCGTAGTAAAATCGTAGTAACATCGTAGTAGAATCGTATTAAAATCGTAGTAGAATTGTAAAATCGTAGTAAATGTGTAGGTAAACTCGTAGTTAAAATGGTATTAAAATCGTTGTAAAATCTTAGAAAATCGTAGTAAAATCGTAGTAAACTGGTAGTAGAATCGTATTAAAATCGTAGTAGAATCGTAAAATCGTATCAAAATCGTAGTAAAAACGTATCAAAATCGTAGTAGAATCGTATTAAAATCGTAGTAAAATTGTAGCAGAATCGTAAAATCGTAGTAAACTCGTAGTAAAAATGGTAGTAAAAACTTAGAAAATCGTAGAAACTCGTAGTAAAATCATAGTAAACTCGTATTAAAAACGTAGTAAAAATGGTAGTAAAATCGTTGTAAAATCTTAGTAAAATAGTAGAAAATCCAAAAAAAACTTGAATTAATATACCTATCAAAACGTTAAAAAAAAAACCATAGGGTCGAGTAAAACCACATTTTAAAAGTATTTTTTATGTTTTGCGTCTGTTTTGTTTTTTGACATAACTGGTGTTATGATGACGTATTGTATATTTAAATACTTGATAGCGGTAATGTAAATTAGTTATAAATGAGTAATTTCAATGTATCACATTATTAGAGCGAATAGTTCTAATGAACAACATCAAAAAACATATTTCTGATAAAATAGTGAATTGTTCAAATGTATCATGATTAAAAATTCGTTTTTTTTACTAATTTTTTTGTTATTAAAGCAAATAGTTCAAATGTACTACATTAAAAATTGGATTTTTGATCAACTAATTGTTATTTAATCTAGTAGCCCAAGTGTACCAGTTTTAAAAATGGTAGTTCTAATAAATTATCGGTGAATAGTTCAAATGTACTACAATCAAAAACGTATTTTTGACAAATTATCGGTTATTAAAAGAAATAGTTTGAAATTATTATATAATAATAATAATGTTTATTTGTAGAATGATACTGATAAATAAAAAATTACATATTATACATTAAAATAAAATCATGCTACAAAAAAGAAACAGCAGACAGCAGAGCTGATACAAAGTGCTATCCCTTAAATTATTTTTATAAATTAATATCGCATTGTATACTACTTTATTTAATTAAATATAATTAACTTTAATTAAACACAATTAAACATAACTAAACATAATTAAATATTCTCAAATACCTGTACGTAAGTACTTATTATATTTTTCCCTAAATGTACCTACTGTAAGATGCTTTAGATGCGAATTATATCAAAAACAGTGTTTATGATAAACTAACAGTTTTTAAAGAAAATAGTTCAAATGTACCACATTAAAAATTGGATTTCTGATCTATTACTGTTATTTAATCTAGTAGCTCAAGTGAACCATGTTTAAAAATGGTAGTTCTAATAAATTATCTATGAATAGTTCAAATGTACTACAATCAAAAACGTATTTTTGACAAATTATTGGTTATTAAAGGAAATAGTTCAAAAGTATTACATCAAAAATAGTGTTTATGATAAACTAACAGTTTTTAAAGTAAATAGTTCAAATGTACCATGATCAAAAATCGTATATCATAGAAAATCAATCACAGAAAATCATAGAAAATCATAGAAAATCATAGAAAATCATAGAAAATCATAGAAAATCATAGAAAATCATAGAAAATCATAGAAAATCATAGAAAATCATAGAAAATCATAGAAAATCATAGAAAATCAGAAAATCATAGAAAATCATAGAAAATCATAGAAAATCATAGAAAATCATAGAAAATCATAGAAAATCATAGAAAATCATAGAAAATCATAGAAAATCATAGAAAATCATAGAAAATCATAGAAAATCATAGAAAATCATAGAAAATCATAGAAAATCATAGAAAATCATAGAAAATCATAGAAAATCATAGAAAATCATAGAAAATCATAGAAAATCATAGAAAATCATAGAAAATCATAGAAAATCATAGAAAATCATAGAAAATCATAGAAAATCATAGAAAATCATAGACAATCATAGAAAATCATAAAAAATCATAGAAAATCATAGAAAATCATAGAAAATCATAGAAAATCATAGAAAATTATAGAAAATCATAGAAAATCAATCATAGAAAATGTACTACAATCAAAAACGTATTTTTGATAAATTATTGGTTATTAAAAGAAATAGTTCAAAAGTACTACATCAAAAATAGTGTTTCTGATAAACTAACAGCTTTTAAAGTAAATATGTAGTTAAATAATGGTAAACTAATAATAAACTAATAGTAAAATAATAGTACACTAATAGTTAAATAATGGTAAACTAATAGTTAAATAATAGTAAACTAATAGATAAATAATAGTAAACCAATAATAAACTAATAGTAAAATAATAGTACACTAATAGTTAAATAATAGCAAACTAATAGTTAATTAATAGTAAAGTAATATTTAAATAATAGTAAACTAATAGTTAAACAATAGTAAACTAATAATAAACCAATAGTAAAAAATGAAAGAAAATTAATATTGTGCTATAAATTGTTAATGGGATGAACTAATTTTGTTTTGGTATTGTTTAAAGATGTAAAATCAGTTGGCTCCTCTCAAGGACCCGTCGTAGCCAAAGTTTTGACCAACGCCGCAGGACAGGTCATCTCCGTGGAAAGTTTACTCCCTCAACAGAAACAAACCAGCGTTTTATCGCAAGGTACCTATTTTAAAACGTTTATAACAATTATTTAATTTTTTTTTACAAAAATGACGCATGTTTAAAATAAGTTTTTTTCAAAAACAAAACGAAAAAGGATTATAGAAGTTCTAATAGACTTTGCAGAATGTATATTTGACTTTTGTAGAAAATTTACTATTCGTGCCAGTAAATACAACAAATGGCTATTAATTGTTACAGTTAATTCGATAATTTTTGGACATGCGTTGTTTTAAAAAAAAAATCTTCAATTTTTCGAAAATTTCTTTCTATTTAGGTACCACTTTGCGAGTAGCAGGTTCCAAATCGGGTCAACAGAACCTCATCCACCTGACTGGTACTTCCAAATCCAACACCATCACGCAATTAACAGTAGGATCGCAAAACAACATCCTCACATTAACGACTCAACCGAAATTAGTGGTGGCATCGCAAACCACTACCGTTACATCATCAACAACCAAATCAACTTCGAGATCGATGAACAAAACTCAGACATTAACGAAAGTCAACTCTAAGGGCAACCAACACTTGTTGAACGCGAAATTGGTGCAAAGTTTGGACCATAAATCGATGCAAGCGAAGCTGTTGGTCGGGCAACAGAATCAGTTGAAATTGGCGCAGGGTAAGAATTCGCCGCATTCGAAGAATCTCACTTTGAACGTCGCCGGTAATACGAACACTATACGAATGGTGAACGCGGCTAATTTGAACCTCAGCCACTTGGGTGGTAAACCTATACTGTTGGCTAGTAGTAAAGGGGGCACCATACAGAATATACAAGGACAGAATGTGATTTTGCAGACGCAGAGTGGAGGTGGGGCGCCTTCTTTGGTGTTGCAGAACGCTGTTAAAGGTTCCGGTAATAATATCGGACAGTCGGGATCTAATAATATTAATATTATTAATCAGCAGAATATAGTTTTTAGGTAAGTTTGTTGCATGTTAATACTTTAATGCGACGCTGGGTTAATTTTGAGAAAGAAAAGTCAAAATTTTGAGAAAAAAAAGTTAAAATTTAGGAGAAAAAATTCAAAATTTTGAGAGAAAAAGTAAAAATTTTAAGAAAAAATAAAAAAATTGAAAAAAATAGTAAAATTTTGGGAACAAGTGAACAATTTGAGAAAGGCCAATTTTTTTTTTTAAAGTCGAAATTTTATAAAAAAATAAAAAATTTGGGAAAAGAAAGTTAAAATTTTGAGACAAAAGTCAAATGTTTTTGAAAAAGCCAAAGAGAAAAAAGTAAAAATTTTGAGAAAAAATAAAAATTTTGAAAAAAGAATCAAAATTTTAAGAGAAAAAAGTAAAAAAATATGAGAAAGCTAGTCAAATTTTAAAAAAGGCAAAATTTTGAGAATAAGTGAACATTTTGAGAAAAAAAGTTAAAATTTAGAGGAAAACAAGTCAGTTTTGAGAAAAAAGTCTTAGAAAAAAGCCAAAGAGAAAAAATTTAAAATTTTGAGAAAAGAAAGTTAAAATTTTGAGAGGAAAAAGTCAAAATTATAAGAAAAAGTCAAAAAATTGAGAAAATAGTCAAATTTTAAAAAGGCAAAATTTTAAGAATAAGTTAACATTTTGAGAAAAAAAGTTCAAATTTAGAGGAAAACAAGTCAAAATTTTAAGAAAAGTCTTTAAAAAAAAGACAAAAATAGTTAAAATTTTGAGAATAAATGAATATTTTGAGTGAATAAAGTTAAATTTTTGACAGTCAATTTTAAAAAAACTCGAAATTTAAAAAATTTTGAGAAAAATAGTCAAATATTTAAAAAAAAAACCAAAATTTTGAGAATAAATTTAAATTGTGGGGAAAAGTCAAATGTTTTAGAAAAAAACTCAAATTTTCGAGAAAAAATTCAACATTTTGAAAATAAAAAGTTAAAATTCCTAGATTTAAGTTTAAATTTTGAGAATGGTCAGAGTTAAAAAAAATATTGTCAAATTATGTAAAAAAATAGGTTTATACGAAAATTTAAAAAAAAAATGTCAAAATTTTGGGAGTAAAGTCAAAATTTTGAGAAGAAGTCAAATGTTTTAGAAAAAAGTCAAAATTTTAAAAAAAGAAAGTCATTTTGAGAGAAAAAGGTCATAATTTAAAAAAATATTAAAATTTTGAGAAAAATAGTCAATTTTAAAAAAGGTATTTTTTTGAGAATAAGAGGACATTTAAAAAAGTAGAAATATTATTTAGAAAAACCAAAATTTTGAGAATAAATTAAAATTTTGGGGAAAAAGCTCAAAATTTTGAGAAAAAATTCAACATTTTGAAAATAAAAAGTCAAAATTCCTAGATTTAAGTTAAAATTTTGACAATGGTGAAATTTAAAAAAAATTGTTAAATTATTTAAAAAAAAAAAAAAATAGGTTTGATAAAAATTGTTAATAAAAATGTCAAAATATTGGGAGTAAAGTCAAAATTTTGAGAAAAAAGTCAAAATTTTGAGAAAAATTCGAATGTTTTGGAATAAATCCAAAATTTTAAGAAAAATAGTCAAATTTTAAAAAAGGAAATATTTTGGGAATAAGAGAACATTTAAAAAAGTAGAAATATTATTTAGAAAAATCCAAAATTTTGAGAATAAATTAAAATTTTGGGAAAAAAGTCAAATATTTTAGAAAAAAACTCAAATCTTTGAGAAAAAATTCAACATTTTGAAAATAAAAAATTCCTAGAATTAAAAAAATGGTCAAATTAGACAAAAAATGTCAAAATTTTGGGAGTAAAGTCAAAATTTTGAGAAAAAAGTCAAAAATTTAAGTAAAAATTTTAGGACACAAAAGTAAAAAGTATTTTATTTTTACTTTTTTAAAATGTTTTTATGTGATGGTGACTTATTGATGATAAAGGTAAAACAATTCGAAAAAAGGCAAAATTTTGAAAATAAGTAAAATTATGGGTTAAATCAGTTTTGTAAAAAATATATTTAAACAAAAAATTGCAAATAAAGTTGTCAAAATTTTGAGAAAAAAGTCAAAATATGAGAAGTCGCAATTAAAAAAGATGCCAAAATTTTGCAAGAAAAATGTTTAGACAAAAATTAGTAAAAAAATGTAAAAATTTTAAGCATAAAGAGAAAGTATAGAAAAAAAATCAAAATTTTAGGAAAAATAAAGCAAAAGTTTATGAAAAAGTTAATTTCTATTTTTCTAATATTTATTTTTTTCTTAAAATGTCACGTCATTAATATGACATCGTAATTTATTGAATTATATCAACTCATATTAATAATAATTGTTGATACTTTATTATGACGGTATTGTATTTGATAAAAAGAAAACATCTCAAGAAAAAATTTAAAAATAAAATGTTTGAAAGGAAAAGATGTCAGAATTTTAAGAAAATAAAAAAAATTAAAATAAAGTAAAAAATTTGAAAAAAGTAAGTTTAAAAACAAAGAATTTTGAGAAAAAAAAAACTCGAATTGTGAGAAAATTTTGAAATATACGAAAATTTGACCGATTTAATTGAAATTTTCTTCAAATTAATATACATTCAATAATTTACTAAGCTGTATAATACCAATCTTCACTAATCACTCACTTCGTGTTTCGTTTTCCAGTCCGCAAATGAAAGTACAATCGCCGCAACAAGTGATGTTCACGTCTAAAGGCGGCCAGGCCACCCACCAATCGATATCTCAGGGACAAATCATGATCGGAGGACACCCGGTGCGTTTGCACACCAGCAACGCGACCAGCACGCAACGGGTGGTGCTGGCCTCGCAAGGACAAGGCGGACAAATAGTGGCGCAGCAAATTCTCCTACCCGCAGGGTTTCAAGGCACTGCCATTAATATTAAGGCGTTACAGGGTGTCAAGGTGATACCCATTGCTCAAGCGACTGGTCAAGGCAAAGGTGAGTTTGTTATTCAGTGTACTTGATATTTTATCTATTTGTTATAGTTTTTTAAGCTCAATTGATTTTGGGAGTGGGTCAGGTTATTAAATAACTCGGAATTACCTTGAAAAAGAAGTTGGGCACCACTATATTTAAAACTTACTATACTTGACTTTAGATTAGTGATAAAAATATAGAAAATCACTAACCATTGACAAATTATATTTAAACCAAGTTTTAGATAAGGTAGTAACAAATTCTAATTCACAGATATTTACTTAATTCAAATTTAGATGATTTATTTAAAAAAAAAAACACTTATTTGTTGTTAACAGGAGGTATTAATATAAGGAGTGATTTTCATGGAATTCTAGGCCTTTAAAGGGATTCGGGATCCTTATTCTTAATTCTGGACTTGAACAATATTGTGTCGATCTTTTCTAGGTGAACCAAACCTCGGTCTTCATATTGCACCAAACTCTTAGGCATAAAAACCATAAAACTTCTAGAGATAAATCCAAATAAACTGTCAAGATATAAATCTCCATGAACTTCTTGGTATAGATCCAAATAAATCGTTTAAATACAAATCTCCATAAACCGTCTAGATATAGCCAATGCTAAAAAGAAAAGGTTAAAATGTTAAGAGAGGAAATTGGAACAGGATTTATATAAAATGCTTTTAACCAATAAATGAACAACTTAAAACTATTAAGCGAATAATTTCACAGGGACTAAAATTAATATGAAAAGGAAAAATGTAAATGTCATTTTTTTTTAATAATAGAGCTGAGACATCGAGTATCGCTACTGTTCAATAATTTTCTTAGGACATTTTATTACATATCTGAAAACAGAAAATCAAAGTATGTGCTGAAAATGCACTCTTTCGTCGTCTTCTTATTCTTCAAATAGAATATAATAAAAACTTAGAGATTTCATAACTGCGAGTACATTTTTGTCCAAATTAATATTTCTATCACTCAGATAAGTATTTCCGATTCTCGTTTATACTTATCGATCATTTTTTGATTTTAGGGCTGCAAAGTCGCCAAGTGTTGGCCCACGTCGTGACGCCGAACGCTGTAAAGGCGACCAATCAAACGGCTGCTATGTCAGAAAAGATAACGGAAGTGACGCTGCCGTCCCAAGACGGCGAGTGATGTTAGCATACTAATTTAAATTTGTACATATTGTTGATAACTAAATTATTATTGTAGATTTAGATTAGTAAAAAGTGAGTAGAATGACAGCAGTTGTACATTATTTGATAGTGTTTCATCGGAAGAAATGTATATATTATAAAAAATAATTGATAATGATGTGTAAATATGAATTTTAAGTCTTTTTTTATTACGTTATTTATATGTATGAATTAACAAAGTGAACTTTTTATATATAAAAAAAATGAATTTTTGAATTGTATTTTTGTGTATCCCTTAAAATTGCTTTTAATCAACCCTTCAACTCGACTTGATTTTACTATAATCGGGATAGGCGTAGCAGCTAGAGCTGTGGCAAAACGTATGTATTCGTTACTCAGTAACGGGTAGTCGGTCAGATACGAAATACGAATTCGTTACTGTAGTTTAAATTTCGTTACTCGCATCCGCATCGTCGCATAACGCACAATAATACTTGAGAATACATACCGCCACGGTTCGGTGATGGCCCGATGGGCGATGCGAAATGCGAGTGTGGCCTTGATGCGAATCGACTATCGAACCGTACGTCGACTGGGACTCGGAGAGTTCCCAACGTACTTTTGTTTGTATTTATTTATTTCAGTTTTAAAGAATAGTATAATAGTTGTTTTTCTGTTGCGTATTGCAAGAATATAATATGTTTTTGTTTATTAAAGTTATGATTTTATAGAGTATTATTATTGTTTCTACTAGTGTGTTAGAAAAATATATATGTTTCTGTTCAACCTGTCTGACGATATTTTATTTTGCAAAACTTCACATCAGTTCTCATTGCTCATGCTCAGACTTTGTTACTAATTACAAATTCGCTATGTATTTATTTAACCAACGATTCGATATCTAATTTCATCCACACCCTATGTTAGACAGTACCAAAACCTAACAACCGAAGCAATGCGTACGTACGATTAGTTACCGACACCAATTCCGCATCCGCATAGACGTGTATGAGGTCCACACGATGCGTGTTCTGTAGATTCGTATCACAGTAACGAAAGTAACGAGTAACGAATATTTTTATACGGGTAGTCAGATCCGAAGTAACGAATACATACGGGTATTGATTTTCTCGTTACTTTTACAGCTCTAGTAGCAGCACTACATAAATAAATTATTAAATACATATAAATCATGTATTAATTCTGCAATATCAAAAAAATCCAGAAATAATAGTTTATCGTTCAATCGTCTCTTTTAAAGTAGTTCATAACTTCGCCTAGAGATGTTTCTGTATTATGACAGTCCATAATATACAGTTTAGAGGCATTAATAACGTATCGTTAGCGGAGATCTTACTTAGATTTGCTAAAATTCACTATTATTTCCTTCCCGTGATATAAGCGAACTTTAAATTTACAATGAAGGATGCATTTAACTTTATAAGTTCATTGATATGACCACAGAACGATATGACATCAAAACTAAATGCTATCTTAATTATTACTACAAAACACCGAATTTTTATAAGAACAAGGCCATAAATATTTAAAAAAAGAAGAAAATTTGACAGTGAATCAGTGCTGCCAATAGCCGTGTATTTAAGATTAAATAACAGAACTGAAATATTGACGGAGATTAAAATGACATTGTTAATGTAAAAATGTCATTTTAAACTTCGTTTAACACAACGGTGGAATCGGTAATCGGACTAAACCGAACGCTAAAAGGCTCGTTTGGATTAAAAAGTATTAAAAGAACGTGGCAGACCGAACGCAATAGATTCTTTCGTTCGTCCCATTGGTGTAGGAATGAACTACACCAACGTACACTAAACCTTTCGTTTGGCCCGGTGTAAAACCCACTATACCTTCCTGTCGGCGATGTGGTGTCCACTGGTGGATATTTTTTCCACCAACTATTTAGCAGGAGTGAATTACACTCGTCCATGTGTATAAGGAGGAAGTAAATTAGGGTAAATAAGGTGGTGTAACTGGTGTAATTTACACTGGTGGACACTACACCAATAGCGAACGAAAGAACCTAATGTATGTGAGTTCGGTCTGCCAAGTTCCTTTAACTCCTTTAACACTTTTAACTCCAAACGACCCTTTTAGCGTTCGGTTTAGTCCGATTAGTGACAGTTTAACACGCTTAAATGTCATTTAAAAGCACTCTAAAATTTGTCCCGCTCCAGCCCCTGACTATCCGAACTCGCCTAATGTGAGATTGTTATTTGGCAGTTTTGGCACTTGACATGTGTCATGTCATGTGGCAAATGGCAAGTAAAACAGACGTGTCCTGAAAAAAGTAAAAGTACAAAAGTTATAAAATTAAACAGACTGAAAATAATTTGAACAACAAGGCATGACAAAAACGAAAATATATTACCGCAATTCTAAATAACATAAAGTGAAAAATCAAGTGTTCGAAAAACTGTAATAATGGTGTTTTTTAAAATTACATTTATAGTGACTTAATTAAATTCGTAGTGCTCTTTCAATAATGCAATGCTTCCTAGACGACGCCGTACTGGCTCCGAAACCGAGCACCAAGTTGTAATTGGCAACGAAAGTTATTGGCCTCAGAATCAACCGAAAACTTTAAATCAATTAAACTCAGCCTACCCCAATAATGTAACAGCTGATTATTATTTAGAAGACTACGTTGAAGATTACGTTGAACCAGAATTAGTCATGACTGCGAGGGATAGGACTAGTGAATTTGTAAATACAATACAGACTTTACAAGGGAGGAACATTGCTAGAGCTGTAGCAGCCAGAGATCCAAAAAAATCTAAAGTTATACAGAGCCACTCTGAGTTTATGTTAATTGCTAGGAATGTGGGGAAAAATATTGCTAGCACTTATGCAAAACTTGAAAAATTAACATTGTGTAAGTGTTTTTATTATGTACACTACTATGTCATTCTTGTCAACTTGTCAGTAGACCAGACTGAGTTGTTTTAACAGTTTTTGGTCTCCATAATTATATTTTGACAAGAAAAGCTGTTAGGCATCCAATTATTGTCACAATATTTATGTATTATTTACTAATCTAACTAATAAAACTTCCTTTTTTATTTGCATAGGTCTTTATGACATATTTCTATGTTCTAATAGCAAATTTTTATTTTCTCATAGAAATTTTAGATAATTTAATAAGAGTTTAGACAATATAAAGGGAATTCTCATAGAATTTCTCCTGTGTTTTCAGTGGCCAAAAGAAAATCCTTGTTTGATGACAGGACAGCCGAAATCCAGGAATTGACTTATATAATAAAAGGTGACCTTAGTAGTTTGAATCAACAAATAGCCCAATTGCAAGATGTGTCTAAAAGGCAACGTCTGAACACAACTGGAAAGCATTTACAATCCCATTCTAGTAGTGTCGTGTTGGCTCTGCAGTCCAAGCTGGCCAGCATGTCTACTGACTTCAAGCAGGTCTTGGAGGTGAGGACGGAGAATTTGAGGCATCAGAAGAATAGGAGGGACCAATTTTCTCAAGGAGGGATGCCGCCGCCTAATGTTTCTCAAGCATCACAAGGTATAATAGTTTTTACATCATAAAATTATCTTAAAATCATGTAAAATCATAAAATTGTATAAAATCAATTAGAATTGTATATAATCTTATAAAGTCCTATAAAATTGTATAAATTCATATAAAATAAATCATAGAAATTCATAGAAATTTATAGAAATTCATAGAAATTCATAGAAATTCATAAGAAATCTTAAAAAATCATAAAAAATCACAGAAAATCATACAAAATCATAATCATAGTAATTCATAGAAATTCATAGAAATTCATAGAAATTCATAGAAATTCATAGAAATTCATAGAAATTCATAGAAATTCATAGAAATTCATAGAAATTCATAGAAATTCATAGAAATTCATAGAAATTCATAGAAATTCATAGAAATTCATAGAAATTCATAGAAAATCATACAAAATCATAGAAAATTTTAGAAAATCATAGAAAATAAATCATAGAATATCATAAAAAAATCTTAGAAAATTAAAGAAAATCATAGAAAATCCCACAAAGTTCATCAGTAATTAGTAACTGTATTTTTTAACCTATTAGAATAAGTTAAATTAATATACCTATCAAAACGTCAAAAAAAAATTGCTATAGGGTCGAGTAAAACCACATTTTAAAAGTATTTTTCATGTTTTGCATCTGTTTTGTTTTTTGACATAACTGGTGTTATGATGATGTATTGTATATTTAAATACTTGATAGTGGTAATGTAAATTATGAGTAATTTCAATGTATCACATTATTAGAGTGAATAGTTCAAATGAACAACGTCAAAAAACATATTTTTGATAAAATAGTGAATAGTTCAAATGTATCATGATTAAAACTTCGTTTTCTTGCTAATTATTTTGTTATTAAAGCAAATAGTTCAAATGTACCACATTAAAAATTGGATTTCTGATCAATTACTGTTATTTAATCTAGTAGCTCAAGTGTACCATGTTTAAAAATGGTAGTTCTAATAAATTATCGGTGAATAGTTCAAATGTACTGCAATCAAAAACGCATTTTTGAAATCAGTTATTAAAAGGAATATTTCAAAAGTATTACATCAAAAATAGTGTTTCTGATGAACTAACAGTTTTTAAAGTAAATAGTTCAAATGTACCGTGATCAAAAATCGTATATCATAGAAAATCATTCATAGAAAATCATAGAATATCGTAGAAAATCATAGAAAATCATAAAAAATCATAAAAAATCATAGAAATTCATAGAAAATTATAAATAATCATAGAAAATCATAGAAAATCATAAAAAATCATAGAAAATCATAGAATATCATAGAAAATCATAAAAAATCATAGAAATTCATAGAAAATTATAAATAATCATAGATGATAATCATAGATAATCATAGATAATCATAGATAATCATAGATAATCATAGATAATCATAGATAATCATAGATAATCATAGATAATCATAGATAATCATAGATAATCATAGATAATCATAGATAATCATAGATAATCATAGATAATCATAGATAATCATAGATAATCATAGATAATCATAGATAATCATAGATAATCATAGATAATCATAGATAATCATAGATAATCATAGATAATCATAGATAATCATAATCATAGAAAATTATAGAAAATTATAGAAAATTATAGAAAATTATAGAAAATTATAGAAAATTATAGAAAATTATAGAAAATTATAGAAAATTATAGAAAATTATAGAAAATTATAGAAAATCTTGGAAAATCCTACAAAATTACTTAATCAGTAACTGTATTTTTTAATCTTTTAGAATAAGTTGAATTAATATACCTATCAAAACGTTGAACAAAAATTGCCACATTTTAAAAGTATTTTTCATGTTTTGCATCTGTTTTGTTTTTTGACATAACTGGTGTTATGATGACGTATTGTATATTTAAATACTTGATAGTGGTAATGTAAATTAGTTATAAATGAGTAATTTCAATGTATCACATTATTAGAGCGAATAGTTCAAATAAACAACGTCAGAAAACATATTTTTTGTTATTAAAGCAAATAGTTCAAATGTACCACATTAAAAATTGGATTTCTGATCAATTAACTGTTATTTAATCTAGTAGCTCAAGTGTACCATGTTTAAAAATGGTAGTTCTAACAAATTATCGGTGAATAGTTCAAATGTACTACAATCAAAAACGTATTTTTGACAAATTATCGGTTATTAAAGGGAATAGTTCAAAAGTATTACATCAAAAATAGTGTTTATGATAAACTAACAGTTTTTAAACTAAATAGTTCAAATGTAACACATTAAAAATTGGATTTCATATTCATTGGATTTCATATTCATTTGATATTCATCATAATTTTGTGCTAATTGTTGGTTGGAATTTTTTTTTATCGCAAGATTCATAAACTAGACACTTCAAGCTTCAAATTGCTTTTTTTTTTTTATTCACGTACGTCCATTTTTACCAAAGATACAGCCACTCGAAAAATCAAAAAAAATTGAGATTTTTTTGATCCCTTAATATTTTTCACTAGTGTAGTTCAAATGTACCATGATCAAAAATCGTATATCTTATAAGTTACCAATTATTAGAGTTAATACTTTAATGCATCATGTCAAAAATTGTGTTTTTGATACTTTAACATAGTTCCAATGTACTACTGTTGAACATCAGTTATTTTATTTGGTTTTTATAATATGAAAGAAAAATAGAGATCTTCATTAATTTTAAAATAAATTCTAAAAATATTGCCTTGTTCTCTTTAGCATCGTCAATGTTTTTTATTTTTTTTTTTAGGGAGCCTGTTACTGCAAGAAGACGATCAAGTTAGCATTAATCTAGAAAGCACCGCGTTGATACCGAAAGGGCAAAGTCAAATGCAGGCCGCTTTGATGTACGACCACACCGACAACTATCTGCAAAGCCGCGCGGAAACGATGCAAAACATCGAATCGACGATCGTAGAACTAGGCGGCATTTTCCAACAATTGGCCCACATGGTGAAAGAACAAGAGGAAATGGTCGAACGAATCGACAGCAACGTCGAGCACGCCGAATTGAACATCGAAGCGGCGCACGCGCAGATTGTTAAATATTTCAAAAGCGTCTCGTCGAACAGGTGGCTGATGATCAAAGTTTTCGGCGTTCTGATTGTTTTCTTTATATTTTTTGTTGTATTTTTGGCATAGATAAATATTTTAAATACTATATATATTGTAAGTTTTGTATAAAGTAATATATTTCACTTATATACTTTTGTGGGACTCATTTTGAGCTGTTGGAATATTTTTTTCAATTGAGTATTAATACGGTTTCGAATTTTATTTATTGCAGACGTGAAATGGAAGATCAAACCTTTAGTTGTGCTTTGTTTATGTTGAAGGAAATGATGTGGTATTGGCGTCAGTTACAGGTTGCCCTTTGGTAAATTTTAATTCAAATCCGGAACCGGAGATTGATTGCCAAACTCTGGAGACTCTAGGTCAAAATTACATTGTTAGCAACCTTAAGATAATGACTATAATCAAAAATAAATAACTTAATTATTTTTGGCTTGTGATCGTTCTACTTATAATATCTCTAAAATGAATATTTAGTTATCACTGAGTTGTCTGTAAGGCCAGAAAATAGGATTTTCATATAAAATTTGGGGGAATTTTAACAGAAATAAGTGGTTTGTATAGTTAAATTTGTATTTAAAAGCTCTACAAACTGGTTTTTACTAATTCATGCTAGGTTGTCTGCAAGGCAAGATAATAGGATTTTCAGATTGAATTTTATGAGAAATTGAGAAAAACGTTTGTGATAAATAATTATTAAATAAATATTATTAGGTTATTGCATTCTTCTATACTTTTGACATTTCCTTGGCCTCTTTCTAAAATAGATTTTAGTAATATTCTTTTTTATTTCTTATTGCGGTCGACCTTTATCTAATGTGATTACAAAGTCTAAAAAAACCTTAGCCAAATTATCGATTTAAACAGGCCAGTGTTTATGGCCAATTTTCTTAAAGAAAGAGGCCAAAGATATTCCATTGGTATAGAAGAAGACTTGACATTTGACAGATTTATTTAAATTTCTCTAATTTCCCTTATAAATTGTTATTTATTTAATACATGGTTGGAAACCTATATAAATAAATATACTATCAGTTTCGTAGGTTTGTAACAATTTAAACTATGTAATTTGTGTTGTCAAATAAGTTTGCCGGCGTACGCTTAGTATGCACCGTTTAGATCTCAAAAAAATACTCGGTTCCCATTTAAAAGAAATAGTTTAAAAGCCGAGACCCATTTCTCAAAAATAAACGAAGATAAAGAGAAATACAAACTAGCCAGACATTTTAAATTATTTACTTTAATGCTGTGCTTACTTTCATTATTTATACATGTCTACCTCGCATTCCTGTTATCCTAATACAAATTCTATATTATTAAAATTAGTTAAAAATTCGATTTAATATTTTTGGCGCCTTTTTCAAAATACCTCCCATACCTACTCGCTCTTCTGTTATCCTGATACAAAGTTCCAAATTCGAAAAGGTCTAATTTGTTAATAAAATTTTGGTATTAGGATAACAGAAAAGCGACAAGGTATTTGACATATTTTTAAATGCGAATAACTACTAAACGGCTTAAGATAGAGACAAGCGCCATAGAGCATTTTAAATTATCCGTCCGACTCTACCTTCATGTGAATTTAAGGAGTAATTCGATCATTATTAACTGAGGAATTAAGAAAAAATAAGTTAACCCTTATAGATAGGGAGCAACTGAGTTCGTCCCTTATTTTCTTGGGCTCTCCTTTATATGTACCCCAATTTTCATCAACATCGGAGACAAAAAAATTTTTTGTCAAAAAATAATGAAGGCTATACCCTTTCGATTTTTTTGAAAAAATGAAAAGCATTTAAAATCTGCATACGCATAGAATGTCACATTTAGAGCTCAAAAATACACTCAGTTTTTTTCTAACAGCAATAATAAAAAAGTTGTGGCTCATTTTGCAAAAAGTATCGTAGATAGAGAGAAGCAGACACCTGCCAGACATTTTAAATGAAATACTGTACCTGTGTGCCAAATTTCGTAAAGATATGAGCAAAAATAAAAAGTTTCGATATCTCCTCGCTTTTCTATTATCCTGATACAAAGTCCGAATTCGATAAGGATAGCAGAAACGCGACAAGGTATTTGGCGTATTTTTAAATGCGAATAACTACTAAACGGCTTAAGATAGAGACAAGCGCTATAGAGCATTTTAAACTATCCGTCCGGCTCTACCTTCATGTGAATTTATGGAGTAATTCGATCATTATCAACTGAGGAATTAAGAAAAAATAAGTTAACCCTTATAGATAGGGAGCAACTGAGTTCGCCCCTTAATTGGTCGTGCTCTCCTTTACATGTACCCCAATTTTCATCAACATCGGAGACAAAAAAATTTTTTATCAAAAAATAATGAAGGCTATACCCTTTCGATTATTTTGAAAAAATAAAAAGCGTTTAAAATCTGCATACGCATAGAATGTCACATTTAGAGCTCAAAAATACACTCAGTTTTTTTCTAACAGCAATAATAAAAAAGTTGTGGCTCATTTTGCAAAAAGTATCGTAGATAGAGAGAAGCAGACACCTGCCAGACATTTTAAATGAAATACTGTACCTGTGTGCCAAATTTCGTAAAGATATGAGCAAAAATAAAAAGTTTCGATATCTCCTCGCTTTTCTATTATCCTGATACAAAGTCCGAATTCGATAAGGATAGCAGAAACGCGACAAGGTATTTGGCGTATTTTTAAATGCGAATAACTACTAAACGGCTTAAGATAGAGACAAGCGCCATAGAGCATTTTAAATTATCCGTCCGACTCTACCTTCATGTGAATTTATGGAGTAATTCGATCATTATTAACTGAGGAATTAAGAAAAAAAAGTTAACCCTTATAGATAGGGAGCAACTGAGTTCGCCCCTTAATTGCACATGCTCTCCTTTACATGTACCCCAATTTTCATCAACATCGGAGACAAAAAATTTTTTTATCAAAAAATAATGAAGGCTATACCCTTTCGATTATTTTGAAAAAATAAAAAGCGTTTAAAATCTGTATACGCATAGAATGTCACATCTAGAGCTCAAAAATATACTCAGTTTTTTTCTAACTGCAATATTTAAATAGTTGTGGCTCATTTAGCAAAAAGTACTGAAGATAGAGAGCAGCAAACACATGCCAGACATTTTAAACTAAATACTGTAACGTTGTGCCAAATTTCATAAATATCTAAGCAAAAATAAAAATTTTCCATATCTCCTCGCTTTTCTGTTATCCTGATATAAAATCTGGCATTAAAATTGGTTAAAATTCCAAACATAATAATTTTCCTGCCTTAAAAAAAAACTATATCTGGTTGCTCTGTTATTATTGATACAAAATCTGGTAGATAAATTATAACGTGAACTCAGTTGCATTCTATCTATATGATTTCAATTATTTCTTGAATTTCCTCATTTAATATTTGTTAAAACTGAATCATTTTTATTTTGTAAGATTCAGTATGTATTTTGTTAACTTGATTGTAGTTTTACTGTTTCTAGTTCCATTCCATATTTGGATCATTTTTGAAAATATATTTGGACGATTAGTTCATCTTGTATTTTACACTATTATTCTTTAAATTCAAACAAAGATCTATAGAACAAATATAAAACAGGCAACACAGAATACACCTGTTAGTAATAATGGTTGCCTGTAATCATGAACGCCATCTGTTGAAAAATAGCTAAAACAATATAGTTTCCTTTAATTTTGTATTTGCCAATAGATGGCTGAGTGTATAGTTTCAGCATTTGCTAATAGATGGCTTTTGTGAAAATTTTCATCCATTTCTTATCCATTTTCATAAAAATTAAAGTTATTTTAGAAAATAAAACAAAAAAATCGAATGAGATGTTTATTTATGACAAATACATAATTTAAAATATAAAAGATTAATTACAATTTTACATTTTACAAAACACAGCTATTATTTTAAATATTCGCTTTTGTTTGTTAGGCAACCATTATTACAGATTAACGTATTCTGTGTTGCCTTCTAAGTGCAAGACTATGTTATGTTGGGAATGGGGTGTTAATACACTGCGACCTAAAAGATCTATTGTTTCCCCTTCTGTCGCTAATGCACCAAGGAAATGTCTCAATACCCATAACGACCCTTCCAATCCTATCTTCTCAAGGAAGTTAGGTAAATCTTTCTCTTCTATTTGATATCCTCCTAGATATAGTGCCCTTGGATTCTGGAGTGCTACACATTCAGTTAGGATGTGTGAATGGAGGTTTCGTTCTCCTCCTCACAGAATCTGCACTGACTATCTCTACTACTCTCAGTTTACTTAGGTGTCCTTTTAAGCGGTAATGATCCCTGTTAAAATACGTAGCCTGTCCACTTTAACCGATTTCTGCTGCATATGTGTTTGGCTACTACAGCGGCCTCTCTTGGGGGCCTGCTTACCTTAGTTGTGTCCCTTATTAGCAAAGGTGTGAGTTTCAAGAGGCGAGCTCTTTCCTCCTCTCTCTGTGAAGCTTTGGTTTCTTTAATGCCATAACTGTATCAACTCTCCCATTTGCCAGGGCCCTGTGCAGTCTAGCTACCGCAGGTAGAGTTTAAACTAATAGAACAGGTATTTTTTTATGATCTGGGCATTGTATTCTGTGTACGCAGATTTTTTGAATTTTTATTTTGCCAAAAATGAGCATTTGCACCATTTTTGACATGGTACATTTGAACTATTCACTGAAATAACCAACAATTTACAAATTAATTCCATTTGAGTGCTCGTCTCTTCCATTCTAGAATCTGTAGAAACATTAGGTATATTTATTCAGTCAGAAGATGCAGGTGTTAAGATAAAAGAAAACAAACCATCAATGTTCAGCTTTTTTAATGAAAATTATATTAAAGGAATATAACAAAATTTCATCCAAGATACATATCAATTTCCTCGTTATTATTGTACAATATATACGGAAGGCAAATAAAAACAAAAAAAAATAGGTAAATGGTATAGTAAAAAAAACCGCCAAAAATTTATAATACAATACAAGAAAAAAAAACGAGTGTATTTAATTCAGATTTGTGCTGTAAACGGACCGTATTAATAATAACGCGAAATTACAACGTTCAACATTCAATTAACGTGTTAAAATTAGTTATAATTTCCCATTACTAGCGATACAGCCGTGTAATCAGATTGTCGATCTAAATTATAAAAGCTAATAAAGGATAAATATTTATTTACTTATAAATTAAACTCGTCGTTTTTTGGCAAGGTGCATCCTTCAATTGACTAAATATTGCAGCGATGATACGTTAACTCCTAAATAAAATACGCACAGCGAGTGTGATCGTAATTTCCTCGTTTTCTACAAACTTTTTTTCGATACGAACAGTTTTAGAGCATCAACTATGCTTTCACACAAATTTTAGACAGTTTAGGTGTCTTTATTTAATCCATTTAGATCCTAAACAGTCATTTAATCAAATAGCAAAAATTCTTTTTATTAAAATGTCACACTGGACAGTGTGACTTATTAAATATTGCAGTAAGCCACATTTTTTATTAAAACTTTAGGAATGTCTTAGTTAGTGTGACTTATTAAACATGTCTGTAGCAGCGATTTTAAAATATTAACTATCACACAACCTTCAAACGTTTTTCATTATGTCACAGTATTTATTTTTTCCAAATAAAGTGTAAAATACGTTCATTATTGTGACTTATTAAATATTTATGTACATTAGACTTTTAAATTAAATTCTTCATAACAAATGTTACAGTTGTGCAGTGTTCTCATTAAAATTGTTTCTGTAAGTCACTTTATATAAAAATAGGAACAAATGTTACACTAGGAATGCTCGTTTAATTAGTGTGACATTAAATATCACACAAACTTTTTATTATCCCAGTAAAGAAAAGTCTTTGGAACAAATTTTGATCTTTCACTAGT
This sequence comes from Psylliodes chrysocephalus, assembly GCA_927349885.1. Taxonomy (NCBI): domain Eukaryota; kingdom Metazoa; phylum Arthropoda; class Insecta; order Coleoptera; family Chrysomelidae; genus Psylliodes; species Psylliodes chrysocephalus. The sequence goes on along the minus strand of OV651827.1, from coordinate 24,490,730 downwards.
GAATTATTAAATGTTTCTGTACATTAGACAGCAGGCATTAATTTCGTCAGAATAATTGTCACACATAAAGGGTTTTTAATTAGTGTGACTCATTAAATGTTTGTATAAGCCACATTTTTTACTAAAACGTAAGGAAAATACTTTTTTTATTAGTGAAAGTTAATTAAATGTTTCTGTATACATTTGAATTTGGAATAAGTGTCATACTTGCTTATAATTAGTGTAAATTATTATTGTTCCTAGTATAAGCCATTTTTTATTAAATAAATAGAATAAATTAGTGTGACTTATTAATTGTAGCTGAGATTAAGATGTTAAATTCCTCAAATTTAAAACGTTTTTAATTATTATCCATCAAGTTATACTTCTGAATACATTTTTTGGAATAAATGTCACATTTAAATAGTTTTTCATTAGTGTGCATTATTAAACATCCTTGAAACAAGACTCAGAATAAATACTTTAAAGCAAAGGTTACAGTTCATTTGTGCAACTTATTTTTTCATTAGTTTGTGTATTTAAATGATTTTCTATGGCTGTAATACAAAATTAAACTTTCTCAACTAATGTTGATTACATTATTTTTCATTAGTGAGAATTTAAATGCTCTTGCAGCAAGAATTCAGGGTAAATCCTTTGGAACTGCAGCTGCAAAGTTTCTGTAATCAATTTTTCTAATACAACTTTAGGCACAAATGTAACACTTTAACAGTGTGTGTTGTAAGCCTCATTATTTTATTGAACCGTTTGGAACAATGCCACATTTAAATGTTCTATCATTAGTGTGAATTATAAAATATTGTTTTAAAGCAGTTTTTGACTGATATTTTCCTTTCTTTACATTATACTTCACATTAAATTCTGTGTCATTAAAGAAATTATTACATGTTTGCAGCAAAACTCAAGATAACTCCTTTGGAAGAGTTTACAGTTAGTTACATTTTTTTATTAAAACGTTAGGCACAAATGTAACGTTAGTGTGAGATATTAAAATCTGTTTTAAGGCGGTTTTTTGACGGTTTTAAATTATTCTTTGCTTGGAATTTCTGTTTATAATACAGTATGTACAAATGCGGAAGTAATTATTGTTTTGCTGGTTAAAGGTAGTGTAAAGAAAACGGGAGGAAATTTTTCGTTCACCGCTGCATTTTTATGCAAACCAACAATTCGAGGATTCGCGAAATACTGACTACAAGGCAGAACGATTAAAAACGAGAAGCGGTAAAAGCGGTTAAGTCCCGATTATTATTTTCCGACGTACCATCGCTGCAAACCACCGGACGCGACGTTGCCAAAACCGAACGATCGGACCACTCCTTTGAGGTTATTTATGTTTCACGGTTAAACATAATAAGTGAAAAATTCGTACTTTGACTTATAAGTTAAATAAAAAAATACATAACAGAACGATAGATAACTTAATATCATGCATACCGGGGAGAGGGTCGGGGGGGGACACTAACCAAAAATGTTGAATTTGACGTTCCCCATTAGTTATGCATGCCTGTTAGTAGCGGCGGTGGGCCGGGGACCGCTGGAGCTTCTGTTCTGGTTTTGTCGGGGGCGGTTGTAGCCGTTGTTTTGGTAGTATGATTGGTTGGCGGCGGCGGGCCGGGGCGGGCCTCTGTTCGCTGGCGGGGCTTCTTTGCCCAGCTGGATGGGCTCCTCGGATCGGAGCGATTCGTCAATTCCGTTGTTGCCGATCTGCATCTGGGGTACTTGATGGTTGGCGGCTGTCAGATTGTTGGGTATCGACGCGAAGTGCGGCGGCAAAGGAACGGGATGGGGCTGATGCGCGCCGAAGTTTTGGTTCGTGAATGTTTGAGTGGTTATTTGTTCGGGAGGGTCGATTTCAGATTCCTGAAACATTAATTAAAAGATTTTTTTTTTAAAGACAACTTTATAGCTATAAAACAATATTTTTGAACGTGGTACATATGAACTATTCATTCACTTTAAATACTGTTAATTTATGATAGTTTTAATATAGGTGTGTTTTCTCTGAAACTTGAACTTTCAATATATTACTGACATAATTTTTTGCAATTTTTCGTATTATTGCGTTATTTTTTTGTATTTAAAATTCACCATTTAGATCGTTTGTATCTCTAGTGTACTGTAAACAGATAAATTTAACAAATACGATTTTTAATATGGTACATTTGAACTATTCGCTTTAATGACCAATAATTTAGAAAGATAAGATACTTTGAAAGTAGTACATTCGATCTAGCATTTTTAAACCTGGTACATTTTAACTACTTATTTAAATTTGTCAAAAATGTTTTAATGTGGTACCATTGAACTATTTACTTGACGGTGGCGCATTTGAACTACTCAAACATGGTACATTTGACCTACCAGCTTTAATAACCATTAATCATAAATAAACAATATTTGAACATTGTATGTTAGAACTATTCATCTTAATTACCGAAAATTAGTTACAAATACGATATTTGAAGTAATATTTTAGGAAACTGATCTATTTTTAAACCCAGTACATTATGATTAGTTTCTGACCGTGATTCACTTGAACTACTTATCTGAATGACTGGTAACTCAGTGGAAATAAAGTATTCATACATTTGAGAGTGGTACATTTGAATTACTAGCTGTAATAACCGTTAATTAATCAAAAATACGATTTTCGGACGTACAACATATTCATTTTTTTTACTTTAACACAAGTTATGTTGATCAGAAACACGATTTGAAGGCGGTATATTTGAACTATTCGTTTTAACTAATGACAGTTTATTATAAACTTAATTTTTAATGCTTTCTCTAACTGATTAGTAAATATATCATTTTCGATCATGATACAATTGAACTATTCAGCTTATCAGAAAAATAATTTTTGAAGTGGCACAATTGGTCTACTGACCTTATTAACAGATTTGTCGAAAATACGGTTTTGATCGCGGTACATTTAAATTATTAAAAAAAAAAATTATTTGTTTATCAATAACACGATTTTTGACATGATACATTAGACCTACTTCCTTCAATACCGATAATTTATTAGAATTACATTTTTTTAACGTGGTACTTTTGAACTATTTTTTCTAAAAACCGATAATTAGTATAAATACGATTTTTTATCATGGTACAATTGAACTATTCATTTTAAAAACAATTTTTTAATCAGAAACATACTTTTTATTGTGATACATTTGAACTACTAGTTTTAATAACCGTTTATGTCGGAAATATGATTTCGATCATAGTATATATGAACTATTCACTTTAAAAACTTTATATTTCTCATCAACACGATTTTTAATATGGTATTACATGGACACAAAGAACCTAAAAATACCTTTTATATGAGGTATCATTCGACCCTACGCCTATTTTTTGTTTAATTTTTGTAAATACAACGCCTCTAAATTATATATCATTCATTACACGATTCTTAATGTGATACATTTGAACTATTCACTTTAATAATCGTTAATTGATCAAAAATACTATTTTCGAATGTAGTGTACGTTTGAACTATTTACTTTTATCAAATGCTGCTTTATCAGAAACACAATTTCTAACGTAGTACATCTGAACTACTAGATTTAATAAGCTTTAATTGATCAAAAATACTATTTTCGAATGTGGTACGTTTGAATAATTCACTTTAACAAAAGCATAATTTTTAACGTAGTACATTTGAACTACTAATTTTAATAAACGTTAATTGAGCAAAAAAAATATTTGAACGTGGTACGTTTGAACTATTCCCTTTAATAAATGTTTGCTCATCAGAAACAATTTTTGAATAGAGTATATTTGAACTACTAGTTTTAATAAGCGTTAATTGATCAAAAATACTATTTTCGAAAGTGGTACGTTTGAACTATTCCCTTTAATAAATGTTTGTTAATCAAAAACACATTTTTAAGAGGGTATATTTGAACTACTAGCTTTAAAACCCGTTAAATTATAAGAAAATACTATTTTCGAACGTGGTACGTTTGAACTATTAATTTTAACAAATGTTAATTTATCGGAAACACAATTTCTAACGTGGTACATTTGAACTATTCTCCTTAATAACCGTTAATTGATCAAATATACTATTTTCGAATGTGGTACGTTTGAACTATTTACTTTAACAAATAGCAGTTTATTAAAAACATCATTTTTAACGTAGTACATTTGAACTACTAATTTTAATAAGCGTTAATTGATCAAAAATACTATTTTCGAATGTGGTACGTTTGAACTATTCCCTTTAAAAAATGTTTGTTCATCAGAAACACATTTTTAAACGGGGTATATTGGAACTAATAGCTTTAATAACCGTTAATATATAAAAAATACTATTTTCAAACTTGGTATGTTTAAACTATTAACTTTACCAAATGTTAGTTTATCAAAAACACGATTTTTAATGTGATATATTTGATCTATTCGACTTAATAACTGTTAATTGATCAAAAATAATGTTTTCGAACGTGGTACGTTTGAACTATTAACTTTACCAAATGTTAGTTTATCGGAAACACGATTTTTAACGTGATACATTTGAACTATTCGCTTTAATAACCGTTTATTGATCAAAAATACCGTTTAAGAACGAGATACGTTTGAACTATTCACTTTAACAAATGGCAGTTTATTAAAAACGCAATTTTTAACGATGTACGTTTGAACTATTTTCTCTAAAAACTGATAATTAGTATAATAAAGATTTTTGACCATGGTATAATTGAACTATACGCTTTAAAGTTTTTTTTTTTATTAGAAACATACTTTTTTAACATGGTACATTTAAAGTACTGGTTTTAATAATTGGTAATTTGTCGGAAATATGGTTTTGATCGTGGTACATTCGAACTATTCACTTTTTATAGTGACATTTTTCATTCATCATCAAAAGTACGTTACGCACCTGCAAGAAGAAGAAGCTTCCGGTGCCCAACATCTCCGTTATAGGCCTCGGAGGTTGGGGCTGGACAGGCGGTTGCGGCGGAGGCGGATGCTGTTGAGGTAGTTGCTGATAAAAAATGTTCGATTCCGGATTCATGCCCTGTTCCAACGCGGGCGGCGGCGGTGGTTGTTGTTCCACCACCGTCGGAGGCGGTTGTTGGTGGATGGTAGTTCTGCTTTCTATTGTCAAAGTTTCGATGAGCGGTAGAGCGTGCGTCGGTATCGCCGCCGGAGGCGCTTCCAGCGGAGGTTGTTGAGTGGGCGACGGCGATAACTCGACAACTTCGTTACTGTTGTTTAGCGGTTCCTCGGGTACCACGGGCTCCGGTTCGGGTACCAGTTCGGCTTCGACGTATTCCTCAAACACCTGCTATAATTATTATAAATTTGATATATATCTCAATTTAAAGAGAAATTAACGTAAAATTCTACACAAATTAAATAAAAAATCGAATAATGTCCACTGCAAAAGAGAAACAAGATAAAAGTGTCTTGTAATGATAATAAATGTCGATATATTTTTTTTCAGAACTCACAAAATTATCTTCATCCAAAACAGAAATCTGTTATTTTAAGACTTTTTTTTTTGTTTCTTACCTGCGTTTGATCGAAATACCCGCTCTCGTGGATTTTTCCTAATATTTCCTTGATCTGGGTGTAGGTACCGCCAAATACTTCTTTCGGTTTGCCGTCAACGGCTGCCAAAAGATGTTCGGCGGCCGCTTGCACCTCATTCATGAAGGCCGTAGCGTTGCCTGCTTCATGTTTCGGAGTCACGGCGGGATAAAGGTCGTCCAATAATCTTTCAATTATAAAGAAATAGGTAAATTTGTGGGAAAGATACGCCCCAAAGGAAGGGCCTCAGTAATTTTGTTGTATTTCTCACAAAGACCTTTCTTTGGGGGCATATAACATATTCTACATTTAAATATCTACATGTGATGAACTTTTTACCTATCTAGCGTTTATTTATCCACATCGAACACATTTACATAATATTACTTGGAATTTATTTTCTGTAATGTATTTTTGAAACAAATAAATATCAGGTGATCAAAGATTCACAACATCTCAGATGCATCCAATGTGGATAAACAAATGCAGCATTAGTATGTGAGATTTTAGTGGCCTCAAGTTTTTAACAAAATTTAATTGTCTAAAAAAGTAGGAGGTTAAAGTGGTGAGAAACCCTTTTAAAAACCTATAGAATTAAAGAAATTTAAAACGCCACCAATTCCATTCTATATTTACATCCCATGTACATTTTCATAAAAATATGTAAAGCCTTTTTAAAATAAGAGCAAAAAATATATTTTTAAACGTGGTACGTTTGAACTATTCCCTTTAATAAATATTTGTTTATCAGAAACACATTTTTTAACGGGGTATATTTGAACTATTAGTTTTAATAACCGTCAATTTATTAAAAATACAATTTTCAAACGTGGTACGTTTGAACTATTCCCGTTAATAAAGGTTTCTTCATCGGAAACACATTTCTTAACAGGTTATATTTGAATTACTAGCTTTAATATTTTTCAAAAATACTATTTTCGAACGTGGTACGTTTGAACTATTAATTTTACTAAATGTAACACCATGTAACTTTTTTACTATCCCTTTTTTAACAATGTATATTCGACCCCAGAAATTGTGCTCAAATTTACTGTGCATCTTTTTGTTACACCATGTATAAAAAAATTTGGAAAACAAGAAAATTATTTTCTTAAAATTGGACTAACTCTTTACAGAATCAAATAAAAAAAAATCATCATTAGTTTCATTTAAGTAGCAGTTTCATTTAAGTAGCAGTTTCATTAAGGTATAAAGTATATTTATTTTTGTGGTATATTTATAAGTGTCCTTCACCTAGGTGGCAGAATTAAAATATAAATATGTATATTTAAAGATAAGTTACTGATATTCTCTATTTAAGTCCCTCTCTGTATTTTTCAGACTTTTTATGGCCTCCATCTTTTCCGTAAACAAAAATATTCATTATGTTGAATTGATCAACCTCTAAAAACCCCTCAAGACCCAACAATAGACACCGCCAGTCCTAGAGAATGATTATTCTGGAATACACTGGATGTTTCAATGAATGATAATAAAATTACAAATTCTAGTGGATGCACCAGTCTAGAAAATTGTAAATGAGAATATTATTAGTCGAATGACGTCTGGAATCTTCGAAAACAAGTCTGGAGCGCCACATTTATCATTATAAACTTACTTTAGATCCGTTTCACTTAATTGAGCAGCTCCGTTTCGTCCTTGCAAAAAATCCTCTCTAACATTTTCGTTTCCCATTTGGTTAAGGGCGTCCTGCACCAGCAAGATTTCCCTCAGCCTCGCCAATTCGGCTTGGTATTTCGCGGCCGCCTCTTTTTTCGCATTCTTTTTCGCTTCCTTTTCGGTGGACACGGCGATACCTAGGAACTGTTTACATAAATCTCTAGCGAAATCTAACGTGCTAATCACTTCGTTGAATTTCGCCACTGCAGTCTTTTGATCGGCGTTCAGTTCTTTTCCGGCCTTTTGTAATTCCTGATACGATTCTAATTTTGACTGAAATACAAAAAAAATTACTAAATAAATAAAATAATTACAAATACCGGCCAATTTGAACGTTCGTTCTCTTGTGGCAAATTTTGATGAATTTCTGAGTTTGGTAAATGAGTTTGACTGTATTGCTGTTACTGAAACATGGTTGTTAAGTCCAATTTTCCGCGCGAAATAATTTTAAATTTGAATACTGTGACGAAAGTCTAATTTATTTAAAGTATATTTATTTAAAAACGCACTATTTACAATTTATTTTAGACGTACTATTTAATTTATGTAATATTTAGAGACTAACAATTCTAATTTTAACTTTTTCAATACAATGTTCTATATTATACTAAACTCGGCGCTGATACGTCGGCTATTTATATTAGTCCAACTCCGCTACTAGAAAATGCTAGAGGCTCTCGACGGTCGTCTCGAACATTCCATTCCTATGACTAAACGGTACTCTCCGCCGTTCCAGCTGTTTCTCGAGCCTCAGCGGCATTCCCAGAACATTCCGTCGCCTCGAGCACGAGTCGGTCGAGCGTATACAGGGTAGGCTTTAAGAATTTCATAACAATATCAAACCTAAGTACCGGAAACACTTGAGAATTACGATGGGAGACGAACAATTCCGAAGTGCGAGAAGATGAGTGCGATATATGTGTCATGTCGGCATTTGGGCCCCTTTAAAAAGGCTCCCCTTGAAATCTTATTTCGTATTTGTTGTAGCTAACAATAAAAAATGCAGTTACAAGTGTTTTAATAGGGTCCTTTGAAATACGGCAGAATCCCAACAATGGTTGTTTGCAAATATTGATACAAACACCATTTCAATACCTGGATTCAATTTTTACCAACTTGATAGACAGTCTAGAGGTGGCGGGGTTGGTCTTTATTTAAATAATTATATTACTGGTTTACAATTAGTTGAATTTAATTCTTCTGACTTAAACTGTGAGCAATGTGGATTAAATTAACGAAAAAACGGTTTTCGCGTTTGAATTGGAATTATATATCAACCACCTAAAGGTAATGTGTTCATTTTTATTGATAGTATTGACTCTACTTTGTCAAAAATTCAGCCTACAGTTGATCACATTATTTGCGTAGGTGACATAAATATTGATTTGTTAACAAATGATAATCCATCTTGTTTTGATATCTACAACTTATATCAATCTATAACTGAACCTACTAGAATAACATCCACCTCGATGACTCTGCTTGATCTTATTTATATAAGTGATTGTAGTTTGGTAAAATACCCAGGTGTAAACCAAACAAATTTTTCTGACCATAGGTACTCTTTCTGTAGTTTGGAATTTACAAAAAATAAGAAAGAAACCTACATTTTATACGTTTGGAGATTTTAAAAATTTTGATAATGATTTAATAAATACTCCATTTCATAAAATTTTCAATATTAAAAATATTGATGACAAAGTGCAGTTTCTCACAGAACAAGTTATTCTCTTGTTTGATTAACATGCGCCATTAAAAACTATACGTTATGCAATCAAATTACTAATTAGGAAAAAAAATTTTGCTTTAAGCAAACAAGATTACACACTGATTGGGATAGGTATAAGGAATTAAGAAATTTCACTCTCTTCTCTATACGTCGTGAAAAAAGGGCATATTTTGACAACCTGTTTAATTCCCATAAATCCAAGGATTTATGGAAGGGTCTAAATAAACCTCAGTCCAGAAAGCAAGAAATAAGTACTTTTGTTCTCTTTTTATTAATAATGAAGTAGATGATGACCTATTAGAATATTATAATAATTCAACACTACCTAATTTGCATGGAAACAAACTAGCATTTGATTTTATAACTGTCAGAGAATTTAATAAACTACTACATAATATCAAATCTAATGCCATGAGTTTTGATGCTGTGTCAATCTCCATGCTGAAGAACTGTAGTCTGCATATTGATAATTACATTATGAACCTTCTAAACTGTTGTATTCAAAGAAACTACTTTCAAACATCTTGGAAAATTGCAACAATTAGATCACTTTGTAAAGTTGCACAAGCTCAACAATTTTCTGATTTAAGGTCTATTAGTATTCTGACTACGATATCCAAAATTCTTGAAAAGGCTATCTGTAATAGAAATAAATAAGAAAGGACGCCGGCCTATTTACGGAACAATTTATTTATCTGTTCCAAGTTCCCAACTTCACAGCTAGAGGACGCAATGTTCATTATCAATGATAAAAACTCGTTAAAAAAAGTCAAATTATGTTATTCGAACATTTAAATCATACTCTGCACGAAATTTTAACAACAACAACAACAACAACAACAACAACAACAAAAGCAACAAAAGCAACGAAAGCAACGAAAGCAACGAAAGCAACAAAAGCAAAAAAAGCAACAAAAGCAACAACAACAACAAAAGCAACAACAACAGAAGCAACAATAACAACAAAAGCAACAATAACAACTGGGGTCCTTTCTTATTTGTACCCTCAGTACCCTTTAGAAAACAATGAAATGGTGGACCCTTGGCAAAAACAACAAAAGTACCTGCTTCCCTTGACAAAAACACTTTTAGTCAGGTTTTTAGTTTTGTTTGATTTATTAGAGTGTTATTGCCTAATTAAAATATTTTATTTTATGAAATAATACATTATTTTTAAAATGGTTAGTTTATCTTAATAACCTGTAAATGTCATTTTATATTTATTATTATTATTGCACGTTCCATACTAATTTTAAAACAAAACCGGTCCTGATATTTATTTCGACATAAATCTATGTAGCTATTTAAAATCTTTGCAATTACTCATTTTTCAATAAATTTCGGGGTAGTAGCAGTATTCCAGGTAGCAAATAGGGTAATAAACATAGATTATGTGTCATTAGGGATGTTTACTCCCAAATTTAATACAAAGGGATTATTTTTCTAACTTACAAATTGAATTTAAATTGTCCACTTTCTCGAAATGGTTAATAGCATATAAATTGATTAAATTACAAGAAATAAATATAATGAAATATCGAGAGATAATTGTACTTTTTAATTTGTTTATAGATGGAAAATTATGAATATTCTTTTTTTATAATTTTTAATTATTAATCCTTTACTGCTACTAATTGAAACCCATTTCAAGTATGTATTATATTAATAATGAAATTAACAATAAAGATAAGTAATCTACATTAAAACACTGCCGATGTAAATAAAACATTAAATGAAATGATTCATTTGCCCACGAACCTGTTGACTAATGAATAAAAGATTATTATTTAAAAAATATTGGTTATTTTCTGTAGGAAGTCACATCCACAAACTCCAGACCTAATATAGAAAAGGTTGATGTATTTTGAAATAAGTTAATTTAAACATTAAATCATTTTGATGATTGATCACTTGCAGTGCAGATGTTATATCTTACCCACATCTTGTAAAATTTAATTTAAAGCAAAGATGAAAAAAGCATCCCCTTCATATAACAGTCAAACCTACTTTTTTAATAGCAATATCTAAACCTAACCGCCTCTTATGAGTTCTTTTCATCATTTTCACATTATACTTTTTTTTAAATCAATTTGTAATGTCTAGTTTTTTTGACAAATGTTAAGAAGCAAATGGAGAAAATGTTGAGGATATTCTGTAATAATTTCTAGTTCACTATGATTATAATTTATTTATTTGAATATACAATATGTTTGTTATCAAGAACAATAATTATAGGCTCCATATAACAATTAATATGAAATTTACATATTTATAATAAACTATTATATTTTTGACTAAATAAATTGATATAAAAACATATTTGTCTTTCATTTAATTCAAATGTAACAAACTAAATAAATGCATAACATTATATATCACCATTATTCCATTCATATGTTTACTTTTAAATCAGTTTCCCATTAATTTATTTAAATGCAGTTATGAAAGAGACCTTGGATTAAATAAATTAAAAGAAAGAGGGAGATAAATGGATGTAATCTCTAATTGAACCAGAGTTGAATGGCCATAAAGTAGGGGACCCTCTTCCTGGATTATGATAAATATATATTTTTGTTTAATACCATGTTTACAGATTGATTTAAATTGAATCAATAATGAATTATCAAGAAAACACAATGCGTAAGTATTTGTAAAGTTATATACAATATTTTTTTTATTGAACTACATACGGCAGAATTCAAAAAAAGCAGGGCATTTGGGTTTTTTTTTTTTAACTGAGTTTACAAATCTAAATTAAAGCAAACAAAATTTAATAAAAATAAATATGTATCAACAATGAAGTTATAACAACATTAATTTTGGGAACGCGCTATTTAAGTATATACGTAGATATTAAACAATTTCTGAAAACTAGCAACACCGTCAATAAAAATTAAAACTATATCTATATTTTTTTTTAGTGAAAATCCGAAGTTGATAGAAATTCTTATTGAGAAAATAAAACAACTCTAAATTAATCCTACATATTAGTCGAAACAATGAAGCAAAATCGGAATGCGGTTTTTTACATTCGCTTGCAAACATTATTTGTATCATTCCCCCGTAATTTCCGGGTCATACAAACCGGAAATTGCATGGCTTCAGCCAAAAATGCATTTGAGAGGCCTCTTGGATGATTTCAAAACTTGTTAAATAAGTGTCAGAACTAGCCCAGATCGGGTTCTCGAGGATTTTCGAGGTCGCTGATCACGATTATGATGTCTAAATTGACCCACAGCCGACCTAGAGCTCAGGAACGTCGACGAACGTCATCTTCGTGGGACTCTCCCAAAATTCACGCGGGGAAGGAGGGCAACTAGGCGATCGGGGTTTTTTTGGGTCGCTGAATCCAAATATGGCATCGGCGAATACCCCCCGGACACCTGGTGCGCCCAAACCTCGACCTGGACGTCATCTCCGAGAATTTTCCTCACAACAACAACGAAAATGATTGAGCGGAATTTTTGGGGCGCTGAGTCTAAATTTCACGTCGAAAACGACCCCCTGAACACCTGGTGCACCGGAACTTGCCCCTAAACGTCATCCCCGAGGGGTTTCCAGAAACAATTGAAAAAGACGAACCGAAAATCGTTCCGGGGGTTTTTTTTTGGGGCACTGATCCGAATTTCACGTGGAAAACGACCCCCCGAATACTTGGTGCGCCCTAACTTGGCCCTGAACGTCTTCACCGAGATTCTTCCAGACCTAATTGAAAAAGATGAACCGAAAATCGTTAAAGGGGGGAGGGGGGGGGGGGGGTGGTCGCTGAATTCAAATATGGCATCGGCGAACACCGCATGGACACCTGGTGCGTCTGAACCTAGACCTGGACGTCATTACTGCAATAGCTGTGTGCAATTGTTGATTCTAGATTACGTGAGGAGGAAAGAAAGAGAATGAATAGAAACGCAATATTTATGTAATTTACAGTAAAACATTTTTTATTGGCCTCAAATCAAATACAATGAACCTGTAAGTTTGTCATTCCTTAATTAATAACTCAAATGTGTCTGGTCATTTTCTTCCGTCATCGACTGATGTATTCATACGGGGAACATCTCCCTCATCTGAGACCTCTGTCTCTGGCACATTAACGTTTTCATCTGAATATCTTTCAGTGTTAAGGCAAGTAGAACCTTCACAAATTTTACAGGCAAGATTGCAAGGTAGGCCGTGCTTCCTGCAACTACAGGTGTTCAGATTACAATCTCCTTTGCATCCACAGAATATTAGTTCCATAATATTCTTTTTCAATTGGGTCTGGAAAACCTCGGTGAAGAAGTTCAGGGCCAGGTTAGGGCGCACCAAGTGTTCGGGGGGTCGTTTTCCACGTGAAATTCGGATTCAGCGCCCCAAAAAACCCCCCGGAACGATTTTCGGTTCGTCTTTTTCAATAATGTCTGGAAACCCCTCGGGGATGACGTTCAGGGCCAAGTTCCGGTGCACCAGGTGTTTAGGGGGTCGTTTTCGTCGTAAAATTTAGATTCAGCGCCCCAAAAAACTCCGCTCAATCATTTTCGGGTTGTTCTTGTCGATATTGTAAGGAAAATTCTCGGAGATGACGTCCAGGTCGAGGTTTGGGCGCACCAGGTGTCCGGGGGGTATTCGCCGATGCCATATTTGGATTCAGCGACCCAAAAAAAACCCCGATCGCCTAGTTGCCCTCCTTCCCCGTGTGAATTTTGGGAGTCCCACGAAGATGACGTTCGTCGACGTTCCTGAGCTCCAGGTCGGCTGTGGGTCAATTTAGATATCATAATCGTGATCAGGGACCTCGAAAACCCCCGAGCACCCGATCTGGGCTAGTTCTGACACTTATTTAACAAGTTTTGAAATCATCCAAGATACCTCTCAATTAATGTATTTTTTGAATGCATTTTTGGCTGCAGCAATGCAATTTCCGATTTGTATGGCCCGGAAATTACGGTGGAATGATACAAATCCCAGGAACTTTGGCCTTTTTAGTGCTTCATTGCATCGACTATATATATTTATTTTCTCATTGAAGATGGCCATATTTATGAGGAAGTTTAAGATTTTTATTTCCAAAATATTGGTCATACTTGAACTCACCCACAAAAACAAGTCATTACAGTCATTATTTGTAAAAAAAAAACTACCCTGAAAGTCATTATCTTATAATTTAATCACTGTTCTACTCAAGTCCGTTATTAAAAACCACATCCCCAACTAGTCATTGATAAAAGTGTATTTGTTGTGAAGCTAAAGCCTAAATTAGAGTGAGAACCGATAAAGGGGTCTATTCTGTAACAATTCCTTTATATTTAACGGCCTTTAAAAATATTGGCGGCCTATAAAAATATGTTCGTATTCGTTAATTTACTTCTATCATTATTTAAACAGATTTCTTTAAGATAGTCCTCTAATGTATTTTAAAGATCCGTTTAAATAATGACAGAAGTAAAGAAGAAAATATTTTTAAAGACCGTCAAATATAAAGGAATTGTTACAGAATAGACCCCTATATTAGCATAACATAGCAGAACGCTCATCATCATTTTGCTGCTGTATTAAAAACATCCACGTGCGTATCAGTCTTAAAGGGAAATATTTAATATCAATAAATTTTCTTGATAATTATTTTTTCTCTTATTTATTATTTCAGCAAATATTCATTGTTTTCTAAAAGGACTGCGGTTATTGCAGGCTTTAAAATATCTCAGAAACTATAGTAAAATTCAAGAAAAAAGTGATATTGATTTCTTGTAATTTAATCAATTTATATGCTATTAACCATTTCGAGAAAGTGGACAATTCAAATTCAATTTATAAGTTAGAAAAATAATCCCTTTGCATTAAATTTGAGAGTAAACATCCCTAATGACACATAATCAATTTTTATTACCCTATTTGCTACCTGGAATACTGCTACTACCCCGAAATGTATTAAAAATGAGTAATTGCAAAGATTTTAAATAGCTACATAGATTTATGTGGGAAATAAATATCAGGACCGGCTTTAATTATTTCAAAATTAGTATGGAACGTGCAATAATAATAATAATAATAATAATAATAATAATAATAATAACAAAAATAAAATGACATTTAGAGGTTATTAAGATAAACTAATCATTTTAAAAATAATGTATTATTTCATAAAATAAAATATTTAAATTAGGCAATCCAATGTCCTGTCACAATGGGTAAAAATGGCTGATGCTTGGCAAAAACAACAAAGTTTGTTACCCTGTCTTTTTCATTAGTATTTGAATGTTGTATTAAATCATACCATAAGCATTCATTAAATTCTCAATAAATATTAAATTATGCCATTTTTTAACTAAATACACCAAAAAAACTAAACATTTCACAAAAATAAATCAAACAAGACTAAAAACCTGACTAAAAGTGTTTTTGTCAAGAGAAAGCAGGTACTATTGTTGTTTTTTTCCAATTAATTGTTTTCTAAAAGGTACCGAGGGTACAAATGAGAAAGGACTCCAGTTGTTGTTTTTGTTATTATTATTAAAATTTCGTGCAGAATATAATTTTGATGTTCGAATAACATAATTTGACTTTTTTTAACAAGTTTTATCATTGATAATGAACATTGTGCCCTCTAGCTGTGAAATTGGAAACTTCAAAATAATTTCCAACTATTTCTAAGAACGATTTTTGTTTACCTACTCTATAGATTGACTATGTTAAACTCCATAAACTTGGCTGCACTGTTCAATCAGAATATTGAATTTCTGCCAAAGACGCTTAGATTGTGAATACATGTTGGCTTCAGAAATTTTGTAAACAATCCTATCTTAGCCTTAGGCTAAATCTCGCACAGGCAAATGTACATTTCTATATATTTTTGGTATGTACAAATAAAGGCCATTTATTATTATTATTATCTGTCTTGGTTATATATCTATGTTAATCCATATACAGGGTGACACATATATATTATCAATTAAAGGGGTATTTCATGAAAACTAAATCAAACACATATCAACTTAATGTTAATTTGCTACAACTTTTCCATTACGGTCCATTTAAAAAAATTATGTATAAACAAAAATTATAGAGATCGATATTGCAAACAACTTTTAGTTCAACAATTTTCATAAAAATCAGAATTTTGCACATTTTGTCAAATTTCTTGAATACCGACCATTTCAGGAAATTTTGACATAGAACAAAAATTATAGATAATAATATTAGAAGTAACTTTTATTTGAACAATTTTCTTCTCCTAACATAAATAACAGATATATTCCATAAAATATAAAAACAGCCTCCCATAAAGTACCCCCCCAGATGTTCTGACTTTGTCCAAAATCTAATCATTTCACGTCAGGCCGAAATAAAATTTAAGTTTAAAATTTAATGTTTTTTTCTTTATCCGTTTTTGAGTTTTCTTCAAAATTCGAAATTTACAATTTTTTCAAATATCTCGAATACGGTCTATTTTAGAGAAATTATGTATAGGATAAAAATTATAGAGAATTATATAATTATATAAACAAACAACTTTTATTTGAACAATTTTTATAAAAAAATATTTTCTTTACATTTTGTCAAATTTCTCGAATACGGACCATTTCAGGAAATTTTGACATGAAACAAAAATTATAGATAATAATAGTAGAAGTAACTTTTATTTGAACAATTTTCTTCTCCTAACATAAATAACAGATATATTCCATAAAATATAAAAACAGCCTCCCATAAAGTACCCCCCCAGATGTTCTGACTTTGTCCAAAATCTAATCGTTTCACGTCAGGCCGAAATAAAACTTAAGTTTAAAATTTAATGTTTTTTTCTTTATCCGTTTTTGAGTCTTCTTCAAAATTCGAAATTTACACATTTTTTTCAAATATCTCGAATACGGTCCATTTTAGAGAAATTATGTATAGGATAAAAATTATAGAGAATTATATAACAAACAACTTTTATTTGAACAATTTTTATAAAAAAATATTTTTTTACATTTTGTCAAATTTCTCGAATACGGACCATTTTAGGAAAATTTTGTATAAAACAAAAATTATAGATAATAATATTGGGAGTAACTTTTATTTGAAGAGTTTTCTTCTCCAAATGTAAATAACAGATATATTCCATAAAATATAAAAATGACCACCTATAAAGTACCCCCCCAGATGTTCCGACTCTGCCCAAAATCTAATCAGTTCATTGGACGCTGGAACAAAGCTTAAGTTTAAAATTTGGTGTTTTTCTGTGTATCGGTTCATGAGTTATGTGACACACAAACACACACACAGACATCATCGCAAAAATAGTCAAAACGGATTCAGGAGACCTTAAAACGTAAAAATCCGTCGAAAACTCGAGGTCGAAAAAAATCATGATTCCTATACTTTCCTTATACCTGTATACAGATAGGAAAGTAAAAATAATTCCCCATTGGGTACAACTTCTTGGAATAAAGTATTTATGCCATAATAATAAGCCATCAAGGGTTAAAATTAAGCTTTTCTAAACTGTAGGGGTTCTAAAGAGGATTATAACATGGAAAGGCCAAAATTAAGCAGGTATTTGAATTTATTTTGACTCATACAAATTCTGTGACAAAAGTAATATAATATTTTATTCATTTTTGAAAATTTTAAATTAAATTTAATAAGGATATATAAATAGATGTGTAGTTAAAATGTAAACAAAAAAAAATCTATCAAAAACATAATTAAAATCAAAACTAACAAAACATAAAAAAAATTAACTCTATAAAGAGCTTTAACCTGCTAAATATGTAATAAATTGATATTGCATTTTTTTAAATTTTCAGAATGATCTAAAATGGTTTCTGCCTTGTTGAAAAGCAAAATATCTATATAATTTTCAGAAATCTGTACAACACTATATCTGGAATAAAGTTACATATTTGAAAATTATTATTTTATATATTTACAAATAAATGTAAAAATATTTATGAAATAAAAAATAGGTGTACCTTGTTTAAATTTTAACATTATTCTCAATATATTTTTCTAGATTACAAAGGCCTTTAATCAGTATTGTTTTAACCTTTTTCAATTAAAAATATAAGGTACAGAATTATTTAATTAAAAATGTTCCATAATGCTCTTATTGAGAAGCTTAAGAGAACAGTTAAATATGTTGTTACCTGTTTATCACAGTATGTTAAAAAAAAAGGGTGACTTTTGTCGACAAATAACTACAGATCTATCACAAACCCCATGATAATAAAGATTTTGAGAAATATGTATGTTAACAAATGTTATCTTAAACATTAACATGGTCAATGGAGAGTGTAATTACTGTTTTCTTCAACTATATATGCTAAATTGTCAAAGCAACAAAATTTCTGGTGTACAAAATATATGTAATGCTTTTAATAATCAGTTTACTGATGTAGACTATCTTTTACCAAATTATAGTGAAGCAAAGCTCTAAGATTTTTCTATAAGCACTCTTATTTTTAACTCCAACTACCCCAAAGGAAATAACAGAAATTATATAGAAAACAACTTGTAAAAAATCTGCCGGTATAGATAAAATAGATGGAACAATATTAACCTATGTCCTAACTTATAAACAAGTCTTTTTTATGTGGTGACTATCCTAGCATATTAAAATAATCAAAATCCATTCCTATATATAAAAATAAAGGGTCTGTAAATGACATGGCAAACTATAGGAACATCTGCATTCAAAGTCAACTGGCTAAAGTATTCAAAATGGCCTATAATAACAGGTTCATTAAATTTCTAGAACATAATAGACTTTTGACTAAATTTCAACATGGTTTTTGCAGAAATAAGTCAACATCTAGTGCTATAGGTCCATTACTCTTTTTGATATACATTAATGATCTTCTTTTTGTATTAATACTAAAAGTTTACTCTGATGTCATGATTCAGGTAAAGAGATAGTTTTCTGTAAACGACCTGTTTTTAAATGACACAAAAACTATTTCCCAATTATTTACAGTAAATAGTGAACAAGTTAATAATAATTCTGTTAAAACACTTGGCATTCAAATTGATCCACATCTCAGATGGACAGATCATATTGAAGGACTTTGTTACGCCAAATATATGGTCAAGATGCAGCAATTACTGCTTACTATTCTCTATTTCATAGTCATTTCACATATGGGACAATATGTTGGGGCAATGCTGCTGACACACATATCTCAAGAGTCTTCATTTTGCAAAAATCAGCCATAAGAGCCATAACACGTGCTTCTTGGCAAGCCAGTTGTAGACCAGTATTCCCAGAACTTAAAATTATGACATTCTATGCAGTAATAATCTATCAAAACCTTCTATTCGTAAGAAATAATATTAACACATTTTTTTCCCACTCAGATATCAATAACTATAATACAAGGCACAAAGATAACTTAGTCCCTATCCAGTATAGACTGGAAAGGACAAAGAAATATTATATTGAGCTATACAATATGCTACCACTTAATTTTAGAAATCAAATGTTATCCAATAATTGCCTACATAGCTTAGAAGAATTTAAATCAATACAGATGGAGGCTGTCACTGTGGCCTCTGAATGATTCAGTGAACTATGTTGTAAATGTTTGTAAATTTCAATTTTATATTATTATATTTAGGTAAATTTTATTATAAATATTTAGTTTTAATTGTAATTTGACAAGCCATAAAATGTAATATTTTCTCAGGTAAATAAAGATATTGTATTGTTTTCCTATGCAGAATTTATGAATGATACTCAGTGATCCATAATAGTATCTTTTTATTAAAATTATTGTCTAATGCTTTTGCCCTATTGTATACTATTTTTAATTTGTACTTTATTTTAAACTCAATTGTATCATGTCTCTACTTTTTAAAATATTGTAAATATGTGTGTCTCAAAGCCAAATAAATATTATTATTATTATTATACATCAACAGCTGGCTAGAGGTCAGTATGTGGGTGCACTCTACTTTGACTTGTCCAAATCTTTTGACTCAATTGACATATCCATTGTTCAAAATAATAACATGCATTAGGTTTCAGGGGCATCATTTTAAACGGCTTAATTATTCTTTAGATGCACATAAGATACATGTAAAAGTAATTGTAAATCAGAATTGAAAAGTCTAACTCAAAGAGTAAGTACCAAGGCTCAGTATTGGAACCACTAATATTTTTGTTTATGTGAATGATCTTCCTCAACATATTATAATAAATTGCCCTCTAAAATGAAGTTTATAAAGCGGTTAGGCAGTATAAACTGGTAACACTGATATTATTCATTTCTTGCTTCATCTAATGCTAACTTACTATAAGTTTCACATCTACTTGTGCAAACCGTATTGGAAAACATTCAGTGGCCAACACTGTATATTTATAAGATAATTCTATACAAAAAAAGAACAAAATTCAATTTTTTTTAGAAAAAATGATTGTCACAACTACCCCACTGGTAATGATAGTCAGTGACAGCTGGTTACCAATACATTGGGGGAAAACAATGACAGAATATACAGATCTCAGTACAGAAGTTTTTTAGTAACAAAAAAATATTTTGCTGTATTTAATTCAGATTCACAGCAACCCCGTGAGAATATTAACACAGCCTGGAAAATGATTACCAAGCTGGGATAAAATAAAGTTGTTGGGAACCCTAATTAATTAGCAAGGTTCCTATTTTCAATTAAAAACTACATATGAAGTACAAAATTATTGCTTGGTCCAAATTAGTTCAAAATATTCCACAATGCTTCTACTATGTCCATATGGTTCGACTAGTTTAAAAGTTGAATATGCTTTAATTGTTATTATATCTTAATGTTTATTATTCATATTATTGTTCTATATGACTCAAAATAAAATAAACAACCAAATATATAAATACAACTGCACAAAAACTGATGAATAATACACAATTTTATAGTAAAGAAAGTTGAAAATAAACAAATTAGAAAACTATGTCACATTCACCTTTTATAGCTCAAAACTTGTGTATCTGTTACTTTATTATTTATTTATGTATATTGAGTGGTTATAAACATCAAAAGAGAAACCAAGCAAACATATTTAGAGTTTTTTAATGTACTCTCAAATATAGAAATATTTAGAACATGTCTTGTTGCATTCTGACGAAAAAATATAGGTCGTACAGAGTTGTCGGTAAATTTATGCTTATTATTCAGCTAATCTGTTTAAACTGTAAACATTCGGCTCCACCAAAACATACGTCACAGTAAAGAAATGAGGACATTGTTAACAAGTGTGTAAAAAAAATCAAGTTTTACAGAAAATCAAAAACATTGCTTACCTTTCTCTTTTCCAAATTCCTAATTTTATGTTCAATAATAGTTATAGCTTGCCTAACGGGTGTTAAATTTTGGGTAGAATCTGCTAATGCATTTTCCGGGCTAATTTGCTTGTCAATCTTGACACTAGCCGCTGAGGGCATTTTATCACTAGTATTAGGAAAACTCCAAAGTATATAAATATCTCTCTATTATAAGAGAGATATAATCAGCAAGTTTCGAAATTATTAATTAGGAGAAATAACCCGAAATAAATGTTTAGTAAACTGTTGACACCACAATGAACATCTCCATTGAAAAGCCGACAAATTTTACAGAACCGGATACGGCCATTTACATTCTTTCATTGGCTAAAAAAACGGAAATCATCAGTTCAAATTTGGCGGTTTATTTGAATCACCACTTTTAAATTTTTATAGTAACATAATTTTTAGGATAATAATAGATTAATAAACTATTCACGAAAAAAATATTAATCACTACATTAAAGTTACTATCTAAAATCTAAATATTAAATAAATTAAAATAGAAAAAAATATCAGAGTAGGTACATATTAATTTGTTGTTGGTAGCACTGGCTGTTCAGTTAGGTGCGATCGGTTAATCGGTCCAATCGATTCGCACTTTTAACTCTAAAGACCCCTTTCAGCGTTCGTTTATATCGATTATTGTTATATATGTGACAGTTTAATACACATAAATGACAGTTTGAAACATCGTAAAAACATAAGTTCCGCTCGCTCGATAAAATCACTTTTAAGCCAGGAAGGTGTTTCAATATGGCGGACTAGTGTTTCCGATTTCCAGAGACGTAGTTAGTAATTTTTTTTAATTCAGTCCAGATTTTGATGAGAATTTGTGTGCATTAAAAAGAAACAATATAGTTATGGTTAAAGCAATAGTTTATAAAATATTCGTCAATAAATGACTTGTAAATTTTATCAACCATAATTGCTTTTATACATATTTTAAGAACCAAAATGGTTTAAAATTATAATTTTTATTATAGGAAATAAAAAAAGTCAATTAAAGAGATATTTATTTTTGAAAAATACATAATTTATATAATATAATAAAAGTATAAATAAACACAGAATAACAGATTTTCTGTGATTAAAAATAAGACGATTTAAACTTAACATACTTAGAAAAAATATACTCGTTTATTTAGAAATATAGGGTGTTAAAGTTGAAAATTCAAAAATTATTGATGGCTATAATTTTTTTATTATTCATATAATTTGACTAAATTCGGCCGTCTTTATTATCATAAAATACTTTTATTAGCAAAAAAATCAATTAAATAAAATTAACCATTAGCGTGCGGAATGGATATAAATAACACCTTCCCTTGGTCCCTTCTAACTTATAGTCCAAATAAGTTATGCAAAGTGACGTGCAAGTCCTTAACTGGTATTTTTAATAAACCAGATCCTTCTGCCCATACAGCTCACATTATTTCAGAAATGTTTCAGAAATATTTCAAACATATAACATTTCAAGCACAAGTTTTTCTGAAATATTTTAGTTAAATATTTCTCTGCAAATGTTACTGAAACATACATATTACACAAAAGGTTACTAAACGGGTTATGTTGTAAAAGGGCAACAATTAATGAAGAATATCTGATTTGTAAGATGGGATATGTATGATACATTCTTTATAAATAATAGAAATATAAAAAGTATTTAGACTTACATAAAAATATAGAACCTTACTATCTAAAATAATGTAAACAATAAAAATAATAATAAATAGTATATATACAAAAAGATTTTAAACATAATTTTAATTTTCAATAATTTCATGTGCAAAGGCACGTGGCATGTTCAAAATACATTTTTTTATTTTCTTTTTATATATTTGATATTTAATTTCGTTTCTAATATCACAGGGCAATGAGTTATAAATTTTAGGGCCTAAAAAGGAATAAGATTTTTGACCAATGCCTTTCTTCATATAAAGTGGCACGTATATGTTTGTTTGCTTGCTTAGGTGGATCTTCATGTTTTGTTTATACATGAGTATTGTTTTATTATAGTTAATTTAAAGCAATATTAATCAAATAATTTGTATAAATCCTTTTTAATTACCTATATTTTGTTTCAGATTAGTGCATTTAAAGGAATTGCTGGAAATGAAGCAATTTGCCAGCTTTGAGGCTGTGCTAGTAAAAATAACAAGTTATTCAACGTTTCCAGGATAAAGTATTAAGGAACATCGTCGATGCATCCTGGCACTGCCGTAATACTGATCTTCATAGGGACCTTAAAGTGGAGACAGTTGAAAATACAATACAATAATTTGCGAGTAGTCACCAACAATGACTGCTCCAACATGGAAACCTTGAGATTATCCAGTTCCTCAACAATGTCAATCTAATAAGAAGACTTAAGAGAACCAGGTCTTTTGAGTTAGTTAGGTGATGTTAGATTAAAACAGAGTATAGTGCGGTAAACGGTAGTGTAACTAAATAATTAGACTCTAAAGTACACTATATAGTGAGTAGAATCTTAGTTTATGAAGTTTTTCATCCCTAGATAAGTTAGGTAAAAATAAAATTGCTAATTGATCTTAATGACAAGATTATAATAATAGTAAATGTTTCTTTATTTTATTAAAAAAACCTAGTTGTTTCAAATTAGTACCTACATTTAAAGGAATTGGTGGAAATGAAGCAATTCACTTCTATATTTTACGAAATATTCTTTAAAACATATTTATTTATTTATTTGTTTAAGAATCAATGTTTGAGATTAGTGTATTTTAAATAAACATGTATATTTTTAAATGTCTTTTTTTAGTCTAATAATATATTAGAAAAAAAAAACTAGAATACATTTCTGAAATATTACTATTTAATATTTCTAAAACATTTCAAATTTTCATTTCTGTTAAATATTATGTTTACAGGATATTTTTACGTTTTAATGTAACATTGTTGAAATATTTTCGAAATGTGTTTGTGCTGTATGGGTAATGCGGCGGACTCCGAGAAAAGATTACAACAATGACAAAGCTCAGCCACGTGGAAATAAGATAAAAGAAGGGGGAGTTTACAGTGACTCTTCTTTTTTATTATTTTTCGCTGCATTACCCAATTTAAAAAATTGTCATATAATTAGGTTAATTTTCAGTAAAAATAAAAGGTTCTAAAAAAAATAAAGTTTGTGAAATTCGCATTTTGATATATACCAGTAGTTTTGAAAGTATATATCGGTGTCCCAGTTCAAAACTGTAATATCTCAAACATTTTAGGGTTTGAGATAGGAATGTATTCTTAAGGCTGTATGTCACGATACCAAATTAAGTACTAAATTTAGAACTAAATTAATGCATTTTTTAAGTACTAAACAAATTTACGTTGCAAACAGCAAATTTAGTACTAAATTTAGTACTAAAAAGTCATTAATTAATTAGAACTTGTTCTATTTTCTACTAAATTTAGTACTAAAAGTGCGTCGAAATGTTGCGCAGAAGTTTTTCACAGAAAAAATTGACACGACGGTATTTTCTGTACCATTTTGTTTTTAATTAGCGAAAATTTTGCATTATCGACTTGAATAAAGTTCGCTTGTTTGATTTTGTAGATTTTATTGTATTTTTTTCGTGGTTTATAGTAGCATTGCTGTATTTGGTTGTTGTCATGTCAAATTGATAATAAAAACACCATTTACTTCACTTGTCTATTTTACCCAGAATATTTCATTTCTCTGCTTATTGTATTAATACGTCAATGCGCGTGCGCCTATAGTTAATTTAGTACTAAAAATTGGTATCGTTGCAAACGGAAAAAAATATTTTTAGTTCTAAATTTAGTACTAAATTAATGACTTAATTTAGTGCTAAGTTTAGTACTTAATTTAGTATCGTGACATACAGCCTTTAGGAAGAAGGGCAATGTCTATTACAATAATTCAACAATTAGTTAAGAAAAATTTTTCAAATTAGTAAAGAAAAATCTTTAAAGTAATTTATCTCAAAATGGGTATTTTGGAGATATTATACTTTTGAACTGGGACAGCGATATAAGCATTTAAAATGGGCCAAAAGTTAAAGTATAATAAGTGATATGTGTACTGCAGGGTATCACATGTGTCAATTCATTTCTTATTCAACACTTATTTTTAATTTTCATTTTTTAAACAAATTAGATGTACTTGTATTTCCTCATTGTGTGGAAATGAACCATTTCCAATTATTGTAGATATGTTTTTATTATTCTTATCAAGTATTCTAGCTTTTATTTGTACACCTGGTAATTCACAAGTAAAACTGATTGTCCAATTTGGTTGCTCCCATTTAAATTTGACAAAAACGCATACACACCATATTAACATAATATGCTTTATGACAGGGTTAGAAGTATCTAAATATACATTAATTAACCTGTGATTCCAATTGATTGATTGAAAAATTGATATTGAATGTTTATTTTTTACGTGATCTTCAATTTCGAACAGTTTGAAATAATAAAAACACGATTTAATTGGACATTTCTGACAAATTTGTTTTATACATTTTCTTTCATGGATATACAACTCGTTAAAAACACAAAGTGTTCCACAATCCCAGATGCAAAAGAACATAATATTTTTTAATTCGTCTAATCCAAAGTCATTTTTTGTAACTATCTTTTTTTTATTAAAGCATCCCGAACACTGTAGATAATAATGACTATTGTTTCCAGACAAATATATACATTTTTTGACTTTAAATACAAAAGGATAAATTAACGAACATACACGACAAGCAAATGTAATGGTGACTTTTTCAAATAATTTTATATATGAAAGAGTTGCTTTTTCAGTAATCTCTAAATATGAGACTGATTCTTTAAATTTGTCATTCGGATAAATATCGCGCTTCTGGAATAAAAGCGTTTTTAAATATTCTCCCAGCTGTTCATGAAATATCTTTGAATTCGAATTACCTTGAGGTAGAGATTTCAAATTATTACTTTCTTCTTTTTTATTAATTTTGGGTTGTATTATACTGATTATGGAACTTTTAAATTCGACACAATTTAAATGAAACATTACCAACAACTTTGACTCACATGTAATATTTAAAGTTATATTATATGTAACTGATGTGTTTCCACTTGTGTAAAAAGTTTTATTTAAAATGTTAGTATTTTTTTCAAAGAAATCTATTTTGAAATTTTTAATGTAATCGTTTTTACCCAAATGAAATAAAAAGTTTAATGAAAACTGTCTCAAATCATCCGCAAACAAATCAGATACATCACGGAAGTTCACGAAAAGCAAATCAGATTCTAATTGGTACAAAAATGTTTTTTCTATATTCCTTAAGTTAGTTACTTGAAAATTAGGTTTTTCTAATAAGGATTCGGGGTGATTTAGTCGAAAGTGGCGAATTATTAAAAACGTAAATATTTCTTCCAAACAAATAGGGCATTTGAATGTTTTGGATAAACATGTTTTTTCGTGTTCAATTACTTCCGATGATTGCAATAATTGTGTACAGCCATCAAACTTGTTAATGCATTCAAAAAGAATTCTTGCAGCAATTTTATTGTACATAGAATCTACACCAACGTCCTCTTCTTCATCGTTGCTTGTTGAACATCTGCCACATTTTATTTTCCTGTTTGGATATACTTTGACTGGAGTTACTGATAAGTATTTATGACAGTAATCACATACGCCATCAGAAATAACGCATTGTAAATGGTTCATCTAAAATAAAAATGAATATTGAAAGTTCTCAACAACTCGGGAAAAGTAAAAAATTATGTTAAATGTGAGACCATTTAGGGTTGCTGGAAATCTGGGACTGAATGAAGATGAACTAGGTATAACAAATAACTATAAATGTCGGTTAAAATTTACACTTAATAATAATATATATTGTAATGATATTACACATAAGTCTTCTTTTAATTTTTTAATTTTAATTAAAGTATTTTTTTTTTTTTTTTTTTTTTTTTTTTTTTTTTTTTTTTTTTTTTTTTTTTATTTTTTTATCTCAGGGGTGCTTCTAATTATAATATTATTATTTTTTTTAATTTAATTTATTTTATGTATCTATTTTGATTTTGTTTTAATTTTATTTAAATTTTATTTTAACAATATTTTAATTTTATTTTAATTGTATTTTAATTCTATTTTAGTGTTATTATAATTTTAATTTTATTTTGTCAATATTCAATAAAATAAAAAATGAAACTTATGAATTGATTATCTTTATACCCTATATATTTATTATTAGATAAACAAATTTTCAAAATCAGCATACAACTTTTATTTATAAATCAAATATTAATTCCCAACCTTAAAATTACAAATTATTAACATATCCCGCTATTTACAATCATGGGAATGTTACTATATTACTAAATCTACACTATATTCATTCTCTCTTCATTCACACAACTATCCTACATATTAAAATTAAGACTACAAAAAAAACTATCTTTTCTCGCACAATTATTGATCTAATCGAAAAATTAGTTCATAAAAGTTACTCACTATTATGATGTAACTATCTATTTCCATTAATGTCTTTGCTTTATCTGTCCTCTATTCAGTTTCTTCTATGTATGTCTTGCCGGAACACCATTACAAATGTTTTCCCACAACCATCTTATTCCATATAACTTACAACTTTTAACTATATTTATATGAAATTTGTGAAAATTTGTTTATACAATATAACGTTATCTTATTATTTTTTCAATTCTTTTTCATATCTTTTAAAAATAAATTACTATTACAAAAATCTCTGACATTTTCCTTTTTTTTAATTTCAAAATTGACAATCAATCATCTTCCAACCTAGAAACCATCCTTTTCTCCTTACTTCCCCAAAGTCTTCACTTATGACTCCCTTATAAATTTTAAAATATACAGGGTTGTAACATTATTTTTATTATTATTATTATTATTATAATTATTATTATTGTTATTATTTTTAGTTTTATTATATTTTAATATAGGGTGTTATCATTTCAACTTCCCAAATTTACATTTGAAATTTTTTTTAATTTATGTAAAATTTCAAATGCAAATTTCCTTTTACTTTTATTTTAAATTATTATGACCAAAATTTATACAGTTGTCCTATATGAAAAATTCCTTTTATTAGATTTGTATGAGGATCTTTTAAAATATAGCTATTTTCCGCATTTTCATTTACTATGACATAAGGGCCTGCAAATGGTAATTGTAACTTAGCGCAAATGTTTTTTTTATGATTCGGAACTCTCAGTGCCTTTACTATTACCATTTCTCCTCTTTCGAATCGTATTGGTTTCGTAATTCTATTTTTACATCTTTTAATATATTTTTCTGCAATGTTACTGTTCTTTTTATTTACTTGGACAATTATTTCCTGATATGTTTTATTATCTTCTGTTTCCCACGGCCTTGTTGGTCTTATTCCTTTCATTAGGAATATGGGTGCTTCCGAAGTATTTACACTTGGTAACTCATTCATAAATTTTTCTATGTCCGGTAATTTGTTTTCCCAATTTCTATGTTGATTACTTGTTAAAATCCTCAAATATTTTATTATTTCTCGAATATACCTTTCCGTAGGATTTGCCGCAGGATGTCTAATACTTGTGTATCTGTTTTCTATAGCATTTAATTTAAAAAAAGCTTTAATTCTATTATTCACAAAATACGTGGCATTATCCATAATACACTGTTCGGGCTTACCTAGTTCTTCAAAATAAATTTTAAATTTTTCAATCAAAATTTTGGTATTTGTTTTTTTACACGGAAACATTTTAATATATTTCGAAAATATATCTACTATTACCAAAATATTTTTATTTCCTTGATAACTAGGGATTAGATTTGAAATAAAATCTATTGCTACAAGTTTTAAAGGTTTATCAGCTAAAATTTACTTGGGTATTCCTTTATTATGCATATTTTTACTTTTTGCTAACTGACAAATTTTACATGTTTTTAAGTTATCCTTGATTATTTTATAATCATTTTTCGATATATAATTTTCCCTATACAATATCCATGTCTTTCTGATTCCCGGATGTCCATAATTTTTATGAAGTTCCATAGCAACTTCTCTTGTTAAATTTTCGGAAATCACATACAACTCTTTTTCTTCATATTCTTTATACCATACTTCTTGTTTAAATTTTGCCCCTTTTTTGTCTTCTTTTGTTAAATTCTTTTGATCTTGTATTATCTTACTTTTTGAAAATATTCCTTCTTCTTTTTTCAAAATATTTATTCCAATTTTAACTTGATCCTTTCTTTTTTCTTCTTTCCCATCCATTCGAGTAATTGCGTCGGTTATGACATTTAATTTTCCAGCGATATGTTTTATCTCAAAATTATATTCTTGTAGTAGTATCGCCCACCTATGTATTCTACAATTTCCATACTTATTTTTCAAAATTGATATTAAACCTAAATTATCTGTCTCTATAACAAATTTATTTCCTAATAAATAAAATCTAAGTTTAGTTATACAGAATATTATACTGGCTAGTTCTAATTCTCCTACACTGTAATTTTTTTCATATTTTTTAGTTGTTCTTGAAACAAAACATATGGGGACTTCTTGGTAATTTTGTTCCTGTAACAATACTCCAGCAAATCTTACTATGGATGCATCTGTCCTCAGAATGAATTCTTTATCATACATGGGATGATAAATTTTTATTTTATTTTCAAAAATATCCTTAATATCCTGAAATGCCTTTTGTCTTTCTATATTCCACTTCCATTGTACTCCTTTTTTTAGCAATTCTAATAATGGAATTTCTTTAATTGTCAAATCAGGAATAAGCCTCTTAAAATAATTAACCATCCCCAAAAATCCTCTTAAAGTTTTTAGATTACAAGGCTTTTTATATTCTTTTATAACTTTTATTCGATCAGGATCCATTTCTACACCTTGCAAGTCTACTTTAAAACCCAAATATATTACTTCTTTTTTATAAAATTGGCATTTATTTATATTCAACTTTAGGCCTGCTTCATCCAATGTTTTCATGACAATATTTAGATGATTTTTGTGTTCTTCCTCGCTTTCCGAGAAAACTAAAATATCATCTACATAATGAAGTACGAACTTTTCATACTTATTTAAAATCTTATGCAAAGCTCGGACTAATGCAGCACATGCACTTTGAATACCGAAAGGGACTACACAAAATCTGTATATAACTCCATCTATTGAAAAACCTGTAAAATCACGACAATCTTTGTGTAATGGTATTAACCAAAAGCTATGTTTTAAATCTAATTTAGAAAAAATTTTTGTATTAGTTATCCTACCCAAAATTGCCTCTATTGACATTGGAGCTTCGTACTGAGGTATAGAAATGCTATTTATTATTCTAGCATCCAGACATAGTCTTATTTCATCATTTTTCTTTTTTACTATTACAATAGGATTTACAAATTGTGTACTGCTATACTCTATAATACCGTCATTTAATAACTTACTTATTTCATCATTAACTTTATCTTTATATTTATAAGGAATAGGATAAGTTTTTGCTTTAAAATTATCTACATCTTTAATCTCCATTCTGTGCACGTACTCTCTAGCTACTCTTGATTCTTTCGAAATCAACTTATCATATTTTAATACTAATTCATTCACTATACCTTTATACTTTTCTTCACAATCAATAACAATATCATTATTTAAATTATCATTATCCTCATCATTTATATCATTATCATTACTCACACAATAAACATTCATATTGCTCACATTTTCCATTTTCTCTTCATAACTTCCACAATTACCTATACTAAAATCTATCCAATTCCCGTCTATTTTTATTTTTTTAATTTCATAATCAATGACAGTATTATATTTTTGTAACTGATCACTACCTATTACTATGTCTGTTTCCATATTTTGAACAAGAATTAATTGTAAACATAAATCTTTATTATTTAATGTAATCTTTAAATTTATTAATCTATTTGCTTCACACAATTTTTTTTTGTTTGCTCCAATTAAATTTAATTTTGTTATTTTAACTATATCTTTATGTATTTCCGGCAATTTATCTATTATGTTTTGATTAACTATTGATATTTCTGAACCAGTGTCAACAATTACATCTACATTTACATTATTTATTTTTGCTTTTAAACTAATTAATCCTACAATTTGTTCTTCAGAAAGATTGTCGTTTAAATTAATGAACTCCCTTGGATGCTCATAGGTACAAATATACAAATTTTGGTCCAAAG
Source organism: Psylliodes chrysocephalus (assembly GCA_927349885.1). Taxonomy (NCBI): domain Eukaryota; kingdom Metazoa; phylum Arthropoda; class Insecta; order Coleoptera; family Chrysomelidae; genus Psylliodes; species Psylliodes chrysocephalus. Next base: position 24,459,316 of record OV651827.1, on the reverse strand, counting down.
TGCAATTATTTAAAAATTTTGAGGCTGTTCTCTATTTCCACCCCGGCTTAGGCTTTGTTCGCCATCAGTACCAGAATAACTCATTGTTCCTGTTACATTGTCACTATTTTCTGTAGACATATAATTAATATGTCTTTGTCGATTCATATTACTCTCAGAATTTGATCTTTGTCTAGGATTGTTATTTGTATTTTCATAATTATTTTTATTTTGGTGATTTCGATTATTCTGATTCATATAAACTCTACTATTTACATTTTGTCCATTGTTTATGTTATCTCTGTTGTCACTGTAATTCCTATAACTGTGATTCCTGTCATTGTGGTTATTGTAATTTTCGTTATTCCCGTAATTATTATAATTATTTCTGTTCCCATTACTATTATAATTTCTATTTCCCCTATAGTTGTTATTGTTATGTAGTCTATAATTGTTATTTGTATTGGTATTTGGTCGATCATTGTTGTCATTGTTATTTTGTCTATACGTTCTTGTATTAATTAAATCATCATAATTGTATCTTCTATTTACTCTGTTATTGTTACATCGTATATAATTTGAACTATTATTTATTTTATCATCATTTATATTACATACAATATTTACATTATTATTATTTTTATTTATTTCTATCCTTTTTAAATAGTTACTCAGTCGTTCCATAGTTTGTATATTTTGTATAGCTATTATCTCAGATATCTCGGGTTTAAAATGCCTGGAAATAAACATAATAATTTCTTCCTCCCTCATTTTTGGATCTAAATATTTAGCAGTCGTATATAATTGAATAGCATAATTATTCAAACCACATCCTCTTTCGTCATATTTCCCAAAATAAAGTCTTTCTCTAACTTTAGTTTGAGCATTATCTCCCCAGAAGTAATTTATAAACTGTTTTTCAAATTCATCAAAACTTCCAATATCATCTTCAATACTGGTAAACCAGATTAGAGCATGATTATCTAAATTTTCCCTAATCAGCTCTTTTATATCTTCTACATTTATTACATTTCTTGTTTTTTGTCTCATAATTTTAATAAATGCTCTCGGATGAATTTTCCTGTAATCTCCCTCATATTTATGCTCATTTCTTGCCATCATGTAATGATTTACAATTCTTGGACTATTTGTTATTTCCAGTTCATTTTCTTTCATGATCTTTCTGTCATATTCCTTTTGTAAATTCATTAACTTTTGTTCCAATTTTTCTAGTTTTTTGTCCATTTCTTTTCTTTCTTCTTTGTTACAATCTTTTGTTTGTAGTAGTGTTCTGTGTATATTTCCTGTTACAGTATCTATTTCTTTTTCGATCTTATCTATTCTTGTCTCCATTACTTGTTCCCTCTCTACCTGATCTTCTTTTATCCTTTGTTCCATTTCTTTTATATTCTGTTTCATTTTAGTATCGATTTTTGTAATAGTATTTATCCATTTATTTTCTAAATCAATCGTTCTTTCTATATCACCCTGTCTATTTAATTCTATTTTCTTTATTTCTGCTTTTATTTCTTCTTTAAATTCTATTTCTTTTCTTTCAAATACTTCAAACCTTTTCTCTTGCAAATTTTCAACCTCTGTTACTCTTTCTATAATTTCCATTCTTATAGTTTGTTTAGTTGTTTCAACTTTATCTTCTAAATCTATCTTGAATTCTTCTAATTTCTTAACCATTTCCTTTTTTTCTTGTTTTAATTCTTTTATATCTTCTTTTATATCGTAAAAATTTTCCTCCATTTTATTCATCTTCCCCATCATCACTCTGATCATTTCCGATACACTCATCTCTTGACTCTTACTACTCTCTTTTTCTATTGTATTTCTTGGTCTCCTTTCTTCTTCGTCTTTCTGTTTCTCTTCATTTTTTCCTTCACTGCTTTCATCACTTCTCCTTTCAAGCATTGTTGCTGCCAAATTCTGTTCTTCCATTTGTGAATTATCTCCCTGTCCAACATCTGGTCCAATTTCATCTATTTGTCCAACCTTTTTTCCTCCTCTCAATTCCATCTTTTCCATGATAATCAGGTTTTATTTTATGTTTTATATTTATTCACAGATTTTTTTTTTTTTTTTATTTTTATATTTTTGATTTACAAATTTAATAATAACTATATTACTATCAAATATGACTTATGTCATATGTCAGTTTGACAGCTTTATCGCCCCACGTTGGGCGCCAATTGTAATGATATTACACATAAGTCTTCTTTTAATTTTTTAATTTTAATTAAAGTATTTTTTTTTTTTTTTTTTTTTTTTTTTTTTTTTTTTTTTTTTTATTAATTTTTTATCTCAGGGGTGCTTCTAATTATAATATTATTATTTTTTTTAATTTAATTTATTTTATGTATCTATTTTGATTTTGTTTTAATTTTATTTAAATTTTATTTTAACAATATTTTAATTTTATTTTAATTGTATTTTAATTCTATTTTAGTGTTATTATAATTTTAATTTTATTTTGTCAATATTCAATAAAATAAAAAATGAAACTTATGAATTGATTATCTTTATACCCTATATATTTATTATTAGATAAACAAATTTTCAAAATCAGCATACAACTTTTATTTATAAATCAAATATTAATTCCCAACCTTAAAATTACAAATTATTAACATATCCCGCTATTTACAATCATGGGAATGTTACTATATTAATAAATCTACACTATATTCATTCTCTCTTCATTCACACAACTATCCTACATATTAAAATTAAGACTACAAAAAAAACTATCTTTTCTCGCACAATTATTGATCTAATCGAAAAATTAGTTCATAAAAGTTACTCACTATTATGATGTAACTATCTATTTCCATTAATGTCTTTGCTTTATCTGTCCTCTATTCAGTTTCTTCTATGTATGTCTTGCCGGAACACCATTACAAATGTTTTCCCACAACCATCTTATTCCATATAACTTACAACTTTTAACTATATTTATATGAAATTTGTGAAAATTTGTTTATACAATATAACGTTATCTTATTATTTTTTCAATTCTTTTTCATATCTTTTAAAAATAAATTACTATTACAAAAATCTCTGACATTTTCCTTTTTTTTAATTTCAAAATTGACAATCAATCATCTTCCAACCTAGAAACCATCCTTTTCTCCTTACTTCCCCAAAGTCTTCACTTATGACTCCCTTATAAATTTTAAAATATACAGGGTTGTAACATTATTTTTATTATTATTATTATTATTATAATTATTATTATTGTTATTATTTTTAGTTTTATTATATTTTAATATAGGGTGTTATCATTTCAATATGTAATAGATCCCAATGTTTGTACGGTATGTAACATAAATGTAAATGAATCTCTTACACATATCTTGTTCGATTGTCCAATATATAATGATATGAAACCGAAAACAAATTGTTTAAACGATCTGGAGGCTTTACTCTATGCATTAGAAAATATAACCGAACCAGATGCATGGTGTATATTTTCTTATATATGCACTATTCTAAAATTAAGATCATTTATTTTAAATGAATAAATTATAATTAAGTAAACTTTTAGTAATAGGGTTCACGGGTGCTGGTCGATATGTAACTGAATTTTTTTTATTTTAATTTTTTTTATTTATATCGCATAAATTTCTTTATGGTCGCCCTACGATCAGCATTAGTGAGCATTATTTACTACTGGACCTATTGTTACTTTTGTTTATTATAATTTTGTTTTGATTTTTTTTTTGTATATATTATAACTCTTGCTGTAACTTAGGTTTATAAGCAATAAACGTATTATTATTATTTACTCACAAAATGAACATACAACTATCATGAATGAAATATTATAAAATTATAGGCATGCCGTTCCGTGTTTTGTACTAACGCTATCACCTTATCGTATACAGGATGAAGGATATATTTAATTCCTAATACTTCCCCTCTTTCAAAGCATTTCTAATAAAATGATAGAAATAGAACATAGAAATAGAATTTATTCATCTTTGAGAATTATACACTATACAAAGACACTAGGTACATAACGTAAAATCCTATCAGACTAGTCAAAAAAGTGTTAAGTAAAATACATTAAAAAATAAAATATATATATAATAGACAATTCATGTTAAGATTAGTTTAAAAGTTCAAAAAAATCTTCTATACTATAAAATACATTATATACAAGAAAATCATTAAGATTAAGATAACCTGTAGTATCTTCTAATATGTTACTGAACTTATTGTAACACTTAAACCCAATATATTTTAGTGAATGCTGGCTTATTTGTAGTCGTGAAAAAGGTTGATGGATGTTAAATTTTAATCTAGTATCATATGAGTGCAGGTCTTTATTTTTTTTTAAATATATACTCATTATCTTTTATGTATAAAATTAGTTGAAAAATAAAAATGGAAGGTAGTGTTAAAATTGGCGTTTTCTTGAAAAGTTCTTTGCATGATGTTGTTGGTGTCACCTTATACATGGCTCTCAGAACCTTCTTTTGAGATACAAAAGCTCTTTCAAAGTATGGTGAAGAACCCCAAAATATTAACCCATATTATAGAGTTGAATGAACCAAACCAAAATAGCATAGTTTTAAAGTATTAAAAGATAGTGTCTCCCTTAAATTTTTGATGATATAACAACAAGTACTTCATTTTGAAGTTACCATTTTTATATGAGCTTCCCAATTTAATTTGGGATTTAATATTATTCTTAAAAATTTTATGCTATCAACGCTTTGAATAGTTTTTCCGTCAACGTGCAAGTAGGGTTCGTAATCTGGTAATATGTTTTTGTGTAGAAATTGCATAAAGTTTGTTTTTGTTACATTTAATGCCAGACCGTTATCTTTACAATACTGGTTAAAATCACGAGATGCCTCGTTGCTACTTTGAGTGACCTGTTCAATTTGATCATCTGCCATTACAATATTGGTATCATCGGCATATTGAACTATTTGTTGAGAGCTTAAACAAAAATTACTTATATCACTTATAAAAACTATAAAAAGAAGTGGGCCCAAAATTGAACCTTGGGGAACTCCTATTGTACATGGAAGAGGATCAGATTTTAGACTATTTCTTACAATTACTTGAGTTCGATTTATTAAGTAAGACTGTATCCATTCATAAGGTTTCCCTTGTATTCCTAACCCATTCATCTTCAATAATAAAAGATTATGATCCACCATATCAAATGCACGGCTAAGGTCATAGAAGAGTCCCAAAATATGTTTTTTATCATTGAGTGCTTGATATATAAACTCTAGGCAAGCTGCAATTGCAGTAGATGTTGACTTATTTTTTCTAAATCCATTTTGAGTATCTGGCAACATATTAAAACTTTCAAGGTAATTAGTGAGTCTAATAGAGTATGCTGACTCAAATATTTTACTAGATACACAGATTAAACGATAATTTTCTATATTAGATGTAGATCCCTTATTTTTATAAACAGGAATTCCTGATTCCTTCATATTTGGGAATAATCACGAAACAAAGGATTCATTAATCAAATGTGATATGGGTTCAGCAATACAATGAGTAACCGATAACAGAATTTTACCATTTATTTCGTCAATACCTTCAGTACATACATTTCACTAGGAGTTGTTGAAAAAAGAAAAAAACTTTTATGATGTTTATCAATACTCGTAGTATAGTTAGGTACAATATTATTTTTATTTACATTAATAAAATAGTCATTGATATAATTTACTTTTTCTAAGGGTGTTAATTTGTCATCATTTGTAAGTTTAATAGGATTCAATGAGTTGTTTTTTCTTTTTCCCCTGCTCTCTTTTATTATATTAAAGAATTCTTTCATTATGTTATTACTTTTTAAAATACAATCATTATTTTTTCTTCTCAAATATTGTTTTGATATTTTTTGATACACTTTTTTTAAATTATTGTAACGTTCTGTATAATATGTAGAATTTATTTCTTTCTTTAACCTGTTCATTTCACATAATAGATTATGTAACTCTTTAATATGAGGTGGAAACTAATTTTTTAATTTTTGTGGTTTTATCGCTTTCTTTGTTTTCGTAAATACAATATTGTAGTGGTATAGGAATGATTCATAAAAGATAGAAAATTTATCATTAAAATTAGTAGATGTGTATACTTCACGCCAATTTTCAACTGATAAAATATTTATAAAAGTTATTGCGTTAGGGTCACTTAAATCTCGTTTATATCTGTATTTAAATTCGTTATTTTCAAAATTAGGTAGTTAAATATCTGATGTCTTATGTGATGTGAAAGAGTGGATTTTTGGCAAGCTTTACATAAAGTTTTGACAATAGTGATATATCATCCAATTCCTCTTCGAATAAACTACTTTATGAACATCAAAAAAATTCCCTATTAATTTTTTTCTTACCTGTTGTAGGTCATAAAATAAAGGCAAAGAAAAATATATCAAACTGTTTTTGAATTTATATATTTATTTTTAATTTATTTAAGGGCCCGCTATTACAGGTTTTTAAATTCTACTTACCTTTACTACACATAAAACATTATTGTTGATTTACTCTGCAACAACTTTCTCATTTTCTATTTTCGGGTTTAAAAAATATTGAATTTTGAGTTTAAGAATTTGCAATAATTTTTACTATGAGAACAAATAATCTGATGAGAAATTTAAGTCATATCTAAAATTCTATTAAACATATCAGTAATATATTTTAGATAGAATATCTGTGAACATACCAATCAAATATTTTTCTTACATATCTTTGGTAAACCATATAAAATGTAATTTTTTTTGATACAGAAATAACTGCATTTAAAAATAAAAATTTCAGAAATTTAAATTAAATAACTGTCAAATGTCAGTCGTCGTCTTCTTTGCCATTGGTAATTTACTGGCCTCTTTCTACAAGAAAATTGGCAACTTTGCCACTGGCCTGTTTCAATCGATAAATTAGCCAACTTTTTTTACATTACTTATTATAAGAGATGAAGACTAGCCAAATGTCAAATAAAATAGAAGAATTTAAACTTTATGAAAAAGGCCACAAAATTACAAAAGTATAGAAGAAGACAATAACCTAATATAATAAAATTTATAACAAATTTATTTATCTATGAAAATAAATAAATCCATTTCAGACAGGTATCTAGGGATGTTGCGATACTACTGATATGATACTGGTATCGATACTTTTCTTTCGATACCGGGTAATTTAGTACCCGATACTTTGCTTTCGATACTTTACTCATATGGGTACTACTTTTATTTCGATACTACTACTTTCGTTTCAATAATTTTACTACAAAATGTATATTGTAGGATCACTTTATGGTATGATATGTCGGCGTGAACCCTATGACTTTTTTTTTTTTTTTTTTTTTTTTTTCTGAACTCTTTCCGATATAGGTATCGATACTTTCGTTCCGATACCCTTTCGATACCGGTATCGATACTTTGGTTCCGATACTCCTTTCGATACCAGTATCGATACTTTACTGGTATCGCAACATCCCTACAGGGGTGCTATTTTCAAAGTCGAGAGAATTCATTTCTCTCGAGAGAAATGTCATACGTCAACGTAAAACAGTATTTTTAGGGTCCTAAGGGCCAGTGTAAACTCACTGATTGTTTCTCACGGTTTATTTAGAGATAATTAATATCCTCCTAAGAATTTTAATCCTCGAGGCCTTTAAAAACAGCGTTTCCACATTGACGTATGACATTTCTGATGAGAATCTTGAGAGAAATGAGTACTCACACGGTTTGAAAATAGGTCCCCTAGGGTGCTATTTTCAAAGTCGAGAGAATTCATTTCTCTCGAGAGAAATGTCATACGTCAACGTAAAACAGTATTTTTAGGGTCCTAAGGGCCAGTGTAAACTCACTGATTGTTTCTCACGGTTTATTTAGTGATAATTAATATCCTCCTAAGAATTTTAATCCTCGAGGTCTTTAAAAACAGCGTTTCCACATTGACGTATGACATTTCTGATGAGAATCTTGAGAGAAATGAGTACTCACACGGTTTGAAAATAGGTCCCCAGGGGTGCTATTTTCAAAGTCGAGAGAATTCATTTCTCTCGAGAGAAATGTCATACGTCAACGTAAAACAGTATTTTTAGGGTCCTAAGGGCCAGTGTAAACTCACTGATTGTTTCTCACGGTTTATTTAGAGATAATTAATATCCTCCTAAGAATTTTAATCCTAGAGGCCTTTAAAAACAACGTTTCCACATTGACGTATGACATTTCTGATAAGAATCTTGAGAGAAATGAGTACTCACACGGTTTGAAAATAGGTCCCCTGGGGTGCTATTTTCAAAGTCGAGAGAATTCATTTCTCTCGAGAGAAATGTCATACGTCAACGTAAAACAGTATTTTTAGGGTCCTAAGGGCCAGTGTAAACTCACTGATTGTTTCTCACGGTTTATTTAGAGATAATTAATATCCTCCTAAGAATTTTAATCCTCGAGGCCTTTAAAAACAGCGTTTCCACATTGACGTATGACATTTCTGATGAGAATCTTGAGAGAAATGAGTACTCACACGGTTTGAAAATAGGTCCCCAGGTATCAGAGATATTATGTAGAACCATCACGATTCAAGTATAATTAAAACAACAGAATTCAAAAGCCACAAAAACTAATACAAAAAATATGACAATTATTTTCCTATGAAGAATAATATTGTGCTTTGTAGGAGCCATAAATTTGCAAATCTTACAATGGCTGCGTTCATCCGCGCCATTTCAAGGAGCGCTACAAAAGTAGCGATCACTTACGCTACCTGATCGATCTTTATGCACGGATGAACCATGTTTAAAAGTGACATTTGACATTTGATTGTGATTTATTCATTTTACTTTTGAGTTGAATATCTCTGGTTGAAGATTTGTTTATTTTTCAATTGCTAATAAAACCCTACTAGTCACCAAGCAAACCGTGGACGTAAGTGCGTAAGACAGATCACCAAATCAGTGATCACCGATCAGACGTCAATAAAATGCGCTACTTTTAATGGCGGCCGCTCCTTGAGCGAAATGTCAAAATACACCGTTCATACGTGCCACTCGAGAGCGCTACCAGATCGATCAGGTAGCATGTGGCGTGGATGAACGCAGCCAATGTTATCACTAGAAGTAAAAGTGCATAAAAATAGAAATTAAAAACTTACCATTACAAAAATACACTTTGAGTATTATTGCGGGTTATTTTTGAAATTCTTGCTTTTATAAACTAATTTACCATTATCTAAGCAAAAATAGATGTTTGGGCTCAAGTTCTAAGTTTTCCTTCTAGGATAGCCTTAAATCTGCAATGAAAAATGATCATAATGCACATTATTTTGTATGATAAACTAGCTAATCAAAAAATTACCATATTTAATAAAATGTAGTCAAATACCATTAGAGAATATGTATATAGTTAGGAAGGAGGAATGTTGTTGAACTTGAAGATAAGATTACCCTTTAAATAAAAACACTGTATTCTGTATAAATAATTGATGATAAAAACTCCTTTGATAATTTTATCTTTAAAAATAAATAAAATCATTGGAATCTAGCATTGCGTTCGGTTTGCCACGTTCCTTTAACACTTTTAACTCCAAACGACTCTTTTAGCGTTCGGTTTAGTCCGATTAGTGACAGTTTAACACGCTTAAATGTCATTTAAAAGCACCCTAAAATTTGTCCCGCTCCAGCCCCTGACTGACCGAACTCGCCTTAGAAGGCTGTATTTAAATTTGACATTGACAACTTTGACAGTAATAAGGAACATGGCGGGCAAGTGTTTCCGGTTACCAGTGACGTTCTGTCATGAGAGGGTATGAAAGAATATTCGATTTATTTACATATTTAAAGGGTACAGGGTGATATAATTATAGTAGAACATTTGTTTACTTACATATTTTAACCGGTTTACTTCTATTGTGGAACAGCTGTTGGTAAAAGTTTAGAAGTTCTATCAAAATAATTCCTTATAAAATAGCATTAAATAAAATTAAAACAAATATTTTGATCGTTTTATTTCTTATAAAAATGTTGACAAATATATATTTCATAACAATCTATATATATTTTCCTGTAAAATCCAACAAAACAAGATTACACAATATCGCACTTTTATCATATGAAACCAATCGGTGTTTTTATTAAGTAAAAAGAAAATTTGACATCAAATTGGTCCCGAATATGGTAAGAATGCCTCTAAACATAATATATAATAAGCCATTCTTTAAGTATCTAAATGGCAATAATAAAACAAAGACTATCACAGCTCATATACGTTTTCATCTACGTTGTTACTTCATTTACTCAAAAAAGAAATTAAGATCAATATATCATAATAAAATGACTTAGATTTTGAGCTTATCAATGTTGTTAAAAATAATACGTTACTATACTAAAAATATATATACAATAAGATTAACTACAGAGTGAACAAAACTTCTGAAATTAAATGAATTAACTTAGTCAGAAGTTTAGAGAACTCTATTTATAGAATACAGATCTGTTAATATTAATTAATAATAGTTAATAATGGAACAGGTGTTTCAGAAAGTACATAGGAATCTGTTGTAGGATGTGCCATAAGTACCATCATTTTTTGAAAAGAAACTAATTAATATTTATTAAAAGAAACTAAAGAACGTCGATGTAAAAATTATCTTGTCCAAAAAAACAAAGTGGTCATTTTGCTGTCAAACATCTCTGCAAAATAATATAAACGACAGAACCTTCTTTTCACAAATTAATTAAACATTGGCAATCTTTTTTAGAACTTAAAATACAAACAAAAATATCCTACACGATCTACACTGGTAAAACAAAAAAAAAATAGAACGGAAATTGTATTTCTAGTGACTTTTATGATAACTTAATTGTCAGTTCTGTCAAATACGTCAGTTTGAGCTTTATAGGGTGTCAAACGTAGGAAAATGGCACCGGAAGTGCCATTGTTTTAACCATTTTGCACAGGATAGGGATTGGCATAGGCGCCGTTTTGTAAGGTACAATATTTCTGCAGCTGAGGTGAAAAAATATGGAAAAATAATGTTCGACGGTTTTCTTGAGACAACAAAAATTAAAACAAAAAAGATAACAAACAGGAAATAATGAAAAAATAAAACCCATGGATCGAGAAGGCATCATAGGCTGCTAATAACAGAATAGGAAAAATTTCGCATTATTTAAATATAAATTTACTTGGTAATATCAAATTTGGCACTTAAATATAATTATATAAGGATCTACAACTACAATTATTAAAATATCTTATAAATACTTGGTATTACTGGCAAATAAAGACTTTTTTTTTTTGGAAGTTTGTACTTTTGTATACATGCACATTTTAATTTAAACTTGAAGGAATGCTCCGTGATTTATTTTCTGTAAAAAAATATCTACAACAAAAAATATGTATTCAATCTATATTGTAAAAAATTGATTGTGTTTTCTATTCTACAGTCAGTGATTGTTTTTTTAATGTTTACGAAATTGGCTAGGCACGAATTTATTAAAAGTAAAATAGTTTTACGGTTGATAAATGTTGCCAAAATGATTATCTTATATTCTCAGGAAATCTTATAACCGAATTACGCGTCTACTATAACCAGGGGCGGAGAATCCAAACGTGCATTTATAAAATCTCCCCAAGTAACAATTTTAAGACACTTTAAATTTGTTTTAAAAGTGCTTTAATATATTCCAACATAACGATATTGGTTTTAAAGCTACTTTAAGATGAACTAGAAGTTCTTAAATAGTTATGCAAAGAATTTAATGCACACTTTAAATTAAAATAAAAAAAAAATTGCGCTCAATATCCTATTGATCTTATACTGGTTTTATAATACTCCTGATATTGGCTATTTTAAAACTAATGTACTATTTTAAAGGATTAAATAGCAAGTTGGTTTTAAAACAATCCATTTTGGAACAAATAGTTTTAATGTAGTTTTATTTATGCATTCATTAAAACCCATTAAAAAAACTGTTTTATCTTAAGGGGAATAATGGGTCTTTTAATCCCATATCCAGCATAAAATAAAGTTGCCTTGAAGAACTTTTTAAGAATATAAAATTAAAACTAAATGGTTTTAATTTGGTTTTAAAATTTAGTTTGTTAGGACGGGCCCTTTTTTGGATGGAAACTGCTTTATGGTGGCTTTAAGACTGTTTTAAAGACCATTTGGTTTTATCCAAAAATTTTATTGTATAGTTTTATTAAACGCAATAACTTTTTTATTTCTAAACATCCAATTTTCAAGTTCACGAAGAAAATGCTTTAGATGAGGAACCAAACAAAATTTCGTGTTTGCCAATATCATAAAAGTTTATTATTTTTGTTTACTTACCGTTCTCCTCGATTTTTATAACGAACTACCAACAGTTACCAGAAAAACGAGCAAACTTGTCGATTGAATGCGAATCAAGAGTTCAAATAAATAGTCAAGAAAAAATAATTTAAAAAAATTTCTCTCAATTAAATATCCTAGAAAACAAAGATTAATAGTCATGCCAGTCACCGTGTTGATTATTTTACAGGGTGTTTTTTAAAAGTACGCACTTATTACAACTGGTTAATGATTCAATGCTGAGAGCTGCCTAGTGGGTCTGTTATTAACAATGTTACCACAGTATTTTGATTTTAATTAAACATTAATTTGTATTTGATCAACAAAGAAAGAGTTTGTTTAATTTGTTCTATTTCATTTAATTTAGTGATAAATGTACATGTGGCAACAACGCTACTATTTTTTATGCAGTTTTTGTTCGGTTTTAAACGCAGCTAAGCGTAGAATAAAGGTCGGAAAAAGGGGAATATTTAAATTTGATAATTTTACGATTTTAGTAATCTTATATTAACCGCTTTAATATGTACGCACGTATTTAAAACACGCCGTGTAAATTTACAACGGTACATAAAAAAAAACATATTTTTATCTTATCGTCGCTTTAAATCCGCATTAGGTCGACAATAAACTTTATTTGCTGAAAAAGAAAATCGAGATTTTATTATTATAGTTCGTTTTGGTTTAATAAATGTTCTTCCTCACTGTCTTGCCATCCTAAACGGTAGGTTATGAAAATTCCGATGGCGCCCAATAATAAACCGAGCCCTAAAAGTCCGTAACCGGTATATTGACCGGCCGAGGGTAAAATCAACACCATTTTAACGGTATCGGCCAAGTCGTTTGTGAGTTCGGCCGTTTGGCTGAACCAAAAGATCGGCATCAACGTCGTATTCATTTTAGATACCAACCTGAAACAAATGTTGACAGTTACCGATATGAGAAGCTCTAAATAAATGTCAAACGACAAATTACGACTGTTACCGATATATGAAGTTGAAACAAATGAAAATCCACACATTCTGATATGCGAAGATAAAACAAATGTCAAATTATGACAGTTAGACATTGGAAGTAGAAACAAATGTCAAACAAATTATAATAGTTAATTATATGTTAAGCTGAAACAAATGATAAACGATAAAATCTGACAGCTACAGGTAAACTAAGCTGAAACAAATGTCAAACTTAATATTCAAACAATTACTGGGAAAAGAAACTGAAACAAATATCGAAACGTCAAATTTGGATTGATGCCGATATGTGATTAACAAATTATGACAGTAAATGATATACGAAGCTGAAACAAATGACAAATTTTGACCATAATTAACGATATTATGCGAATTTTGACAATAATTAACGATATGCGAAGCTGTAACAAATGTAAAATTAAGATAGTCACTGACACGAGAAGCTCAAATAAATGACGAACGTTAAATTCTGACAGTTACCGTCATGCCATTCTGATAGTTGTCAAACGTTGAAGCTGAAACAAATGGCTAAAATCAAATTTTTGCAGTTACCGATATACAAAGATGAAATAAATGTCAAATTATGACAATTAAACATCCGAAGCTGAAACAAATGTAAAATATCAATTCTAGCAGGCGATGCCTAAACAGTCGAAAAACGTCAAATACAAACAGTTATAGACAAACGAAGCTGAAACAAATTTAAAACTTAATATTCAAACAATTACTGAAGCAACTATTAAAAGGTGAAATTCTGAATGAAGCCGACATCTGAATAACAAATAATGATGGGCGAAACTGAAACAAATGACAAAAGACCAATTTTAACAGTTATCAATATGTGAATCTATAACAAATGTCAACTTATGAAAGTTATTAATATGCGAAGCTGAAATAAACGACAATAGATACATTTTGACAGTTACTGACACGCGAAGCCTAAGTAAGTGACAAACGTTTAATTCTGACAGTTACCGACATGTTATTTTACAGAAAAACGAAGCTAAAACAAATGTAAAATTTAATATTTAAACAAATATCGATTGACGCCGATATGCGAATAACAAATAATTAAAGGCGTAGCTGAAATAAATGACAAAAGACCAATTTTGACAGTTATCGCTATGCGAAGCTGAAAGAAACGTCAAATTATGACAGATACTGACATGCGAAGATGAAATAAATGTCAATTATTAAATTATGATAGATATACTAAATTAAAACAAATACTAAAGATATTTTGACAGCCACTGATCGAAGCTTAAACAAATTTCAAACTTTACTCCCTGACAGTTACTAACGGGCCAAGCTGAAACAAATGTCAATTGTAACATTTAAGTAGTTTTGACAAGCAAAACTGAAATAATTAATCATTACATAGCTACTGACAATCGAAGATTTACAGTTACTAATGTTCGAACCTGAAACAAATGCCAGACGTTAAATTTTGACAGTTACAGATATGCGAAATTAAAACAAATGTCAAATTATAACAGTTGAGGCATGAAAAGCTGAAACAAATGCCAAACAAGAAATTATTACAGTTGGACATGAAAAGCTGAAACAAATTCCAAACAAGAAATTGTGACAGTTACTGATATGTGAAGCTGAAACAAATGACAAATGTCAATTCTAACAGTTATTGACAAGTGAAGCTAAAACAAATGATGAACAGCAAATTTTAACAGTTATCGATATGCGAAATTGAATAAAATGTCCAATTCTAATAGTTCTCGAAATGTGAAGCTAAAACAAACGACGAAAGTTAAATTTTGACAGCTACCAATATTCGAATATGAAATAAATGTAGAAGACACGTGAAGCTCAAAAATTGTCAAACTAGGAATTATGCTAGAAAGTGATATGTGAAGCTAAAACAAATGACAAACTACATATTCTGACAGTTATTGATAATCGAATCTGAAACAAATTTTAAACGTCGATTTTGACAGTTATCTACAAACGAGGCTTAAACAACTTTCAAAAGTCAAATCATGAAGGGCGAAGCTGAAACAAATGTCAAACTTCACATTCAAATGATTACTGATAAAGGGGTCTATTCTGTAAAAATTCCTTTATATTTAACGGCCTTTAAAAATATTGGCAGCCTTTAAAAGTATATTTGTATTCGTTAATTTACTTGTCATTATTTAAACAGATTTCTTTAAGATAGTACGCTAATGTATTTTAAAGATCCGTTTAAATAATGACAGAAGTAAAGAAGAAAATATTTTTAAAGGCCGTTAAATATGAAGGAATTGTTACAGAATAGACCCCAAACAAAGCTGAAACAACTGTCAGGCATCAAATTCTGATTGTTATCCTGATATGCGAAACGAATGACAAATTTTGACAACTACCAATATGGGAAGCCGAAACAAATAATACATTTTGACAGTGAAAAAAGTGTCAAAACTGAAACAAATAGTGAACATCAAATTTTGACAGTTGCCGATATACAAAGAACAGACAAATTTTAAATTATGACAGTTAGATATGCGAAGCTGAAACAAATGTCAAACAAAAAATTATGACAGTTACTGATAAGTGAAGCTGAAACTAATGTTAACTCATTTTGACAATTACTGACAATCGAATCCGAAACAAATTTTAAACGTAAATTCTAACAATTGAAGCTTAATCAATTACAATCGTTAAATCCTATCGGTCGAAGCTGAAACAAATGTCAAACGTCAAATTCTGATTTGCGAAACAAATTAAAAAATTTGAGTTATTTACGTGTGAAGCTTAATTTTTTTCAAATATTGACAGTTCCCTACGAATGAAGCTCAAACAAATATAAAACGACAAATTATGTCAACTAAAACAAATGTCAAATTTTGGCAGTTACTGACGTGCAAAGTTGAAAGAAATTATGACAGTTAATGATGCGCGAAGCAGAAGTAAATGACAAACGATACATTCTGACAGTTATGCAAAGCTGAAACAAACAGCAAACGTCAAATTCTAACTTAACCAAAGTGTGAATAAAAAATAATAAGAGTTAGTGATATGCAAAGCTGAAACAATAGATAAACGTCCAATTTTGATAGTCATCGATATGCGAACCTTAAAACGAGGTCAAATTATGATAGTTACAGTCATGCGAAGCTAAAAAATATGTCAAATTATGATAGTTACAGACATGCGAAGCTGAAACAAATGACAAGTATTGACATCCGGAGCTGAAATAAATATCTAACTTTAAAATCTAACAGTTGCCTAACTGTGAAGCTGCAATAAATAGTAAAAGTCAAATTTTGACAGTTACTGATGTGCGAATCTGAAACAAATGACGAACGGTAAATTGTAACAGTT
The DNA here is from genome assembly GCA_927349885.1 of Psylliodes chrysocephalus. Lineage (NCBI taxonomy): Eukaryota > Metazoa > Arthropoda > Insecta > Coleoptera > Chrysomelidae > Psylliodes > Psylliodes chrysocephalus. The sequence goes on along the minus strand of OV651827.1, from coordinate 24,442,722 downwards.
AATAAATGTCAAATTATAAAATTTGTCGATCTGTGAATCTGAAACAAATGGCGAACGTCAAATTTTGACAATTATCGATATTTTAAGATAAAATAAATGTAAAATTATGAATTATAAATGCAAATTTGAAAAAAGATGACAAAAAATAAATTATGACAGTTACTAATACGTTAAGCTGAATTAAATGACAAATGTCGAACGTCAATTATGACTGTCATTAATAATCGAAGCTTAAACAAATTTCAAACTTGACATTCAAACGGTTATTCATAAGCAAAGCTGAAAAGTGTCAAATTCTCAGTATTGCTGATATGCGAAATAAATTACAAACGGAAATTTTGATTGTTACAGTCATTTGAAGCTGAAACAAATGAGAAGCAACAAATTATTACTGACAATCGAAGTTAAAACAAATTTCCAATGTCAAATCATGACAGTTACTGGTGGAACAAACGTCAAACTTTACATTCAAACGGTTACTGACAAGCGAAGCTGAAATAAATGATAAATTGCAAATTTTGATAGTTACTAACAGTCGAAGCAAATGTCAAATTCTGATATTTACAGACTTGCGAATATTTGAAATGTTAAATTCTGGCAATTACCAACATGCGAATCTGAAAAAAATGTTAAATTCTGACAGTTGGCGAACTGTGAAGTTAGCACAAATGGCGAACGTCAAATTTTGAGTCATTGGCGGGCGAAGCAAAAACAATAGTTACAGACCATTGAAGGTTGGACAAAAATGTCAAATTTTGACAGTTATTGAGATACGAAGCTGAAACGAATATTAAATAACCGACAAATTCCGAGTTTCTGCTAAAAAGTTGAAACTGTCAAAGTCTGATAAACGAAGCTAAAAATATGTCAGTTACTGACATGTGAAGATGAAACAAATGTCAAAATCAGAGTAACTGACGTGCGAAGCTGGAAGGCGCAAGGATGATTGTTATGAAATTAGAAAGTTACTATGACAGGTTTGCATACTTGTGAGGTAATGGAGGAATATTCGGAAGAGCAGAGATTATTAGTTTCTTATTTTGGTAGATATTAGAAGGTTTTGAATTGTAAAATATATTAGGTACTGTATAGGATGTCCAATATTGGTTAAATATAAAAAACATATGAGTAAAATAAAGATGAATTTATGATTTTTTTCAAAATTAAAATATCAGATGCGGTTTGATATATTTGGGCAAAATTACTTTTTATTTAATTAACACTTTTTTTAAATAGAGAAAAAACTATATTGTTTTGTTATTTTAAAGGCTCAAATTCTTAAAAAAAAATGTATAACTTACGTGATATGTTCTAAATGGAACAACCGAAGATTTATTTGAATCTGTGCTCGAACTTTCAAAGGCAAACCCGTATTGGGTTCTAAGGAGATAAACATTTCATGCTTGCCTTTATCAGGCATCATTCCCTCTATGGAACGTCTATAAAAGGGATCCGCCAGGTAGAAGTGAGGGAACGATACAAAAGCCGGAGCTCCGTACCTAAATTTAAAACAAAAACATTTTATATGAAATTATCTGGTAAAAAATAAATTTTTTATTTACTTACTTGCAAAGTGATACGTCACGAACGCCACTGTATTCAGATTGATTAAAGAAACACCTCATTTCTGGATACAATGTACCGTTATCGAAAGCTTTATTAGTTCCTAGATATTTATAACCGCGGATTCCATGTAATTCGTCTTCTCCATTTCGTTCCAATTCCAGTGTACTACAAAGGAAATATTGTGAGGAAATCTGCAAAGACTAAAACGTTTGTATAATGAACACTTTGATAGTCATGATGTCATTTTATTCAGCAGGACTTGAAAAAACCTTTTTTCTGCTGTCCCTTCTTACCTGCACAAATCGTTCGAGAAAATCTTAATCGAACGTTTCTCATGAGGCGGATACCACAATTCCCCTTGCGTACCCTCGACTTTCCCGCAATCTCCTGGATAATAAGGAACTTGTTCGTAGTTATTCCACTTTCTAACGATACCTAAATTGTCTATAGAATCGGCACCATCGTTCATATTAAACAGACCGTCGTACGGTGCGCTGTTATTCCTCTAAAAAAAAAAAAAAATAGCACCGAGTTCGAATTATAAGTTACAACCGTTAAAAAGTCGTGTACTCACATCGACGAACCAGCCCATCTTGGTGAAAGGGATTTTTATGTTGGAAATATTCAATTTATGCAAAAGGTCCAACATTGGGTCGTCGTAACCTTCGAAAATGAATTCGTTTACTGTTCTGGTGACGGCCAAAGTTACTCGTTTTTCTTCGAGGAAAAAATTCACGCCTAGTTGTACGAAATAGTGTTTATCTTTGACTACGTTTGTTACAGACTGGAAGAAAAAAGAATAATACAGTATTTTTGTTAGAACAGCTGGAGTTGCTAGAAGTCTGGGACTGAGTAAAGATGGACTACGTATAGGATATAACTATATATTAATATGAAATGAACATACAACTATAATGATTACAATATCAAGAATTACACACTTGACATTCTGTACTTCGTACTGACGTTTATCACATGAAGTCTTATATAGGGTGATTCATTCAATTCCTAACAATTTTTAACGCAAAAGGTGTATTTTAAATAAATATTCCTCGAAGCAGCCCAGGCAGCACACTTTGATATAATTAACGTATTATATACGCAATTCTCGTTTATATTTGGTATTAGTTGATTTCGTATACGTTTTTTTAAACGTCCTAATTGTAAATTATTCTACGTTTAAATATAGTTAACAATATAAGACTATTTTTAGTTTGCGAAGAACGATTTGTAGACAGTGTGCCTAAATATACGTTTAGGTTTATTTATATAAACGTTTATAGATACTAGTTATTGTATATTATACGTTTAAATATAATTTACCTTTGTTTATATGAAAAGCTTATTGGTATATTTGTTTATATTATATCCATATTTGTTTTATTATATCACCTGTAGTAAACCTTAGAAACCTTATGATACGTTAAAAATAATTAAATTGATCTATTTAAATATATAAAAAAATTTATCAAGTACTTACAGCAACCACTGGATTAAAAGTCGTAACATTATCACTGAGACTCCCCTTAGATTTATCCGGGGCGAATTTCCATATTCTTCTATTGTAAAAAGTGACAGTTGCGTTATCGTTAAAAGTCACATTGTCTCTGATGTGATGTTCCGAAAAAACGTACGGACCGAGTTCTGTAAAATGGGGCTTAACGGAGGCATTTTTTTCGCATATATCCGCGTTGGTCCAATTGAACATGTAGAACGATAGATACATGGGGATGGGAGTTTCTTTCCACATCGAATACCCTATGGTGCTTTTCGTTGATATTCCTAGTTGCTGTAAAAATATTATTAAATGACATTGGAGCCTTTATTTCGTCACTATTTCCAAATTCATAGATTTATAAATTTCAAATGTTAACAGGTGTTATAGTTAGAGAGTATCAAAGTTGAATTCTTATTTGTTATAAATTTGACATCGGAGTATTTAATTCGTCACTATTTCCAAACTAATAGATTTATAAATTTCAAAATTTCAGAAAATATTTATAAAAAGCATAGAAACCTAATTTTCCAAACAACATTTTCAAATTTTAAAAGGTGTTATAGTTAGAGAGTATCAAAGTTGAATTCTTGTTATAAATTTGACATTGGAGCTTTTAATTCGTCACTATTTCCAAACTAATAGATTTATAAACCTCAAAATTTCAGAAAATATTTATAAAAAGTGTAGAAACATAATTTTGTAAACAAAATTTTTAAATTTTAACAGATGTTGAAGTAAAAGAGTATCAAAGTTGAATTCTTGTTATAAATTTGACATTGGAGCTTTTAATTCGTCACTATTTCCAAACTAATAGATTTATAAATTTCAAAATTTCAGAAAATATTTATAAAAAGTGTAGAAACATAATTTTGTAAACAACATTTTTAAATTTTAACAGTTGTTGAAGTTAGAGAGTATCAAAGTTGAATTATTACTTGTTATAAATTTGACATTGGAGCTTTTAATTCGTCACTATTTCCAAACTAATAGATTTATAAACCTCAAAATTTCAGAAAATATTTATAAAAAGTGTAGAAACATAATTTTGCAAACAAAATTTTCAAATTTTAACAGATGTTGAAGTAAAAGAGTATCAAAGTTGAATTCTTGTTATAAATTTGACATTGGAGCTTTTAATTCGTCACTATTTCCAAACTAATAGATTTATAAACTTCAAAATTTCAGAAAATATTTACAAAAAAGTGTAGCAACATAATTTTCCAAACAAAATTTTCAAATTTTAACAGATGTTAAAGTTAGAGAGTATCAAAGTTGAATTCTTATTTGTTATAAATTTGACATTGGAGCCTTTATTTCGTCACTATTTCCAAATTAATAGATTTATAAACTTCAAAATTTCAGAAAATATTTACAAAAAAGTGTAGCAACATAATTTTGCAAACAACATTTTCAAATTTTAACAAGTGTTAAAGTTAGAGAGTATCAAAGTTGAATTCTTATTTGTTATAAATTTGACATTGGAGCTTTTAATTCGTCACTATTTCCAAACTTCAAAATTTCAGAAAATATTTATAAAAGGTGTAGAAACATAATTTTGCAAAAAACATTTTTAAATTTTAACAAGTGTTAAAGTTAGAGAGTATCAAAGTTGAATTCTTATTTGTTATAAATTTAACATTGGAGCCTTTATTAGGTCACTATTTCCAAACTAATAGATTTATAAACTTCAAAACTTCAAAAAATATTTATAAAAAGTGTAGAAATATAATTTTGCAAACAACATATTCAAATTTTAACAGATGTTAAAGTTAGAGAGTATCAAAGTTGAATTCTTATTTGTTATAAATTTGACATTGGAGCTTTTGATTCGTCACTATTTCCAAACTAATAGATTTAAAAACTTTAAAATTTCAGAAACTATTTATAAAAAGTGTAGAAATATAATTTTGCAAAAAACATTTTCAAATTTTAACAGGTGTTAAAGTTAGAGAGTATCAAAGTTGAATTCTTATTTGTTATAAATTTGACATTGGAGCCTTTATTTCGTCACTATTTTTAAAATAATAGATTTATAAACTTCAAAATTTCAGAAACTATTTATAAAAAGTGTAAAAACATAATTTTGCAAACAACATTTTCAAATTTTAACAAGTGTTAAAGTTAGAGAGTATCAAAGTTGAATTCTTATTTGTTATAAATTTGACATTGGAGCGTTTATTTCGTCATTATTTCCAAACAAATAGATTTACAAACTTCAAAATTTCAGAAAATATTTATAAAAAGTGTAAAAACATAATTTTGCAAACAACATTTTTAAATTTTAACAAGTGTTAAAGTTAGAGAGTATCAAAGTTGAATTCTTATTTGTTATAAATTTGACATTTGAGCCTTTACTTCGTCATTATTTCCAAACTAATAGATTTATAAATTTCAAAATTTCAGAAAATATTTATAAAAAGCATAGAAACCTAATTTTCCAAACAACATTTTCAAATTTTAAAAGGTGTTATAGTTAGAGAGTATCAAAGTTGAATTCTTATTTGTTATAAATTTGACATTGGAGCCTTTATTTCGTCACTATTTCCAAACAAATAGATTTATAAACTTTAAAACATCAAAAAATATTTATAAAAAGTGTAGAAATATAATTTTGCAAACAACATTTTTAAATTTTAACAAGTGTTAAAGTTAGAGAGTATCAAAGATGAATTCTTATTTGTTATAAATTTAACATCGGAGCCTTTATTTCGTCACTATTTCCAAACTAATAGATTTATAAATTTCAAAATTTTAGAAAATATTTATAAAAAGTGTAAAAACATAATTTTGCAAACAACATTTTTAAATTTTAACAAGTGTTAAAGTTAGAGAGTATCAAAGTTGAATTCTTGTTATAAATTTGACATTGGAGCTTTTAATTCGTCACTATTTCCAAACTAATAGATTTATAAACCTCAAAACTTCAGAAAATATTTATAAAAAGTGTAGAAACATAATTTTGCAAACAAAATTTTCAAATTTTAACAGATGTTATAGTTAAAGAGTATCAAAGTTGAATTCTTATTTGTTATAAAATTGACATTGGAGCTTTTAATTCGTCACTATTTCCAAACTAATAGATTTAGAAACTTCAAAATTTCAGAAAATATTTATAAAAGGTGTAGAAACATAATTTTGCAAACAAAATTTTCAAATTTTAACAGATGTTAAAGTTAAAGAGTATCAAAGTTGAATTCTTATTTGTTATAACTTTGACATTGGAGCGTTTATTTCGTCATTATTTCCAAACAAATAGATTTACAAACTTCACAATTTTAGAAAATATTTATAAAAAGTGTAAAAACATAATTTTGCAAACAACATTTTTAAATTTTAACAAGTGTTAAAGTTAGAGAGTATCAAAGTTGAATTCTTGTTATAAAATTGACATTGGAGCTTTTAATTCGTCACTATTTCCAAACTAATAGATTTATAAACCTCAAAATTTCAGAAAATATTTATAAAAAGTGTAGAAACATAATTTTGCAAACAAAATTTTCAAATTTTAACAGATGTTAAAGTAAAAGAGTATCAAAGTTGAATTCTTGTTATAAATTTGACATTGGAGCTTTTAATTCGTCACTATTTCCAAACTAATAGATTTATAAACCTCAAAATTTCAGAAAATATTTATAAAAAGTGTAGAAACATAATTTTCCAAACAAAATTTTCAAATTTTAACAGATGTTAAAGTTAAAGAGTATCAAAGTTGAATTCTTATTTGTTATAAAATTGACATTGGAGCTTTTAATTCGTCACTATTTCCAAACTAATAGATTTAGAAACTTCAAAATTTCAGAAAATATTTATAAAAGGTGTAGAAACATAATTTTGCAAAAAACATTTTTAAATTTTAACAAGTGTTAAAGTTAGAGAGTATCAAAGTTGAATTCTTATTTGTTATAAATTTAACATTGGAGCCTTTATTAGGTCACTATTTCCAAACAAATAGATTTATAAACTTCAAAACTTCAAAAAATATTTATAAAAAGTGTAAAAACATAATTTTGCAAACATTTTTAAATTTTAACAAGTGTTAAAGTTAGAGAGTATCAAAGTTGAATTCTTATTTGATATAACTTTGACATTGGAGCGTTTATTTCGTCATTATTTCAAACAAATAGATTTACAAACTTCAAAATTTCAGAAAATATTTATAAAAAGTGTAAAAACATAATTTTGCAAACAACATTTTCAAATTTTAACGAGTGTTAAAGTTAGAGAGTATCAAAGTTGAATTCTTGTTATAAATTTGACATTGGAGCTTTTAATTCGTCACTATTTCCAAACTAATAGATTTATAAACCTCAAAATTTCAGAAAATATTTATAAAAAGTGTAGAAACATAATTTTGCAAACAAAATTTTCAAATTTTAACAGATGTTAAAGCAAAAGAGTATCAAAGTTGAATTCTTGTTATAAATTTGACATTGGAGCTTTTAATTCGTCACTATTTCCAAACTAATAGATTTATAAACTTCAAAATTTCAGAAAATATTTACAAAAAAGTGTAGCAACATAATTTTCCAAACAAAATTTTCAAATTTTAACAAGTGTTAAAGTTAGAGAGTATCAAAGTTGAATTCTTATTTGTTATAAATTTGACATTGGAGCGTTTATTTCGTCATTATTTCCAAACAAATAGATTTACAAACTTCAAAATTTCAAAAAATATTTATAAAAGGTGTAGAAACATAATTTTGCAAAAAACATTTTCAAATTTTAACAGGTGTTAAAGTTAGAGAGTATCAAAATTGAATTCTTATTTGTTATAAGTTTGACATTGGAGCGTTTATTTCGTCATTATTTCCAAACAAATAGATTTACAAACTTCGCAATTTTAGAAAATATTTATAAAAAGTGTAAAAACATAATTTTGCAAACAACATTTTTAAATTTTAACAAGTGTTAAAGTTAGAGAGTATCAAAGTTGAATTCTTATTTGTTATAAATTTGATATTGTAGCCTTTAATTCGTCCCTATTTCTAAACTAATAGTAACAAAAGTATTGAAAAAAAAAAAAGAGACAAAATAAATGTTTATATGTGAGTGGTAAAAGACATTCAGTATTATTAAGGAAAATATTAATATTTTGAGGTCCTAAAACCATGATTAAAATCTTTCTATAAACTAAGGTTAAAATAATTATCATTTCTTATGAAACACCCAGTATGGATTTTATTATATTGTAACCTTGCACACTACAGTAGCCTGCGGTCGTCATAAGTAAAAGTACAAGAAAAAGAAGAAGAGAGAATAGTCTAGAAATGTCATTCCGTGTCAAGAAACATCTAAACGGTTTGAGAAGGTTCTAGAAGATTCAAGAGTGCTACATAAGTCGATAATCCTGAAGTCAGAGTATCAGTTTTATAATAGACGTTAATTATATCAGCCCTAGTAACAGATCCTTTTCATTTTTAACATCATTATACATTCATTATTCTTGTAGTACAGATCGTAGTTGTAGATTTTTAACATAGACAAAATAATGAAATTTTTTACAAAACTATTTTCAATTTGATAGTTTATTTTTCGTTGTACATTTATGTTATCAGTAGAATAGTTAAATAATAATTGTAAAAGCTAAATTGAAATAAAATGAGTAACCAAAAACCATCGTAACAATATGCATATTCCTTCATAATTTTTTACAATTCGTTTTGCCATAGTTTATTACTATTTAGTATTTTATATTCATATATTCAATCATTTTTATCATTTAAAAACTGTTTCAAAGGAAATATTCTCATCATTGTTTCCAGGAAGATAATTAATATGTTTTTAATTACATTTATACACAAAAAATATTGTTTGTGAAGCAATTTATTGGTAATAAATAAAAATATTGCTGTCACTATAATATTTATTTATTAAGGTTATTTTCACAATGTTGATAAGAAAATGGAAAGCTATATATTGATTCTTTAAAAAAATACATATAATCTATAAATATTAGATGATGAATCATTTGAAATATACCAATATTTCTTATTTTTAAATTTCAAAAGTTCATATAGGATATAATTTGTTTACTAGCCATTTTGGTGACTCAATATGATGAATAATAATTATTGGATTATTTTCAATAATTAACAGACAATCTTTATCTTTTTAAAAACGTATTTAAAACGTTAGTACACTTAAAATAATATTTAAACACGGCAATTAGATACCAAGTTCAAGGTTTAGTGAAATATACTCGTATTTATGAAAAATATAATAGGTATTTTTTATTCTATTTTTTTTTGTTGCTAATATACGGAAAAAAAATACAAATAAAGAAAATTTACTTAAAAAAAAACTTTCGATCTTTTAATAATAATTTCTTAGATCTATATTTTTCCTCAAAATATACAGAGTGGAAAGTTTAAGTGGAACAAATTCTGTATTTTTACTTTTCTGTCTGTATACAAATAAGGAAAGTATAGGAATCATGATTTTGTTGACCTCGAGTTTTAGACGGATTTTTACTTCAGAGAATATGTATCCCTCGTATCTACATGCAATTTGATAAAATTATGACTGAATGCTGATTTTGTTTATTCTCGGAAGTAATTTTGCAGTATTTAGGCTCTACCCACGTTGTTGTTTTAGTAATAAAATGGTTTCTTAAATGTTTTTTTTTATATTTTTTTTCCCTGTGAAGGTATGTATATCGAACTTAGTAATGTACAAAAAAAACACAATAAGGTACATATAGATAAAAAATTATCAAAGAAATATTGAAGGTCAATGGAAATCCTTAAATAAACAACAAATAATGCATTTTTACAATTGAACAGAAACATCAACAGGATGTATAGAAAGGGTAATGGTTTGTAAAATGAGCATAATCTTGCGAATTAACTGATTACAACAATACATCTACAGGGTGTCCTAGAATATATGGGCAATCTTCCAAATTCAGATAGAACAAATAAAAATAACATGACAAGTTTCTACGACCCCCTTTTCGGAGGCAATGAATTTAATAAAGTTTTTGTTGACATGGGGCAGAACCTTGCCAAAAACATAAAACTGGATTCGACATATAGTTACAAAAGAAAATCCGTCCAAAACTCATTTGTTTCGGGCTCTGTTGATAGAACAGAAATTTTTAACGTGAGGAGACAGTTTATGTGTCCCTTGCTGTCGCGGCGGTCGCTGTCGGTCTCTGCATCTGCTTGCGAAATGGTAGCTTTACACTTAAAATCATAACAATAAACAAATAGCATGAGCGAGAAGAAACGATCAAAAAAGCGGTTGTGCTGATAAATTGTACAAAGACGTTTAGACCAGTGGTCGCCAACCTCTCAATGTGTTGAGCTACTTTGTTAATTTTGGAATAAACAGCGAGCTACCCACACGGAAGCCACGTAACGCAACATAAATGAAATAATCCACAGTTAATTTATCATTATATGTATTTATTTTACTATTTAACTGGTAATACATAATACATAGGTACTAATAATAAACTAATAACAAAATAACTAATATTACTAGTACGTACTTGTTCATAGCTACATTCCTACCTACCAAACAAAGGTGTTTGAAAAATAAACACAAATTTTATCCAGCAACAACGGCATGTCACGTAAGATTTAAAAATAGTTAATAATAACAACAAAAAAGTAACGCACTATCATGAACATAAACATTGAAAAATAAAAAAGCACGTTCAATGAGAAGGCTGACACTCAGACTCATCGATAATTTTTTTAATGTTTGCAGTATAATTTGATACAGCCATTCGAATACAATTATCCAAATGTTCATCTGTAAGTCGATTGCGATATTTGTTCTTAATAAACTTCATATTGGAAAAAGAAGATTCACACAAATAGGTTGAACTGAATAATGCTTTCACTTTCAAGGCAACACGGCATAGAACTGAATATTTGTCTTTACTTACAATAGGCCAGATACATTTGGTACTTGAGACTAACGATTTTAAGGCTAAATCATTTTGAAACTCAATTACTTCCATTTCTGTTGCAGCGATGTCTTCGCCAAAGTTCTGCATAACACAATTTGCAAACTGTTGGATATTAATTTCCATAAAGGGTGAAACAACAAACTGCGCTACTAAAGCCATTTCGTTGAAATCCTTAAAACGATTTTTGAAATTATTCTTCAGGGTAGAAACTATTTCTACATTATATTTGCTGTCATAGGGTTCTAATGGATTTTGATATATTTTTTCTGAAAGAATAGGAAAATGCTTGGCATCGCTGTTAATTAGGTTTTGTTCCCAAAACTCCAGCTTTTTGATAAATGCTTTTATATCAGAAATCATTTCCGCTAGTTCTTTGTCTCTCCCCTGAAGCTGCAAATTAAGTTCGTTTAATTTCTCTGTAATGTCCACGAGAAAACCAAAATCTCTAAGCCAGATTGAATTTTCTAGTTCCCGAGTCGGTTCATCGCGTTGTTTGAAAAATTGAACTATGCCAGATAGGACATCATTAAAACGTTTCAGCACCTGTCTTTTACTTAACCATCGGACTATCGCATGGTATAAAAAATAGAAGGTAGGATATCAACTGTGTCAAAAATAGGACGACCACGCGCATAACGTCATGCGTAGAGTTTGTATGGGCGGGAATTTAAAAATACTGTCCAAGTATGAAGAAACTCAATGCTATTTACAGAAATTTCATAAATATTAAAGAATAATATTTTAAAAGTGACATCAAATATAAGGGCCATTCGCACCGCTTCAGAATAAATTTCCCCTTATTACTTTACAGTAAAACTTATTATTTAAGTATTACTTATCGTAGTTTAATTCGCACCAACCTATTAGAAAGCAACGATTAATTATGTGTCGGATTGATTTGGCAACGTCAAGATTTTTCTAGAATAAGAAGAAATAATGTCAAATATGAATTTTATTTTGAATGTTTAATGAAAGCTGCGTTCAATGAGTGTATCGGATTCTTGCTGCGATTGGGGTAGCGGGATCAGCTTACTGAACGGTACGCTCAATTTACAAAAAATAAATTTGTGTTGAACGATAATTCTAATTTAATGAAACGTAGTATTTGCAATTGAAAGTGAATTTGTTTATTTGCCACTTGGAGTTTTCATCAACAATTTACAATAATTTTAATATTTAAGTAATTTTTGTATTATTTTTATCACATTAATGCCCAACCAGGTTCTTCTAGCAATCGTAAATAGCGATTGGTTTTAGGCGTTTTAGGTTGATTTTAAGAGGTTTCCCGCTCATCTTTCTTGATAGAAGCAGAAACTGGCGCAAAAATGAAAGGCTCCCAAATGATACGGATCGATATAAAGCAATACGTATCATAGAATGAAAGCGATTGGTATCGGTTGGGATTGTTATGTCTCACTGAACGCAGCAAAAGTTATGATTGTCACAGGCGCAGGAGAGAAAAAACTATCTCCTGTGTCACAGGACTATTTAAAAAAATAGATGAACTAAGAATTAAAAAAATAGATGAACTAAGAAGTAATAAAATAGAGCACGAAGTACAGCCATAATGAGAGTAAAATTAGTATTAATTCAATTAGTTAATATAAAAAAAATATAGAAATCATACTAACGTTGAAAGATGGGGATGAGTTTAATGCTAATTTTACAAAAAAGATTCACAAAAAAACACTTTTTATAAAAATGGTTATAATTGTGTTGTCTGTAAAAATATTTGAGTTTGAAACCTACATATTTATTATAAGGATACTATAAATTTGCTTTAATTTCATCAAGGCAGTTAAGAGTTTTCTTCGGCCAATTCAAATTGCAGTGTAAAAGTAATCGTTTTTGTATATATTATTTTATATTCTTCGTGGTATCTTATATTAATGAAATCAAGCATTTTCAGAGCCTCATCATCTTCCATTATTTCCATTTTGTGTATTGCAATTTTACAAATGTTATAAATCAATGACACAATGACAGTCAACATCACTCAAAATTATAAAAATTAAACATTTTAAGGTTAAGTAATGGTTTAAGCTGAAACATTTCTGGGCTTAGTAAAGTGATTCTTAACGCCTTGATAAGTGGAACTTTAATAACAGTGCAAACGGTTATGCCTTCTTAAGTGTCACTTAGATGCTAAGTAAAAGCGGTGCGAATGGCCCTAAGGATATTATTATGGTATATTTAAGGAAAGAGCTATAAAGGAAAATAAACTCAAATACATATATGAAAGAAATATTTATTTGAAGTATCATTTCCTTTTTCTTTTTAATGATTTATTTTTGTTATATAAATTTTAATGCAGGTTTTAATTTAGAAGAACACTCGACGTCTAAAGAATAGTTTCTATAACCAGGATAATGAGAGGGTATCTTCCCAACTTGGAATTTCTGAACTGGGGACCCTGGGTTAAAATTTCGCACTTTGGGACTGTTTACCTGAAAAGGATTCGTGACTGATGACTCATTTATCTACAATATATTACTCAATTGAATATACTTAACAACTTATTTTATGAATAAGATGGGATTTATGTATACAATATACGATAACAAAAACGGGTTTTTAAAAATATTTTTAATACATGTAATATAATGCAAAGCATAAAAATAAATGTACCAAATACAAATAACTGCTACATGGTGGGTGTATATACAAAATTGAAATAAAATGTCACTGCATTTTTCCTGGACCTAGTCACTGATAGTTTTTTTAATTCTATCATCAAGTACAACATGCCGAAATTTTATTTTTTTAAGACATAAATAATTTCACCTCTGCTATATATTGCGAAATTTTTAGCTTTCAAAAGGGTAGAGTCTCCAGTTAAGAAGTCCTGAGTTGCGAATGAACTAACGTGAATGTTTGCTTTGAGGTCCATTTTATAATTAAAAAGTTAAAAGTTTTTGAAGCACCCAAGACAATTTTCTGTTTTAAAGTTATCTGCACGGCCACAGGCCACTGCAAGGGCGTCTTCGTCAAATTTTCAAGGAGGAGTAGGTAGCATTGCCTATAACATTTTCCGTTTTAGTATATTTGTTCAATAAAGGTCTCATGGAATGTAAAAATGTTAAATAAGAAAGAGGTGAGGCTCTCTGGGACCTACAACTAGAGCCGCCCTTTGGCCATTTCTGACTAACCTCTTATTGTCGAGGAATGTAAAAAACAACGTCTTTTTCAACTCCTTTGCTTTGATTGTTACTATTATATCCCTAAACTGCGTACCTCATTTTTTAATGTTTATCATTAATACCACTCATAAAGTACACTGTTTACAATATAATATAATACAGATATTCGGATAAAATGTTATAAATCACTATTAATTACTTACAAATCACTGGAACCTGCATATGTCATATGATATTTACTTGGCGCCAACTCTACTAACTCTACGCATGACGTCAGCGCCGCCATGACACTATGCGCGATATCCCCCCCTGGGACTATCGGACTTCAGAGTGAAGGAGTAGGTCCCCGTATTGACAGTCAACGTCATCGGCCAAGGTTTTGAATAATCTTCTTTGTAACGCTTGAGCTCTTATCTTGTTCACAATTTTTACCACCAGTTTCATAACGTTGTTTAGTTTCAGGAAATTTCCACATAATGCTTGTTGATGGATAATGCAGTGGTAACAGAGAAATTGCGGAAAAGTTTCATCTTTACGACATAACGACATAAGACCCTTATCACAACCCACCATAGCTGGATCGCCATCGGTTGTCAAGGGAGCGTTCAAGTATTACGTAACGAATTTGGGGGGGAGGGGGGTTTTGTAAAACGTTACGATGTGTTACAGGGGCGGGAGGGGGGTTTGAACTACGCGTTACGCAACATTATTATTTTTTAACTCTTCAGAAAAGTCGCGTAGAGAGATTCTCTCACGCATTTTTTAAAACGTTTTTTCTCAAAATTTCAAATGGAGTGACATAATTGTGATTTTTAGGTAAAAATAGTCACTTTGTCACGTTTAACTAGGGGGGGAGGGGTTACATGGGGGAGAGGGGGGGTTAAAAATCTCCAAAAATTGCGTTACGTAATACTTGAACGCTCCCCAAGCCTACCATTTTCGATATTGGAATTTTCTCGGAAGAAATAATATTTTTTAAATGAGAAAACAACTCCTGTCCAGTAGTGTGTCCTTTCAGTGGAATAAACTTCAAAAGATCTTCTTTAATCGTAAAATCACTAAAAACCATCCTGACGAACACGGCCATCTGGGCAGTGTCAACGACATCTGTTGATTCATCCAGTTGAAGTGAAAAATAAACACAGTTATCTAAGTCAGTTCTTAACTGTAAAAAAATATCAAAGCTCATTACTTCTACACGTCTTATCACTGTATTAGCAGAAAGTTGCATAGATTTTATAGCTGAAACTATCTCGTCTTTATTTCTAAAGTTGGCAAATATTGAATCAGCAGCTTCTAAAAACGCCTGTTTTATTATTTCCCCGTCTTCATAAGGTTTCTTTTTTTGTACAATTATCTGGGACACACGGTACGATGCTTCAGTTGCAGCCTTATTTTTGTCGACTATTCTTAAAAATATTGATTGTTGTCCAATTAACTGCTTTTTTAACTGTTTCAGTTTCTCCTTTCTGGCGGCAGAATGTAGTGGGAATGATTTTTCAAAATTAGAATGTACGGTTTTATGATGTCTCTCAGTATTTCCTTTTTTAGCAACGGAGACCGAAGTATTACATAACAAACACACATTTTTATTCTTAATTTCTGTAAAAAAGTATTGTTCTTCCCATTCCGAATGAAAGTGGTATGTCTTTACCTTCTTACAATTGCTTGCCATATTATTTTTTGTTGTTCTCTACTAACCCAACCGCTGGACGTTGGTTACGCGTTCAGTTTTAAACTAAGCGCAATGTCGCCGCGCCGTGCGTATTTATCCCGTTCAAAGCAATCCTGATCGTTCTCGAACACTAACGCGCTGGTCCGGCTGGTCGGTTCTAGCCGATTCTAGCTTGATGGCGTCAGCGGCAGATCGCTCACCGCAACGTTGCCGCTGTTTATGTTTAATATTATGACAATTAGATTTTTTTGTGGAATTTTCGGAAGTTTCTATGATTTTTGCAGTTTTTATTTTTTTAAATTAAAATCGTTGTGAGAGCTACCAGAATTGCCTCCGCGAGCTACCGGTAGCTCGCGATCGACAGGTTGGCGACCACTGCCCTAAGGAATAGTTCCTCGAAGTTACACCAAAATCTAAGATGGGTAAGCTTTGCCAATTAGACGATTTTAAATGGAATGACTCACAGGTCTGTGAGCTTAGGCGTACTCAGCTTTCTACAAACTTTTTTATTGTTCTCTTTCAAAACACATTTAAATAATTATAAAATAATGAAATTTAGGAGAATCATTTTGATCCTCGTCGTCGCACCTTGAGCTTAAGGTGCTGTATAAATATTTATTTATACAAATTATTTATTTGATCTAATAACGTTCGTCTTGGAACTTTTAAAATAAAATATTTAAGAATTATTATCTGTACTTTTCTTATGGTATGATTGTCATATTTTCTGGCGTTTGACATATAATTCTAAAAGTTATTCTCTATAATTTTTGCTTCATACAAAATTTTCCTGAAATGGTCCGTATTCCAGAAATTTGACAAAATGTGTAAAATTCTGATTTTTAAGAAAATTAAACTAAAAATTGTTTGCGATATCGATAATTTTTGTTTTTACATGATTTCTCTAAACATTTACAGAGGTGATGCAATAGGTTGTACAAAATAACCGGAAAAAAACTTGTAATTGGTCACAATTTACCTAGCAGTTCTGTCAAATAGGTCAATGACATTGTTTTAGAGTTACCACTAAAGATATAAATGTTATTTTTAGCCAATTTATAACACCAATTTAATTATTTTGGATACGGGTATTGTTAAATAATCATTTCAAATCAAATTTATTCATCGAAATGAAATTTGATCATTCAATTCAAATTTATTAATTCACACAGTTTAAATTCCAAATATTATCATATCTCAAAGTGGTCTCTATAATTAGTTTTTTTTTTATCAAAAAAAAAACTAATTAAAGATCGTGTAGTTGACAGACTTTGTGTGTCTCTTTTCTTCATTATCATACAGATGACATTTTTTTAATTTTACACTATTATACCAGCCTAAACAAAGTTTCTGTGATTTTTATTCATTTTTTTTAATGATTTTAAAAGGTTTTTAGAAATAAAAAAATATAAAAATACTATATACTTACATGATTAAGAACTTTGTGAATGATAATTGCCCAAAGGAACGCACAAAATAATCCTATTACTAAAAAGGCGATCGCTACACCGAAAGTCGTCCATTTTTTGCATTTGGGTGTGCACGAGCAGTACCCCATATTTTACTGAAACAAAAAATATATATAGGGTGGCGAAAATTTAAATATTCACAATCATATTTTTAAATACATATTTATATACATTTTTCAAATTCAAATGTACGCAATAATGGGGCACCCTGTATAGTAAATAAAGAAATATAGTAAACCGAGGATGACACTAATAAATTAGGCTAATTACTTCCAATGAAGTTGTGAAAGAAAGTCAACAAACATCAACCCATAGAAAGCCCCAGGATGTGACATTATTATAGAAAAAAATTAAGACTAGACTTCTTATAGTCTATTTTTATGTATGAGAGAGTATTAAAATAATAAAGCGTTCATAATCCATAGGCGTACCACTTCTTTTAGCAGACAGTTAAAATATTTTTTGAAGTTATTCCTCGAGTATACACTTATATTTTCACCTAATTAACCTGCGTATAACTTCTAAACAGCTGAAGGTAAAAAAGTGCAATTTTTTCTAAAATGTTTTATTTTTCCCTTTATCTTTGCCCATATCAGTTCAATCGGGTTTACTTCGCAATGATATGGTGGTGATCTAACCACCGTCATCCCACGATTTTTTACAATTTCATCAATTTCATATTTTTTGAATGTCTCTTTATGAAGGGAACACAAATGATACAGTTCTTTTCTCACAGAACTGGGATGGAACCTAATATTCTTTGAATTTAGCCAATTCTGTAAATCTTTTTTTAACCACTTGGTTGTGGGCATTTTTTCTATGTCTCGAGTGATAACTTGCATTATCCATTACTATTTTACAGTTCTGAGAAAGAAGATCTATAATTTGTTCGAACCACTCTTTAAAGACATCAGCATTTATGTCCTCATGGTAGTCACCGGTACGAGTAGATTCAAAAGTTAATAAACCACCTTTAACAAAACCGTTTGAACTACCGATGTGTACTATTATTAGTCTGCGCCCCTTTCCGGATGGTGAATTTAAACCAGTAGATAAATTATTTAAAAAAGCCTGTCTTCGACTTGTAAGAGTTTCATCTTGCCAAAATTTATTTGGTTTATGTCCCTCGTTGATCCATTTTTCATCTAAATAAAATATATTTCTTATTTGGTTTGGCATTTCTTTTATAGTCCTTAGGTAATTTCTTCTCCATACTACAATATCACTTCTTTCTATTAAAATAGACTTTCTGGAATGCTTTTCCCATAGAAAACCTATTTCTTTTAAAAGTTTCCATAGTGTGCTTCGACTCATTTCAGGGTAATCCTTATCATCTCGAACCGTGGCAAGAACTTTGTCTACTGTAGGAAATTCTTTTCTAAAGAAGAACGCATGCACTTTCCTTCGAAGTCTTTCTTTCAAAAGATTTTCTAATTGAAATTTTGGTTTTCCTGGAGCTTTACGTGCTGTTTGAAACTCGCCACATTTCTCTTCTTTAACAACTCTATAAATCGTAGATTTCCCAACACCAAGCGTACTACTAACTAATTCCACAGTGTCATCAACACTTTTACATAAATGTTTGTCTGTAAATGATTTAAAACAATTAAATATTAATGTTTTTTCATTAACTGTTAAAGGACCGATTTTTTTGTCGTTTACGCGGCCCTTCCAAATTTTCCATGATCACACTAGAATTCACACTGTACCTTGCAAGTTGCAACTAAACGACATTTAGTAAACTGTCAAGAATACACAACTTGGACCTCCTTACTAAATGGAAACCTATAATCGCATTTTCGGTGAAATTTGTTGGGAAGGTATTTATCTACTTATAATTCGATTACTGTAAGAAATTCTTGAAATTAAAATAAAACAAAATTGGTAAATAGGTACTTATTGAAAATAATCTTAAGATACGGCTATGTAATCTTTAATACACAGGGCTTTTGGCCTGTCTAAA
Organism: Psylliodes chrysocephalus; assembly: GCA_927349885.1. Taxonomy (NCBI): domain Eukaryota; kingdom Metazoa; phylum Arthropoda; class Insecta; order Coleoptera; family Chrysomelidae; genus Psylliodes; species Psylliodes chrysocephalus. The sequence goes on along the minus strand of OV651827.1, from coordinate 24,423,493 downwards.
CCTTTTTCTATTGTTCTGTACAGCTTATGTTTATAAAGGACCAATAAAAGACCCAAAACTTGTAATAGCTCAGGTACATTTGTTACAATTTTAGGAAATATTTAGATTATTCTGTAAAACTATTTAAAATGACCGTACTAAGTTTTGCATTAGAAATGCTGTTTTATTACTCTCTCATACATAAAAATAGACAAGGAATTAAAATTGTAGATTAGTCCATAATGACTAGTAACAAAAGAAAAAAATTAATCACCTTTTCCAATATTTTGATCAAATATAAATTGACTCATTGCGAAAATCTAAAAGGCGTTTCTTTCAACGAAATTGACTAAATTAAAATTTTAAAGTTTCAAAACACTCTTAATGTACTCTTTAAAAGGTAAAAATTATGTTTTCTTCACGGGGTTTATTGAATAAAACTATTTTTTCTCAAATTGACTGTCTTAAAACCAACTTGCTATTTAATCTTTTAAAATAGCAAATTAGTTTTAAAATAGTCAATGTCAGGAGTACTATAAAACGAATAAGAGAGCAAATACTATTTTTTTAACTTTATTTTAAAGAATGCAGTAAATTATTTGCATAAGAATAAGTGGTTTTAAAAACTTTTAGTTTATATTAAGGTAACTTTAAAACCAATATCGTTCTATTGAATATAATAAAGCACTTTTAAAACCTACATAAAAATAAAGATGGACAAGCACAGATCATACCCAAATCATTTCAAATTTAATCTAATCTAATCGAAATTTTTACTGTCTACAATAGATATATTAAATTTTTATATAAATCAGACATCTTTCGTAAAGAAATTAAATGCAACATTTTAAAAAATTCGTTTAAGTTCGGTCCTGTATAAAATTTTATATCTTAGATACAAAATATACCAAATAGGTGAGACAGGTAAAAAATTATTAAAGGTTACAAGTTTGATTTGGTCCATTTTAATTTTATCTTTGTCGGTTTGGCCCACACTCGGATAATAGATAAATAAAATAGCGTAAATAGGGACATTTCTGAGACTAATTAAGTTATATTATTCAAGAATCGAAAAATGTTAGATTTACTCCAATAAATATAATAAAAAATTATTGAAAGTTAATCCTGTAAATAATGGAAATTCAAGACTTTATTTAAATAAAGGTTTATTAAATTTAATCCCAAGATTTAGTTTATATTAATTGATAAGAATAAAATTAATAAAAACTCACCATAAATAATTTAAATTTCGCAAACTTCACTTAAAATAAATATTAATAATTAGTAACAATCGACATTTTTTACTATAAAATGAAATTGATAGAAATGAGATTATATCACCCAAAGTGCGTGTTGAACTACTATGTATGTACTAATAAATGTTATCAATTGCATACATTATTAATATCTGTTGGTCAAACTTCAAATTGCGATTGTGTAGGATGAATAACATTAAAAAAAAAATAATATGAATTTCTAAACTATATATAGAAATTATTAATAAATTACAATGTATTATTGTTAATAAAAAGCGAACGATTTTGCAGGAAAATTTATCCAATCAAAGATATTACAAAAAATGGATTCGAATGAGATGAAAAGTAATAAATATTTATTTAAAAAAAAAGTCAATTTGAATGAATATTTGAATCAAGGCGGTGGCGAAACAAACACATTTAAGGTACCATTTGGGAACGGGCGACAAACGACAGGAGACCGAGACACCAGTGAGGCAGCAAATATTGCTATACTAAATCTGATGTCGTCTGTCGCGTCTACCGAAATGTGTTTCATATAATTACATGTGTTCAGACGTGAAGAGACCGTTATGTCTCGCTTGCTGTCGCGGCGCGTTTTGAACACGGTCTCTGCTTCAGCTTGCGAAATGGTAGCTTTAGCATGCGAATCTATAAGAAACAAAATATTGGAGAAAGCCTATCAAATATGAAACAGTTATTTATTATTCGTTAAGAAGAGTATTTACTTGGCTTTAGAACAGATCATGCAAGGGTTTCGTAATACCCTATTTTTAAAATTAATTTTTGACTTATTCTGAAAGAAAAAAATGTGTGGTAAAGGTAAAGGTTAAATCTTTGCTCCTCTGGAGACACTTTCTCAAAATTTAAATCTGTTTTTTCTAAAAAAAAAAAAAATATACAAAACTCGATTTTTTTACACATTTTCTCAATTTTTTTGTAGAAAATCTAAATTGAATTTAGAAAAGTGGTTCCAGATGAGCATTGATTGAAGAAAGACTAATTCGCTAAAACCATGGCATAATAAACAATGGTTTAAAGAAATTAGAGAAAAAAGACATAGAACCCAAAATAATCTTTAATATGTAAAGCTATGATAACATACGAAAACAGCTTATGCTTATGCATACATTAAAAGATCTTTATGTTCAAATAACACTACTATTAACCTAAAAGATGTAGATTATAAAATATTAATCACTGATCCCTTAGGTTTGCTAATCCCGGGTAAAAACCTTGCAGCTCTAATAATCCCTACAGGAACTTCATATTTAGTAACGGTTTTTATTACACCTGAAAAAGATAGTGAAGCCATCCTCTACCTGAAAACTGATTCAAGACCTGGAAGTGATGAAATAACTGCTATTTTTTACTTTCCTATCTGTATACAGATATAAGGAAAGTATAGGAATCAATTTTTACGTTTTGAGGTCCCCTGAATCCGTTTTGACTATTTTCGCGATGATGTCTGTGTGTGTGTCTGTATCCACCATAACTCATGAACCGATACACATAAAAACACCAAATTTTAAACTTAAGCTTTATTCCAGCGTCTAATAAACTGATTAGATTTTGGGCAGAGTCGGAACATCTGGAGGGGTACTTTATAAGTGGTAATTTTTATATTTTATGGAATATTTCCGTTATTTACGTTTGGAGAAGAAAATTCTTCAAATAAAAGTTACTTACAATATCACCATCTATAATTTTTGTTCTATACAAAATTTTCCTAAAATGGTCCGTATTCGAGAAATTTGACAAAATGTAAAAAAATTATTTTTTTATAAAAATTGTTTAAATAAAAGTTGTTTGTAATATAATTCTCTATAATTTTTATCCTATACATAATTTCTCTAAAATGAACCGTATTCGAGATATTTGAGAAAGTGTTTAAATTTCGAATTTTGAAGAAAACTCAAAAACGGATAAAGGAGAAAACATTAAATTTTAAAATTAAGTTTTATTTTGGCCTGAGGTAACATGATTAGATTTTGGACGAAGGCGGAACATCTGGGGGGGTTTCTTATGGGAGGCCGTTTTTATATTTTATGGAATATATGTTATTTACGTTTTGAGAAGAAAATTCTTCAAATAAAAGTTACTTACAATATTATTATCTATAATTTTTGTTCTATACAAAATTTTCCTAAAATGGTCCGTATTCGAGAAATTTGACAAAATGTAAAAAAATTATTTTTTTATAAAAATTGTTCAAATAAAAGTTGTTTGTAATATAATTCTCTATAATTTTTATCCTATACATAATTTCTCTAAAATGAACCGTATTCGAGATATTTGAGAAAGTGTTTAAATTTCGAATTTTGAAGAAAACTCAAAGGAAAAAACATTAAATTTTAAAATTAAGTTTTATTTTGGCCTGAGGTGAAATGATTAGATTTTGGACGAAGGCGGAACATCTGGGGGGGTACTTATGGGAGGCCGTTTTTATATTTTATGGAATATATCTGTTATTTACGTTTTGAGAAGAAAATTCTTCAAATAAAAGTTACTTACAATATGATTATCTATAATTTTTGTTCTATACAAAATTTTCCTAAAATGGTCCGTATTCGAGAAATTTGACAAAATGTAAAAAAATTATTTTTTTATAAAAATTGTTCAAATAAAAGTTGTTTGTAATATAATTCTCTATAATTTTTATCCTATACATAATTTCTCTAAAATGAACCGTATTCGAGATATTTGAGAAAGTGTTTAAATTTCGAATTTTGAAGAAAACTCAAAGGAAAAAACATTAAATTTTAAACTTAAGTTTTATTTTGGCCTGAGGTGAAATGATTAGATTTTGGACGAAGGCGGAACATCTGGGGGGGTACTTATGGGAGGCCGTTTTTATATTTTATGGAATATATCTGTTATTTACGTTTGGAGAAGAAAATTTTAATGAAAAATTTGGAGGAAAATTATAAAATTTAAATTTTTCAGAATTTTCGAGTTGTTAACCTCTAAATATTTACAGGGATGCTACAATAGGTTGTACAAAATAACCGAAAAAAGCCCGTAATAACTAGATAGGAAAGTCATGTGTTGGACACATCAGATTTTTTAGAAAAAAGTGTTGAATCACTAAAAGTACCTTTGACAGATTTAATGAATCATTGAATAGCCACTGGAGTAGTACCAAACACCTGGAAAAGCATGCAATTGTGACACCACTGTTTAAGAAAGGAAGCAAACATAATCCTGAAAATTATAAGCCAGTCTAACAAGCAACACCTGCAAACTGATGGAGAAAATAATAATCAGAGAAATCACTGATTTTTGTTAGAATAATAAATTAATTTCTCTATCACAAGATTTTCTACCAAAATAATCAGTAGTTACCAACTTACTCTCATCTCAGAATCAGTGGACAACTTAAAATGACAATGGTGAACCAACAGATGTCATATACCTAAAAGCCTTCGATAAAGTACCACATATGAGCCTACTTTTAAAATTGATACACCTCTGAGTCAGGGGAACTTACTTAAATTCTGTTATCAGTGCAGTACCACAGGATTCTATGCTAGGACCATTGTTATTCATCTTCTACACTAGTAGATGATGCAAAATATTATTGCAACCCTCTTAAAAGCCAAGAAGTCTTACAATGAGATCTTGATACAATTAGCAGCTGGTCAGATAAATGGTTGCTCCCCCCAAATCATCCAGTAAATGGATAGAGAACCTCAATGGTGAAAGTCTGCTAACAGTTATAGTACAAAAAGATCTACAGATTTAAAATGAGAAACTCATATTTCTAAAATTACAAAAAAGATAAACACAATGATTTATCTAAACAGAATTGCATTCAAATACCATTTAAAGGAAATGATCTCCAAATGATACAAAACCTATATAAGACCCAAAATAGAATTTGCAATGCCAGTTTGGAACCCATATTTTGTTATATAGAAATGTTGGACAAAGTTCAAAAAAAGTTAACTAAAATCCCTCCAGAGCTTCAGGGCTGTATCTATTTGGAAAGGCTTTCCATTTTGCAACTCCAAACACAAAGAACATAGCCTTAGATGTGACCTGATTGAAACATTCAAATGGACTAGTGGGAATTACTCTTGTAAAAATATTTTTCATGTTGCTTAAAATTTTTAGAATGAATGAGTCAGTATATTAGTATCAATGAAACAAATATATCATTAAATACCAAGACCTTTAAAATTAAACGTTTCATTTGATAAACATTATTTCTAGGAGAACAGCAAAAAGCAATATTTAACAAGATATTCCAAATGAAATTTTTATATTATATCAAGGAGTCAGCACCAATTTGTACTTATAAACAGGTATGTTTTGGAATCCCTAAATCTATGAGATTCAAATCATATTAATTTAATTTTAAATGTACCTAACTATTAAGAGCAACTGAGCAACAAATCAACAGTTTACGAGCTAACCACAACTAAAAAACTATTGTTATATTGAATGGAATTAATAAAATGTTGATATCAAATCAAAAAGTTTATTAAATAGGTACCTAAGTCCAACAATTATTTTTATTTTGATTCGAAACATATTGTTATTGAACTTACCACGTATCAGTGAGTTTTCAAAACTACATACACACTTAATTGGAAGTGTTTTCACTCAATTATCCGACTTAGGTGCCTATATAATTATTTTGTGAAAGCTATCTTATTGGAAAATATTATTTTAGTATACATTAATCTATGAAATAGGAACGATAAAATAATATCTACATATAGGTAAACTTACTTGATTAAAAGCACGCTTTACTTAAAATTAATTAACTACTCATATCCTAATTGTTTTGTTAAAACATTTAAAAGATTAGGAACGTCATTCGACTGTAAACATTTACTAAAATTTTGACAACTTTGACTTTTGCTTTGTCAACACATGACATTTCAATTATTAGGAGTGTATACTACACCGTACATAAGGATTTATAATTTACCTACATACATCTGCAGGGTTATTCTACTAAATTTATAGCCCGGCTACAAGTTGGATTTTGGCTTGAACTTTATATGTTCCTAACTTCAAAATCCAACTTGTAGCCGGGCTATAAACTTTTAGCCGGGCTATAAATTTAGTAGAATAACCCTGCTGGTGTATTAAGTTACAATAAAAGCATTATTCCGGTTTTGTTTAGTAATAAGTTTAATGTATATACGAGTCCGCAAATTTCAGCTTCATCTATTTACGTAACATTACTAAATGTTATTGGCCCAAGTTTCATTTTAGGTAGAATTTTAATTGATAAACAAAAGGTTAGTTATGGCCCTTTAAAAATATAACAAAAACTATCGCACTACAAATTTTAAAAGTTTTACGCAACGAATAATTTGGTATCAAACTGTCCCACTGGATTTCGGATGGTTTGCTATACATTTTGAAATAATGTAAGATACCTGTGATAAAGTGGACGTAAACAAATTACATATCTAACCACTTTTTAATCTTTGACAAATGTAGACAGCCGTTGCAATAGGTTCTTTCGTTCGGTATTGGTGTAGTGCCCACCAGTGTAAATTACACCAGTTACACCACCTTATTTACCTTAGTTTACTTCCCTCCTTATTCCTTATACACATTTCGAGTGTAATTCACTCCTGCTAAATAGCTGGGGTGCTATTTTCAAAGTCGAGAGAATTCATTTCTCTCGAGAGAAATGTCATACGTCAACGTAAAACAGTATTTTTAGGGTCCTAAGGGCCAGTGTAAACTCACTGATTGTTTCTCACGGTTTATTTAGAGATAATTAATATCCTCCTAAGAATTTTAATCCTCGAGGCCTTTAAAAACAGCGTTTCCACATTGACGTATGACATTTCTGATGAGAATCTTGAGAGAAATGAGTACTCACACGGTTTGAAAATAGGTCCCCTGGTGGGGAAAATATCCACCAGTGGACACCACATCGCCGACAGGAAGGTTTAGTGGATTTTACACCGGGCCGAACGAAAGGTTTAGTGTACGTTGGTGTAGTTCATTCCTACACCAGTGGGACGAACGAAAGAACCTAATGGTTTCTTTGCTTTGCTTAAAAATAATGACTTTCCACTGCCGTATATTATCTCGTACGGATGAAAGGTCAAATATACACGACCAATTGCGTGTATTGAAAAAACTACCACTTTCGATATGAATCGCAATGCACCCAATGATATATAGTTTTATATAGATTAGTCACTCAGATGACAAAAAAACGAAAATTACACGCGAGGCCTAATACATACGTATGTTAGTTCTCATGTGTAGTACTGAGTTTTAAACAAATTATTTAACAGAACCATTTTAGAAATATATATTGCAGCACGCATTGCGACGTGTTATTTACATATGGGTGAACAATCTATATAACTGTATACTTCATTGGCGCCGATGTGATTATTGATGCGCCATGGCTAGAGTTCGATTGTCGGGTTTTTAGTTTGGTCTTGTTATTAAAATGTTAGAACTTTGTACGGAGTAGATTTGTTAAATTGCCATAGATTTATAAAAAATAAAATACTTTTATTAAAAAACATACACAAATAACATTTACTAAAATATTTAACCATTAAAAAAATAATTTAACAGGTAGGGTACATTAGAAGCATTTAAAAATTTATTAATACTTATAAATGAATACAATTTCTAATAATCTCTCATTGAAATGTTGCATATTGCGTTCATTTAGGCTATAAATGCTTGCGTTAGTGTGAATATCAAATGAATAGAGAGTATTTTCACTTCACTTTCTAAAAATCTGTAAAGTTGGGAAATTTTTATCAAAATAGGCAAGTGGTATAAACATAATAATGTTAAAACTAGTCATTATTTCAAATTAACCTCAAAATTAGCTATTTATCACTAAGGAGAGCAATTTAATGCTATGCTTAAAAAATCTTCGAACCCCAAGGTTATACTTCCTTTGAATTCTGTGTCTCTAAGTTTAAAAGCTTCAGTAAACTTCTGTATTTGAACACAAACCACTATAAACTGGTCCACGGATATTTTGCTATGCGATTTAAAATCACTTCTGTTTAATAGAAATTTAATAAACTCATTTGAGAATCTAAAACCCATTTGCAAAAAAGCTTGTGATAATTCATTTTCTTCGATACTACCGGACGAATCCCTATCGTAATTCTTAAAAACGACCAACCATTGAGTTATGTACGCGTATAATTGCTGAAATTCCTGCGAATTTATGGTTCCAGTGTGGTCTGCATCGAACATTGAAATCATCATTTTACAGGATAGTGGTGAAAAATTTTCTCCTTGTGCATTGACTAAAGCTGATTGCAATTCTTGCCAGTTGATTTCACCTGAATGGTCTCTATCTACAGCTTGAAACCATGCATCAACGGCTGGATTTGGGGCTTGTGGTTGACTTGGTACAAAACCTTGAGGCTGCTGCGAAACAAATTTTTGGTAACAGATGATCTTATTTTGATCTTTAAATATGTTCTTACCTGAAACATTTTGGTTAATATCTGTAGTTTTTTGAACTAGGTATGTTACTTGTTCAGGTACTTTAGTGATATTTTTCTATGTATATTAATAAATTAAATACGAATAAATATAATTATGAAATTTATTTAAAAATAGAGGTTATTATTCCTTATCAAAGTAATTTTAATTTTTTGGAATGCAATTTAATTTTAGTAGGCGTGGTTTTAAACTGTCATGTATGATCAATGATATATAGTAATATAGATTGCTCATCCATATGCAAATTGGACCATGAAAAGCTGGTTTCACTGGGCGATCTAGCTAAGGGTCGATTCCACCGTTGTGTTAAACGGAGATTAAAATGACATTTTTACATTATTTCAACTTTGTATTACTTATTGCAATTATGTGTTTCGTATATTATTTCTGCAACAATCTATCTGTTATAAAAATTGTTTAAATCCCTTATTATTATTTCTTAACTTTACAACACAATAAAAATGTTTTCAAAATATACAAAACTAAAAATTAAATTATTTTCTTTCTAAATATTTAATTTTAAAACACATTTGGGCCAGAACGGTTCTGTTCAGTCTCATTTACATATAGGTGAGCAATCTATATAACTATACAGCATTGAAATGTAACAGTAGGCGTGGTTTTAAAGTGTCATTTATATGATGCAACACAACTAATAGTTTTTTCAATACACGCAATTTAGATTGTGACTAATTGTCCAACAACCGTACAAATTTTCCAAAGGTAAACTGAAGATTTTCACAATTTTCGTTAACTGCAAAATCTGTAGCGCGATAGAAATAATAGATTTTTAACCAAAATAATAGACTGTTTGAATCAAAACTTATTTAATGTATAAATTTTTACAAGTATTCGATAAAATAAATGCCAGACATGCACATTATGAAACATTTTCAACCCGTACTAATATAATGCTGTACAAAAATAAATGATTCAAAATACATATAGGGGTGATCATAACTTGAATATAAACCTAACAATAATACCAGATCTAATTTGTACAATCTAAAGCGATTGACAAGAATTCTTCGAAACCTAAAGTGATGACTCCTTTCATTTCTCTGTCTTTTGCTTTAAAGGCTTCCGTAAACCTCTGGATCTGGATGCAAGCGACAATAAACTGATCGACAGACATCTTAGTGTGTGTTTTAACATCACATTTATTTACCAAAAATCGAACAAACTCATTGGAAAATCTGAAACCCATCTGTTGGAACGCTTGCGAAAGTTCGCTCTCCTCTATGCTCCCAGACTGGTCTCTATCATAGTTTTTAAACACGGCCAGCCACTGGTTGATATAGTTGTATAACAATTGGAATTCATGGATACCTATAGTGCCTGTATGATCAGTATCAAACATTGAAATCATCAACTTGCAAGCAGTGGTCGAAAAGTTTTCACCTTGACCATTGATCAAGGCTGATTGGAGTTCATTCGCACTAATTTGTCCTGAACGATCTTTGTCTACAGTTTGAAACCAATTTTGAACTTCAGGACTGACTTGGGGTTGTGGTTGACCGTAACCTTGAGGTTGGCCGTGACCTTGGGGTTGGCCGTGACCTTGGGGTTGGCCATAACCTTGAGGCTGGCCAGGTTGACCATAACCCTGGGGTTGGCCATGACCTTGTGGTTGACCGTATCCTTGCTGCGGTTGCCCGTAACCTTGGGGTTGACCGCCATAGCCTTGAGGTTGACCGTAACCTTGTTGAGGTTGTCCATAACCCTGAAAATTAAAGTAAAGACATTTTTATGACCCATTAGAGTTAGAAAACTAAAAAGGGTCCCACCAGACACAGTGCTTGGTCCTCTATTATTCATCATGAAGCCTTATCTTGTACTATTAAGGTTCAAACTATTATACATCATTTTAAAAGGATTTTCTTGTAATATTAAGCCTCAAACTATTAGAAATAATTTTAAAAGTGTAGTAATATGATTTTAAGAATTTCTGATACTTTTCTTACTTAGATTGAAAGCTATTTAAAAAATAGAGATACCCTCTGGGATTCCACAAGGTTCCCATTTGAGACCATTATTGTTGTTATATATATATTAATGATAGATTTAGGGCTGCTCAAAGATCAACATCTATCATTTTCATTGAATGTTTGATTCGTTTGTGGCTTCTTTTATTACATCTTATACTTTTTTACAACAGATTTACTGCTTTCAAATTGATTTTTAGCATTTATAATTATTATTTTATTTGAACAGTTGTTTCTTCATCTTATATTTTTGTTTATAGAAGTTTTAATTGCCAGGTGATATTGATGTACACGAAATGAAATAATAACAGTTCAAAAACTATATATTTATACTAAAAATTCATTCATTCACACCAGTTATATTTATTATATAAACAACTTTGTTTGCCTTTTTTACGTTATCACTATTAAACAAAAGATATAAAACTCTAGGGTAAAATCAATTTTACTAGTTATAATCAAATATTAATCAATAAAGTAAGAAATGTAAACAATTTTCTAGAGAATTTAAATTCATATGTACCAAAGTTTATAAGATATTGAAAATAATTACCTACCTTAAAAATGAAGCTTGTGTTTAAAAGACAACAAAGTTGTATAAACAAATCTGATATTAAATTTGTTTTATACTTAATAAATACAACAATAATATACAGATTAATGTTTAAAAATTACTTATATTGATCTTGATTGTTGAAAACATTAAAGATAGGTGTAAATACTCCCGAGTTTGATATACGGTAATAATTAATATTCATTTGTTTTTAAGTATATTCTTTGAAAATGACTCAGACTCAGAATAGTAAACCGGAAATTAATATTTTACTCACCGAATACATGATTATAGTAGTAGATAAAATAACTTTGGCAAAACACGAACCAATCGGATGTTTATATCAAAATTTTGTATCCTTCACTACACCGACTGGTACAAATTAATGTCATAAAATGATCCAAAAAACATTCAATTTCGAGCGATAAGTTAAAATAATTAATCTTTCGTAGAGATAAATGTTTACGTTCACTAATTAATTAATTAAACATGTATTTATCTTGGAATCGTTGTCATGTTTGACGTACCGTTATTTTTATTTATGTTGGTAAAAAAAACTCATTGGAAATCCCATTTAAAAACGTTAGTTTTATAAATACAGGCAATGACAGTGACATAACCGTTTCGTTGATATGAAAAACAAAAAAAAAATAAAAATCGTAGTGTGTTCAATGATATATAGTTATATAGATTGCTCATCCATCTGTAATTTACAAGACGAAGAGCGGGTTTCATTCATTGAACTATATATTTATTAAACTGGAAGAACAAAGCCAATTACATCAGCCCTAGTAACAGATCCTGCAGATGTCGGCGTTATCAGAGTTACCAGTTTCTAGGAAACCGCTGATTAGGACTTTATGCATTTTATCTAGTTTTCTCATTTTTAACATCATTATACATTTATATTTCTTGTAGTACAGATCGTAGTTGTAGAATTTTAACTTAGAAAAAATAATTAAAATTTTTAAAAAGCTATTTTCAATTTGAAAGTTTATTTTTGGCGCAGTCAGTAGGATATCTGGAATTGTCGCGTATCGAACGTGCTCGATTTTCGTCTCTACGATTAACCAGATATCGAACAATAAAACTGTTGTGATTCGCGAGTGAAGGTGTTGGATGTGGAGTGGCTCTCAAGAAATCGAGAAACCCAGTCTATCGAAGACCCATTGAAGAACCCCAAGTCGAATAGCAACGAGGATTGGAACAAAATCGTCCAGTTCTGCAAGGCTAACGAATTTTAGAAGAAAATTCGATTCCTTATAGTTATAGGCAGGGATATGCTCAAAATCAGTTTTATTTTAATGTGAGTAACTTTTATTTATGTCTATCGAATCACTATTGAATTCTTTAGAAAACTTAAATATCGACAACACTTTAACTGACTCTGATAACTCTCAAGTTAATTTAATTGAAAATATAGATTCACAAAATAATAATTTTTCGCTTCCTAACTTAACAAATAGTGAAACAAATTTAGAAAATTCGGAAGATATGGCCGAATTCAAGCCGGAATATTTGCATTGCGTGCCTGAATTCGACGGAAATCCGAACGAGCTCTATCGATATTTATCAGTTTGTGATTCAATCATTGCCAGTTTTTATATAGCAAATCAGCCGAATAATTTCCGAAATATATATTTGTTAAACTCACTTGTTTCTAAATTAAAAGGGAACGCCAGGTTAGTGGTGAACATTCAAAATGTCGCAACTTGGGAAAACTTAAAAGATACCCTTACTAGAAATTTTGCAGACCAAAGGGATGAAGCTTGTTTAAATCGTGACTTAGTTTTGCTTAGACAAAATCCTAATGAACGACCTCAACAATTTTATGACAGGGTGTTAAATATACTAAATCTCCTCTGTAGCTTTGTAGATTTACATGAAGAAACTCTCGAGAGTAAATTACTAAAAAGGGAACTTTATAATAAATTAGCTTTAAAAACATTTTTGTCAGGTCTTAAAGAACCTTTAGGTACTACGATTCGTTGTATGAAACCTAACTCATTAAATAATGCGCTACAGTGTGTTTTGGAAGAAAATAACATACACTACTTTCAAAATTTTCAGAATAGGAATCTAATTAGACAACCTATTTCACAACCACGACAACAGCCAAGACAAAATTTTAATAATCAAAATTATCAAAATCGAAACTATTTCAATAACCAAACGAACTTTATTCCTCAAAATGCAAATAATAATAATAACTACATGGCACGACGTCCTTTTCCTACTGGGCCCGTCCCTGTACAATCTCAGGTTCCAAGAAATCAATTTTTTCCATCTAATTCACAAGTATTTAAACAAAATAGAAATGTAAACGCCTTTAGACCAAACCAAATTCCAAATCAAAATTTACCTAGGCCAACGCCTATGAGTGTTTCGACCAGAAATACTTTTAATAACAGAGCACCTACCCGGGTTATGAACCAATACGGTAATGATCACCAAGGTCCTTCTAACCAAAATCAAACACCACGAATGAATTATATTGCGGAAGAACTATTTAACACTGAGTGTGAACAAAATTTTTCGATAACTGATCCCTATAATAACCTACCTGACCAACATGTTGATAAAAGTTTTGACTATAATATTGAAACGGAAACACATGATCTAATTGATTTTTCTGAACCAGATTCAAATTTTCGGAACAAGCCTCGAAACAAACCCCTCACCTAAATTCGCAAATCATACCATTTCATGTGGTAAATCCAAGTGAATTACCATTCATTATCTTTCCCGAATATAATTTAAAAATTTTGATAGATTCCGGCTCGTCGAAATCATTCATAGATCCAACAAAAGCTCACCAATTCTTTTCGAATAACATAAGAAACGATCCTTTTATAGTATCAACTGTTTTTCAGAAATCAGCCCACGAGTACAGCACATTGTTGCCAGCGTCCAAAATTTTTAATCTCCCACAGAAAGCGAATTTAAAATTTTTCCTATTTAAATTTCATGATATATTCGACGGTTTAATAGGATTAGATAATCTTAAAACCTTACAAGCTACACTTGATTTTAATACAGGTTATTTACAAACTCCTTATACAAAAATTAAACTGCTATACTACCAAACACAAAATGAAATAAATTTTATTAAAGTAGCTCCGCGATCAGAACAAGTTATAAAAATTAAAACGTCCATTCCAAATGGCGAAGTAATAATCCCCTACCAAAAACAAAAAAATTGTGAAATACCAGAATCATTAACGATTGCAAAAAATGGTCAAGCTATGACAACTATCTTAAATAAAACAACCGAAACCGTAACTCTAGATTTTTCGAAACCAATTAACGTTGAAAAATTTGATAAAACAACCGTACAACAAATTGATTTAAATCATTTTGATGAAACCTCAAAACAAAACATAGATTTAACCAAATTTCGAACAGACCACTTAAATTCAGAAGAAAAATCAAAAATTTTTAGGCTTATTAAAGAATATTCTGACATATTTTACCAAGAAAACACTCCATTAACTTTCACTAGTAAAATAAAACATCAAATAAAAACTAACGATGAAATCCCGGTATACTCCAAGTCCTATAGATACCCATTCGTACATAAACAAGAAGTAGAAAATCAAATAAAAAAAATGTTGGACCAAAATATAATTAGGCATAGCAATTCACCCTGGTCATCCCCTATTTGGGTGGTTCCCAAGCGTCTTGACGCGTCAGGAAAACAAAAATGGAGGGTTGTAATCGACTATAGGCGTCTTAATGAAAAAACAGTGGATGATCGGTACCCCCTACCTAATATAACCGACCTTCTAGATAAGCTAGGGAAATGTCAATATTTTACGACGTTAGATCTTGCAAGCGGCTTTCACCAAATAGAAATGTCGGAACAAGATATTGAAAAGACCGCATTTAGTACAGAGCAGGGACATTATGAGTATCTTAGGATGCCTTTTGGGTTAAAAAATGCCCCTGCTACATTTCAACGTGTGATGGACAACATCCTCCGCGGTATCCAAAACGAAAAATGTTTAACATATTTAGACGACATAATAGTGTTTTCAACCTCTTTACAAGAACATATTGATAGACTTAGATGCGTTTTTCAAAGACTTCGTGATTCAAACTTTAAAATCCAGTTAGATAAATCCGAATTCTTGCGAAAAGAAGTGGCGTACTTGGGCCACATCGTAACACCTGAGGGGGTACGCCCAAATCCGGATAAAATAATAGCCATCAAAAATTTTCCTATCCCAAAAACTACCAAACAAATAAAAGGATTTTTGGGACTATTGGGTTATTACCGTAGATTTATCAAAAACTTCTCAAAAATTACTAAACCACTTACTAACTGTTTAAAAAAGGGCGCAAAAATTGAAATTAACGACGAATATATATCTTGCTTTGAATATTGTAAAAACCTATTGATGAACGAACCTATTTTACAATACCCGGATTTTTCCAAGCCATTCAATTTAACCACTGATGCCAGTAATGTTAGTTTAGGTGCGGTTTTATCTCAGGGACCAATCGGAAAAGACCTTCCAGTTGCGTATGCGTCGCGAACATTAAATAAGTCAGAACAAAATTATTCCGTAATCGAGAGGGAACTTTTGGCAATAGTATGGGCCACGAAATATTTCCGCCCATACTTATTTGGAAAAAAATTCAATATTATCACGGACCACAAACCACTACAATGGTTATTTTCGTTAAAAGACCCCAACTCCAAATTGTTACGTTGGAGAATAAAACTAGACGAATATGACTATACAATACTATATAAAAAGGGTAAATTAAATACAAATGCGGACGCTCTTTCCAGAGTAGAGATTCACACTAAAGAATTTCTTGACGACATAGACAAAATAATTTTAGACAGATCACAAGAAAATTCTAGACTTGACGAGATTATTCAAGACTTGAGAAATCTTGAACCTCATCATTCAAACTTTGACCAGGCATCCTTACAAGTACATCCCGACACTGATACTCTAAACGATTTAGAACCCCAAGATGAAAACGATGACGACACTGTACACTCAAATTCCGACGAAAATCCTATCGTAGGAATTCCAATTGCAGAATGTCCTGTTAATCACGGAATAAATCAAATTTTTGTAAGTTCGGTACTACATTCCCCAGCCATACCTAAAATAACAGTTCTTTTTGAAAACCGAAAACGAATCCATGTACAAATTTCTGAGTATAATTTCGAAAATGATGTGGTAAGATTTATAAAAGAATACGTATCGCCAGATACTGTATATCACATGTATTTCGAAAGTCCCAACATATACGAAAAATTTTGTAACATATTACATAAAAACTTTAAATGGCCTTTTATTAAATTGAAAAAATGTAACCAAAAATTATTGGATGTTACAAATAAAGACGACATAAAAGAAATCATACAAAACTACCACGAGGGTAAATCCAACCACCGTGGAATAGACGAAACAGTTATCAAAATCAAAGAAAAATACTATTGGCCAAGATTAAAAGATTCCGTGCAATCATACATTAACGATTGCGAAATCTGTCAAAAAAGTAAATATGAACGCAACCCCTTGCATATAAAAATGAATGTAACCCCTACAGCCACAAAACCCTTCGAAATTGTTCATATAGACACATTTACATTCGAAAAATCTAAATTTCTTACTATAATTGATAGCTTCTCAAAATATGCACAAGCTTACCCAATAGATTCTCTAAACTCTACTGAAATTGCTGACAACTTAATTAATTTCTTTTCGCATCATGGAACCCCCTATCAAATTACCGTAGATAATGGAACAGAATTTAAAAATTCTATAATTTGCGAACTTTTAGCACTACATAAAATAAATATTCACTTTTGCTCACCAAATCACCCTCAATCAAATGGTATGATTGAGAGACTACATTCCACTCTAATTGAACATCTCCGACTTCTCAACAACCAAGGGTTTCAAAATACCCCCGCAAAACTAAAAGTGACATACGCAATCTTAGCTTATAACAACTCGATTCACTCTTCAACCAAATTTAAACCTATTGATGTATTGCAAGGACACGTAAGTAGTAACGACCCTTTTAGAATCGAAATTGATAAAATGTTATTGAATAATTACATTGATAATCATAGAGAACGAACCAAAATTTTGTATTCCAAAATTAATCAAGATCTAATAAATCGCAAAGATAAAATTATTGAAAAGGTCAATAAAAATCGCGAGGAACCCGATATGTTTGCTCCTCAACAAAAGGTTTTTGAAAAAAATATTGATAGACGAAAAAACGCTAATAAATTTAAAAAACCGGTAACTTTAAAAGTAGTTAGAAATACGAAGAAAACAGTAGGTACTCATACACAAGACAAAATTCACATGAATAATCTAAAACGCCCACTCAAAAACACGTATGATTTTAAAACTAAACAATCTTAATTTTCTTTAGATATTTTGGGACCCTCGGAGCCTCATCCAAAATTACAATGAAAAATCTGGAAAATAACTTTGGACTCATACCCGTCAAATTAGGAACAGCTAAAATAAAAGAAAGTTATTTTAATCTAATTCATTATTGTGACCTAAATCCGATAATTGTGGAAATTGATAAATTGAAAAATCATTCAAGGGATCTAAAAACTCATGCCTCAAAAAACATATATTATTCAAGCGACATTGCAAATTACTTAAAAATCTTAGCATTCACCGAAGAAAAAGTTGAAAGTAAACTAGTTGAAATTTTACCTCCTCCTTCAACTCATAGGACAAAAAGAGGACTCATTAATGGGCTAGGATCTATATTCAAAGCTATATCAGGTAACTTAGACTCCACTGATGGAGAACGGTATGAACTATTAATAAAACAACTCCAAGAAAATCAGAATAACATGGCCGTAAACATAAAAAACCAAAATTTGTTGTCAATTTCACTAATAAATAAATTCAATTTAACCGTTAATCAAATAATACATAATGAGGAAATTTTAAAAGAAAAACTAGAAAGAATCGCTTCAGTTGTAGAAACAACTATCGAGTTAGGAAATACAATAATAATAAAAGACACCCTTATTCAAATTATTAATATGTTGGAAATAATTATTTCAATATTGCAAGATATAGAAACATCTATATCATTCTCAAAACTTAATATTATGCACCCAACTATCATGAAAACCGCAGATTTCTTTAAGGAATTACAAAAGATTCAAAGGAAATTAAAGGGCAGTCAATTGCCACTTGAAGTAACTTTAGAAAATATTTTGATATATGAAAAACTGATAAAAATCGAGAGCTACGTATTTAACAACAAAATAACTTATATAATTAAAATTCCCTTAACGACTATTGAAAATTTTGACTATTACCATTTGTACCCTGTACCAGTCGAGAAACAGGGTCAGTTAAAAGCAGTGATTCCAAAAAATAATTACTTAATAAAAGATAACTTCAATTACGCATTTATGAGCAAGCCTTGCCTTAAGCTACACCCAGCAACATCATATATTTGCGGCGAAACTAACCTCCAAGGGATCAAGAAAGAAAATCCATGCGAAATAGCCCTCTTAAATATCCAAAACACCTCCACATGTCAACAAACACGAATCACAACAAAACAAGCTTTGTTCGAAAGATTAGATCGAACAAATCAATGGATAGCAACTTTCCCATCAAAGGAACCAATCACCCTTCAATGTCATGATCAAACAGAAGTCATTGAAGCCATAGGCAGTTACCTCATTCAAATTCCAGTCGGCTGTTCAGTGACCACAAAACAGAAAAAAACCGCAAATGAAGAAAACTTTCAAACTTCAAGTCAACCCATGTTGTTTCCCGAACTACAATTCCAAAATTCTGAATCGTCAAAATTAAATCTCAATCTTGAATTAGAAGAAATTAATCTAGATGAACTACACCAAATTAAATCAAAATTCGTCGAAAATGAACCAATAACCAAGTTCCAAGGAGTGCGCTACACCCCCAGTATATGGACAATATTTATGTATTGTTTTTTGGCCTTACTAACAGGAGTTTTTGTTGTTAGAAAAATCTCAACTTATCGTAAGCCAGTAAATCAAGAAGAAGTACCAGTAGACCATACCACCGTTCAACTCCCTCGCTAACCCTTTGGAGTTGAATCTTCGAGGGGAGGAATTACATCAGCCCTAGTAACAGATCCTGCAGATGTCGGCGTTATCAGAGTTACCAGTTTCTAGGAAACCGCTGATTAGGACTTTATGCATTTTATCTAGTTTTCTCATTTTTAACATCATTATACATTTATATTTCTTGTAGTACAGATCGTAGTTGTAGAATTTTAACTTAGAAAAAATAATTAAAATTTTTAAAAAGCTATTTTCAATTTGAAAGTTTATTTTTAGCCGATCAACAGAATCAAGCCACATAGCGCGGTGATATTTGACACTGTGGGCCCACACGTGCGTATCGAAATGCGCTAAAAAGGAACATCAAAATTAAATTTAACACTTATTACATTTAACTATGAAGACTAGAGATAAGGAGGCGAATCGGCATAATCAAAATACGGTTATTTTTGAAGGTGATCTAAAATTGTTTACATTTATCTGTCATAAAAATTGTTCAGGGGGGCTATTTTCAAAGTATGGGAGCACTCATTTCTATCAAGATTCTCATCAGAAATGTCATACGTCAATGTGAAAATGTTGTTTTTAAAGGCATCGAGGATTAAAATTCTTAGGAAGATTTTAATTCTCTCTAAATAAACCGAGAGAAACAGTCAGTGAGTTCACACTGGCCCTAAGAGCCCTAAAAATACGGTTTTACGTTGACATATGACATTTCTCTTGAGAGAAATGAATTCTCTCGAGTTTGAAAATAGCCCCCCAGATCTAATATTATTTGACCACATGGAAACTTTACAACACAAAAAAAAATATGTTTTCAAATTACCCAACATAATTCGTGCCTTGAAGTTAAAAATTTGGGCATTTTTTATATATTCAAATTCTGAAATTTTATTTTAAAACATTTGGGCCAGAACGGTTCTGTTCAGTAAGTTCTTGAAAGGCTTATCTACCTGTGGGTGAGCAATCTATATAACTATATAAATAGTTGATTTATATTGACAGTTCAACAAACGAACGTACTTGGCTCTTATTTGAATGTTAGGTTATGTCGTCCTTTTAAAAATTTGATAAAATTCAAATTATTAATAATACATAAGAAAGTGAAATTAAACTATGGAGAAAGCTAAGAAAGAAAATAAAAGTAAGTGTATTTTTTAAAAAGAACATATAATATTTTATATATTTATTTTGTAGACGAAAAAGTTGGACCAGATGGTTTAACGAAAAAAGAAAGGAGAGCACTAAAACTTAGTGCCAGACCGCCGCAAGATAACAGATCTGCCACTGAACCAACTCAGAATTCTCTAGAGAAAACGCAAGTTAATAAATTAGGAAATACTATTACTGAGATTCAAAATACCATAGCTGCAATCTCAATGGACTCTTCGAAGTCTTTGTCAGGTTGTAAATAAATAGTTGCTTTATAAGTTATTAACATAACATAGCTGTAGATAGATTTTGCTTATTTAGAGGTCAATGGTCCTATAGTGTATGGTTTTGTATAAAAAATTAATAACATTAAGTTGACTCTATTTATGTAGCCTTTTCATAAGGGATTGATACAGAGAATGATTTATTAGTTGATATTGCCATAATTGTTTTCTTAAAAACAGATTAATTGGTCTAAATTAGTTGTTTTCATGTAAATCATATACAGGTAAAGTACCGGGTCCTTCAAAGATAATTAAGATTAAGAACATGTTAAAGATTGTTGATTTAACTTAATTTATTAATAAATACTTTACAACTACAAGGATAGAAATGAACTTGGATTTAATAAGTAAGTACCATCCCACTTATAAAAGTAATGCTTTATGTATATATATAAATCATTTATTTAGTCAAAAAAAAATTAATTTTTCCATGTCAATACATCTTCACATTTAAAATATAATACATAAATACAGAATCAACATATCTTTAAAATACAATAAAAAATACATAAGATACAGTACACTTACATATCAACTATACAACACATAATAAAAGAACAAGAAAGAGAAAAAAAACTTCAATAGGTCTACAGGTACTCATGCAGTTTTATTTTAAATATTGCCACGTTTGAAGAACATTTAATATCTTCAGGCAAATTATTAAAAGCCTGTACACCTTTAAAAAACACTGAATTTTGTGTACATTTTTTCGTGGCCTTATAAACTCTAAAAATTTTTCTTATTAAGTGTATTATGTTCATGAACATCCTAATTATAACTTAAAATATTTTGTAAATATACTGGGGAGATTCCTGATTTAATTTTAAATATAAAAAGCAGGGAATAGAATAGCAAATATTTTTTAACAGGCAACCACTGAAGCACATTCAACATGGAACTGATTGGTTCCAATCTACAGCTCAGTATTATCCTCATATCTTTATTCTGCAACTTTTACAATCGTTGCAACTCATTCTGGTTGAGCAAATACAGTATAGTGGCACAATAATTAAAATGAGGTAATATTAGAGTATTATAAATTATTATTTTAGCCCATTTGCTGAGATGTGGAGAACAGCGCCTCAAATAGTTTGTTTTAAAAGATATGGTTTTGATCACTCCTCCATGAGTATTTGCATGTGTAAATTCTTTTACCACATTCTCAAAACCTGTATCAGTAACAATATTTTTGGATAAGTTGAATTACTATGCCAATCAATATTAAAATCCCCAACCAAAATAACTTCTAAGTTGGCATCAGTTAAATTCAGCTCACACCATTCTTCAAAAAAGTCTAGGAATAAATGCATTTCAGTACTAGGAGATCTATAAAGGCATACTATCATAAACTTTTTGTTATTATGTAAGAGTTTTACTGAAATTAACCAATAAGTTCTATCTAAAATTACTTGATTAATATCTGATTCACATAGATGATAACTCCTCCAGTATGTCGACTGTTGCTATCAGCTCTACATATTATACAGGGTGGCTCACGCTCAAGAAAAAAAATTAGTTCATTAAAAATTATTCAAACAAGAGTAAACAATTAATTTCTGGGAGACTTTTTTTCCTTAAAAATTCAAATAAATCGAAAACTAATAATAATAGTAATAGGGAACCTTTACTTAACTGACATTATTTTTGATGTAGTTTTTAATTCTAAAATAAAAAACAGGGTGTTCCATTAAAAATAATATAACTTTGTATATTTTCTCTTATGTGGGACATCCTGTATACATCTAACAAATTTTAAATTGTAGCCGTCTGTAACCTACGTATTCCTCCCAAACGAATTTTTCATATCTTTGGTCGTTTTCCCATAAAGCTCCGTCCCGTTGAGCGTGAGCCACTCTGTATATCTAAAGTTAAATGCGTTTCTGATAGGCAAACTATCAGTGGATTTTTATTAATAATAAAATTTTTAATTTCTTCAAAATGTGCAGTTAAACTTTGACAATTCATATACAACAAAAAAGTATCTAATCTATGATTATTTGTCCCATTTGATTTTTTTCCTAAAAAGGGACTTATTATTATTATTATTATTATTGTTATTATTATTATTAGTATTATTATTATTCAAGTTATCCTCAGGGTGCTCACTTAATGATTCTAATGGGCTACATTTTTCTTCAATGTTAACAAATATTAAATTTTCACCTTTTCCATTTCTGCAATAATTTTTTTACAAATAATATTCTTACTCACTAATTCTCCTCTATTTTCTAAAATATTCACCATTGCTACTTTTCCTTGTAAATACTTATTAATTTTTGGAATATTATTAAAATTATTAACACATTGTTTAACATTATAATCCATTGCATTACGTGGAGCAGTGGTGAATATTATATTTGTATTTATGCTTTTTAGCCTATTATATATAAATTTTACAGATGGATAACGCTTTTCTCTAAAGTTATTGGTTCCCGCAATTATAATTACATAATCATTAAGAGTGAAATTACTTGTTAAAGCTACAATATCTTCCACCACTCCTTCTAAATGTGCCGCAGGTTTACTGATAGTCTGTATATTATACCTTATATTTCCATTATAACATCGTCTAAGTTCTCTATCTAGTCCTTTTCCTCTTTCATCAGATAAAATAGGTATCCTACTCTTCACGTCCGTCATTTCCCTTCTGCCATTCTTTTCACAAGCAGTTGGTGTTTGTGTTGTTTCTACTCTACTATTCGATTTCTGTATATTGTCTATTAT
This sequence comes from Psylliodes chrysocephalus, assembly GCA_927349885.1. NCBI lineage: Eukaryota > Metazoa > Arthropoda > Insecta > Coleoptera > Chrysomelidae > Psylliodes > Psylliodes chrysocephalus. The sequence continues at coordinate 24,400,028 of OV651827.1, read as the reverse complement.
ATTTCTTAGATCATTCACTTCTTTTAAGCAACATTCATTTTGATTTTCTATTGATTTAAGAGGAAAATTTACATTACAAACTAAAAGACCTGCGGGGCAACGGTAGTTTAGTAGATATAAAAATTACAACTTAAGGGTGGAGCCTAAATACTACAAAATTACTTCCGAGACCAAACAAAATCAGCATTCATTCATAATTTTAATAATTGCATGTAGATACGAGGGATGTATATTCTAAACTTTAACGCGCGAAGTTGAGACAAAGGAACCGAAAATAATTCTACAATAGTACAAAATAATGTTAGGTATTTTACAATGGGTCCTATGATTGAACGTTTACGTTATCCGTAACGTACATGTTAGGCCGAATTTTAAAAGTAACGAGGCAAGTTCGTATGATGGAAACCTGTTAAATTAGAACATAACAGGCGGAAAATAACAGTAATGTGTTATGAAAGACTTTACATCATACGAATTTGTCTCTTTACTGTTAAAACTCGGCCTAACATGTACGTTACGGATAACGTAAACGTTCAATCATAGCACCCAATATAAGTATGGTGTAGATCAGTGCTCCGCAACCGGTGTGCCGCGGCACACTGGTGTGCCGTAAGCCGACTTGAGGTGTGCCGCTCTTGCAGACAATACGAATCAGATTCGTATTGTAGCGAGACCCGCGAAAAATAAAGCAATCTGACAACAGCGCCGATGGTAAACGTCTATCCGTCTATCGGCGCGGCGCGGCGGCTTGATTCTCGAAGGCGACTAAACTAGAAAGATCCGTGCCGTTCGAGGCGCGACTCGATGTTTTCCTGAACATCGCCACTGCCTATATAAGCGCGCCTGTCGTCGCTCAGAGACTCAGAGAGAGTCGAATAGTCAAGTGAATCAGATAAATACGCGGGCAAACAAATAAATCGTAGAGTGAAATAAATAGTGAATTGCTATATAAATAAATTCTTGTGCCTTATAAATAAGTGAACTGGACTAAGTTTTGTTGCAGTATCTACTTTTATAAATAACTATAGTGCTTCAAATATGGATAAATTTTTGCTGAAATCACGAGCAGATGACGAAGAACCTAGCACAAGCTCCAGCATAAGTGCTGCAAAAAGAGCAAAAAAGGTGCTGAAAAGGAAGTACAATCAAGACTACCTTCGATATGGTTTCACTTGGTGTGGCGACGAAGCGGCTCCAAAGCCTGAATGCGTCATTTGCGGTGAACAGTTGTCAAATGAAGCAATGGTACCCAGCAAACTAAACCGTCATTTGATCACAAATCATCCCAGTTGCGTCAAAAAAGACATTCAATTTTTCCAACGGCGCTTGGATCAAAATAAGAAACAAAAGCAGTTTATGAAATCGGCGGTTACGGTTTCTGAAAAGGCATTAGAAGCAAGCTACCTTGTTGCAAAATTAATTGCACAACAAAAAAAACCGCACACTATCGGTGAAACGCTTATTAAACCAGCATGCATGGAAATTGTTAGACTTATGCTTGGGCCAAACGAAGTTAAGGACGTGAGTAAAGTTTCTTTGTCGGCCGATACTGTTAAAAGACGTATCCAAGATATGTCAAGTGATATTTTGGGAACACTAATTAAAAAAATCATTTCGGCTGGAATTTTTGCGCTTCAAATCGACGAATCAACCGATATTAAAAATAAAGCACAACTGATGGCTATTGTACGTTTCGTTGACGAGGACTCTATTAAAGAACATTATTTATTTTGTAAGGAGGTTCCAGAGAGAACTACCGATGAACAAATTTTCCAAGTAACTGATAATTTTTTTAAAATACATAATATTCAGTGGACCAATTGCGTTGCTATTTGTACAGATGGTGCTGCTGCAATGATGGGCAGTAAGAAAGGTTTTGTATCTTGTGTAAAACAAAAAAATCCGTCAATACAAATTACACATTGCTGCATACATCGAGAAGCATTGATGGTCAAAAATTTGCCCGAACAGCTTTCGATCACAATGAATGAATGTATTAAGATCATAAACATAATTAAATCGAGAGCCTTAAATTCGCGAATCTTTGGAATACTCTGTGAAGAAATGGGAAGCGAACATGAATCCTTACTGTTTTATACAGAAGTTCGTTGGTTATCCCGGGGAAAAGTTTTAGCTCGACTGTTTGAACTTCGCTACGAAGTGCGTGAGTTTCTTTCAAGTCAAGATATGTACGATCTATGCCAGCACCTTCATGATGAATACTGGATAGCCAAACTTGCATACATGGCGGATATATTCGAACATCTGAATGAACTTAATAAAAAAATGCAAGGACGGAATAAAAATATATTGACGTGCTCCGATAAATTACAAGGGTTCAAAAAGAAACTTGAACTTTGGCAGGAACAGTTGCAAAAAGGATGTCTAGAAATGTATCACAGGACCAACCACAGTACGATCGAAAACAAGCAGTTGATTGTGGATTTGGCCCAACAACATTTAAGTATGCTTCAACAAAAATTTGAATACTATTTCCATTCTATCAACACGGAACAATACAATTGGATTCGAAATCCTTTCGCAACCAATGCAATAAGTTCCACGGAAGCACTGCCATTGCAAACTCGAGAGGAGTTCACAGAATTAAGTAATGATATGACCCTAAAACTTAAATTCGACGAAGTTCCGTTAGATGTTTTCTGGATTTCCATCAAGACAGAATATCCACGCATCACCGACAAGGCCATCTTCACACTACTTCCGTTTTCCACAACATATTTATGTGAGCAAAGTTTTTCAACGCTTGTATTAATTAAAAATGATAAACGGTCATGCTTAAAAGATCTTGACCAAGAAATGAGAGTTGCGCTGTCTAAAATTGAGCCGAATATAAAACTTTTGTGTTTAACGAAGCAAGCGCAGGTATCACATTAATCAGTCATCATCATGTCAAAATATTTATTACTATTGACGTGTCAACAGAAGTAAATTTAGTATACCTACCTGTCCTACCTAGTATTTAGTATAGTTCTCATGTATGTACCTATTTGTATTTTTCATTCTATCTGAATAATAAAAAAAAATAAAAAAAAAATATGTATTATGTCCTGAGTGAAAATTTTGATGCCCCAAATCTGAAAGAAGCTTCTTCACATTTTAAAACAATAAAAAAAACTAAGGTAGTTTGGACATCCATAAATAATTAGTATACATGGAGTGAACTGACCCCCGACCTAGCTACGCCACTGCTATAAATATATTTTAGATTTTGGTGTGCCACGAAATTCTAGGGAGCAGTTTGGTGTGCCTCAGATGAGGAAAGGTTGCGGAGCACTGGACTGTAGATTAAAACTTATTTTGGCTGTTGACAAATTTGGTTAAAAAATCTTTTAGAAATATACCTTTCATTTGACGTAAAACGAAGGCCTAAATGAAAAGAAAATATTCTTCATAAAAGTTTCGCCTGTGTATTGACAAGGTAAAAGTGCTTTTCTTATATTTTTTGTTATTAAATTAACAAAAATATAGCAATAAACAATTACTGATGTCGTGATTTTACAGGAAAGGAAGCAGTCTCTTGACTGTATGCGTCTCTCTCAGGGATGAAATGTATGCAATCTGTTTGACTCTCTTACATTATTTTATATAGGTATTATTGATTTATCCGCTATGAAGGCGAATAATGTTTTATAGGGTGTATTACTTCATGATTTTTTTTTTTTTGAGGAAAATAAATAAAATATAAACTATTTGTGGAAGGTATAAGCACAGTATATATAAGTATAGATTATAAACAGTAAGGCTATTGCTTTGCAGAATACAATAAATTCCTAATAAAAAATTCAATAATTAGAAGTATATAAAGCATAAATTAATAATATTAAAATATATAAGTACAAGACTCAAACTAACCAGAATCAAATTCACCACATTAATCTACATTTTCCAAAACATTGGCGGCTATGATCAAACTATTTCTGCAGTTTTTCTGTGCCATACAGGTGCATTAACGGATGTAGCCAATATTTTTTTCTGCATTTGCAAATTTTGCTTCCATAGTCTAAATTGTTAAAATATTGTACATGTATGAAAATTATCGGTGTATAGTACCTTTTTTGCATTTGCATGATAAGTTCTGTTATTTCTCGTAGCAGGTCGAGCATAATCTTAAGAGTGGGTATCAGGTTTCAATCTTGATCTATTTTCCATTCATACTCTTCAACATTAGGAAGCTGCATCTGGGTCTTTAAAGAGCTTAGCTTGGTAAAAACATCTTAAACAATGTAATCTTAGGGCGTCTTCAGTCAATGGCAATTTAGGAATTATTTTAAAGAGGCCATTAATCCCCTCAAAATGGTAATGGAAGTAACATTGGCAGTTTTTGAATACAGTTTTATGAAAAAATTTTCAAGATTAGAGAATGTGTTTTCAGAGTACCTACGAATCAGTGCCAAATCCATCCAAAAGGTGATGGTGTTCAAGGTAGATTTTCCAACAGGTTCTTTTTCCAATGCCAAACAATTGGTTAGTTTTATTACGACCTGTCACAGAATGAAAAGAAGGCAAATTTTTTTGAAGTTTTTTTATCCAAATTTAAATCGTGAACTGCTATTAATCGTCACGAGTCTCCTCGCCCTATTATCAACCATCTCTTTTTAGTTCAAAACTACTTAAAATAAATTAATAAGACTAGAACATCTACATCGTTGCAATCAATAATGCAGCGTGAATTTCCCATAGAAATAATATAGAAGACCAATATAAACAACATTTAAGCAGAAATTGAAACCTACTGTGCATAAAAACGCGTCTCTGCGCCTGACATCGCAAAATAGTGTGTCTAGAAGCTTGCGCAATAAGCATGACTTGTCCCTGTAGTGTTGCCAAATATATTAAACATACCTAACAGAAAAGAATTTTAAATTAATTAATTTTTAAATTATATGATTTAAACAGTTTATATCTACGAAATATCGCCACAAAATAACTTATAAACATTTAAATAATCAACTAATAATATTTATGTGTAATTACATTCCCAAAAATATATACAAATACCGTATTAATGTCATTAATACCGTATTTTTAATGTTCAATAAGCGATTCACCCACAAATTCAATATTGACCTGGCAATAGCACTAAAATCCGGTGTTTCAAGGCTATATGACGCTGCCCTTACAGGACCGTTTGTAGTTTATTATTTATGCCGCGTTTGAGAATCCACATCGGATGCATCTGAGATGTAGTAAGTAGTAAATCTTTGATCACGTGATTCAGTATACGTAAATGTAATGGGACAGATGTGTCCGATGTGAATAAAAAACGCTCGAGATGTAAAAAATGCATCCGATGTGGATTCTCAAACGCGGCATTACTTACACGATGAAAGTGGCATTTTATTTTTAGTTTTGTGTAGTGTTTAGTCAAATCCTAGGTACAATAAAAGACATTTTTACATTGGCTAATGAAAATGTAATCAATGTATTAGGCAGCTGTTATATTTATTACAAGATTTATGTCTGCAAATCTAAACCTACCTAAGAATTATAATTATGTAAATAGAGATCTGTATATTTATATACAGGCTGCCCAGCGACGGGGAGACATCGATATCGGTTTTAAGGCATTTTAAAACATAAACCCGATCTCAACAATCTTAGGAACTCTTCTGTCACTCGATATTTTAATCGGTACTTCCTCTTCGTTTTTTGGCTGGCACAACAATTATTTACATTTCTTCATTCCTTACGGCGTTCGAACCAGTAAGGTTTAAAGAAATTTAAAAAAAAAACCTACTTTAAAAATAAAGATGTTAATGATTTTCTTATGGATCCCATCTTCAGATCTTGACTTAATGTATATAAAACTGTTTCCTTTTCTAACAAAAAGAATCCTAGAAATCGGGCAACGTGGTAAAGAATTATCGCTCAACATACATAAAAAAATATTTCAACGAATTGAGAATATCCTACCATTTTGAAGTATGTTAAAAAAAATTATTAATAAAGTGAAAAGTAGGGCATGAACATATATTATAAAGTATATAAAATGATAGATAAATCCAGTTTAGAAGGTATTATAAATAAACTGTGGAAATATCGAGAATCTCGATTTTGAATCGGAAAAATATTCTACGCAATTTAGTATGAAAGCTGATCAAAATGAAACACATGAACGACAAACTGTTATTGACAACTTTCTTCAAACGTTTACTATTTTTCCGAAAACTAACTAGATAGTTCGAAAATAATTTCCTTTGTTAAAACGCCTCTTGTTCCGAAAAAGGTACACGCCTGTCAACATTCATCGTTCATTAAAAAAGTGGTAGATACAAAACGCTTCGTATTGTAAGGCCAAAATATATTTAGAAATCTAAATATTCATATAAACAAAAAAAATCATATGAGTGAGATAACTACCAAATTAATGATTTACAAGTTTATTCCTATTATTTATAAAATAGGTTTGCAATGTGCTGGTGTGGAATGTTATCATCGACTAAAAACTTTAAATCTTTGTATTAAATTGATCGAAAACAAACTATAAATTGGTTTAGGCTATATAGAATGTTTCTAGTAAGCAGCAACTAATTTTTATTATGGAACCGAAAGACCCTTTTTTTTTTTTTTTTTTTTTTTTTATTTGGTGTACGGCTTCAACATCTAAGGTCATTAGCCTAGTGTTCTATGTAGGTTATGGATTGTATTAGTAGTCTAATACTCCATAGTGCAGGAGTATTAGTACTCTAATACTCCTACACCCCTACAGACAGGCCTTGTTACTGTTTCCTTGCGCCACTTTAGGAACAGCACTGTTAATTAGAACCCAACAGTGAATGGTCGAGTGGGGAATCCTACCAAGGCATCAGAATTAATTTTAAATAATTAAATTAAATAAAAAAATCCCGGCCAACGGTGGGATTCGAACCTGGGACCCTTGGATCCACAGGCAGAGACTCTACCACTGAGCCAAATTAAAATAAAATATGTACCAAGTAAATGTAGTAGTATTTTTTAATTTTTTAATTTATATTGAAAATGGTAACATGAAAGGTTTTCTGTCTAACGACTCATAGTCTCGGCTGACAAAATGTAAAAAAATATCGAACATAATATTCCTGGGCCCTATTTTGCACTCCCCAGATTAAATTTAGTTGTAGCAAATGATATTATCAAATAAGACGTCAAATCACAAGCAAAATCTCGTGACTACAGTACTAATGATTGCCTGTTTGGAAAAGTATCTTTGTTTGTAAATATTTATATGCATAGTTATATTTAAATGCGCGAGTGTAATGTTAAGTATAAACAAAATCCGCCCATTATGTATATACGTTTAGTTACCGACCCTAGTAGATAGGCAATTTGTTATTGTTTTAAGTTTTACCGTAGGGAGAGAGAAAATCAATATTAGGATAAATGGTCCAGCTCCTTTCTGGTTACGTAGGTACCTAAAAAGTATTTTAGTTTTTGGTTAAGTAATTAATTATTGTAACAGTGATTTTCTTGTGATAGTACCTAATTTAGATTGTGGATTAAAGTTTTTGTATATAATTTCGCTGTTTAATAATAAACGTAGTCAAAACCGGAGCACGTGGTTTTTCTGGAAAGTATTTTTAAAATCACAAGCAAAATCTCATGACTACTGTACTAATGATTGCCGAAAATTAACTAATTCATATTTTATGCCATATCTTTCTTAATAAGGACTGTCAGAACCATATTTACTTTAACTTGAAATTTTTTTAATCGTTTTTTGTATAGAATCATCTCTAAAAATGTATGATTGAAATATCGTGCGAACTATTTGTTCGATCAATAAAAAACTTGCACCGGTCCTGTTCGCGCCAGCACCGTTATACGCATGAGCTCCGACACACTATTTTCTCCTTATGGTTTCATTTTTGATATATGGAATCGGCTTTCTATACTATTTCTATGGAATTTCCCGATTTTCTGGCTGATAATATGTGCAATAAGATAGGAGTTTCAGCTTCTTCATGATTTAAATTTAAGAAATCGTCTTTGGATGGTTCAAAATGTATCCCATATTTATTGATACACGCGAATCCATCACTAGATACAAATTTTCAAGAAGTTGCTCTGACAGAAAATGTGTTAAAAGTCTTTTATTAAATATCGAATGAATGAACAAGTTTCATTATTCTGGAAGTGGAATATTGGGTCTGTCAATTTCTACATCAATTGATTTCTGGGATCATCTCTTTTGACTTGTTGTATTTTTGATAGAATTTTCTTTATAATGATTAAATACCACATCTATCCTTTGAGCATTAAATTTATTTTTAAAAATAATCTTTACAAATATATTAACATATTCTTTAAATGATATGCAACTTTTGGACTTTCCCAAACCTTGAGCTATTGCTATCCCATCAAAAATGTGACAAGTTTTGCAAGATCACCTAGGTACAGGTAAGTCTTTGTGGGTCATATTGCTCTAAAATATTTCCCAATAAACTCTAATTTGTAGAGGTGCTGAGATACCCATTTACTGTTAGAGACAAATTTAAATATTTCGGCATAATTACCTAATGCTTCTGTCCATATCCTTTGCTAATAAAATATTGTGAAGAAACTGTTGATCATGCAAGGATTAAGAAGTCATATTTTGATATCATTTGTGTCTTTGCTTCTTGCAACAACAAATCTGTAATGAAAATGTTTAACGAAAACTTACCCAACTTACCCAAATATTCAGGCATTCAGCTATAACAGGATGAATGTAGATTTAATAAAAACCTAAAAAATTTCTATATTTCTCCCTATTTATTAGGAACTTTAATATGTAACACACTTAATTTTTTAGTAAAAACCGACAGTATGACACTTTGTCCATTGGCACCTAATAAGCAGTTTTATAAAAAAAAATTAAAAAAATCTTAGCATATTAATAATGTGATGCATCAGCCGACACGTAGAGAGAAACAGAGCTATACTACGTTTTTCATTAGGGCCTTCCTTTTTGTTAAATGATAAAATTATATTTAAAAAAATGACTTTAAACAAATTTTTGAAGGGCTGAAATTTTTTTTAAATAAGTATAAAAAATTACTCCTTACAAAGATTTTATTGTGCATTGGACCAAAAAATAAATATTTTTTTTTCTATTCGGAGGTATCAATATCTGGATTTTTGATGATAGTGCCTTTCTGCACAGTCTAATTTTGTATTACCTCCGGATTAAGGGTTACCTTATTGACCATTTATCTCTGAAAAATTCAGCTTGTGACAAAGGGAGGTAAATCGTTTTCTAGAGCGAATATTTTAATACATACACTCTACTAATAATAATTGATTAAGAGTAGAAAAGCGTCCATAGTTTAGCAATACATTCCCTTCACATAATAATATGTCCTCGATACAAAAAGTCAAAGTAACAAAAACAGAAGGCCAATGTAAACAAACAATAAACGGTCTCATGACATTTTATATTTTTAAATAAACTAGATTTTTTTTTCTCATCTATAGACATTATCAAACTTTTTAGAAAATCTTCTTTTGCAACGCGCATCAAAGAGTGTGAGAGATCAAAGCCACGCTCGAAAGCAAAAAAATGATTTACTAAGTTCAAAAAAATATACATTACTTTAACAGCTTAAAGAGTTGTTAACATGCTGGAATTCATTATTCTTTACTCGAAGATGTATTCATTAAAAAAAATTCCCGTGCAATATAAAAGTTAATTTATAATTCAAATCTCATTGTATACCTTTTAATTATATATTTTTTTAATAAATGATAAAATTAATTTAAAATAATTGAGCGAAATTACTGTATGTAAAAATAACAAAGTGTACAGACATAAAACAAAATAAATTCAAATCACTTGCGTACGTTTATCACTTGTAAACAGTAGAAAAGGATATACATTTTGTTGGTGTCGCCCTCTAGACGAAAAAGCTTTTAACGTATTTTTTTATTTTTTATTGAGAAAAATAAATATTCCTGTAAAAATTAAAAACATATATTGTTCTCTTCTAGCATTTTTTTTTTTTTTGATAGAAAGCTAACTTTTTACATTTTCTCATAATAAACCGATTCAAATGTTCAAAAAGTGACTCCTTTACCTGTACTTACATAATTTTTCAAAAAATAAAAAATAATCCGTAAAATTGGTGTAGTATGAAACCCATTGCATATTATATAAATATGTCTATATTAGTATTACAGAAATGATTTACGTAAAACAATAAGGTGTATCTACAAATACGTAAACTCTAATTATGCCTCGTAAAACATCAGTAAAATATTTTGTAAATTGTTTTCATTCACAAATATTAATTTCTTGAAAATCTAAGAGAGTCGCCACTTTCCAGACGAAAAATCTTGCAATGTAAGGGTTTCGTAGTACCCCACTTTTAAAGTTTATTTTTAAGTATTTTTAAAAGAAAAAAATATGTACGTGTAGATAAAGGTTAAATCTATGCTCCTCTGGAACCACTTTTTCAAAATTCAATTTAGTTTTTTCTAAAAAAAATTGAGAAAATGGATCAAAATAGTCGAGTTTTGTGTTTTTTTTTTAGAAAAAACAAATTGAAATTTTGAAAAAATGATTCCAGAGGAGCACAGATTTAACCTTTACCTACACGCACATATTTTTTTCTTTTAAAATATGTCAAAAATAAACTTTAAAACTGGGGTACTACGAAACCCTTGTATGCTCTGCTCTAAAGCCAAGTAAATACTCAAAGCCGGCTACACACTACGCGGTACTTGCCAAGTACTTTGCAAGTACCATGTAATGTGTATGGAGACTTGTATAGACTCAGCAAGTTACTTGTACTTCCCGTCGGTTGTCGGTAAACGGACCGAAGTCAAAGGATCCGAGTAAAGTTACTACTACTACCACAGCTTATACAATACAGCTCCACAACTCCGTGTCGGCGTCTTTGATCTGGCGGTCGAGAACCAAGAAAGACGGAATGGTGCTATCTCTGTTAGATTCAAGGGAAAAGTCGGGCCCGGATTAAACAATTTTTTTATTATTGAAAAAATTGAAAACCTTGGCGTAATAAGGTTGGTCACATGCCATATTAAGTAAGTTTTGGGAAATTACATTTTTAATTTGTTTTAAATCTTTCAAATATAATTAAAAAAATTATTTAAATATAAATATTACGAAAAATAGCACATCTTTCGGATTAGAGGTAAAATAATTTATATATGGCTAGTAAAATCCTCGTTAACAAATGTTTTGAGCTAAAACAGTCACTTCACGACAAATTGTGGCTTGGATCCATTTTACACCAAGGGCTTCAATTGTTAAAGAATTGTGTCACGCTCGTGGATGCAAATCAAGTGGTACCCCCGTGTCTCTGGCAAGTGTTACTCTTCGCGCAAAGGGTTTATACCTAGATAAACGAATGCTTCGACTGAGGTCTGGGAACTCTATGGTATTTTGGAATTATAAAGAATGTGTGCTTTTGTTTTAACAATATTGGTTATATTTAGATGTATTCTTATTATTTGAAATACAGATTTGTAGAAGTTATACTTTGACAGTTTTTATTAATATAATATATTCAATTTTTATCTGACCATACCGAAGTAGGAAATTTTAAAACTTTATAGTAATGTGAAATTTGAATTACAATATTACAAGATATTACATAATTAGTACTTATTTTAGGTAGGTACTAAATTTGTACTTGGAGAAAGTAATATCGATTTTTACAAGAAAACTTGAAAAGTAAATTAATTTAATTCCTATTTCTGATGTAAAACTTAAACCAAGAAAACAAATAAATTGTAGTTTGTTCAACAAGGGTGGATATGATAGCCATATCACACAAAGACGAAGTTTGAGCACGACGTCGTAGGCGGAGAACTCAATCGTCTGATTGTGATATGAACAATCTACTCGATATGGTCAGTATATTTTTTCTACGATCCACTAACGAAAATCTACAAATTTAAAAAATTATTTTAGGTTATTTAGACAAAATAACTAATTTTAAAATAATTTACGAAGTTGACTAATTTGTAAAATAAATAAACATGAAAAATTAATTAGTCCTCGGCCTAGATTCGATCCCGGACTTTTCGCGTGGAAGGCAGATGCTCTGTCTTCATCTTCACCGAAACTTTCAGGACTTTAGTTTTAATACTCGTAATTAAATTAGTATCATGTAGTTTAATTAAAATTTATTTTTTTTTAAATGTGGACACAATAGAAACAAAAATGCTATTATTTATCGAGTCTGCACAAAAATTTTAATGTATATTTAATATCAATAACTAAAATATATATTGACAATTAGTTTAACAGAATTGTCACTTATTTAAAAAATTTTAAATAATAGGAGTTGGGTGACCAAAATATGAACTATGATTTGTAGATTTAATTTTGTTAAAGTGTTCTTACTACCTAAAATGGATATGAAATATATTCGTAGTTGAACACAATGACATACTTTTTCGTTTTGTAGTATGTGCGTAGATTGGCTAATATCCATGCACAGATTACAAAACGAAAAAGTATGCTATTGCCTTCAATTGAACAAATATATTTCATATCCATTCTAGGTAGTGAGAACACTGCAAAAAAAATAAATTCGCCAATCACCGTTCATATTTTGATCAACCGACTGCTATTATTTTTAAAATTTTAAATAAATGACAATTCTGTCAAACTAATTGTCAGTATATTTTTTAGTTATTGAGATTAAACATACAATAAAATAAGTTATTCTTTTGGAAAACGTTAGCATGGATGACTAAAGGGTATTGGGTTAATTAATTCTAAAAGTGTGGTACAAATGTTATTTTTTGTAGCCAATTCTTCAAAATTATTTTGAAATATCTTTTCAATATTGAATATTAGTTCTACAAATTCATCATTTGACAGTTGCAGATTTCCAAATGTATCTGAATTGGCGTTATCATATGCCTTTAAAAAGCAATAAAAAGAAAAATCATCTATTTCAACGTGATCTTTGTTATATTTAAGACAGGTATCGCAGGAGTGGATCCGCAAGGCTTTTATTAAAAGGTAACCTTACACATACCTGATAAAAATTTTCTGTAGCAATTCGTCTTTACAATAATTTAGGGTGTTAATAATTTCATGATAAAATAAAATACAAGGTGTTCCATTTAAAAAACATACATTTTAATTTGCCAGGCAAAAACGTGACACCCTGTATATCCAAAGATATTTTTAAAATATGTAGGTATTTTTCAAATCCATATAACTTTTATTTAAAACTTTCTTGCGTGTCTACAACAAAATAATGAACAATAACGCACTAATGGGACACCCTGTATAAATTATATTTTTAACAATGAAAATGTCTTATAATGTGGTACTTATCGGTTTGGGTCCTTGGGAAAACTAAAGAATGTTTTCTTGCAGGTATAACCCTTATTAAAACAGCTTTTGACTGCACAAACAGAATGATGTCTTTTTTTTCATTCATTCTACTCACAGCTAAAGAGTCACCAAAATAATAACAGTACCTTTAACTCAAACAAAATCTACGAAATTATAGGCTCCACGAAATTATACAATCAACGAAATTATACGCACGACTCAACACCTTACCTAAGTACACTTCTGAACGCCAAAACCGTCTTTTCCCTTCGAAGGCGGAGCTTAAGCGATGCGCGACGAAATCGACGCAAACCGTTGCCGCCAAGAGAGTGTTTTAGCTGTATTGTTAAGCTGTGCTACTACTACTACTTTAGAAGGCGCGCGTAATGTAGACGATTTACTTGTACTCGAACAAGTACTTGCCAAGTTCAGTCCAAGTCAAGTAACTCGGAAAGTAACGCGTAGTGAGTAGCCGGCTTAAGAAACATTCATTTTGATTTTTTTATTGATTTAATGGATCTTTCTAATTTTGCATTATTTTCTTGAAGGTTTCTTAATTCTTTATTCTTCAAATTGTCAATGGCCATTTTGTTTTCATTTTCTAAAATTCTGATGGTTGTTACCATGTCTTTACTGAAAATATTTAATTCCTCTGTGTCTTTATTTAATTTTGTTTCATGTTCTTCCTTACCAGAAATTATAAAATTTAATGAAGAATTATCATTTTTTGATTGCAAAAGCTTTGCATTTATTTTTTCTATAATTTTTTCCTGATCACCCAGTTGTTTAAATAATATCTAGGCAGCTTCTTTTATGGTTACCCATTATTGCTATATCTTAAACCCTATGATCGAAATGAAACATCATATTGGAAATTTCATAACAAAGTGAATTATATTATTTCTAGAAAAAGAACAAAGAAGATTAGAATGGGCGAAAAAACTGGAGGAGCAAAATAAAGAAAAAGGCGTCGATAAAAACGTAAGCAAAGCAGAATTAAAAGCTAAAAGAAGAGAAATGCAAGAAGCCCAAAGGCAATTAAAAACAGAACATTCGAAACCTGTCACCAAAACACCTTCAACAGAAAAAAAAGATGTAGAAAAGAAATTAGAAACTATTCAAAAACACGATACTAAGAAAGTAGATATGAAAAAAGAAGAAACTAAAATATCACCTAAGAAAGATATAAAAAAAATAATTCAACCGCACAAAGTGCAATTAGTTCAACATTTATACAACGAAGAGATTCTAAAACTAGAAGCTAACGCTGTAATCGTTCACCAAGACATCCATCCTGCTTTTATCAAATTAGGTGTCCAATATGGTAACAAAGTTGTACTAGGCTCTAACGCCAGATGTCTAGCTCTCTTAGCAGCTCTCAAATCGCTTATAAACGATCTTAAATCGCATCCAAAACAAGAATTCTGTCGTTATTTAGAAACTGTTTTGCAGGTATCTGCGAATTATTTGTACACTTGTAGACCGTTCGCTGTATCTATGACGAATGCTCTTAGATATTTCAAATTGCAGCTGACTCAAATCGATACTAATTTAAAGGACAGTGAGAAGAAAGCGAAATTACAAGATATAATCGATACGTACATCGATGATGATATTAATAAGGCTGGTGATGCTATTAGTATGAAAGTTAGGGAGAAAATTAGTAATGGAGATGTTATATTGACTTATGGGTGGTAAGTTTAATTATATTGAATCATTTAGACTAAATACATTTAAATAAAAGAAAAGAAATTTTAAATATTGCTTTTAATTTTTCTATATTTGAACTTTGAATTGCTCAGAAATTTCAGAATAATTTTCTTATTTCTAAGGTTATTTTTTTTTGAGTAACAGAAAACTAGATTATATTATAAAATATGGAACATTTAAAATAATTGTCAAAATAAAAAATTAAGCATTTTATTATGCATTAAATTACTTCAAAAAACGTTTTAGTCTTGTTATATCTTCTCTATTTTTTTTAATCTGTCCATTTTTATTTTCCTGTCTGTATACAGATAAGGAAAGTTTACGACTCATGATTTTTCGACTGATTTTTACGTTTTGGGGTTCCCTGAATCCATTTTGACCATTTTCGTGATGATGTCTGTATCTGCAATAACTCTAAAACGGATAAAGAAAAAAACACTTAATATACTCTAATGAAATCCATTAGAGTTTGGGCATAGTCGGAGTATATGGGGATACTTTATAGGGGGTCATTTTTCTACTTTATGGAATATGTCTGTTATTTATGATTGGAGAAGAAAATTCTTTAAATAAAACTTGCTTGTAATATTATTTTCTATAATTTTGGTTCTATACATAATTTTTCTAAAATGGTCCTTATTCAAGAAATCTAATAAAAAGTGCAAAATTCGAATTTTTAAGAAAATTGTTCAAATAAAAGTTGTTTCTGATATTATTCTCTATAATTTTTGTTCTATGCATGATTTCTCTAAAATGGACCGTAATGGAAAAATTGAGGAAAAATAAAATTTTTGGATAAATTTGAAAAAAGCAAAATTTGAATTTTAAGAAATTTGTTCAAGTAAAAGTTGTTTGTAATATCAGGCTATATAGTGTGTTCTATCATGACTTGTCTAAAATGTACCGTAATGGAATAATTTTAGGAAAAGTAATATTTTCGAAAAATTTAAAAAAGTGCAAAATTCTAATTTTTTAAAAAATTGTTCAAATAAAAGTTGTATGCGATATCATTCTCTATAATTTTTGTTCTATACAGATTTCTTTAAAATGGACCGTAATGGAAAAATTTAAGAAAAGTAAAATTTTTCCAAAAATTGTCAAAAAGTGCAAAATTCAAATTTTAAGAAAATGGTTCAAGTAAAAGTTGTATGCGATATCATTTTTTATATTTTTGTTCTATACATGATTTCTGTAAAATGGGCCGTAATGGAAAAATTTGAAGAAAAGAGGAAAATTTTTCGAGAAAAAAGTGCAAAATTCAAATTTTAAGAAAATTGTTCAAATAAAAGTTGTTTGCGATATCATTCTCTATAATTTTTGTTCTATACATGATTTATTTAAAATGGACCGTAATGGAAATATTTGAGGAAAAGTAAAATTTTCCAAAAATTGTCAAAAAGTGCAAAATTCAAATTTTAAGAAAATTGTTCAAATAAAAGTTGTTTGCGATATCATTCTCTATAATTTTTGTTCTATACATGATTTATTTAAAATGGACCGTAATGGAAATATTTGAGGAAAAGTAAAATTTTTCCAAAAATTGTCAAATAGTGCAAAATTCGAATTTTTAAGAAAATTGTTCAAGTAAAAGTTGTTTGCGATATCATTTTTTATATTTTTGTTCTATACATGATTTCTGTAAAATGGGCCGTAATGGAAAAATTTAAGGAAAAGTAATATTTTTCGAAAAATGAAAAAAGTGCAAAATTCTATTTTTTTTTAAAAATGTTCAAATAAAAGTTGTATGCGGTATCATTCTCTATAATTTTTGTTCTATACATGATTTCTTTAAAATGGACCGTAATGAAAAAATTTAAGGAAAAGTAATATTTTTCGAAAAATTAAAAAGTGCACAATCCTAATTTTTTAAAAAATTGTTCAAATAAAAGTTGTATGCGATATCATTCTCTATAATTTTTTTCTTCACATGATCTCTGTAAAATGGACTGTAATGGAAAAATTTGATGAAAAGTAAAACTTTTCGAAAAATTTGACAAAAAGTGAAAAAACCGAATATTTAAGAATTTTAATTTTTTAATATATTCGTTGGTTATAAATATATATAAAAAATATTTTGAGCAAGATATATGTGAAAAATTTATGTATTTACTTCATTCTCTAAACATTTACAGGGGTGATACAATAGGTTGGTACAAAATAACCGAAAAAAAATTATAATAACTTTAGGTAAGACAAGAAAGTTATGTATTGGACACATCAGATTTTTTATATAATCTAAGCGTTTTCTGTTACTTAAAATCTTAGAAATAAATAAGAAAATATGTGGCACATGATTTTCTGTTTCTTTTCTTTATTGCTACTACTTCAAACACATTTGAGAAGATTGATAACCTCTTACATTTAAGACCACAGTACCACCCCCAATATTCGTAACATGAACTAATTTTGATAGATGTCATTTATGTGTCATAAATTAAGAATCCTTTTGTTCAGCAGATGGAGCAATATTCCATATTTAATAGTTCTTTTGTTCAACAGATGGCGTAATAATTTTATTAGTTCTAAACGGTAACTGTTATAAAATACCTAACAAATTCATCACCCCTAGCTACTACGCGATAATAACTAAACGAGTTCTTGACCTTGACAAATATTTTCGATGAAACAGGTATAAAAATAAAACTTTTGCATTAGATTCGGCACGTCGGTATATTTATTTAGTAGCAGCGTTGGGTTTATTAGTACAATTGTACTAGATTCAGTACATTTCAACCATTCATAAATGCTAGTACCACAAAAGACAAAAGTATCTAAATCTAGTTACATTTTAAATATTTCGCTGGATCTTCTAGAATAATGTATTCTATGATTTCCAATTTCTATGCTAGACAGTAGATACTTCTGATACTCCCAATGCGATACTTTATACCAGGGAGGCTATTTTCAAACTCGAGAAAAGTCATTCCTCTCAAGAGAAATGTCATAATATGTCAACGTAAAACAGTATTTTTAGGGCCCTTGGGGCCAGTGTGAACTCACAGATTGTTTCTCTTGGTTTATTTAGAGGGAATACAAATTCTCGTAAGAATTTTAATCCTCGAGGCCTTTAAAACAGCGTTTCCACATTGACGTACGACATTTCTGATGAGAATCTTGAGAGAAATGAGTGCTCCCATACTTTGAAAATAATGGGTAAGAGATAAGGGAGTATGAGTCTTCATATAAGGGACATAAATATAAGATACGCTCCTAAGCATATGCTTAACAACCACCAGCTCGAACGCAGTTAACATCTGGCCCACTATGTGTCGCTATCATCGATATCAAACAAATAACCCAGCGGGAAATTTAAAAACCTGATAAATATCGACTACACTTTCATGTTCTAGTAAATAAATTTAAACATTGTTAATTACGGTAAATTATTTATTAAAAAGAATACTACACTTACAGTCTATTATAGATTAATTATTGTAAATCTATTGACATAACAAATATTTTTTAATTTTTACCCTTATTTTATTTGTTTTTCTATAAAAAATAAGTGTTTGTTTTTATTTTTAAATTTTATTATTTAACCATATAAAAATATATTTTTGTTTTGCGTATTTTAATTTATATTTTTTTGTTTAAAATAAAGTTTATTTTGGTTTCTTTTTAAATTTTTTATTTACCAACGTAAGAATATATTTTTGTTATACCCATTTTATTTATTTTTTGGTTTAAAATGAGTTTGTGTTCTCATTTGAAATTTATCGCCAAATCTAGTACGTTCTGGTACAATCACGATCTGAATTTCAGTACAAGCTGTTGCTACTAAAAACCCAACGCTGTTTAGTAGTTCATTCTTGTGTCCAATCAACAAAGGACAACGGTCTTCGTATCATTACGTAGGGACCACTTATACTATACATAGTGTTTCGTTAAGAATGGGATATAGAACAACTGACGATTCTCTGATTAAAAATAAGACAACTAAACAAATCATGCTTAGATAAAATGTTTCTTGGTACCGAGTTAAGGTGTTAAAATCCAAAAAATATTTATTGCTTTATTTTTTTTATTACTCACAACAATTTTACTAAATTTGGCAAACATTTTTGGTGTCAAATTATCCACCTATCAGCAAAAAAATAAGTTACCTTAATTAACTTTTCCAGTGGCGTACAGCATTCGTACGTAATACCACATACCTCTTAAATTTTACGTCACTATCCAAAATGTTATTTGGACATAAAATTTTAAATTTTTTGATGTTTTTAAAATAAATAATGTACTCTTAGAAATTAAATAAAAAAAAATCGAAATTTAAAAACTACAGAATTTTCTAATATGTGCGAATATCTCAAAAACTAACTCAACTTTATTTAAAAAACATCAAAAGTGGACGTGGACTAAAATTTAGAAGGAAAAAGATGTTACTGGCCCATGACGTACGCCACTGGCAAAGCTTATTTAACTTATTTTTTGCTGATAGATGTATTTTATTACACCAATAACGTTTGCCGAATTTAGTAAAATTAAACTGAGTAATAAAAAAATTGTAGCTATTTATAATTTTTGATTTTCAACTTTAAAACTCTGTTTTTCGGAAACAAGTAATGTTTTACCTACGGATGTTTCGTTTAATCGGCTTATTTCTAATCAATTAATCTTCATTTGCTCCCATTCTTAATGGAATACCATGTATATACCGAAAGGTCTTACAGCCAAAGAACCAAATAAAAAAAGAAAAATGTACCTTATTTACCAACAATACTTTATTTAGATCTGCATCAGTAAAAAATATTTTCAAAAAATTTAATCTCATTTATATGTAAGTTGGCGTCATCGGCATACGGAAAACCTTTTTAAGAATTAAAAAAAAAAAAACTTATTTTTCATAAACAATTGCATGGTCTATTAATTTTAGAAAAAAAGTTACTTTACATAAAAAGTTATGCATGGTCTAAAACCTAAATTTCAATTATCTGATATCAAATTTTATCAGTCGTATACAGGGTTTGTCGAAAATAAAGGTATTTTATCTTGAGAGCAAAATTATATTTTTTGACAAACCTTGTAAAACCGACTGATAAAATTTGCTATCTGGTGGTTGCATTTTCTGTTAGACCATGCATAAATTTTTATGAAGACTACAATATCTAATAGACGCATGAATAAAATATATAAACGCGGCGCGAGATTAAATTATTACAAACATAGGTCGCGTGCATATATTGTGAATAATATATTCAGGTTGTCCCATTAGTGCATAATTGTTCAATATTTTAATTTGTGTTGTAAACACGTATACAATTTCTAAATAAAAGTTATATGCATTTTAAAAATAGGTATTTTAAAGATATTTTTAGACATACAGGGTTTTGCGTTTTTGTCTGACAAATAAAACGGTATATTTTTTAAAAAGAAATCCCTGTATTTTACTTCAGTTTTTGAATGCTTTGGTAATGCTGTATTTAACCCTAGAATTTTATTAACAAATATTGCAGGGTTGCCAATAAATTAATTTTTTTTATGAAATTAGAGAATGATTCAGACCCCAAATTAAATTATCATTATTTAGGTAGGTTTAAAATAATTTCAATTTTTTTTTAAATGTAGTAATAAGATAGTAAGCTAACGAATAGTGGTAATAGAACTGGATTATTTTGTACAGTGTGTTTTGAAAAACAAGTCTTAAATATGGCTAATTCCAAGTTAAATTTATTTAATTTTTTTCAAATGCCACACCCTGTATATTATTTAAGCATTCAATTCCTTATAAATTAACATATCCAACGATATCAATACATACAGGGTGTCCCATGAGTGCGTAATTGGTCGATAGCAGTTTTATAATAGGAAA
The DNA here is from genome assembly GCA_927349885.1 of Psylliodes chrysocephalus. Taxonomy (NCBI): domain Eukaryota; kingdom Metazoa; phylum Arthropoda; class Insecta; order Coleoptera; family Chrysomelidae; genus Psylliodes; species Psylliodes chrysocephalus. The sequence goes on along the minus strand of OV651827.1, from coordinate 24,379,212 downwards.
TACGAAAAAATTAATATAAAAGTTGTATGACCATAATTAACAGTTATTTATAAAGATACAGGATAATCCATAAACGATTGTCTGACCAAACCTATACATTTTTAAAGGAAAACTTGACTGTTTTCACATCGTTTCAATAATTTCAATTTCATTCATTTGCTATGTTGTATATAGGATGTGTGAAAATGGTCACGATTTTCTTAATTTTCTAAATGGAACACCTTGTATGTTATGCCACCAATTAATATAATATTCCATTGAAAAAAATTTAAGCATATGTAACCTCGCGTGTTGACAAACTCTATATAGAACATAGCAAATGAATAAAGTCAATTAAAATTATTTGACGACGTGAAAACAATCAAATATGTATAACTACCTGCAGGGTGTTTTGATTTAAAAATCTGATGTGTTCAACACATGACTTTCCTATCTAGTTATTACAGGCTTTTTCCGGTTATTTTGTACAACCTATTGCAGCATCTCTATAAATGTTTAGAGGATAAACTAAATATATGCATTGTCCACATACATCTACCTATCTATAGATATTCATTGAAAATGAAAATACTGAAAAATTTAAATTTAGCACTTTTCCTACAATTTTTCCATTACGGTCCATTTAAAAAAAATCATGTATGAACAAATATTATAGAGATCGATATCGCTCAACTTTTATTTCAACAATTTTCATAAAAATCAGAATTTTGCACATTTTGTCAAATTTTTCGAATACGGACCATTTCAGGAAATTTTTACATTAAGCAAAAATTATAGATAATAATATTAGAAGTAACTTTTATTTGAACAATTTTTTTCTCCGAACATAAATAACAGATATATTCCATAAAATATAAAAACGGCCCCCCATAAAGTACCCCCCCCAGATGTTCCGACTTTGTCCAAAATCTAATCATTTCACGTCAGGCCGAAATAAAACTTAAGTTTAAAATTTAATGTTTTTTTCTTTATCCGTTTTTGAGTTTTCTTCAAATTTCGAAATTTACACATTTTCTCAAATATCTCGAATACGGTCCATTTTAGAGAAATTATCTATAGGATAAAAATTATAGAGAATTATATTACAAACAACTTTTGTTTGAACAATTTTTATAAAAAAAAATATGTTTTTACATTTTGTAAAATTTCGCGAATACGGACCATTTTAGGAAAATTTTGTAAATAACAAAAATTATAGATAATAAAATAAGAAGTAACTTTCATTTGAAAAATTTTCTTCCCCAAACGTAAATAACAGATATATTCCATAAAATATAAAAATGACCACCTATAAAGTACCCCCCCAGATGTTCCGACTCTGCCCAAAATCTAATCAGCTCATTAGACGCTGGAACAAAGCTTAAGTTTGAAATTTGGTGTTTTTCCGTGTATCGGTTCATGAGTTATGCGTTATACAGACACACACACACACAGACACACAGACACACACACACACAGACATCATCGCGAAAATAGTCAAAACGGATTCAGGGGACCTCAAAACGTAAAAATCCGTCGAAAACTCGAGGTCGATTAAAATCATGATTCCTATACTTTCCTTATATCTGTATACAGATAGGAAAGTAAAAATGTATAGGTTTGGTCAACATCTCGTTTATGGACCACCCTGTATATATAGGAATAATTTTTAATATGGTCATATAACTTTTATATTATTTTTTTTTCTTATTTCTAATAATAAAACAGCTATCGATCAATTACGCACTGATGAGACACTCTGTATATATGTTATTCTCTAACATGTTGGTATCGTTGGATATGCAAATTTATAAGGAATTGTATGCTAAAATATTATATCAAATGCTGCCTTTGAAAAATTGAGTAATTTGACTTAAAAGTAACCATTTTAAGACATGTTTCAAAACACTCGCTATAAAAGAATCCAGCACTATCACTACTATTCGTTATCTTAATGTGCTATAAGTCAGTATATTAAACAATTTTGAATTATGATAATTTAATTTAGGGTCTGCATTATTTTCTAATTTTATAAAAATTTAATTGCTTGGCAGACCTGTAATATTTTTTTAAATTATTCTAAGGTTGAATACAGTATTACCGAACCATTCTAAAATTGAAATAAAATACATGTTCTATTTTAAAAATATACCAAGCAAAAATGTAGCACCCTGTATATATCTAAAAATATTTTTAAAATATGTATTTTTTAAATCCATATAACTTTTTTTTTAAACATGTTTGCGTGTCTTTAACATAAATTAAAATATTGAACAATTACGCACTAATAGGACATACACATGGGTACATACACATAGCAGTCAACGTGTTAACTCAGAAATAAGATTCCTTATAAAGATAAAATAACATTCAGGAGAAAAAAGCAAAGACCGCCAATATTACGTGCGTATCATACAATGATGCCAGGTCATTCGGATTTAATTTACATCGGAATGCAATAAAGTTCCTTCCCTTTCCTGCATTTCACTATTGTATATTTCACCCACTTTAAAATCAAATTCGTCCTAGAAAGAATTGTGAAATTATCGTATAAATCGATAATCTGGCAACGTGGTCAACACTTGTTCATACACAGGCAAAATCAATCGATAATTTGGAACCAAACGAGACAAATATATATGAAAAGCACGAAACAATAAAAGACGGCATACACCTGTATCACTGTTTCAAAAATTGGTACCTCTAAACAATCATTTACCTATTAAAACCATCTCTAAAGTAGAATAGCTATACTGTTTTTTACGGTGACATCTTCTTAAAAATAGATGAACTACATGAACTGTACACAATTACAGGAATTCATAGAAAATCTCTAATTTGACAAATAAATTTATCAAATATTTGTTAATCGTATTTCAAGTTAGATTTGAAAAATACGCAATAAAATTTAGAAATATTTTGGCGGGATACTTGGAAAAATATGTAGAATGAAATCTCCTACTTTTTAGCCTCTGGTTTTAAAATCACTTTTTATGATTTTTTTTTAAATTCAGTGTATAAACAGGACAAATAAAAAATAGGAGATTTCATTCTCCAAACCTTATACTTTAAGCTGGTAGAAGATTTATTTTAATTCATTTAGCGGGATTTAAATGCAATCGGAAATGGTGAACCCTTGCTTCTTATATGAGAAATACAGTGATACTGCGGCCTTAAATACAGTTTCTTGAAAATATTTTGTCAGGAAAATACATAAAATATCTGAACACCTCTTTTGTAAATTGCACAAATAAGGTATCTAAAAATTTAAGTATTGGAATTTACCTACAAGCCAAATAATTAAATAATTTTAAGTACGATACAGTATAGTAGAGAGACAACCCAGCAAGACGTGTAAATCAATGTATTTTTTTTTTGTTCGGTAAAAGTTGTTTGGGCGATTGTAACCACAACCAGTCTATGATGGCGCCACTAGTAAATAGCGGGAAAATTTTAAAATGCGCTTTAGGGCAGGAAATTCAAACGTGGATTCAGAAATAAATAGTTTTTCTATACAAATTTACAGAAGAAACAAAAACTAGCAAATCCTACTTAAACTACTAGTTGTTTTGCAGGATAAATTAACTTTTCTTGAGATTGATCTCTCTCTAAAATCCAAAACCGGCCAAAATTATTTTCCAATGCATCCTGATTTAAAATTTTGCCCTTTTGTGATTCTATTTTTTTTTTTTTTTTTTCATTTAAATGACTCTACAATCTTCTAATAGCCACTAGAGTGTATGTAAGAAATAGCCAATCGAAAAATCGAAAAAAAATTCGAAAAATCGAAAAAAATCGAAAAATCGAAAAATCGAAAAAAAATCGAAAAATCGAAAAAAAATTTGAAAAATTCGAAAAATCGAAAAAAATCGAAAAATCGAAAAATCGAAAAAAAATCGAAAAATCGAAAAAAAATTTGAAAAATCGAAAAATCTAAAAAAAAATCGAAAAATCGAAAAAAAAAATCGAAAAATCGAAAAAAAAATCGAAAAATCGAAACAAAATCGGAAAAAAAACGAAAAAAAAATCGAAAAATCGAAAAAAAAAAAATCGATAAAAAAATCGAAAAATCGAAAAAAAAAAAAATTCGAAAAAATCGAAAAATAAAAAAACAAAAAAAAAATCGAAAAATGAAAAAAAAAATCAAAAAATCGAAAAAAAAAAAAAATCGAAAAATCAAAAAAAAAATCGAAAAATCGAAAAATCAAAAAATCGAAAAATCGTAAAATCAAAAGATCGAAAAATCGAAAAAAAATCGAAAAAAAATTTGAAAAATCGAAAAATCAAAAAAAAAAAATCGAAACAAAATCGGAAAAAAACGAAAAAAAAATCGAAAAATCAAAAAAAAAAATCAAAAAATCGAAAAAAAAATCGAAAAAAATCGAAAAATAAAAAAACCGAAAAAAAATCGAAAAATCAAAAAAAAAATCGAAAAATCGAAAAAAATCAAAAAAAAATCGAAAAATCAAAAAATCGAGAAATCGAAAAATCGTAAAATCAAAAGATCGAAAAATCGAAAAAAAAATTTTAAAAATCGAAAAATCTAAAAAAAAAATCGAAAAATCGGAAAAAAAATCGAAAAATCAAAAAAAAATCGAAAAATCGCATTTGTAATTCTGGCACATTCCGATAGATAACTAAAGATAGGCGATACTTTTCATAGCGATATTTTCTAGATCGAAAAATAAAAAAATCGATAAATCAAAAAATCGAAAATCGAAAAATCAAAAATCGAAAAATCAAAAGATCGAAAAATCGAAAAAAAATTTGAAAAATCGAAAAAAATCGAAAAATCGAAAAAAAATTTGAAAAATCGAAAAAAAAAAACGAAAAAAAAAAAAAATCGAAAAATCGAAAAAAATCGAAAAAAAAAAAAACGAAAAATCGAAAAAAAAAAGTGAAAAATCGAAAAAAAAAAAAAATAGAAGAATCGAAAAAATCTGAAAAAAACAAAAAAAATCGAAAAATAAAAAAAAAAAATCGAAAAATCGAAAAAAAAATCGAAAAAATCGAAAAAAATCGAAAAATCAAAAAAAAAAAAACGAAAAATCGAAAAAAAAAAATCGAAAAATTAAAAAAAAAATCGAAAAATCGAAAATCAAAAAATCGAGAAATCGAAAAATCGTAAAATCAAATGATCGAAAAATCGAAAAATAAAATCGAAAAAAAAAATCGAAAAAAATCGAAAAAATCGGAAAAAAACCGAAAAAAAATCGAAAAATAAAAAAAAAAATCGAAAAAATCGGAAAAAATCGAAAAATAAAAAAAAAACGAAAAAAAATCGAAAAATCAAAAAAAAAAATCGAAAAATCGAAAAAAATTGAAAAATCAAAAATAACGAAAAATCAAAAAATCGAAAAAAATCGAAAAATCGAGAAAAAAAAAAAAAACGAAAAATCTAAAAAAATTGAAAAATCAAAAATAAAATCGAAAAATCGAAAAAATCGAAAAAAAATCGAAAAATCGAGAAAAAAAAAAAAAAAAAAAAACGAAAAATCGAAAAAACAGTTAGTTACCTATGTTTAATAAAAACTTTCTATTCACACTTAACTTTTATTTAATAAAGAAACCATAATGGTCGTGGACAAAGTATAGTATTAGACTCGCAATTTATGGCCATTATTCACTCGGGTGACTTGCGCCCCTCACCTACGGCTCGGGACGCAAACGTCACCCTGCGTGAATAATGGCTACCATAAATTGCTCGTTTAATAATATACTATTATTTTCATATTAAGCCGACGATATGTAATTTAAATGGACCACCCAACAAATTTTCCTATTAAGTTACACGTCTCTGTTTTCTCTGCTAATATGCATTTTAAACATTTTTTACATAATTTTTATAGTGCCAGAAATTCTTCTAGACATTCTTGAAATTTTCCTCCATTATGTTGAAACAGTAATATAGAGTAAAAATTTAAATTTTCAAATATTAGTAAGAAATAAACAAATCTTATTTTCAGTTCATCTTTAATAAGAAAAATCCTATTAGAAGCGCACAATGACGGCAAAAAATTCCAAGTCATAGTCGTCGACGGCAGGCCGCTTCTAGAAGGCAAAGAATTACTAAGAAGATTAGTAGTGGCGGGTATTAAATGTACCTACGTACTTATAAACGCTCTAAGCTACGTCATGAATTCTGTGACTAAAGTAGTACTTGGTGCGCACGCGCTACTAACCAACGGTTACGTCATGTCGAGAATTGGAACCGCTCAAGTTGCTTTGGTAGCTAGGGAATATAACAAACCTGTACTGGTTTGTTGCGAGACGTACAAATTCAGCGAAAGAGTGCAGACGGATTCGTTTGTTTATAATGAACTAGGTAAGTAGAAAAAGTAATTCACTAATAAGAAATTCCGACTATGAAAAATACATCTTCACATCTCTAAAGTGAAAACAAACAAAGAAAAATAGAAAAAATGCATTTTATCAGCCAGGGTTGAACCTGGAATCTTCCCAGTAGAACTGTGTCGGCGCCTTTACCAGTTGAATCATATTCGTCGAAAAATTAACACTGGTGAACGAACGAAGGATCTTAGAAATTTATTTTAGTACAATAATAGATTGGCGTCCTCCTATACGATGTCACAAGGGAGGCTTTAAGGAGAACTGAGAGGGGAGGGAAATGTATGTGTGTGTGTGTGCTGACGAGAGTCGGAATCTGATTGACTTCAAATCTACAAGATAGACTGCCAATTGGTTTTAGTCGAAAGGTTCGAGGTTCAATCTCTGTAAGATACCTCCATTATTTCTTCAATTTTCAGCTTTTTCTTTGGTTTGTTTTCACTTCAAGAATGCGAGGGTGTTTGTAGTCCATAACTTATCATTTTGCCTTTCGTCTAACATGACAATTTTAATTTAATTCAGAGGCATACGTATTTATCTATCACGCTAATGTTTTTTAGGAAACCCAGATGCATTAAGCGTCACGCACATTAACATACCGACTGCGTTAAAAAAATGGAAGGACGTAGCGAAATTAACTCCGTTAAGTTTGTTATACGATGTGACGCCACCGGATTTGGTGACAGCTGTAGTCACTGAAATTGCGATTTTACCATGCACCAGCGTACCCGTTGTATTGCGAATTAATGCTAGTGACACGACGTAATCCTTCATCTAATTCCGGTTTTAAATTTTATTAAAAAGAAAATGACTCGAACTGTGCAGTGTGAAGATATGTTTTGTAAATTGTTCGAATTTTGGTGTTAATTTGAGATTTTTTGTTATCAATATTTGCGGTACAATTCCATTATGAACAAGATTAAAAAAATAATTACGTTGGGCGCCAGTTTTGTCGCTGGATTCTAAGACACAAACTCCTTAAAAATGAAGCAGCAGAATCCGATTTTTTAAGCATTGCCAGCATTGGATTGTTATATTATTTTAATTTGTGCACATAAACCACAAAAATTCGAACTCATTTTTCATTGTAAAGTATATAAAAATTAAAGAAACTGAAACTAACCGTTGTTTTTATTATTTCATTTGATTTTCTAGAACAATTAAGTAATTTATTTCACCAGTTCTTAACTAATTTTAGCATTTGGTTTTCTCAAGACGAACGAACACATTACATAAAGTTTAAAAATGAAAAAGTTCAAATGTGTAAACGAAAAAAAAAAATTGATTCAGACACCAAACGTCATAACCATTAGGCCACCGGTTACATAGTTTGGGCGGCACCCAGAGATGCCGATACAAATTTTGCTCGGAGCTAAATTTATTCGAAAAAAATTTGTTTCTGGATTCTTTTCACTAGTCAGGGATCCTGAAATTCCTGCATTTGTATTTATTTCAACTAATGAACCGATAATATATCTTCATTTATTATATGAGGTTTGTGCCAGCGAGTACATTACCATAGTAGATGAAGAGACTAATTGTTTTTATGTTAAACATACTCCGCTATTCCTAAGCAATTCATTAGTGATAACACTAACTTACTAATTATTTTTCTCAAGATGTTACTAAGATAGTTAAGTGATAAGATATCTTCTGATAAAACTTTTTGGTTTTATATATTCATTATAAGAGGTTTGTTCCAACGAATACATTTTGTGTCAAATGAAGATGGATGATCAGACTCGGTGGCAAATCGTCCTTTGATACGGGTGATGTGTCGCATCTCTTCAAAATATTGTCAGCTAATATTCTTTTATTTGAAATAAAATCAATAAGATCTCTCAGTTAATGTATTCAAATAATTCAATTTCAATTGTTTATATGTGTATTTATCGAACTTTATAGAATAAGCTACTACGCTAAAATATTTCGACATGTTGTGATCTCTTATTACATCTTGAACGCTAGGTGGGAAGAGCCGAGGTCAGCGACCTTTCTGGTCGTAATTTCGCGTTAGTAATTTTAGAATCAAGACTTATTTTTAAATTACAATAAAATACTGGTTTACTCGACCGAGGTAGAAGCAAGAATTAATTAAATATTACCAAGAATTATCTGTACATCACTATTATTTATATGATATGGTAAAATGTCTTTATATAACTCGTTTTAGGTTTCCAGTCAGCTGTTTTCGTTGGCGAGTGATTCGATCTCTTAAACGCACCTTGTGCGTCTTATATTAATACGCGAATGCGAGTATCGTAATCGCGTTCTTCCCCTTCATTTGAAAAACAAACTTAATAAATGTTTTCGCAAATATGCACACTAGAAGAATTGGTCTTCATTTTAAAATCTTAACAGATACGTTCACATTTTTGTTTTGTTTTTCGTAAACTGTCCTACCTTAATTTAGTTTAGTTTTTTTAATATTTTTTTAACCTGCAACATTTTTTGTATACTTTATTTTGTAAGTCGAAAATTAAATACTTAAAAAACTTCTTGTATCGGCGTCACGCTACGCAATTGACGAGACCTATTGTTTCTATTTATGTCAAACTTACTTCGCTATTCCTAAGCAATTCATTCTTGATAACGCTAACTTATTAATTATTTTCCCCAAGATGTTATTAATTCAAAACATACATATAGTGATAAGATATCTTCTGATAAACTTTTTCGTTTTATATTTTCATTCATTATATGAGGTTTGTCCCAACGAATACATTTTGTACCCTAGTAGTTGAAGATGGAATTTATGGCAAACATACTCCGCTATTCCTAAGCAATTCATTACTATTCATTACTAATACAAAACATATTAGTTTGAACGAAAATACGTTCATTTAAGTCAATTTATCTCAGTACAATCACTTGAAAAAGAAGTTACAGGGTGGAGAAAATATATTTTTTAAAAATATTTTTACAATAATTCAATTTTTTCAGTAAATTTTATTTTTTTTTTTTTTGGTGATACAATATCAGCTTGTTGCACTGATTTTTCAAAATCTCTTTAATCACCAACTTTTTCTTAATAAACTAAGATGTTCTGGTCTAAGTCTATCCCTATTCTTTCAATCATATTTAGAACAATGGAAATTTTATGTTAAACATAAAGGTACCTCAAGGATCCGTTTTGGGACTTTTTTCATTATTACATGTTGCGCACCTTCGTACATCTTAATATTAAAGAATTGGTTAACTTTTTTTAGACATTTTCACATACTCTGTATCAGAATTTGTTGGTTTACTAACTCTATAGATAATTAAAATATCTACATTTGAAATAAAACTCGCAACATTCGTGTTAAAATTTATTAAATTAAAAATATTATTGCTACATTTCACACAACAGAACGTATGCCTACAACTCTATATCATCGTAAAATCTATTTAGTTTCCTTTTATTTATCAATTATTTCTTCTTCATATTATTCTTTTTCGATAATAAAACTGTAAAATCAACTTTTTTAGGGAGATGCGTATCACATGTTCGTAACAAAATAAGTGGGCTATGTACATTTAGAACTGTTTCAAATTTCTGCTTTTGTTTCATCTATTTATAACTTACAATGATTTCCAAGCACATATATAACTTACCAATTTTTTTTTTAATCAAATCAGATACTTTTCGATATAAAATTTGCTTCAATCGAATCAATATTTGAATAACTACTGTCCACGAATATTTAGTAATAAAATTGTTGGAAATACACACAATATACATTCCTGGCAGAATTTAAATTACTTTAAAAATGTCTAACTTTCTTACTTAAAGCAAGTTGTTAGCCTAAATCGACTGTGGTTACATTTACTGTACATCTTTTTGTAACAACCTGTATATATCTATGTGTGCTAAAATGAAAAAAAGTTGTAGCAAATTTAAACAGACATGAATCAGCTGTTTGATGAAAAAGATATCCTGAAATATTATTTAACATTCGTGGACAAAGTAGACGATAGTAATTGTATTTTTTTTTTTAAACTGACTTATTAAATTGAAATGTATCTGATCAACTTTCTAAACCTTACCTTACAATACATAACAAACTTTCAAACTGTACGATCAACTGCTATGGCAGAATTGCAATAACAGACTAGAATAGATAATAAGTTACAACCTTATTTTTATTATCATATTAAAAATAAAATTAAAAAAAAACTCTGAAATATTAAAAAAACAGATTATTATATATAAAATTACAAAAAGTAATATATACCTAATTTCTAATTTTTTTTTTTTTTTAATTAATAGTATTAGAGTTAGCAAGAGAACGATCAGTTTGATTCGCATAGGAAACTGATTTATAAATATAAAGGGTAAACGTGCCAGAGTCATCAAGAATTGCGTTAACATTTTAGACAAACGTTAAGACCCCTCAATTTTTTATCATATCTTCAACCATTATACGTTATTCCTTTCGACGTGAAAGTACCAAGTATGACATCATTTAATAGATGTTATAGAAAGTTTGTCAATATTTAGAAAGATTACCCTTTATCACAAACTTAATGACCTCGTATACGATTCATAAAATTTGATATCTGATGGTTGTATTTTAGGTTGTAGACTATACACAATCAGGCCCGCACTGTACATAAGGGCAAAGCCGTGTGATGCACGAAAGCGCCAAAAAGTCTCAAAACTCAATAGTAAAAAAAAAAGATAAAGCAACAAACATTGTCAAAACAAAATTTATAATAACAATAAGGAATTGCTAGCTATTACATTTCTCGAAAATAATATATTTTCCAAATCAAAGTACGTAATAATAGCATTTATTCGATCGAATACGTAACATGATAACATGAATTGTGTAGTGCACGAATTTTTTATAATTGTCAAAACTTTGACATTTAATTACTCAATAATTTTTTTTTTGGAGTTGGTTCAGTTGTGATTTCTTACCAGCAACATAGAGTTTAAAAAATAAACGCGGACAAATGGGTGCAGAAATTGTGATTTTTAATATGATTTGATATTTAGTCAATGAAGATAAATTGAGTGTGACTGCAGCAGTAAGTTTCAAAATAAGTGGAGTCAGTGAAAAAAATAATTTATACCATCAAGAAAGAGGCGAATTAAAATCTCCTGCAAGAAGAAAAAACCGGATAAGGCAGTCAAATTCTACCTGTATTATAAATTAATTTCTTTATTTTCTATTTTCGGCACTCTCTATAAGAAAACGAATTTTTTTTAGATTTTGATGACTTTATCATGAAAATTGATATACTTTTTAAAAACATTTCTAATTAGTTTTTGAAAATATGGACTTATTTAGGGAAAAATGTTTTCTATTCCCTCGACGTCACAAAGTAATATAAAAGCAAATTCTTTTACTTAAATTTTTTCCAAATTTTCATCAAATTATTTCAGACTTTTTCTTTTTATTTTAAATCAGTATCACAATATTAATATCTGTTGGGTTAAGTACCATATAAGAAAACATCCATGCTAGAAAATATCAAAAATTGAAGGTTAACATTTGTAAATAATATAAAAAAATGCGTTTTGGTATAAAGAGTGCCAAATAAAAAAGTAAAGAAATTAATTAATTGGAGGTATTCCACTTGAAAAAAATTGAGAAAATCATAACCATGTATTTTGACACACCCTGTATGCAATGATAGTAAATGAATGAAAATTAAAAAAAATATAGGAAAATTGTTTGATGATTTGAAAACAATCAAATATGTTATACGTAACAACCTACAGGGTGTTTGGTTTTAAAATATATAAGTTTGGTCCACCCCTCATTTATATAATACCCTGTATATTTAAAAAAAATTAAAATGTACAAATATTGTATTAAAAATTTCTTATCAATTACGCACTGATGAGACACCCTGTATATGTTTAATAGGTTTACATGTTGGTGTTGTTGGATATCTAAATTCATAACAAATTTAATGATTAAAAAATATATAGGGTGTTGCATTTGAAGCAATTAAGTACATTGAACATAACATTTATGACGTTTCAAAACACTCTGTATAAAATGAACCACTATTTGTTAGCTTGCTAAAGTCTGTACTTTAAATAATTTTGAAGTTATTATTCTCTAATTACACAAGAAATTAATTGCTTGGCAACCCTGTAATATTTTTTAAAAATATTTTAGGGTTGAATACTGTACCACACTATTCTAAAACAAAAATAAAATATATGTTGTTCCATTTAAAAAAAAATGTACATTTTTATTTTCCAAGCAAAAGCGCCTTCTTCAAATCAATATAGCTTTTATTTAAAACAAGTTTGCGTGTCTATAAGACAAATTGAAATATCGAGTACTAATGAAACACCCTGTATAAGAAAATAACTTTTAGAATAGATATAAATAACCTAAATTTACGTTTTAAAGAGTTACTGCCTTTTTCAAATCAATATAGCTTTTATTTAAAACAAGTATGTGTGTCTGTAAGACAAATTGAAATATCGAGCAGTAATGAGACACCCTGTATAAGAAAATAACTTTAAGAGCAGATATACGTAACCTAAATTTACGTTTTAATGATTTACTGCCTTCTTCAAATCAATATAGCTTTTATTTAAAACAAGTTTGTGTCTGTAAGACAAATTGAAATATCGAGTACTAATATGAGACAACCTGTATAAGAAAATAACTTTAGGAACAGATATACAAAACCTAAATTTACGTTTTAAAGATTTACTGCCATTTTCAAATCAATATAGGTTTTATTTAAAACAAGTCTGTGTTTGTAAGACAAATTGAAATATCTAGCACTAATGAGACACCCTGTATAAGAAAATGACTTTTAGAACAGATATACATAACCTAAATTTACGTTTTAAAGATTTACTGCCTTCTTCAAATCAATATAGCTTTTATTTAAAACAAGTTTGTGTGTCTGTAAGATAAATTGAAATATCTAGTAATAATGAGACACCCTGTATAAGTAAATAACTTTTAGAACAGATATACATAACCTAAATTTACGTTTTAAAGATTTACTGCCTTCTTCAAATCAATATAGCTTTTATTTAAAACAAGTTTGTGTCTGTAAGACAAATTGAAATATCGAGTACTAATATGAGACAACCTGTATAAGAAAATAACTTTAGGAACAGATATACAAAACCTAAATTTACGTTTTAAAGATTTACTGCCATTTTCAAATCAATATAGGTTTTATTTAAAACAAGTCTGTGTTTGTAAGACAAATTGAAATATCTAGCACTAATGAGACACCCTGTATAAGAAAATGACTTTTAGAACAGATATACATAACCTAAATTTACGTTTTAAAGAGTTACCGCATTCTTCAAATCAATATAGCTTTTATTTAAAACAAGTTTGTGTGTCTGTAAGATAAATTGAAATATCTAGTAATAATGAGACACTCTGTATGAGTAAATAACTTTTAGAACAGATATACATAACCTAAATTTACGTTTTAAAGATTTACTGCCCTCTTCAAATCAATATAGCTTTTATTTAAAACAAGTTTGTGTCTGTAAGATAAATTGAAATATCTAGTAATAATGAGACACCCTGTATAAGAAAATAACTTTTAGAATAGATATACATAACCTAAATTTACGTTTTAAAGAGTTACTGCATTCTTCAAATCAATATAGCTTTTATTTAAAAAAACAAGTTTGTGTGTCTGTAAGACAAATTGAAATATCTAGTAATAATGAGACACCCTGTATAAGAAAATAACTTTTCGAACAGATATACAAACTTAAATTTACGTTTTAAAGATTTACTGCCTTCTTCAAATCAATATAGCTTTTATTTAAAACAAGTTTGTGTGTCTGTAAGACAAATTGAAATATCTAGTAATATAAGAAAATAACTTTTAAAATAGATAAACATAACCTAAATTTACTTTTTAAAGATTTACTGCCTTTTTCAAATCAATATAGCTTTTATTTAAAACAAGTTTGTGTCTGTAAGATAAATTGAAATATCCAGCACTAAAGAGACACCCTGTATAAGAAAATAACTTTTAGAACAGATATACATAACCTAAATTTACGTTTTAAAGATTTACTGCCCTCTTCAAATCAATATAGCTTTTATTTAAAACAAGTTTGCGTGTCTGTAAGACAAATTGAAATATCGAGCAGTAATGAGACACCCTGTATAAGAAAACAACTTTTAGAACAGATATACGTAACCTAAATTTACGTTTTAATGATTTACTGCCTTCTTCAACTCAATATAGCTTTTATTTAAAACAAGTTTGTGTGTCTGTAAGACAAATTGAAATATCTAGTAATAATGAGACACCCTGTATAACAAAATAACTTTTAGAACAGGTTGACTCCAACACAGTGTTGCCAGTATGGTGCAATTGTACTAGATCTAGCACATTCTATAATAATTATTTACAATTACCGATAAGAGAAGTTGTAGAGTAAAAGTTTAAATAAACAAATTGATAAACATAATCTGATTTTGGGAAATTAATACAAAATATGGAAGATATGCAGGTAGAGCGGACAGGAACGTAGGAATCGTGAAGGAGATCTCACGGGAGCCCAAAAGAGAGAGAGACAGCAACACAAAAACAGATTTAGAATCGGTAGACCGAATTTTACTACAAAATAATTATCAACCTTTGTTTCTGGCTATCACTTATTTCGAAAACATCCCGTATATTCTAGTTTAGGTATTCTGACTTAAAGAAATTCGCGAATATGAAATAAATATTGATTTTTATTCGACATTATACAACTACACTTGTATCGTCTTATCAGTATACAATTACAATAAGTAAAATACAATTTCTAGAATATAATTATTATTAAAAAAGAAAAAAAAAACGAAAAAAATATGGTGGAGTGTCAGTCTTTTAAGTGTATTTGTACTATGAAACCATTTCGGTCCAAGTACCGTTGTTTGTAGACTCGCCATTATTCGAAGACACTATAACAGATCATAAATGTATAATTAACACTCCATTTTAACAATATTTATAAAAAAAAAAGTTTGTTTTGTTTTTGATAAATGATGGACATGGATCCATAGAAATAGTATAGAAAGCCGATTCCATATATCAAAAATGAAACCATAAGGAGAAAATAGTGTGTCGGAGCTCATGCGTATAACGGTGCTGGCGCGAACAGGACCGGTGCAAGTTTTTTATTGATCGAACAAATAGTTCGCACGATATTTCAATCATACATTTTTAGAGATGATTCTATACAAAAAACGATTAAAAAAATTTCAAGTTAAGGTAAATATGGTTCTGACAGTCCTTATTAAGAAAGATATGGCATAAAATATGAATTAGTTAATTTTCGGCAATCATTAGTACAGTAGTCATGAGATTTTGCTTGTGATTTTAAAAATACTTTCCAGAAAAACCACGTGCTCCGGTTTTGACTACGTTTATTATTAAACAGCGAAATTATATACAAAAACTTTAATCCACAATCTAAATTAGGTACTATCACAAGAAAATTACTGTTACAATAATTAATTACTTAACCAAAAAGTAAAATACTTTTTAGGTACCTACGTAACCAGAAAGGAGCTGGACCATTTATCCTAATATTGATTTTCTCTCTCCCTACGGTAAAACTTAAAACAATAACAAATTGCCTATCTAATAGGGTCGGTAACTAAACGTATATACATAATGGGCGGATTTTGTTTATACTTAACATTACACTCGCGCATTTAAATATAACTATGCATATAAATATTTACAAACAAAGATACTTTTCCAAACAGGCAATCATTAGTACTGTAGTCACGTGATTTTGCTTGTGATTTGACATCTTATTTGATAATATCATTTGCTACAACTAAATTTAATCTGGGGAGTGTAAAATAGGGCCCAGGAATATTATGTTCGATATTTTTTTACATTTTGTCAGCCGAGACTATGAGTCGTTAGACAGAAAACCTTTCATGTTACCATTTTCAATATAAATTAAAAAATTAAAAAATACTACTACATTTACTTGGTACATATTTTATTTTAATTTTGAACCTTTTTAAAAGGGTCTTTCGGTTCCATAATAAAAATTAGTTGCTGCTTACTAGAAACATTCTATATAGCCTAAACCAATTTATAGTTTGTTTTCGATCAATTTAATACAAAGATTTAAAGTTTTTAGTCGATGATAACATTCCACACCAGCACATTGCAAACCTATTTTATAAATAATAGGAATAAACTTGTAAATCATTAATTTGGTAGTTATCTCACTCATATGATTTTTTTGTTTATATGACTATTTCGATTTCTAAATATATTTTGGCCTTACAATACGAAGCGTTTTGTATCTACCACTTTTTTAATGAACGATGAATGTTGGCAGGCGTGTACCTTTTTCGGAACAAGAGGCGTTTTAACGAAGGAAATGATTTTCGAACTATCTAGTTAGTTTTCGGAAAAATAGTAAACGTTTGAAGAAAGTTGTCAATAACAGTTTGTCGTTCATGTGTTTCATTTTGATCAGCTTTCATACTAAATTGCGTAGAATATTTTTCCGATTCAAAATCGAGATTCTCGATATTTCCACAGTTTATTTATAATACCTTCTAAACTGGATTTATCTATCATTTTATATACTTTATAATATATGTTCATGCCCTACTTTTCACTTTATTAACAATTTTTTTTTAACATACTTCAAAATGGTAGGATATTCTCAATTCGTTGAAATATTTTTTTATGTATGTTGAGCGATAATTCTTTACCACGTTGCCCGATTTCTAGGATTATTTTTGTTAGAAAAGGAAACAGTTTTATATACATTAAGTCAAGATCTGAAGATGGGATCCATAAGAAAATCATTAACATCTTTATTTTTAAAGTAGGTTTTTTTTTAAATTTCTTTAAACCTTACTGGTTCGAACGCGGTAAGGAATGAAGAAATGTAAATAATTGTTGTGCCAGCCAAAAAGCGAAGAGGAAGTACCGATTAAAATATCGAGTGACAGAAGAGTTCCTAAGATTGTTGAGATCGGGTTTATGTTTTAAAATGCCTTAAAACCGATATCGATAATGTCTCCCCGTCGCTGGGCAGCCTGTATATAAATATACAGCTCTCTATTTAAATAATTATAATTCTTAGGTAGGTTTAGATTTGCAGACATAAATCTTGTAATAAATATAACAGCTGCCCAATACATTGATTACATTTTCATTAGCCAATGTAAAAATGTCTTTTATTGTACCTAGGATTTGACTAAACACTACACAAAACTAAAAATAAAATGCCACTTTCATCGTGTAATTAATGCCGCGTTTGAGAATCCACATCGGATGCATTTTTTACATCTCGAACGTTTTTTATCCACATCGGACACATCTGTCCCATTACATTTACGTATACTGAATCACGTGATCAAAGATTTACTACTTACTACATCTCAGATGCATCCGATGTAGATTCTCAAACGCGGCATAAATAATAAACTACAAACGGTCCTGTAAGGGCAGCGTCATATAGCCTTGAAACACCGGATTTTAGTGCTATTGCCAGGTCAATATTGAATTTGTAGGTGAATCGCTTATTGAACATTAAAAATACGGTATTAATGACATTAATACGGTATTTGTATATATTTTTGGGAATGTAATTACACATAAATATTATTAGTTGATTATTTAAATGTGTATAAGTTATTTTGTGGCGATATTTCGTAGATATAAACTGTTTAAATCATATAATTTAAAAATTAATTAATTTAAAATTCTTTTCTGTTAGGTATGTTTAATATATTTGGCAACACTACAGGGACAAGTCATGCATATTGCGCAAGCTTCTAGACACACTATTTTGCGATGTCAGGCGCAGAGACGCGTTTTTATGCACAGTAGGTTTCAATTTCTGCTTAAATGTTATGTTTATATTGGTCTTCTATATTATTTCTATGCATGGATCCTAATATTTCCCATACGATAATGGTAAATTTAGAGATATTCGACACACTTATGTCGCTTTCTATGTATTTAAGGAGAAGCATCAGTTGTTGCCCCCCTAGTCCACCGAAATTAGACAAAAAATACCCTGTAACGAAATTTTTTTACGGCATAGAGACCCAGATTACATTAAAGGTTTTCTAAACTTCTTTTGGCAAAATTTCACTATGCACAGAGATGAGAATAATCAAAAGAAGGTAATATAGATATATAAATATAAACATTTTTCGGCGTCCTTTCCCCGTATTTTGTATTTTACTCAAAAACGATGCGTTTTCATGAAAAATTTGACTGGACTTTCTTTGAAGAACAAACGATTATGTCCTTGTACATTTTTTGACAAACTTCATATTTTTGCTCCAAAAAAACAACTATATGTATTTTGTTGACTTTACTCATTTTACATGAAAATGTTTCACTTTGGTGAACAATTTCATTAGAACAAAGTTGTAGAACAGAAAATTTTATACTTTTTTGTTATTTATTTAGTTTTTAATTTTTTTTTATATTTTTTAATTTTCAATAAATTTTTAATATCTTTTTTACAAATTTGTAATAAATTTTTTAAATATAAATCATTTATAATTTTTTTTTATTCATTTTTTATATTTTCTTCTAATGCATTTTTACAAATTTTTAATTAATTTTTTACACTAATAAATTTTTAAGAATTAATTCTATGAATTTATAAATTCTTTGCAATTTTTTTAGAAATTTTTTAGAAATTTTCTTTATAAACTCATTGTAAATTTAAAAATTCTTTATAAATTCTTTATAAATTCTTTATAAATTCTTTATAAATTCTTTATAAATTCTTTATAAATTCTTTATAAATTTTTTATAAATTCTTTATAAATTCTTTATAAATTCTTTATAAATTCTTTATAAATTCTTTATAAATTCTTTATAAATTCTTTATAAATTCTTTATAAATTCTTTATAAATTCTTTATAAATTCTTTATAATTTCTTTATTAATTCTTAATAGATTTTTTTTATAAATTCTTTAGAAAGTTTCTTTATAAACTCATTATAAATTCTTTATACATTCTTTATAAATTCTTTATAAATTCTTTATAAATTCTTTATAAATTCTTTATAAATTCTTTATAAATTCTTTATAAATTCTTTATAAATTCTTTATAAATTCTTTATAAATTCTTTATAAATTCTTTATAAATTCTTTATAAATTCTTTATAAATTCTTTATAAATTCTTTTCTTTATAAATTCTTTATAGATTTTTTACAAATTCTTTACAATTTTTTTAGATTTTTTTATAAATTCTTTATAAATTCTTCATACATTTTTTATAACTTCTTTATAAATTCTTAATAGATTTTTTATAATTCTTTATAACTTCTTTATCAATTCTTAATAGATTTTTTTATAAATTCTTTACAATTTCTTTAAAAAAATTTTTTATAAACTCATTATAAATTTTTTATAAATTCTTTATAATTTTTTTATAAATTCTTTATAAATTCTTAATAGATTTTTTATAAATTCTTTATACATTCTTTACAATTTTTTTAGATTTTTTTTTATAAATTATTTATAAATTCTTTATAAATTATTTATAAATTCTTTATAAATTCTTTATAAATTCTTTATAAATTTTTTATAAATTCTTTATAATTTTTTTATAAATTCTTTATAAATTCTTAATAGATTTTTTATAAATTCTTTATACATTCTTTACAATTTTTTTAGATTTTTTTTTATAAATTATTTATAAATTCTTTATAAATTATTTATAAATTATTTATAAATTATTTATAAATTATTTATAAATTCTTTATAAATTCTTTATAAATTCTTTATAAATTCTTTATAAATTCTTTATAAATTCTTTATAAATTCTTTATAAATTCTTTATAAATTCTTTATAAATTCTTTATAAATTCTTTATAAATTTTTTATAAATTCTTTATAAATTCTTTATAAATTCTTTATCAATTCTTTATAAATTATTTATAAATTCTTTATAAATTCCTTATAAATTCTTTTTTTATAAATTTTTTATATATTCTTTATAAATTTGTTATAAATTTTTAATTATTTTTATAAATTTATAAAAAAATGTATGAAAAAGTACATACAATATACATTTTTTTTTATAAATTTTTGACTCTTATTTTTTGTAAATTTTTAATTTATTTTTTATATATTTTTATAAATTTATAAAAAAAGTGAAAAAAAAAAATATATAAAAAAGTTCATAAACTATAAAAAAATGTATTAAAAAGTAAAAAAAAAATGTATAAAAAGGTGAAAACAAAAATGTATAAAGAATTAATTCATAAAAAATAAAGATCTTTATAAAAAAATTTATTAGTTTAAAAATTTAATTTATTTTTTATAATTTTTTGACTGATATATTATTCATAAATTTTTAATTAATTTTTTATTTATTTTTATAAATTTATAAAAAAATTAATAAAAATATGTATAAAAAAGTAAAAAATGTGTGAAAAAGAATTACAAAAAATTAAAAAAAATATATAAAGAAATATTTAAAAAAGGTCAAAAAACATAAAAAAAATTTATAAAAAAGTGAAAACAAAAATATATGAAAAGGTAAAAACAAAAATGTGTATAGAATTAATTCATAAAAAATTTTTAAAAATAATATATTAATATGTTTAAAAATTTGGTACAATTTTAAAAAACAAAAAAAAATTATTAAATACTTAATAAAAATTATAAAAATAAAAAATGTATAAAGAATTTGTAAAAAAAAAATAAAAACAAAAAATCAAATATAAATAAATTAAAAAAAAAATATAATAAAAAAATCATAAAATCATTCAAGTTTTATCAAAAATTTCCACTTGTAGACTGTAGTGTAGTTGCAACACTATGGATTGTGGAATTTAACTAAACATTCATTTTCTTTCTTTATGAACAATAAGAAACGGTGGGTTTCCAGAAAATCTGTTTCATAAATTCCATAGGAAATTTTCTGCTCTACAACTTTGCTCTAATGAAATTTTCCACTAAAATGCGTGATTTTTATGTAAAATGTGAAAAACCGCAAAATATATACATTTATTCTTCTCCGCGCGCTCTAGCGGCAAAAATATGAAATTTAGCAAAAAAATTTATAAACATAATCGATAGAAAATCGTTTGTTCTTCATATTAACGCAGCGTTTTTGAATAAAATCCAAAAAACTGGATGGAAAAACGTATATATGTGTATATAATGACCTTTTTTATATTATTTTCATCTCTAAACATGGTAAAATATTGTGAAAATAAATCAAAACCTTTATTGTCATCTGGGTATCTATGCTGTACTAATTTCGCCTTAAAAATCCTAATTCCGGTGGATCAGAAATAATTTTGGCGCAGAAGAAAATGTTAAAATGACAATGATGTTATGATTGCCGAATGGTACGAAGAAACTGGACAAAATTTCTTCATGTGCTACAAGTGCTTTAGGATTAAGGAAGATTGTGTCGAAAACAAAAGTAATGTTAATATTATAAATAATATTTATTTTAAAACGGAAATGATAAAAGAAAAACGTTTTCCTAATATTTTATTACTTAAACAATTAAGATATATATTCAACAAAAAAAAAAAAAAGAAATAAAAATACCAAAAATATCAAACTATAAAAAAATTATATAAATATACCAATTTCGCGACTTTTTTTAATTTTATTTTATATATTATTAGGCATTTGCTGCACCCGGTTGATTTTTAAATGTTTAATTATAAAAAAAAAACATTTTATTTTACATAATATTTTATGTAACACATTGCAGTATTCGGAAATAATACCAAATGGTATTTTTTTATTCAAACGTTTCGGCATTCAAATTATTCATCAAGAACAAATATAAAAAACCTTCAAATTGATTACAGGACATCTACGACTGAAGCCAATCAGAAATTAGAAGTAGAGGGAAAATGGGGAAGCAAAAGGAGCATTGCGATGGGAAATCAAAAGGAAGCGATGAAGGAATAAAAAAAAAATGCGGTGGGGGAATAATAGGATGTCATAAGGTATAAAAGAGATGTGATGAGGGCCAAAGAGATAATTGGTACAAGCTTTACAAAAAAGAAATAAGCCTCAAATAATTTGTTCTCTATCAATCATTGTAAACGCCTATTCACGAAACGCAATCATATTAAAAATGTTTAAAATTTAACCCTGAAAAACAAAAAAGTATATATATATATATATATATATATATATATATATATATATATATATATATATATATATACACTTAAAATCGTGTGCGCCTTGACGTTATATTTTATAAAAATTGAAAAAACAGTTTTTTACAACTAAAACGATAGTTGCGTATCGCTCGTTTAAAAATTAACTCACTCTACGCGATATTAAGGTATGTACGGTTGATGTAAAAGACGCTGCAATTATTGAACGTTTAAAACTTAACGGATTTAATCGGATATATGAAATAATCCGCGAATTCAATATCGTCATCGTCGTCGTAGTTGTATTCTCAGCTAGTACCTGTCGGTTTAGGCGTTTTGTCCTTTGGTCCCCAAACTCGGATCGTGCAGTCGTCCGAGACCGATACCAGCATGTGGTGGTAGACGGGGTTCCAGGACACACAATTGACGGTCCGAGTGTGTCCTTGAAGCGTCGCTATGGGTTGTTCGTTTCGTATGTGCCATATGTACACCTTGAACAAATTAAAATCGAAATTTTACAAATTTTTATATATATTTTAGTTTTTTATATATATATTTTTTTTTCAATAAACTTTTTAATAAATTTTTCATAATTTTTTACATTTTTTTATTATCCGTTTTTATAAGTTTTTTATAATTTATTTTTTTTTTTATAAAAATCTTATATAAATTAGAATAATTTGAAAATTCGGATAGAAATCTCAAATTTTTTTTTAATGTTTTATATATTTTGTATCAATTTTGAATCATGTTTTATAAATTTTTTATAAATTTTCATAATTTTTTACTTTTTTAAACATTTTTATTTTTTTATATACATTTTTAATAATTTTAAATTATTTTATTTTTTTATTTTTTTTTATAAAATATATAAATGTTTTGAAATTAAAATTGAAAATTCGAAAATAAATTTTTTTATAAATAATTTATAAAATTTATTCAATTTTGTATCAATTTTTATAGAATTTTAAATTTTTTAATATTTTTTTATAAATTATGTATAAACTTTGGTATCCATTTTGTATCAATTTTTATATTTTTATAATTTTTATAATTTTTATAATTTTTATAATTTTTATAATTTTTATAATTTTTATAATTTTTATAATTTTTATAACTTTTATAATTTTTATAATTTTTATAATTTTTATAATTTTTATAATTTTTATAATTTTTATAATTTTTATAATTTTTATAATTTTTATAATTTTTATAATTTTTATAATTTTTATAATTTTTATAATTTTTATAATTTTTATAATTTTTATAATTTTTATAATTTTTATAATTTTTATAATTTTTATAATTTTTATAATTTTTATAATTTTTATAATTTTTATAATTTTTATAATTTTTATAATTTTTATAATTTTTATAATTTTTATAATTTTTATAATTTTTATGATTTTTATAATTTTTATAATTTTTATAATTTTTATAATTTTTATAATTTTTATAATTTTTATAATTTTTATAATTTTTATAATTTTTATAATTTTTATAATTTTTATAATTTTTATAATTTTTATAATTTTTATAATTTTTATAATTTTTATAATTTTTATAATTTTTATAATTTTTATAATTTTTATAATTTTTATAATTTTTATAATTTTTATAATTTTTATAATTTTTATAATTTTTATAATTTTTATAATTTTTATAATTTTTATAATTTTTATAATTTTTATAATTTTTATAATTTTTATAATTTTTATAATTTTTATAATTTTTATAATTTTTATAATTTTTATAATTTTTATAATTTTTATGATTTTTATAATTTTTATAATTTTTATAATTTTTATAATTTTTATAATTTTTATAATTTTTATAATTTTTATAATTTTTATAATTTTTATAATTTTTATAATTTTTATAATTTTTATAATTTTTATAATTTTTATAATTTTTATAATTTTTATAATTTTTATAATTTTTATAATTTTTATAATTTTTATAATTTTTATAATTTTTATAATTTTTATAATTTTTATAATTTTTATAATTTTTATAATTTTTATAATTTTTATAATTTTTATAATTTTTATAATTTTTATAATTTTTATAATTTTTATAATTTTTATAATTTTTATAATTTTTATAATTTTTATAATTTTTATAATTTTTATAATTTTTATAATTTTTATAATTTTTATAATTTTTATAATTTTTATAATTTTTATGATTTTTATAATTTTTATAATTTTTATAATTTTTATAATTTTTATAATTTTTATAATTTTTATAATTTTTATAATTTTTATAATTTTTATAATTTTTATAATTTTTATAATTTTTATAATTTTTATAATTTTTATAATTTTTATAATTTTTATAATTTTTATAATTTTTATAATTTTTATAATTTTTATGATTTTTATGATTTTTATGATTTTTATAATTTTTATAATTTTTATAATTTTTATAATTTTTATAATTTTTATAATTTTTATAATTTTTATAATTTTTATAATTTTTATAATTTTTATAATTTTTATAATTTTTATAATTTTTATAATTTTTATAATTTTTATAATTTTTATAATTTTTATAATTTTTATAATTTTTATAATTTTTATAATTTTTATAATTTTTATAATTTTTATAATTTTTATAATTTTTATAATTTTTATAATTTTTATAATTTTTATAATTTTTATAATTTTTATAATTTTTATAATTTTTATAATTTTTATAATTTTTATAATTTTTATAATTTTTATAATTTTTATAATTTTTATAATTTTTATAATTTTTATAATTTTTATAATTTTTATAATTTTTATAATTTTTATAATTTTTATAATTTTTATAATTTTTATAATTTTTATAATTTTTATAATTTTTATAATTTTTATAATTTTTATAATTTTTATAATTTTTATAATTTTTATAATTTTTATAATTTTTATAATTTTTATAATTTTTATAATTTTTATAATTTTTATAATTTTTATAATTTTTATAATTTTTATAATTTTTATAATTTTTATAACTTTTATAATTTTTATAATTTTTTATAAATTTTTTATATTTTTTAAATTTTAACAAATTCTTTATCAATTTTTTATAACTTATTTATATATTTTTTTTAAAATTTGGTATCAATTTTTAACATTTTTTTTATAAATTTTGTATCAATTGTCAATTTTTAAATAAATTTCTTTTATAAATTTTTATAAATTCTTCATAAATTTTTTTATAAATTCTTCATAAATTTTTTGTAAATTCCTTTTAAATTTTTTATAAATTCTTCATAAATTCATTATAAATTCTTTATATATTCTTTATAAATTCTTTATACATTCTGTATAAATTCTTTATAATTCTTTATAAATTCTTTATAAATTCTTTATAAATTCTTTATAAATTCTTTATAAATTCTTTATAAATTCTTTATAAATTCTTTTTAAATTCTTAATAGATTCTTCATAAATTCTTTATAGATTCTTTATAAATTCTTTACAGATTCTTTATAAATTCTTTATAAATTCCTTATAAATTCTTTATAAATTGTTTATAAATTCCTTATAAATTCTTTATAGATTCTTCATAAATTATTTATAGGTTATTCATAAATTCTTTATAAATTCCTTATAAATTCGTCATAAATGTTTGTAAATTCCTCTTAAATTCTTCATAAATTCATTATAAATTCTTTATACATTTTTTACAAATTCTTTACAGATTCTTCATAATTTTTTTATAAATTCTTTATAGATTCTTCAAAAATTCTTTATAAATTCTTTATAGATTCTTCATAAATTCTTTATTAATTCTTTTTAAAATCTTTATAAATTCTTTATAAATTTTTTGTAAATTCCTTTTAAATTTTTTATAAATTCTTCATAAATTCTTTATATATTCTTTATAAATTCTTTACAGATTCTTCATAATTTTTTTATAAATTCTTTATAGATTCTTCACAAATTCTTTATTAATTCTTTTTAAAATCTTTTTAAAATCTTTATAAATTCTTTATAAATTCTTTATAAATTCTTTATAAATTCTTTATAAATTCTTTATAAATTCTTTATAAATTCTTTATAAATTCTTTATAAATTCTCTATAAATTCTTTATAAATTTTTTGTAAATTCCTTTTAAATTTTTTATAAATTCTTCATAAATTCATTATAAATTCTTTATACATTTTTTATAAATTCTTTACAGATTCTTCATAATTTTTTTATAAATTCTTTATAGATTCTTCAAAAATTCTTTATAAATTCTTTATAGATTCTTCATAAATTCTTTATAAATTCTTTATAAATTCTTTATAAATTCTTTATAAATTCTTTATAAATTCTTTATAAATTCTTTATAAATTCTTTATAAATTCTTTATAAATTCTTTATAAATTCTTTATAAATTCTTTATAAATTCTTTATAAATTCTTTATAAATTCTTTATAAATTCTTTATAAATTCTTTATAAATTCTTTATAAATTCTTTATAAATTCTTTATAAATTCTTTATAAATTCTTTATAAATTCTTTATAAATTCTTTATAAATTCTTTATAAATTCTTTATAAATTCTTTATAAATTCTTTATAAATTCTTTATAAATTCTTTATAAATTCTTTATAAATTCTTTATAAATTCTTTATAAATTCTTTATAAATTCTTTATAAATTCTTTATAAATTCATTATAAATTCTTTATAAATTCTTTATAAATTCTTTATAAATTCTTTATAAATTCTTTATAAATTCTTTATAAATTCTTTATAAATTCTTTATAAATTCTTTATAAATTCTTTACAGATTCTTCATAATTTTTTTATAAATTCTTTATAGATTCTTCACAAATTCTTTATTAATTCTTTTTAAAATCTTTTTAAAATCTTTATAAATTCTTTATAAATTCTTTATAAATTCTTTATAAATTCTTTATAAATTCTTTATAAATTCTTTATAAATTCTTTATAAATTCTTTATAAATTCTTTATAAATTCTCTATAAATTCTTTATAAATTTTTTGTAAATTCCTTTTAAATTTTTTATAAATTCTTCATAAATTCATTATAAATTCTTTATACATTTTTTATAAATTCTTTACAGATTCTTCATAATTTTTTTATAAATTCTTTATAGATTCTTCAAAAATTCTTTATAAATTCTTTATAGATTCTTCATAAATTCTTTATAAATTCTTTATAAATTCTTTATAAATTCTTTATAAATTCTTTATAAATTCTTTATAAAATTCTTTATAAATTCTTTATAAATTCTTTATAAATTCTTTATAAATTCTTTATAAATTCTTTATAAATTCTTTATAAATTCTTTATAAATTCTTTATAAATTCTTTATAAATTCTTTATAAATTCTTTATAAATTCTTTATAAATTCTTTATAAATTCTTTATAAATTCTTTATAAATTCTTTATAAATTCTTTATAAATTCTTTATAAATTCTTTATAAATTCTTTATAAATTCTTTATAAATTCTTTATAAATTCTTTATAAATTCTTTATAAATTCTTTATAAATTCTTTATAAATTCTTTATAAATTCTTTATAAATTCTTTATAAATTCTTTATAAATTCTTTATAAATTCTTCATAAATTTTTTGTAAATTCCTTTTAATTTTTTTATAAATTCTTCATAAATTCATTATAAATTCTTTATATATTCTTTATAAATTCTTTAAATTCTTTATACATTCTGTATAAATTCTTTATAATTCTTTATAAATTCTTTATAAATTCTTTATAAATTCTTTATAAATTCTTTATAAATTCTTTATAAATTCTTTATAAATTCTTTATAAATTCTTTTTAAATTCTTTACAGATTCTTTATAAATTCTTTATAAATTCCTTATAAATTCTTTATAAATTGTTTATAAATTCCTTATAAATTCTTTATAGATTCTTCATAAATTATTTATAGGTTATTCATAAATTCTTTATAAATTCCTTATAAATTCGTCATAAATTTTTGAAAATTCCTCTGAAATTCTTCATAAATTCATTATAAATTCTTTATACATTTTTTATAAATTCTTTACAGATTCTTCATAATTTTTTTATAAATTCTTTATAGATTCTTCAAAAATTCTTTATAAATTCTTTATAGATTCTTCATAAATTCTTTATTAATTCTTTATTAATTCTTTTTAAAATCTTTATAAATTCTTCATAAATTTTTTATAAATTCTTCATAAATTATTCATAAATTCTTTTTAAATTCAATTCTTTATAAATAAATTTTTTATAAATAAATTCTTTATAAATAAATTTTTTTATAAATAAATTCTTTATAAATAAAAAAAGATAATTTACCTGATTATCTTCGCTACCGCTGGCAATGAAATGTTGATTGACTCCGCCGAAAGTTGAATGGATTGTAAAATGTCCCTGAGTAACTCCCTGATATTTTCTAACTAGGCATCTGTCGTTTAAGTCCCATAGATGGACGCCTTGCGTCGCGACGTTTAAGAGAGCCAATCTGTCTTTCTTGTCCACCGTGAAAGACATTATCGGATGGTCTTCTTGGATGCTGCAATACCTTTTTGTTTTATTTTAAACTCTCTTATAAGCAATGAAAAATCTTATCAATTTCCTACGAAGAGGCCCAGTTTTGTTTTATTCCGACTTTAAACTCGAAATTACAAGATTAAAGTCAAAATTCTCAGTGTGAAGTCGAACTTTCGAATTCAAAATCGAAATTCCTGGTTTAAAAGTCGAAATATAGACTTTAACCTCCAAATTTCGACTTTAAAATAGACCAATTTTTCTTGTTTTGTTTTATTTTTGACGATTGACGAGTATAAAGACGAAATTTCGAGATTTAAGAGGAAATTTCGAGATTTAAGTCGAAATTCCAGTTATAAAGTCGATATTTCGAATTTTAAAGTAAAAAATTTCGACTTTAAAGAGGCCCAGTTTTGTTTTATTCCGACTTTAAACTCGAAATTACAAGATTGAAGTCAAAATTCTGAGTGTGAAGTCGAACTTTCGAATTCAAAATCGAAATTCCTAGTTAAAAAGTCGAAATATAGACTTTAATCTCCAAATTTCGACTTTAAAATCGACCAATTTTCTTGTTTTGTTTTATTTTTGATGATTGACAAGTTTAAATACGAAATTTCGAGATTGAAGTCGAAATTCCAGGTATAAAGTCGATATTTTGAATTTTAAAGTCGAAATTTAAACTTTAAAGAGTCCGTTTTGATTTATTTTTGAGGAAATTTCGAAAATTAAAGTAAAAATTCTGAGTTTAAAGTCAAATTTCCGAGTTTACAGCCGAAATTCCGAGTTTTAAGTCGAAATTCAGAGTTAAAGTCAAAATTTCAAGTTTAAAGTCGAAATTTCAACATTAATTTCAAAATATCAACTTTAGAAATACGAAATTTCGAGATTTAAGTCGAAATTCCAGGTATAAAGTCGATATTTTGAATTTTAAAGTCGAAATTTAAACTTTAAAGAGCCCGTTTTGTTTTATTTTTGAGGAAATTTCGAAAATTAAAGTAAAAATTCTGAGTTTAAAGTCAAATTTCCGAGTTTACAGCCGAAATTCCGAGTTTTAAGTCGAAATTCAGAGTTAAAGTCAAAATTTCAAGTTTAAAGTCGAAATTTCAACATTAATTTCAAAATATCAACTTTTAGAAATACGAAATTTCGAGATTTAAGTCGAAATTCCAGGTAATAAAGTCGATATTTTGAATTTTAAAGTCGAAATTTCAACTTTAAAGAGCCCGTTTTGTTTTATTTTTGAGGAAATTTCGAAAATTAAAGTCAAATTTCTGAGTTTAAAGTCAAATTTCCGAGTTTACAACCGAAATTCCGAGTTTTAAGTCGAAATTCAGAGTTAAAGTCAAAATTTCAAGTTTAAAGTCGAAATTTCAACATTAATTTCAAAATATCAACTTTAAAGTAGACCAATTTTGTTGTTTCATTTTATTGTTGATGATCGACTATATTAAAGTCGAAATTCTGAGAATTAAAGTCGAAATTTCAAGTTAAAAGTTGAAATTCCAAATTTAAAGTCGAAATTTCGAAATTAAATGTCGAAATTTAAAGTTAAAGTCTAAATTTCGACTTTAAAATAGACGAATTGTTATATTTTATTTTTGACGAGTTTAAAGTCGTAATTTCGAGATTAAAGATGCAATTTCGAGTTTAAAGTCGACCAATTTTCATGTTTGGTTTTATTTTTGACTATTAAAGAGTTTTATAAAGTCGGAATTAAGTCAAATTTCCGAGTAGTATAAATTTTGATATTAGAGTCGACCAATTTAATTGTTTAATTTTTTTTTTTTTTGATTGACGAGTTTAAAGTCGAACTTTCGAGTTTAAAAATTAAAATTTCAAGTTTAAAGTCCAAATTTCTAAATTAATTTCGGAATTTCGATTTTTAAAGTAGACCAATTTTGTTATAGTTTATTTTTGATAAGTTTAAAGTCGTAATTTCGATATTAAAGTCGAAATTCCGAGCAAAGTCGACCAATTTTCTTGTTTTATTTTTGACGATTGACTAGTTTAAAGTCGAAATTACGAATTTAATCTCGAAATTACGACTTTAAAGTAGACCATCTTTTTGTTTTGTACAATTTTTCACAATTGACGAGTTTGATCTGAAAATTTTGACTTTAATCTCGATATTATGACTTTAATCTCGAAATTCCGAATGTAAAATTGAAATTTCAACATTTATCTCGTAGTTGCGACTTTAAAGTCAATCATTCTGTTTATTTGTTTTATTTTTGACAACTTACGAGTTTAAAAGTCCGAATTCCGAGTTTAAAGTCAAAATTCCGTTTTTAAAGTCGAAATTTCGATTTTACCCTCGATAAAAAAAAATTTAGATCATGTGACTCTAATACGCCTTCGTAATTTCCTACAGACGACAAATTAAAACAGGTTTTAACACAGACGATTTTTTCGAAAGAAACTTTTTTAATACTTACATTTGTTGGTCGGCCACCTCTTCGAAAACGTAGCCTCTAATTCGATGATGAGTATCCGAAGCTAAAACGGTTTTACCGTCTTGTCTGCACCACAAACCGTTGACTCTGACCCCTTCCCAGGAGTCCAAAACGTTGCCTTTTAGGTCGCATTGGTAGAAATGTCCTCTGACGCCACCAACCTAGAAAGAAACGAGTTTATTACTCTCTTCTGCCACCGAAAAGTAGTTTAATTAAAGCCATAAGGGCCGATTTAATAATGAATATTAAGAGAACCATTAACTAATGGGGACAATTAAGTCCATAAGGGCCGATTTTATAAAGAATATTAAGAGATCCGTTGGCTAATAGGAGCAATTAAATTCATAAGGGTCGATTTCATGAAGAATAATAATAGTTAAAGGATCAGTTAATAGATCCATTAGTTAATAAATCCATAAGTCAATAGATTCATTAGTTAATAAATATTAGTAAAACCATTAGTTAATGAATCAGTTAATAGATCTATTAGGTAATAAATATTAATAGTATCATTAGTTACTAAATATTAATAGATCCATTAGTTAATAAATATTAATAGATCCATTAGTTATTAAATATTAATATATACATTAGTTAATAAATATTAATATATACATTAGTTATTAAATATTAATAGATACATTAGTTAATAAATATTAATAGATCCATTAGTTAATAAATATTAATAGATCAATTAGTTAATAATTATTAATAGATAAATTAGTTAATAAAAATTAATAGATCCATTAGTTAATAGATATTAATAGATATTGATAGATCCATTAGTTCAAAAATATTTAAATGTCCATTAGTTAATAAATATTAATAGATCCATTAGTGAATAAAAATATTAATAGATCCATTAGTTAATAAATATTAAAAGATCCATTAGTTAATAAATATTAAAAGATCCATTAGTTAATAAATATTAAAAGATCCATTAGTTAATGGATCTTTTAATATTTATTACGAAATCGGCCCTTAAAATCCGTTTTTTCTTTATACTTACGACAAATTTGGTGCCGTCTTTGTTCCAGGCGCAGCAGACGAGAGCGTCCTCTTGCGACTGCGTAACTTTTAAGAAATTTTCGGTTTCTATGTTCCACAACCAAACTTCCGGACTCTCGTCGGGACCGCAAGCGATCAGATGCGTCGAATCCGGATTCCATGATATGTAAGCGGCGCCTAAAAAAAAATCTATAACGAATGTGAACCGAAGTTGCCATTTTGTACGCGATATTTCGCACCTAATAAGAAATAATGAAGAAAGAAGAAATGAAGAAAAAAATAAGAAAAATAAAGAAAAAATAAAGAAGTAATGAGGGAAGTACTGAGGAAGAAATGAAGAAGAACTGAAGAAGTAATGAAGAAGAAATGAAGAAGTAATGAAGAAGAAATGAAGAAGAAATGAAGAAGAAATGAAGAAGAAATGAAGAAGAAATGAAGAAGAAATGAAGAAGAAATGAAGAAGCAATGAAAAATTAAGAAGAAATTAAGAATACAGAAGAAATAAGAAAAAGCAGAAATATATATTTTTTAAATTTCTTACATTTTTTATAAATCTTAAATAATTTTTTTTATATAAAATTTTACATTTTTTTTGGTTTTTTAATAAATATATCAATTTTTAATTTTTCATGTTTTTTAAATTTTTTTTATAAATTTTTTATAAATTTTCATTAGTTTTATATTTTTTATATTATTTCCAAAATTTTTATATATTCTTTATAAACTTTTTTAAATTTTGTATCAATTCTTATTTTTTTTATTTCTTTTTATAAATTTTGTATCAATTCTTATTTTTTTATAAATCTTTTTATAAATTTTATATCAATTTTTCATATTTTTTTATAATTTGTTTAAAATTTTTTATAAATTTTTTATAATCCTATATAAATAATTTATAAAACTTTTTTAAATTTTGCATCAATTTTTTAAATAAATTTTATATCAATTTTTCATAATTTTTTAATTTTTTTTATAATTTTTTATAAATCTTATATAAATTTAAAGACAATTTAAAGAAAATTTGAAGAAAACTTGAAGACAATTTCGAAGTAAACTTGAAGACAGCTTGAAGACAACTTAAAAACAACTTGAAGACAATTTGAAGACAATTTGAAGACAATTTGAAGACAATTTGAAGACAATTTGAAGACAATTTGAAGACAATTTGAAGACAATTTGAAGACAATTTGAAGACAATTTGAAGACAATTTGAAGACAATTTGAAGACAATTTGAAGACAATTTGAAGACAATTTGAAGACAATTTGAAGACAATTTGAAGACAACTTGAAGACAACTTGAAGACAACTTGAAAACAATTTGAAGACAATTTAAAGAAAATTTGAAGAAAACTTGAAGACAATTTGAGGAAAACTTGAGAATAACTTGAAAACAATTTTAAAACAATTTAAAGACAATTGAAAGACATCTTGAAGATAATTTGAAGAGAACTTGAAGGCACTTGGAAGACAATTTGAAAAAAACTTGAAGACAACTGAAAAACAATTTGAAGACAATTTGAAGACAATTTGAAGACAATTTGAAGACAATTTGAAGGCAATTTGAAGAAAATTTGAAGAAAATTTGAAGAAAATTTGAAGATAATTTGAAGACAATTTGAAGAAAACTTGAAGACAACTAGGAAGACAACTTGAAAACTTTAAAGACAATTTGAAGGAAACTTAAAGATAATTTGAAGACAACTTGAAGACAACTTGAAAACAATTTGAAGACAACTTGAAGAAAACTTGAAGACAAGTTCTATAATTTTTTTATCAATTATCAATTTTTATATTTTTTAAAAATTTGTATAAATAGAAATAAAGAAGAAATAAACAAATATGAAATAAAGAAGCAATAAATTGGAAATAAAGATAAATAAATAAGAAATATAAATTAAAGAAATAAATAACATTGAAATAAATAAAGAATCGGAAAATAAAGAAGAAATAACGAATAAGAAGTAAAAAATAAAGAAGCATAAACAATATATGCATATTCTATCAGAGCTATTCTATCATAATAGTTTATTTCAGAAAGAAAATTATTACAGACATTTTTATGGTATCTACGTGACATTGGCAGAGTCTAGTGAAAAAGTATGGTTATATACTTACCGGTGTTGTGCCCTTCCAATATTTTCTTGAGAGACAGAGTACACGTTTCCGGATCGACGTCCCAGATAATGACATTTTGGTCCTTCGAACCCGTCGCTAATTTGGTACCGTCCGGCGAGAAGGTACAAAACCATACTTCGTCGCAATGATCGTTTAGTACCTGAGAATAGAAGATTATACTACAAAAGTGCTTTGTAAACATAGTTTTTCTACGACCAATCTTTTTAGAGTGTTCTATAGTTAAAATTCAATAAAATCGATGAATTTTCACATTTTTAGAGTAAAAATGTCTCCACGCTTACCGGATACGCACACGATATGCATTTTAGAGATATTTTAACAATCGATTATTTTTTGCAATCGATTATTTTTTACTATTAATACTCTTTAAAATTGAATATTTTTAATAAACGATTATTTTTTACAATCGATTCTTTTTAACAATCGATTCTTTTTAACAATCGATTCTTTTTTAACGGTAGCCCGGCAGTACAGATTCGACTAAATCACTTACCTGTATAGTATGAATAGGAAAAGAGGCTTTAGGGCAGCTGTGGTCGACGAGTAACGAGGCTTCTGGCAGCGAAACCCCGTGTGACGTATTATGAAGGCTGCATCGAAGCGCTTGGAGTTCTAAAGCTTGATTCAATAATTCGTGAAGTCTACTAGGCGGTAACATGATCGACGGTGGTAAGTAACTTTGCAGTTTGTTCATTAAAGTCACTCGAGATTGCGTGCCCTTTCCCGTCCTAAAACAAAAGTAAATTTGAAGACAATTTCAAGAAACTTGAAGACAATTTGAAGAGAACTTGAAGGCACCTTGAAGACAATTTGAAAAAACTTGAAGAAAATAAGAAAACTTGAAGAAAATAAGAAAACTTGAAGAAAATAAGTAAACTTAAAGACAAATTGGAAGACAACTTGAAGACAATTTGAAGACAATTTGAAGACAATTTGAAGACAATTTGAAGACAATTTGAAGACAATTTGAAGACAATTTGAAGACAATTTGAAGACAATTTGAAGACAATTTGAAGACAATTTGAAGACAATTTGAAGACAATTTGAAGACAATTTGAAGAAAACTTAAAGAAAACTTGAAGACAATTTGATGACAATTTGAAGACAATTTAATGACAATTTAATGACAATTTAATGACAATTGAATGACAATTTTATGACAATTTTATGACAATTTTATGACAATTTTATGACAATTTTATGACAATTTTATGACAATTTTATGACAATTTTATGACAATTTTATGACAATTTTATGACAATTTGATGACAATTTGAAGACAATTTAATGTTAATTTTATGACAATTTGAAGAGAACTTGAAAACGCCTTGAAGACAATTTAAAGAAAACTTGAAGACAATTTGAAGACAACTTAAAGACAACTTGAAAACAATTTGAAGATAATTTGAAGACACTTTGAAGACAATTTGAAGAGAACTTGAAAACACCTTGAAGACAATTTGAAGAAAACTTGAAGACAACTTGAGAACAATTTGAAGACACTTTGAAGTCAACTAGGAAGACAACTTGGAAGACAATTTGAAGGCAACTTGAAGACAACTTAAAAACAACTTGAAGACAATTTGAAAACAATTTTAAGACAATTTGAAAGAAATTTGAAGAGAATTCACAAAAACAAGGAAAGTAAAGTTAATGCTTACCAGTTTGTACGTTCAAGCAACTCTTCCGTATTAGAGCACATCATAAAACTGGACAGTTGATGAACTCTCGCTGTGTTGTGCTGTAAAGGAGTCAACTCGTTCCTTAACACGTGCAGCGCATCAAGAACGCGTCCATCTTCTAAATATTCCAGATATTTTTGTTCTAGTATCAAGAATCTCATCTCCTAAAATGTAGGTGGATCATAAATTTCAAAACATTTTTAAAATTGATTTTTTTAGAAAAAATATTGTTGATAAAAGGAGATGCTTTATTTAAAACATGGAACTTAAAAATGGAACTTATATGGAATTTAAAACATAGAATTTGAATTTTAAAGATGGAATTTAAATTAAAACGTGGAAATAAAAACGTGAAACTTTAAACATGGAACTTTATTAATGTAACTTAAAATATGGAATTTAAAACATGGAATTTAAAACATGGA
Source organism: Psylliodes chrysocephalus (assembly GCA_927349885.1). Lineage (NCBI taxonomy): Eukaryota > Metazoa > Arthropoda > Insecta > Coleoptera > Chrysomelidae > Psylliodes > Psylliodes chrysocephalus. The sequence continues at coordinate 24,342,616 of OV651827.1, read as the reverse complement.
ATTTAAAACACGGAATTTAAAACACACAATTTAAATCATGGTACTTAAAACACGGAATTTAAAACATGGAACCTAAAACATGTAACTAAAAAAGTGAAAGTTAAAACATGGAGCTAACCACATGGATTTTAAGACATGGAACTTAAAACATGGATCTCAAAACATGAAATTAAAACGGACCCTAAAAAATGGAAATTAAAACATGGAATTTAAATGGAACTTAAAACATGGAGCTAAAAACATGGACTTTAAAACATGAACTATAAAACATAAAATTCAAAACATGTAACTTAAAACATGGAATTAAAAACATGTAACTAAAAAAAGTGGAACTTAAAACAAGGAGCTAAAAACATGGATTTTAAGACATGAAATTTAAAACGGAACCTAAAAAATGGAAATTAAAACATGACATTTAAATGGAAGTAAAAAACTGGAACTTAAAATATAGAGCTAAAAACATGGAACTTAAAACATGAACTATAAAACATAAAATTCAAAACATGTAACTTAAAACATAGAATTTAAAACATGTAACTAAAAAAAGTGGAACTTAAAACATGGAGCTAAAAACATGAATTTTAAGACATGAAATTTAAAACGGAACCTAAAAAATGGAAATTAAAACATGACATTTAAATGGAAGTAAAAAACTGGAACTTAAAATATAGAGCTAAAAACATGGAACTTAAGACATGAACTATAAAACATAAAATTCAAAACATGGAACTTAAAAAATGGAACATCAAACATGCAACTTTTAAAACAAAAACAAAATTCCACTTATATGAAAAACAAAAAAAAAATATATAAAAAACTTAAAATTTACGCCATATAATAAGAAATCACAGTATTCTATTTCAAATCGATATTTTTTCGCTTGTTAACGAACAGATTTTAAGGTAATTTTTAATACTACTTCGCTCTCACCATGATGTTCGTATCTTGACCCAAAAGAGGACGTATCTCCTGCAAATCATGATCGGCCTTCGACCAATCGCCGTCGATTACGTGTTGACGGAATTTAGCGGCTGCGGGATGATCCAAACGACAACCAGATTCGCTCATTAAAGACTCGCATGTTTTACTGAAAATTCAGAACTCATAAAAGTTGTACAGAGTTGTTCATTAAATTATAAATTACCTAATATTTGTCAAGTTGTATGGGTATGAGAAAATTTTATTAATTAAAATAGTTTTAAAAATACAGTGTCGACATAGGGCCACGGGACCACACCTTTATTTAAATAAACACCCTTTAAAACCTTAAAAAATTCAAACAAGCCTAGTATCGACCTGAAAATTCATAATCTCTCTCGTGGTACCTTCAAGCTTGAAAAAATCATCATCGACATAGGGCCATGGGAACCACCCCTTTATTGAAATAAACGCACCCCTCAGAATCTAAAAATATTCAAACAAGCCTAGTATCGACCTGAAAATTCGTGGCAATCTTTCTCGTGACACCTTCAGGCTTGAAAAAATCATCATCGACATAGGGCCACGGGAACTACCCCTTTACTTCAATAAACACACCCTCTAAAACCTTAGACAAGTCAAAAAAATCAAAAACAAGCCTAGTATCAACCTGAAAATTTATAATAATCTCTCTCGTGGTACCTTTAAGCTTGAAAAAAATCATCATCGACATAGGGCCACGAGAACCACCCCTTTATTGAAATAAACACATCCCTTAAAATCTAAAAAAATTCAAAAAATCCAAACAAGCCTAGTATCGACCTGAAAATTCGTGGCAATCCCTCTCGTGGTACCTTGAAGCTAGAAAAAAATCATCATCGACATAGGGCCACGGTAACCACCCCTTTATTTAAATAAACACACCCCTTAGAATCTAAAAAAATTCAAAAAAATTTAAACAAGCCTAGTATCGACCTGAAAATTTATAATAATCTCTCTCGTGGTACCTTCAAGCTTGAAAAAAATCATCATCGCTATAGGGCCACGGAAACCACCCCTTTATTTAAATAAACACCTTTCAAAACCTTAAAAAATTCAACAAATGTTTACTATCTCTACGAATTTTCAGGTCGATACTAGGCTTGTTTGAATTTTTGTGAATTTTTTAAATTCTGAGGGGTGTGTTTATTTCAATAAAGGGGTGGTTCCCGTGGCCCTATGTCGATGATGATTTTTTTCTAGCTTTAAGGAACCACGAGAGGGATTGCTACGAATTTTCAGGTCGATACTAGGCTTGTTTGAATTTTTTTGAATTTTTTAAGGTTTTAAAGGGTGTGTTTTTTTAATTAAAGGGGTGGTTCCCGTGGCCCTATGTCGATGATGATTTTTTCAAGCTTGAATATACCACGAGAGAGATTATTATAAATTTTCAGGTCAATACTAAGCATGTTTGAATTTTTTTGAATTGTCTAAGGTTTTAGATGGTGCGTTTATTCAAGTAAAGGGGTGGTTCCCGTGGTCCTATGTTGATGATGATTTTTTTCTAGCTTGAAGGTGTCAAGAGAGAAATTATTATAAATGTTCAGGTCGATACTAGGCTTGTTTGAATTTATTTGAATTTTTTTTTGATTCTAAGGGGTGTGTTTATTTAAATAAAGGGGTGGTTCCCGTGGCCGTATGTCGATGATGATTTTTTTATAGCTTCAAGGTACCACGAGAGAGATTATTATAAATTTTCAGGTCGATACTAGGCTTGTTTGAATTTATTTGAATTTTTTAAGGTTTTAGAGGATGTGTTTATTCAAGTAAAGGGGTGGTTCCCGTGGTCCTATGTTGATGATGATTTTTTTCTAGCTTGAAGGTGTCAAGAGAGAAATTATTATAAATGTTCAGGTCGATACTAGGCTTGTTTGAATTTATTTGAATTTTTTTTTGATTCTAAGGGGTGTGTTTATTTAAATAAAGGGGTGGTTCCCGTGGCCGTATGTCGATGATGATTTTTTTATAGCTTCAAGGTACCACGAGAGAGATTATTATAAATTTTCAGGTCGATACTAGGCTTGTTTGAATTTATTTGAATTTTTTAAGGTTTTAGAGGATGTGTTTATTCAAGTAAAGGGGTGGTGCCCGTGGCCCAATGTCGATGATGATTTTTTTTTAGCTTGAAGGTGTCACTAGAGGCATTGCTACGAATTTTCAGGTCTATAGTAGGCTTGTTTGAATTTTTTTGAATTTTTTAAGGTTTTAAAGGGTGTGTTTATTTAAGTAAAGGGGTGATTCCCGAGGCCCAATGTCGATGATGATTTTTTTTAGCTTGAAGGTATCACGAGAAAGATTGCCACGAATTTTCAAGTCGATACTAGGCTTGTTTGAATGTTTTTGAATTTTTTAAGGTTTTAAAGGGTGTTTATTTAAATAAAGGGGTGGTTCCCGTGGCCCTACGTCGATAATGATTTTTTTCTAGCCTTTGTTTAGCACGAGGAAGATTCTCTAGCATTTCTAGGACGATATTACCCCTGATTATGTTTCTTTGTAGTTTCTACATCTTGACAGGGTGAGTTTATCTAAGTGTAGGGGCTAATTTCGGGTTTGTCAGCAAAATATAATTTTGTCTACCTTTTGGTAACCGCAGGTAAGCTATGTGATGATTTCTAACGAGATGATAGCCAATCCTTGAAATTTTTTTTTATATTTTCTTTAAAAAAAAAACGCTTCAGGTACATTGATTTTTATCCTGTTTTACAAACTGGAACGACGTAAATCTTGCTTTGATGTTTTTTGTCACTCATGTTACTTGTACTCAGGTAATTTTTTTCACATTATTTTCATTCATTTCACTAATTTTTTTAAAAAATCACTTCATTTTACATTGGTTTACATAGAAAATTGACACCGCTGTTATTCAACTTGCCAACTACAGTCAATTTTGCGAACTTTATAAAAAGAAGGATGGAAATTTGAAATCTGACCATTGCCAATTCACCTCCTTCTCTCTAGTCTTCATAGTGTCATGAATTCCTAATCCGACCCTGTATACGCACGCAATCAACTCGTGATCGAAGCAACGCTGACGTGTAGAAACAGCCGGACCGCGTCTCGAATGTACAAGAATACGACGGAATGTATGCCGCTGATGCACTGGAAGCGACTGGAATGGCGGAGAGTGCCGCTTAGTCATAAAAAGGAATGTTCGAGAGCCTCTCGTATCTTCCAGTAGTTTAGTTTAATATAGAACGTTGTATTGAAAAGTTAAAGTGAAATAAATTGTAAATAGTGTATTTTTAAATAAATAAACTTTAAATAAATTAGACTTTCGTCACAATAGTTACGACTCTAAGCCACGCCTAATGCGATGTTCTATTTACTTGCGAAATAATGTTTATAGCGCTTCTTTATAATACTACCACAATGGTATGAATCAAAATATGTATAGACAAAAAGAAAACGAACCTTGACTGGTCATGGGAACCAGCCTTATCTGAAATTTCTGAAGTTATTGTCACTAATAGGAATCACATTATTGATATTTATAATTCATCAGATGAGGATATACTAATATTAATGATAAAATCTGTTTATTTTTAATATTAGAGTTATAAATGTTATAATAAAAGGTTTGTTGTTTAGAATTTAAAATATATGTTTTTAATTATGTGTTTGTATTAAAATATTAATATTAATAAAATAATGTTAAAATCTATTTATTTAATTAATTATTTTTCTTTTTAATTTGAGTAAGAATAAACGGTTTTATTGTTTATTATATAGGTTTTTCTTAATGTGTTTGTGTTAAAATTTAAAATATAGTTTTTGCAAGAACCAATACTGTTTTTGAATTAAATAATTACATTTTAAAAATGATATATATGTGATATGAGATTTTTATATCATGATATTTTTTTTGAACCCTGCTTAGTGCTAACTTCACGGACGTAAACCAAAGTAATACTGAAAATAACAAAGAATAGTACAAGATTGTGTGTGTAGGGAGCATGGATTATATACTATTGTATATCCATCAATCAAAATCAACTTGGAACTGTACAAAAAGAATATTCCATATTTAAGATGTTTCTTTTCCTTATTTTTGTGGTAAAAAATTCGATTTGGGAAAATTCCCACAGGTTGCCAACACTGATTATTTTTTTCTTATCACTGATTATGTTTTTCTCATCAGAAATACTTTTTAAAGGTTTTACCTTGTGTTTGCTGCCTAAAGGCTAAAAATTCTAATTGGAGTAATGTTTATCTGCAAAATAGTAACTAAAAAATGTATTCAAAGTTTTACTATTGCTAGATTTTTCAAAAAATAAAAAAAAAATATACAATGAGGATAATCATTTTTTCTTTATCTGACAAAATATTTGATTAAAAAATAATGTGCATTATTTACTTTGTTACTATTCATGGTTTTTATACATGATACATGTATTATTTGGGTGTCAAGGTTATTTTGAAGGAAATATTAACAAATTACTTATCATTATCACGACTGAAACAAATGTTAAAAATAAAATGATTTTTTTTATTAATTAAATTAAATAAACGTGTGACGGCCTCTTAGCCACTCCGCAATTAAAATGCATAAAAATTAAAAATCTAAAAATGACTTGCATATTGCAACCATCTAAAAATCCTATTTTTATACACCAGCAATGAAAATACGATACATATTAATAAAAGAAAATAATCATGTTTATTTTAAAATACGGAAATTGATTTTAGAGGTCATTAACTTACGTCAATCCTTCATTTTTAAGGTACTGTCCAATCAGTCTTACAATTTCTTGGTTGGTTTGATTAAGGAAAAATCCATTATTCTCCGCAGTATCGCCGTGTCCATTTTCGGCGGCACCGTTACTGCAAGACGGTGCCCCATTTTGTTGCACCTGCACCAATCCGTTGCTGGATTGCATCTTTTCGTTTTTAGCTGTTGTAGTCCTTCGGGTTTTTTTACGCGGCGGTTGTCCACCGTCGTCCCCCGATGAGTCACTATCCAGACTTATTTTTGAAATTCGCTTCACCTTCTTGCTTTCCAGATTTGATTATCTTTGGACAAAAAATATCGAGCTCTTTCTTTGTCTTCACGAATACATTTACTTATTACGTCATTAGCGATTTTTTAATTGGGGTAAATACTACAGAATCATACGCTTTTATTTAAGAGGCATCCTATTTTATTCACGGTTTTAGCGAAATGTTTAATATAGCACAGTAGATAAAATGTATGTCACATCGAATATACCACCCAAAAACAAACATCAGCTGAAACTGTCTACAAACAGCTGGTAAATTTGACCTCGAATGAGAAATGAAAACAGAAACGAAAGAGAACAACAAAGGAAAGTTAAATTACGCAAGCGCATTTGGTCACTACGATAATTATGGAGGATATTTCCTTTTTACATTACCCTTGTTCCTCAGATAATTAATTTGTTGAATTTATTCCGTATCCGTAAATCAAATCAATCGAACTGACAACCTTGTATTTAGTTTTGAGCACAATGTTTTGAGATGAGTTGTTTGTGTTGTGCTTTGTGCTCTGCTTTTTGCCTTGCTGCAGTGCTATCATAGACCATATATAGTCATAGACCTCAGAAACCTTGTATCTAAAATGTAACTCAAATCAGTTCATTGATAATTTCATTTATTATTAAGTTCCATTCACACTTTTTACTCAAAATTACTCTTTTAATAATTGAGAGACAGAAAATAAGTTTATTGTTTGATAAATAAATGATATATAAGAACTTACTTTTACGCATGATTAATTTAGGCAACATGGTAGGAACGTTTTATTGTTTTCAGGAAGAAACCATCTTGGAAATTAAGTGGTCGCTGCATACCTCCGAGCAATTACTAATAGAGGGAGCGTGAAAACGAGTTTGTAGGCGATTGTTGTGTTAGCAACATCTGTAGAGGAAGTGAGGAAGCGGGCACAAGGGGGAAGGTAAACATCCTTCTTGTTCAGTGGCGTATCATTTATCCATAAAAACACACATTGTCCAAACGTTTTAATTGTAAAAAAAAAACTAAAAAATTTGCTAATTTTACTATTTTTAAAATGAATACCGTCTTATATGTGTCTAATGCAGGAAAAGAAACAAAATCACTGTAAAGGTCTAATTTTTTCAATTGAAGAATAAAACCTTAAAATCAATTTTATTATTAATACAGGAGCGACTAGTTTCGGCCTTACAGGAACATCTTCAGGCCTGTAATACAATAATATTTAATTATTATAATAGGTTGGTCGCTTACGAATAACATTAAATAGTATAAACCACAAAAATGGATCCATATTGTAGCGTTACAGCATTTTAGAATTAAAGCTGTGAAAATAAAAGAGCAGTGCAAACGTAACTAAAAATAAGAAAACTGATTACGGAATCTACAAGAGAAGAGGTGAGAATGAGCAATTACGAATGCATTTAAATTGCTCGGGATAACAAATAAAGCTGATAATGTAGTGGTATAGTCCCCGTCAAAGAAGGTCTGGATATGTTAAAGAGAACGGCGTTTTCTCTGTAAATCTGGAGAATGTAAGGATGGAGGGAAGACGAATCTTGCTGGCTCAGGTGTAGATGGCTAGAAAAAGGAGCGTGTAGATGAAAGATCCAGTAAATATAATCACTTTCGTCTAATTTTTTATTCTCACTCACCGTTTCGGCTTTATCTTCGAAATTCATTTTTAAAAGGAAATAAAAGTAATCATTTATACAAGCATATAATAAAACAACATGAATTCATTATATTTAATAAGCTAATAAACGTTTGTTTCAATGAAAAAAACATATATGTGAGTATAAAAAATATATAAATTAATATCAAAATCAATTTGAAAATACAACAGATATAAAAATGAAATAAATTAGTACAAGTACAAATAGAAAGTTAATAACACCTTCTAAAAGTAATACATTTTAAGTAGATAAATGTTTAAAGAGTTTATTCCTGAACATAACTAATCTAACGTTTTTCCCCTTTTTAATATTATGAGGGTTTTTGTAGTTAAAATGAAAATTATAATTTATTTTGCTCCTAATAAAAATTTAAACATAGGTTATCAAAAAGTAAAATTCATAATAGAACTTCATAATCTTAAATCGTTATCAAAAATTATTAATGGTAAAACTTCAAACAATAGATTCTTAAACAAATTTCTAGTTTTTGTTTTGCAAAAGACTTTTTTGCCTTTTATTTTAGTAGTTTCGAGGAGAATTTTCCTGTGGAAACTAGTAGAACCATCAATTGGTTGGTAAAATTTTGATATTTTGAGTCTGGTAAGTCTTGTTAAACTTTCTTCTTAGGAAGCTATAACCTTATGGAGAATAAAAATTTTATGTTAGATCAAAAGCTCTTAATTGAGAATTATATTTGCAAAGGCCGTTTTAATAATATTTTCAAAAGTTCTTGGAATCGTTGTTAACAGAAACCTGCAAAAAAATATATAATTTTATTCCTAAAATATAAGATATCACACAATGCACATTCATATAATATCATTGTGCTAGAAAAATACTAGGTAGTTACTGAGACAATTTAAAAAAAGTATTTCAAAAAACTCAACTTTTAATGTCATCATTGTACTTAACTTTTTATTGCTAAATTATTAATAACGTCATTTTGTGTAGTTCGTTGTGATTTGTATAATATATATTATAAAAAACTATCATCAATGTTAATGTGCCAAGTTTTTTTAATAATTATGTCCTTGTTATAGTAAAAACACATTTAACCACATTTTTAAAGTTTTCTGGATTTCTGCTTTAAATTATCGTACAATTGAACTGACTAATTGTGAGTTTAAGTAAAGGTATATCTCTTTTTTGTTTTAACAGTATATTGTTCTGACTTTTTAGATAATCAGAGAAAACAGTAAGACATCTCTTAATATATCCTATTTCACTAAACGAAAAAAGTAATTTTAGGGTGTCCTAATAGGTTTTAACTTAAAAACTAAATAAAATGTATATTGCAACTGTGTTTAAACAAATGAATGTTTTTATACCTGACTATAGCACCAGACAAACATTTTTTTAGATCATAATGATCTGCATAACTCAAAATAGTCAAAATCCACATTATTTAAGTTGTTCTAGTATTGTTTTAGCATAACGATGTTAACTCCAATAATAAATATTCATATTTTTTTGGGACGTTTTTTAAGGAAATTAAAAAAAAAACATGAATAATGTGATATTCTTGTTTAGTTGTGTACTATATAATATAGTTCATTAGGTAGTGATTTAGAAGAAAATTATGTTCTATTTATAGAATAAAAAATCACTCATAATATCTAAATATTTATACCTATTTATATTTTGGACTATTTTATGTTTTTGGCTCTGAATAGTTTTCTTAAGAATTTTAAAACCTTCCTTAGCTCTTTTGGGATATTCCATGCATATCTTAGAAGTTCATTTTGTTTAAACCTAAAACAAATTAAGTACAAAAAATGAACATTTAAACAATACACAAAATTAATCTTTTAGATTAGTTAAAAAAAAGTGTCAATAAAAAAATGGCTATGCCTTGTTCCTTAAACATTCTTTTTGAAAGGAAATTAAGTTTCTCTACTTACTTGCTGTTTTAGTATTTTAGTAGCAGATGAATATAATGTAGAAGTAGTGACAGGATTGATTTTTATACTTCCTTCGTCCAAATTGCATTTTTCTTTAATATTTTCCTTCCCCGAGGTCTGTAATAAAAATGTTCATTAGCATAAAAAGTTATTCAGGTGGTCACTTGTTGAAATCCTATATTTTGGAACCATGTATTTCTTTTTCATATCAAGAAAAGGAAACCTAAAAAAAATAACAATAAACTTTACAAAGATGTGATATTAAAATAATAATAAGTAATTAACCTTTACTATAATCATTATGAGACGAATGAAGACGAACTTAGCTGGAGTTTACTTGCTCTTAATTTTAATAAGAAAATAAGAAAGTTTAATTGCAAATTAAAGGTGATTGCCTAATGCACCGCCTCTGATAATTAGGTTGTGTCTGTACTTACTTATGATATTATCTTGAAGAAGCATTTTCAACAGGCCTTTTACACATAAAGCATGTTTTCACCATATTATTAGAGATAATAAATCTTAAATATACATTTACAACCCTTACAACGTTATAAGTAATAATATTTTCCGTAAAATACAAATAAGAAATTGACATGTGTCAGAACTGGCGCTCACAGAACACTTCTGCCGCTGTCAAACTTGGCAACGCTGATTAAATAAGCCAATTACCGAAGAGGTATTTTCCCCCTCGGGGGGAGTAGATGTTGCTAACAAAATTTAGCGCGGGGAAGGGGGGAAGACTCCCTCTAGTAGTAATTGCTCGGAGCTGCATACGGCCGACTAGTGGTTCCGATGTCCAGTGACGTGCTGTCGTGAAAAGGTAGAAAGGAAATAAACTGCTACCCGTAAACATATTATCTAAGGGTCGATTCCTCCGTTGTGCTAAATGAAGGTTAAATTACTAAGCGAAGATTAAAACGACATTTTTACATTAAAAATGTAATTTTAATCTTATACATCCCTTTGCAATGTAAAATAAATCAAGCTTTATTCTTTATATATGCCATATGCCTCCGTCTGTGCTAACAAAACCTTTCCTGAGAATAACCCACATACTTTGATTACTTAACGATGCAAGAGAGACGTCCGATACGCCCAACATAGGCCGCGGCCATTTTGATGCAATTACTATTAGGTTAGGCAACACATTTTTCCGAAATGTTAAACTGGTAGCCTACATCTTGGTGTTTTGAGATATTAAGTAAAGGCAACAAATGTAGAAGAAACGTTTATTTATTTTAAATAATATACAAGAAATTTCTTTGAAATAAAGTTATAATTGCGAGTGCATCTTGAAATAGAGGTGAGTGGTTTTAAATTATTTCTAAAGCTGTGCACATGATTTTACCTTAATATTATGATATTTTTCGCCAGTCCCATGCCCATTAACATTTTATTTTTGTAATGTAATAAAAATCTTTGAGGTTAAACAAGCTAATATTATATTTTGCATTTTTTTAGCTGTAAATATGGTATGAAACTATAAAATAAAAACAAAGAAATGTGAGATTAAAGAAGTCTTGAATGAGTAAAACCAAATTTGGTAGATTTTCACAAAACTTTTATTATAAAAAATAAAAATTTAAAAACACTACACATGACATGTTTCGAAGTACAACTTCTTTTTCAAATGTGACTAATTTACAATTCGGTATCCAATATATATGCGAAGTAATTTAACAAAACAAAGTAATTAAGAAAACATCAATAACATAACAAAATAAACTGACTATTTAAAGTAAATAAGGGTACTTAAGTAATTATGATATCAATCAGATAACAATAAGATAGTAACATTACCGGGATTATCTCACAGAAAACTAGGAAAGAGATTTAATAAGGGTGAGTTATTAATATCTAATTGATCATTTAGTAGGTTATCTGAATTATTAAATCTATTTATTTCAAGTGTTTCTAAAAGGTTTAATTTAATGCCCTTATTTTCTATATGTAAAATTTCAAAGTGGTCTGTAAAAGAATGATTTTCAGCTAAAATATGATTTGAGTAAGTAGAATTATTTTTGTTTTTTGTATAGCTATTATAATGTTCGAAATAGCGCTTTTTGAAAGTACGCCCTGTTTGACCAATATACAATTTTGGACAACTACCACAATTTAATTTATATACCCCCGATTTATTATTAGGATTAATTTTACCCTTGTTTTTAATATACTTCCCAAGCGTATTATTGGTTTTAAAAGCTACGTTAATATTTTGGTTTTTTAAATATGATGATACCTTTTCACACTAGTGTTCCTATATATGTAAGACTCTTATATCTGCAATTTTGATCTTTAATTATAGGATAAACTTGTTGAATAGCATGTCTAAAAAGTTTTTTCTCTAAAATTTTGTCTACTAACTTTGAATTAAAATTATTGTTTACTGCGATTTGTTTAATGATATTTAATTCTTTTGTGAAGTTCTCTTTGGTAAGGGGGATATTAACTAATCTATGGATCATACTGTTGTATGCTGCCAGCTTTTGTTTGTATGGATGAGATGAACTATTATTTATTGTAATATCAGTATGTGGTGGCTTATGAAATATCCCAAAACTATGGCCTTTATTCATTTTAATAATATTATCATCCAAGCTTTAATGTATCAAATAAAACACCAAACATTTAATTTTTGCACTTTTCTTCATGATTTTCAAATTAATTAACAATGTGTGACCATTACCTACAGTACGCCACTGTTTCTGAAACATTTTCTCTCACGTCGTTTAATCTCGAAACACTATTTCGACAAGTAATGCAGGTCTATCTTAATACATGATCCAAGTTAGCATAAACGTCAAAAGTGTCATGATTATGGCAACCCTGCCGTTTTAAAAGTGACGTTCAATAATAAATAACCTTTCTATTTCTATTGTTCAATGTAACAGATTTTTATAATTTTTGAGCAAAAAGAAAGTAATTAATTCGTAGAGTAAGTGTAAAACTGGAATTTCATACCATGGCAACGACGTCTACTGCCGGAGCTGCCCTACCATCAGCCCCCATTAATGTTCAGGAATTTTCCATAAGAGTTCCCAAACATACGCAGAAAAAGTACCATGTAATGAGATTTAACGGCACTTTAGACGTGGATTTTGCGAAATGGACAAAAGTGAGTATGGAAAGAGAAAATAACATGAGAGAATTTAAAGGGGCAGACGAAGATATACCAAAATTTGGAGCTGGTTCAGAGTTCGGTCGAGAAGCCAAGGAAGAAGCCAGGCGCAAAAAATTGGGGATCATAGCGAGAAAATACAAAGCAGATGATCAACCGTGGATACTAAAATCATTTGGTAGCACAGTTAAGAAATTTAAAGGTATTCGAGAAGGTGGTGTATCTAATAATACAGCTTACTATGTGTTTACCCATGCAGAAGACGGTGCTATTGAAGCTTTTCCTCTACAAGAATGGTACAAATTTCAACCCATCCAAAGATACAAAGCTTTGTCAGCCGAAGAAGCAGAACTAGAGTTCAATAAGAGAGACAAACATTTAAATTACTTCTCTCTCATGTTAAGAAAACGTCTCAAAGGCGAGGATGATGTAGACTTAGATGAAGGTGAAGAAAAAGGAAAAAAATCAACATCAAAGAAAGATAAAGAACTAAAGATTTCCGAAATGGATGAATGGATGGAGACATCAGATGAAGATTCATCAGAAGCGGAAGAAAAAGAAGAGAAAGAGGAAGAAAAGAAGAAAAAAACAAAGAAAGTTGCTCCTAAAAAGAACAAAAAACGCGATACAGACGCCGAAGCTTTTGAAGACTCTGATGATGGAGATGGTGAAGGACGAGAACTCGATTACATCAGCGATAGCAGCGACAGTGAACCAGAAAACGTAAATCTCGATGGGGTATCTGAAGAAAAAGCACTCAGAAAACTTCTAAACTCCGATGAAGAAACTGATGATGATTCTGATAAATCAGACAAAGAACAAAGCAACGATGATGAAGAAAACGAGGCGGAAAAGAAGGAAGAAGCAGAGGAAAAGGAAAAAAAGAAGAAAAAGAAGAAGAACAAGAAAGATGTGAAAAAAGAAGTAAAAAAAGAAACTAAAGCTGAAGAAAATAAAGATTTCAGTTCAGACAGCAGCTCTGATGATGAATCAAAGAAGAAAACTGAAAAGAAAGTTAAAAAAGATGAAAAAGAAATCAGCAGTGGGAACAGCTCTCGATCCGCCACCCCTACAGACAACAAAAGGAAATTAATCAATGATGCATTGGCAGGACCAAGTCCTAAAAAAGTCAAAATGGACATGCCAAATTATATATCAGGTTCAAATGAATCTGGTATTACTGAAGATGCAGTCAGGAAGTATCTAATGAGAAAACCAATGACCACCACGGAATTATTGCAGAAGTTCAAATCAAAGAAAACTGGACTGTCTAGCGAACAACTCGTGAATATTATGACCCAGATTTTGAAAAAAATCAACCCCGTTAAACAAACGTTGAAAGGAAAGATGTATTTATCTATAAAATCATAGTTTATTGTTACAAAAATTGGAATGTAAAATAATACATGTGATTATATTTAATATAATGTATACTTTATATAATACTATTATTTAATTGACCTCTCCCTTAAGCACCCATCGTTTGAGTATAAAATGCAGAGAGCTCAAGAAAGTTTAAAAAAAAGTAGATATAGAATCTTAAACAACATCTCTCTCATGACTCAATTAATTTCTACAATTGGCTTAAAGTAATATTAATGACTTCAGTAGTCATTAATGTTACTAATCTATTTGACATAATTGGTCATTAAAAGTCATCAAGAAAGACCATTTTCATTAAATTTCTTGTTTTATTACATCACGTGGGAGATGGATATTGTTAAAGACTCCTATCATTATTAAAATAACTTAATAAAAAAGTGCCAGACTTAAAAACAAATCTAAATATCATTGTTATAATAAAAACCTTCACAGAATGTTTCATAAAAAAATATCGTCATTTTTTAATAGGGTAGGTTATAGATTCATTGAAAAAAGTACAGAGGTGCCAGAAATAACAAATTAGTGGATTTTTATGTCATTAGTGTATGGCTGCTTCATCTAGGAATAGGCACATAGCACTGTCGCCGAAAGGGTTGATATGCAAAAAAGTCCTTGGAATATGTGTAAAAAGTGATATAATTGCTCTTACACGTATTTTTTATTCAATAGTTCTACCCTATTCGCCATAAATTAGACTATTTTTGACATATTTTTCTGGAAAACCCCTTAGAAGCTGTCCAGGTTTCATTTTTATGCAAAACAACTTAATAATTTTAGGCGCCATTTTTAATCTCATATTCGAAATCGGTGACTTCAAAACCCCCATAGAAACCCTCTATGTTTATTTTTTATGCAAACCAAGCTATTTTTAATATTTTCTGGCGCCATATTGGATCCGGCATTTTGCATTTCTAATTTATGTCATATTCAAAATCAGCGACCTCAAAACCCCTTCAGGTTTTATTTTAATCTAAAACAGACAAACTTTAATATTTTGGAGCGCCATATTGGATCCGCCATGTTGTATTTCCAATTTTTAATGTCATACACAAAATTAGTAATATCAAAAACCTCTTAAAACTCCCCAGGTTTAATTTTTATGCAAAACAAGCATTTTTTAAAATTTTCTGACGCCATATTGCAATTCTTATTTATGTCATATTTAAAATCAGAGATCTTAAAAACCCTTTCAGGCCTCATTTTAATACAAAAAACAAGCAAACTTTAACATTTTAGAGCGCCATATTGGATCCGCCATGTTGTATTTCCAATTTTAATGTCATATTCAAATACAGTGTCCTCAAAAACCCCCTAGAAGCCTTCTAGGTTTAATTTATTAGCAAAACAAGCTATTTTTTAGGGCGCCATATTGAATCCGCTATTTTCTATTTGATATTTTTAATGTCATATTCAAATTCAGCGATCCCAAAAACCACTTCAGGTTTTATTTTAATGAAAATCAAACAAATTTTAATATTTTCGGAATCCATATTGGATCCACCATTTTGTATTTCCAATTTTTAATGTCATACACAAAATTAGTAACATCAAAATCCTCTTAAAATCGCCAGGTTTAATTTTTAAGCAAAACAAGCAATTTTTAATATTTTCTGACTCCATATTGAATCCGCCATTTTCTATTTGACATTTCTAATGTCATAATCAAAATCGGTGACCTCAGAAACCCCTTAGAAACCGAACAGGTTTAATTTTTATGTAAACAAGCTATTTTTAATATTTTGTGCGCCATATTGGATCCACCATTTTGTATTTCCAATTTTTAATGTCATACTCAAAATTAGTAACATCAAAAACCCCTTAGGCTTAATTTTTAAGCAAAACAAGCATTTTTTAATATTTTCAGGCACCATATTGAATCCGCCATTTTCTATTTGACATTTCTAATGTCATAATCAAAATCAGTGACCTCAAAAACCCCTTAGAAACCCGACAGGTTTAATTTTTATGTAAACAAGCTATTTTTAATATTTTGTGCGCCATATTGGATCCACAATTTTGTATTTCCAATTTTTAATGTCATACCCAAAATTAGTAACATTAAAAACCCCTTAGGCTTAATTTTTAAGCAAAACAAGCATTTTTTAATATTTTCTGGCACCATATTGAATCCGCAATTTTCTATTTGACATTTCTAATGTCATATTCAAAATCAGCAATACTCAAAATTTATTCATATTTCATTTTAATGCAAAACAAGCAAATTTTAATATTTTCTCCATATTGGATCCGCCATTTTGTATTTCCAATTTTAAATGTCATACTCAAAGTCAGTGATCTCAAACCCCCTTATAAATCCGCAGGTTTAATTTTTATGCAAAACACGCAATTTTTAATTTGTTTTTGTGCGCCATATTGGATCTGCCATTTTCTATTTGATATTTTTAATGTCATATTCAAAATCAGCGACACCAAACCCCCTTGAGATTTCATTTTAATGCAAAACAAGCAAATTTTAATATTTTCGAACGCCATATTGGATCCGCCATTTTGTATTTCTAATTTTTTAATATGCGGAACGTTCCGTATTGCATACAACTTCAAAATGTTCTACATTCAAAAAATTATCTCATATTTTGTAACGTTAAATCTGATTTACCTCTATCTACAAAATAAAGACTTAATAAAAAATGACGATAATTATAAATGAACATTCTGTATTTTAAAATTATTTTGGCCCAATGCCTTTAATCAAAGGCTGAACTCTCTAAAAGCAATCAAAATTAATACAATAAAAAATAAAGCGAACATATGAATACATTTTAACAACCAATAAAAATTTTTAAACACTAAAAATTCCACCCTAATCCCTGAATAAACGATCACCCCTTATGTTTGTATTTGTTTGACTTAATGACGTCACACTAATTCGTCGTATACTCTACTCACGAGTTGAAAGGCATCTTTGTAATTCCCCCACTTAAATTTCCCATTCCCATATTTTGATATATATTTTTTTAAATAAAATTTCTATGGGCAAAAACACAAAATATTGCATTTTTTGTTGGCACTGTACAAGAGACCTTTAATGTCCCCCAAAATTATAAAATTGGCAGAGTTAACAAACTTCCTTGAATTTTATTGGTTGTCGGTTTATTGAGGATTGCAGCTAAGACCCTGCATTGCCAGACAGTGTTTGTGGTAGACCCTGTAAGAGTGATAGAAAAAAATATAAAAAATCTATAAAACAGATACTCGAAAATATAGATACTTTTAAATATAAAGATATTTCCATATAAAGATATTTCTATCTAAAGATATTTTCATATAAAGATATTTCTATATAAAGATATTGCTATATAAAGATATTTCTATATAAAGATATTTTTAATATTTCTAAAGATAGTTCTAAAGATACTTCGAAAGATATTTCTAAAGATATTTCTAAAGATATTTCTAAAGATATTTCTAAAGATATTTCTAAAGATATTTCTAAAGATATTTCTAAAGATATTTCTAAAGATATTTCTAAAGATATTTCTAAAGATATTTCTAAAGATATTTCTAGATATTTTTAAAGATATTTCTAAATATATTTCCAAAGAAAGATTCATATTTCTAAAGATAAAGATATTATTATATAAAGAAATTTCTATGTAAAGATATTTCTATATAAAAAAATTCTATATAAAGATAAAGATATTTCTATATAAAGTTATTTTTAATATTTCTACTGGCAACGTTGAACCACACAACATAGTTGCCAACCTTTTTAGTGTTGATAACAAACCCTGTAATGTTGGCAACCTTGTTGACAAACCATGTTCGACGTTGCCATTATTTTAGCAATTTCTGGGAAAAGTATGAAATTTTGAGTGATTTGGTTCGACGAAGACTAATTATAACGAAAATATACGATATATTGCGACATTGCCATTTTCTAATGTCTAATTTTTTTCCCAGATCTGAAGAAAAATCAGCAAAGTGTTCTCAACAGCTCAATTGCTTAATTTAGCAATTGGTACACATTATTTTTATTCCATTTTTGTAGAATTTGAAAAAAAATTAATAATAGTACATTACTCAATGAGCAATAATGATATATTACTGCTTGAAGTTTTAAAGGGTTTTTAAATAAGATTTTTGTATTATTAGACGAAGTATAGAGAAAATAATAGAAAAAACAGATAAATAAGAATAATAGATAAGAAAAATGAATAACTAAAATAAATAAAAATTTATTCAATGTACTTGTATACAATAATTAGTTCAAAAACTAGATATCAGCTTTAAATAAATCAATATAGAAAAAAATGGGGAAAAATTCAAAAATTGCATCACACGATTTGTTTTCAGTTTCAAATTCGACAGGTTTTAGGCTTATACAACAATTCTACAACTCCAACTTGTCTTTCTTTAAATATTGTTCTAATAAATCTATTCAGCTGCCAAAAAAGGACAATAGCAGTCATCACTGCTCAATTCGGCCATTTGTCACAACTTATTTATCTCCGATAGGTAATGTTTCGAATTTATTAATGACTAATCAGTATTAGGTCTTAATAAAAGGTCTTGAATTTATCATATCTTTCTTGAGGAGCATCAACGTTATCTGCATAAAGTTCAGTTAAATCAACAACGTCGGGGAGAGCCTAAAAAACGTAAATCAGTTCTCTTTTTTATTTATTTATTTTTATTCGTTGACAAGAAACATTCAATTTTAGATTTTAAAATGACATCTTGCGAATTTCATCCCTAATTCAATATAAAAAATTTCTATATAAAGATATTTCATTAAAAATATATTTTTATATAAAGATATTTCTATATAAAGATATTTTTATATAAAGATATTTCTATATGTATAATGATATTTCTATATAAGGATATTTCTATATAAAGATATTTCATTACAAAGATATTTTTATACAAAGATATTTTTATATAAATATATTTCTGTATAAAGATATTTCTAAAAATAATTTGTAAAGATATTTGTAAATATATTTGTTAAGATGTTTGTGAAGATATTCGTAAAGATATTTGTAAAGATATTTGTGTAGATGTTTGTAAAGATATTTGTAAAGATATGCGTAAATATATTTGTATAGATGTTTGTAAAAATATTTGTAAAGATATACGTAAATATATTTGTAAAGATATTTGTAAAGATATTTGTGTAGATGTTTGTAAAGATATTTGTAAAGATATACGTAAATATATTTGTAGAAATATTTGTAAAGATATCTGTACATAAAGATATTCCTATATAAAGATATTTTTATATAAAGATATTTCTATATAAGGATATTTCTATATAAAGATATTTCATTACAAAGATATTTTTATATAAATATATTTCTGTATAAAGATATTTATAAAAATAATTTGTAAAGATATTTATAAATATATTTGTTAAGATGTTTGTGAAGATATTCGTAAAAATATTTGTAAAGATATTTGTAATGATATTTGTAAAGATATTTGTATAGATGTTTGTAAAGATATTTGTAAAGATATACGTAAATATATTTGTAAAGATATTTGTAAGATATTTGTAAGATATTTGTAAGATATTTGTAAGATATTTGTAAGATATTTGTAAGATATTTGTAAAAATATTTGTAAAAATATTTGTATAGATGTTTGTAAAGATATTCGTAAATATATTTGTAAAGATATTTGTAGAAATATTTGTAAAGATATCTATACATAAAGATATTTCTATAAAAAGATATTTCTATGTAAAGATATTTCTACATAAAGATATTTATATCTAACGATATTTATATATAAAAATATTTCTATACAAAGATATTTCTATATAAAAATATTTCTAATAAAGATATTTATGTATAAAGATATTTCTAAAAATAATTTGTAAAGATATTTGTAAAGATATTTGTAAAGATATTTGTAAAGATATTAGTAAAGATATTAGTAAAGATATTTGTAAAGATATTTGTAAAGATACTTGTAAAGATATTTGTAAAGATACTTGTAAAGATATTTGTAAAGATATTTGTAAAGATATTTGTAAAGATATTTGTAAAGATATTTGTAAAGATATTTGTAAAGATATTTGTAAAGATATTTGTAAAGATATTTGTAAAGATATTTGTAAAGATATTTGTAAAGATACTTGTAAAGATATTTGTAAAGATAGATATTTGTAAAGATATTACTAAACATATTTATATGCAGTCTTAGATGAAATTGTGTATTTTATCAAATGTTCTTGTCCTGGAATTATGAATAAAAAAATTGTTGTAGACAACATAAAATAGTTTCAAAAAAAAAACACATGAAAAGCGTTTTAGTGGTAGGGCCTTAAAATTATCCAAATTATGAGATATTGAGATTATTAATATTGAAAAAAAGAAAGTATAAAATGATAATTTGGTCAAAATAAATGGACATGTCTGATTTTGATGGATTTTTCTGGTGTAATTTGAAATAATATGATTTTTTAATAGAGTATAGTATTAAAAACAATACTCACACATATAGAAATGAATAAAGCTATCCAACTGCCAAGAGTTACACAATCAAGTGGAATTTTGTTAAAAATTAATTTTAAATCCTATTGAGCAGGAAAAAATAAATGCTGCAATGCAAGAGATACAATATATACTAAAATGCGATTCGGTATGTGGCGTACGTGATAATTCTCTCGTTTTACAAAAAATATATTTAGCTTGTACAATATATTGAATGCGTGGGTTTGATCAATGCAACTTGAATGAAGATAATTATTTAACGCCAACTTTGGCAAATTTATATCCTGGTCAAGCAAACCCACAAGTTCCAGCGAATGTGTAGATAAAGAGGCGAGTATTGACAGAATGGCCAGCACGATCACCTGATCTTACGTCATTAAACTTTTTCTAATGGAGATATATGAAAAATATGCTGTATAAAACGAAACCATGCGATTTAGATAATTTAAGAAGAATAACGTTTGTGATTAACGTAAGAAGACAATGTTATTAACATTTCTGTTATTTTTTTTTACATAATCAAGAACAAAACTTTATTATCTGTTAATTTTTGCTAAAAATTTGAAAACCACATCATTTTTGAATAGATAGAAATCTTTCAAATGAGGTATCACAACGCCTTTATTTCCTATTTCTAAATTTGAACTATATTAGTAATTATTTTTGTACTGTTTATTTTTGCAATAAATTTGAAAACTGCAGCATTCAGAATAGAGAATAAAGAGAGATACCTTTCAAATGAGGTATCACAAGCCCCTACTTACTATTTACAAATGTGAACTCTATTATTAATTATTTTTTTACAGTTAATTTTTGTAATAAATACGAGCATTTTTGAATAGAGAATGAGGATACCTTTCATATGAGGTATCACATGCCCCTACTTCCTATTTGGGAGTTGCAACTGTCACTCAAGAGGGGTGAAGGTCGAGGTGAAATTTTCACATTGACGTGTTTCGGGATTTTTTATAAATATGCGCAGAAATAATCGAGTTACTGAATTTATTCCATTTGACTGTTACCGTAAATCTTAAAAAATGTTTATGTCAAAATCAATGACGGAATGGTTTTGTTTTTGTTTGGCTCATCATTGCTCTGACGTCACAGTAATGGCGTAGTATTATGGGGTGAAATTCAGTTGAATAACGTTGCCAATCGCTGTCATAATCTCTAGAGCAAGCATCGATACTAATTTGGAAAACATTCATACCTATTGTTAAAGCTAGATAAAAGAAAGATACTTGTCATATGCCTATTTCATTATTCTCGTTTGTTTACAAAATTATTTACAAATATATTAAATTTAACTTAATTATATGTAATAATTTTCAATAAATTCCAAAATCTAGTGATGTTAGGTTGGAAGTGGCAACAGGGCTTACACCGGCATGAATATTTACGTTGTTTATTATAAGCGCACAGCGACTTACACATTTATTCATTGATAAAAATAAGTTGTATCTGCGTAAAATTCTTCTCTTTATACCCTCTCTTACTTCTTACCTTTCGTCGCCTCATCCCGTCCCTACAACTAGAGTGTTATGATTGTCGACTCCATCTTGACATCGTGAATATTATATTTTATTAATGACTGTCTATATCTCTGCCCTTACCCAACAGTGCTTTATATAGTAAAAATTTATAATTACCTTAAAATATTTGACAGTTTTTACTCTTAATTCTAAAGTAGCATCTTCATCGCATACTATGACAGTGTGAGGATGTTGCTGGAACGCAGATACAGTCCACATATGATTAATACCTTCTTCTACAGCTTTGTATAAAGCAAAAGCCTTTTCAGAGCCCGTCACCAGAATCATTACCTAAAATAGTTATTAATAGAAGAAAAAATGGATTTTTTTTTAATTTTTACCTCTTTAGAATCCATGACAGTACCTACACCGACGCTAAGCGCCTTTTTAGGTACCCGTTCAATGTCGTTATCGAAAAATCGTGCGTTAGCTCTGAGAGTGTCTTGCGCTAAAGTTTTGACTCTCGTGCGCGAGGCTAAAGACGAACCAGGTTCGTTGAAAGCTATATGCCCATCCGGTCCAATTCCTGCGATCACAAAAAAAACATGGCGTCAAATCATAATTTAATATTCTACGTAATAAAAATTCAAACCTCCTACAAACAGATCGACGCCGCCGAATTCGCTCATCTTTTGTTCGTACTTGTCGCATTCGGCTTGCAGATCTTGCGCGTTACCGTCGGGTATGAAGACGTTAGAGGGCAGTATATCTATTTTTCTAAAAAAGTTGTTCCACATGTAATAGTGGTAACTTTGGGGATGGTCCTTCGGGATGTCGACGTATTCGTCCATGTTGAACGTCTTGACGTATTTAAAACTGACTTTGCCATCGTTGTGAAACTCTATCAATTTTTTATACATTCCCAGTGGAGTACCGCCTGTTTAAAATGAATATTATAATTATAAACAATGATATTATTGTTTTTTTCATATCCATATTTTTTTTTTCATCTATGTATATATGTATAGTCTAGAGAAGAAAGGAGAGCGCCCTGTATACCGGGTGTCCATGCAAAAAGTTCGGATGGATGTAGTCACTCTTTTTGATAGTCCTCTAATGTATTTTAAAGGAATCCGTTTAAATAATGACAGAAGTAAGTTAGTAAATATGAAAATATTTTTAAAGGCCTCCAATATTTTAACAGATTATGGGGTCTATTCTATAAAAATTCCTTTATATTTAACGGCCTTTAAAAATATTGGCGGCCTTTAAAAGTATATTTGTATTCGTTAATTTACTTCTGTCATTATTTAAACAGATTTCTTTAAGATAGTCCTCTAATGTATTTTAAAGATCCGTTTCAATAATGACAGAAGTAAAGAAGAAAATATTTTTAAAGGCCGTTAAATATAAAGGAATTGTTACAGAATAGACCCCAAAGTAATTGTTACAGAATAGACCCCATTGAGTGGTTTTTAAAGGAAACCTTTTATACAACTGGCTTTGCTGTGTTAAATTTAATACACCTCACTAGAACAGGAACATTTCCTGATAGACTAAAAGCATGCAAAGATAGTTCCAGTCCAAAAAATTGCAAACAATACAAATGCATCAAACTTGCGATCTATAAACATACTTCCGACGATTGAAAAATTATTAGAAATCGTAGTTCGTGACCAAATATTAGAATACTTTAATAACAATGGTGTGTTTGTGGGAAATCAGTTAGGATTTAGGGAAGGCCATTCATGTGAAACGTCTTTACAGTTAAATATATCTATAGTCTATTTTTATGTATGAGAGAGTATTAAAATAATAAAGCGTTCGTAGTCCATAGGCGTACCACTTCTTTTAGTAGACAGTTAAAATATTTTTTGAAGTTATTCCTCGAGTATACATTTGTATTTTCACCTAATTAACCTCTGCTTATAACTTCTAAACACCTGAAGGTAAAAAAGTGCATTTTTTTCTAAAATGTTTTATTTTTCCACAAGGTATGTTAAGAACATTGTGTCAAACGGGTTATGTAGGTATAAGGGTTTAAATTTTGACTTTTAAACAACGTTACGTTCATAAATAATAATTTTAATATAAAAACTACTTCTTACCTACAAATCCAAATCAGAATCGAAATCAGAAGATGAACTGTCGCAACCAATATTTACAATGAGTGGCTCGATCATTTCATCAGTAATATTGTCCAACTTCCACATTTTCTCTTCTTCTTTAATCGTATGATTTACTGCCTTTTCCCAGTTTTCAGGCTTTACATTATTTACAGACTCCAAAAACAACTGTTTAACATCACTCATTTTAAAAGAATTATTTTTTCTTGAAACTTCTCCCTTTATCTGTGCCTATATCAGTTCAATCGGGTTTACTTCGCAATGATATGGTGGCGATCTAACCACCGTCATCCCACGATTTTTTGCAATTTCATCAATTTCATATTTTTTTAATTTCTCTTTATTAAGGGAACACAAATGATACAGTTCTTTTCTCACAGAACCGGGATGGAACTTAATATTCTTTGAATTTAACCAATTCTGTAAATCTTTTTTTAACCACTTGGTTGTGAGCATTTTTTCTATGTCTCGAGTGATAACTTGCATTATCCATTACTATTATACAATTCTGAGGAAGAAGATCTATAATTTGTTCGAACCACTCTTTAAAGACATCAGCATTCATGTCCTCATGGTAGTCACCGGTACTAGTAGATTCAAAAGTCAATAAACCACCTTTAACAAAACCGTTTGAACTACCGATGTGTACTATTATTAGTCTGCGCCCCTTTTCTGATGGTGGATTTAAACCAGTAGATAAAGTATTTAAAAAAGCCTGTCTTCGACTTGTAACAGTTTCATCTTGCCAAAATTTATTTGGTTTATGTCCCTCGTTAATCCATGTTTCATCTAAATAAAATATATTTCTTCTTTGGTTTCTCATTTCTTTTA
The DNA here is from genome assembly GCA_927349885.1 of Psylliodes chrysocephalus. Classification (NCBI taxonomy): domain Eukaryota; kingdom Metazoa; phylum Arthropoda; class Insecta; order Coleoptera; family Chrysomelidae; genus Psylliodes; species Psylliodes chrysocephalus. The sequence goes on along the minus strand of OV651827.1, from coordinate 24,317,723 downwards.
TAGGCCTTAGGTAATTTCTTCTCCATACTACACTATCGCTTCTTTCTATTAAAATAGACTTTCTGGAATGCTTTTTCCATAGAAAACCTATTTCTTTTAAAAGTTTCAATAGTGTGCTTCGACTCATTTCAGGGTAATCCTTATCATCTCGAACCGTGGCAAGAACTTTGTCTACTGTCGGAAATTCTTTTCTAAAGAAGAAGAACTTTCCTTAGAAGTCTTTCTTTCAAAAGATTTTCTAATTAAAATTTTGGATTTCCTGGAGCTTTACGTGCTGTTTGAAACTCGCCACATTTCTTTTCTTTAACAACTCGGTAAATTGTAGATTTCCCAACACCAAGCGTACTACTAACTAATTCCACTGTGTCATCAACACTTTTACATAAATGTTTGTCTGTAAATGATTTAAAACAATTAAATATTAATGTTTTTTCATTAACTGTTAAAGGACCGATTTTTTGTCGTTTACGCGGCCCTTCCAAATTTTCCATGATCACACTAGATCTCACACTGCACCTTGCAAGTTGCAACTAAACGACATTTAGTAAACTATCAAGAATACACAACTTGGACCTCCTTACTAAATGGAAAACCTATAATCGCATTTTCGGTGAAATTTGTTGGGAAGGTATTTATCTACTTATAATTCGATTACTGTAAGAAATTCTTGGAATTAAAATAAAACAAAATTGGCAAATAGGTACTTATTGAAAATAATCTTAAGATACGGCAATGTAATCTTTAATACACAGGGCTTTTGGCCTGTCCAAACCTTTTTATATTGTTCTGTACAGATTATGTTTATAAAGGACCAATAAAAGACCCAAAACTTGTAATAGCTCAGGTACATTTATTACAATTTTAGGAAATATTTAGATTATTCTGTAAAAATATTTAAAATGGCCGTACTAAGTTTTTCATTAGAAATGCTGTTTTATTACTCTCTCATACATAAAAATAGACTAAAATGGAAGCAAGTACTTGATGAAAATAAATATATAATAGCAGTTTTTCTAGATTTTAAACGAGCTTTTGAGACAATAGATCATAAAATTTTGATTAATAAATTGAAATATTATGGTTGTGCAGGACGAGTCCTGACCTGGTTTAAACAGTATATGACTAATAGATTACAATATGTAAAGCTAGGTAAATCACATCTGAAATGCTAAAAAATAACTTAGGAGTACCGCAAGGAAGTATATTAGGGCCGTTTCTATTTATCATATACCTATTTAAATGACAAAAATTTAAATTTAAATTTGAATTTCTTTTTATTTATTTTTCTTTACCATTTCTATTCTCTCCTTTTATTGCAACTAGCTAGGAGGTGAAACGATCAATGGATTACTTTTCAAGAGTGTTGCCCGCCGATATCCACAGTAATCAAAGGCCACTGCAAGAAAAGGTCCTTCAAAAATCATTCCACTCCCAATACCACGGCTAAACCAATTACCGTAAAAAAAAAATTAAAAATTGCAAAAAAAATGATTATATACCATCATACAATGAATAACACAAGATATCGCTGTAAAAAAAATGTTAACAAAGAAGAAATAAGAAAATATATACTTTCTATTAGATTAGTATTGTAATGTGAGCCATTTTATCATTCATAATACTCCAAGTCCCTCGCTGTCTTATTTGGCCTTTGAGACTCAACTTATCCTATTATCATACATAATTAAACCCCTTAAGACCAAACATATGTGACGTCTATGGCGGAGGTGCTTTCGATGACTATTCGAGAAAGAACGAGATAATGATTCTAGTGTATTGGTGGGAATATGTGAACTTTCTAGCAATTCGCCAATTTTTTAAATTCGTATATAAATATTGGTGGAGGACAATGCAGATTTAGTTATTATATGGACAGTGAAGATAAATAGCGACATTCGAAATATATATAAATTATAATAGTGTTATAAAATAAATAAGTGTTATAAGATAAAGGTAAGGTAGAGAATAGTAAATACTCAGATTACTAAGTATTCATGTGTAACAAAAAAAAGAGAAAAACAAACTGAAAATTTTAATACATAAAATAAAGGGACTTGAGACACATATTTGGTTATTTAGTGATGCTCCCAAAATAGGAAGGGGTTGATAAACTTACAAGCTAAGACTTAATACTAAAAATTTTTTTTAGAAAACAATTGAAGTTTTGACTGTTGCCCTTAAAGACTAAATATCTACAACTTATACTAGGAAGATTTGCTACTTTAGCTTTCAAGTGGTTGTTTAAAAATTTTTTTTTGCTTGAAATGAAAAAAATTGATTTTAAAATTAAATCTGTTCTCTTGTACCATTCAAATGTCACAATCAGGGAAAGATAAGATAACGGTAAATAAAGGTAAGTAAGGTAATGTAAGGTAAACTAGAAAGAATGATCATTGAACTATATTTGCATATATGATAACTAAGTAAAGGTGAACCATTTCAAATCAAAGGTAAATATATTGATATTCAAAAAACATAGTACATTATGTACTAAAGGTAAAAATAATATTATTAAACGATAAATAACACATTCACTTAACTAGTGAATAATGATATATAATAATATTATAGAAGATAAATTATGAAAATCAACATAAATAATGTACACACATTAGTGAGTACAGATAAGGTATACGAAACATCTTCCTAATGCTGTCACTTTTCTCAGTGTAAATCAGCAAAGGGACATACAAAGTAGAAAAGTTAGGTAAAAAAAAAATAGTAATGCAAGTTATCTGTTAACCTAAAGTTAACCCAATTATAAAATTTTGCAATACTCAACTAAATTATTTTCAATATAAAGTGAAAACAGAGGTATCAAATGATATTGCTAAAAGCATAAATTCTCAAATTATAATTGAAAAAGAATATAGATATACAAACTTTTACTACTTGTATTAAAATATAATTTAAAGTTGGTTCAGAATTAATTAGTTATACAATAGTGAGGTACTTTACCATATAAAGAAAAACACGAAATGCTAGATGTTTTTAATTGTGGAGCTGTTAATTTAAGACTTTATTGTACGTACCTATTAAGATTAGGTTTACAAACAATGCCGCGTCAAAGAGGAGGAGGATATACTTGTATTTATCGTGGATGTACCTCAAGAACAGGTGGCAAAGAAGGATTGTTCACTCTTGTGAAAGATCCAGTGAGGTAGGTATGAAACCTTAAGGGTGAAATAGGAAGTGACCTTGCCATAACATGGTAGTACAATGATTGTATGTATTTTTCAGACTTGAAATGTGGCTTAAGGCAGCAAATAGAGAGAACTTATTGGGAAAGGGTGTTGAACACTTAAGTAAAAATAACAAAATTTGTGAACTACACTTCCAGGATAAATTCGTTTATCAGTCAGGAACAAGAAAACGATTATTTGCAAATGTATTCCCATCAGTATTTCCCCATTCAGAACCTACGAAATGAGTCACAGTTTTGCAAGGTAAATAAATACAATTTATAGTTAAATGTTACAAAGTTTGCTAGTCGTCTTGTCATTTTTTTACATTACATTTAATAGTTTAAAGTAGTTTTAGTAGTTAGATTAGTAACAAATATAAATATTGTGACAATAAATGGGTATCTAAATGCATATCTAGTTGAAATTTAATAACATTCAATCTGCTGTACTAAAAAGTTGACTAGAATGACAGTTCAGTTTACCTCCTAGGCACAGAATAAATATATTCACATTTTATAAAATTATTTTAAATTTCATCTGGCTAAAAAGTGTGACTCAAACATTTAATTCTGACAAATGATGCATCTTCTTAACACCAGATTGTAAACTTATCAATTGCATAAATACACGTTTTATATTTTTCTTTTTATAAAATTTATTTATAAAATTCCTGAAAATACCCTTTAGCTAATGATTTTTTTAACAATTATCCCAATTGATTTATACTTATGGATCATAAAGACTAGTGAGATTTGTGGCACAATATTAATAGTTCATTATGAAGGGTAAAATAAACTATTGTTTAAAACTTTATAATTTTTATTTTTGAAACCTCTGTCGAAAGTGCTACAAATCAAAAAATAATTTACTTGAATCGAGAATAGTTTCAAATGCATTCATGCAAATTTTCATAAAATATGACACATAATTATGTAAAAGAGAAATGTAGTTTTCGCAGTGTAGGTTCAGTGAATAGCTACGTTCGCGTGTACTGTGAATAATTACGTTTTCTCAGAGTATCTCTGTGGTGGAACCAATGAACTGGAGTGGGGTAGAATGCTTGTCAATAGGCTTGAGATGCGACCAATGAACTCCAGTTCCAGTTCATTGGATGCGACTCTATGGGCGAAGACAGGTTATTTTTCATCTCACTCGGGAGTATTTATAACAACCATTTTCTATTTCACTTTGTTATTGTCTGATCCACCAGCTTGTGGATTGAACAATAACAATGTGAAACAGAAAATGGTTATTATAAATACTCCCGAGTGAGATGAGAAATAAAAATGGCTGCGCCCATAGAGTCGCATCTTGTTCTATTGATACAATATGCCCATTGGCTTTCTACACCACTCCAGTTCATTGGGTGGAACTCAAAGTCAAATTATAGGTCTGTTCTGGTTTTGAGAAATAACAATCCACAACTGTCGGGCTCATGCGCAGTAGATAAAAAGTGTTCTGGTTTTTCTGGGACTACTTCGGATCTCTCAGTCCAGTGTTCTGGTTTCGTATCCGAAATAATCCGTGATTGTTGTAAACAGTCAAAAAGTGTTCATGCTTGGGAGTGTGGATCGACTCGGACTGTTTTGACCGCGCATGCGTTTTTGAAGTGTTATGAATATTGTATTGGCTTTTTAGACCATACGAAACGTATACAATCCCAAATTGTTTATTTATATGTGGACGAATGTCTCTTGTTCTTGTTTTATTTGTAAATTAAAGCAATTTTAGAATTATTAATTTTTTAATATTCTGTTTTTATTTATTCCATTGAAATGTGATGATAATGATAAACATATACATGCAAATATTATTTGAAGCTGAGCTTTCAAAAGGAACTTCATTATTATAATAAACAATAAACAAAACACCTTTATGACGTGTTCTGGTTTTCCAAGAATTTCAAACAGTCGGGGATTTTTTGCCTTTACGCATACGGTCCGGCGCAGTTTCAAAACAGTTTTCATTTTGAGAACCAGAACAAACCTATTTCTATTCCTTCAACTTCAAAGTTCTGACCATTACTTTCTTTTCTGTATTGTTCTTTCTTCTGTGGCAAAGTTCACCAGAGTAAGTGTTCTGTGAAGTTCACATCGGTTAAAATCACGCCCCCCTGCAGATTGTCTCATGCTCCAAATTTTCGAGATTCCAACTTAAATTTTACCATAAATAAAAGCCATCCACTTTTCGCGCGGACACCCGCTATATTGTACATTACCAAAAGGTATAAATGTTACTCTTAAAAAGGGTCGTTTAAAAAAAAAAATAAAAATAAATTCCACTCACCTGTAGGCAATCCAAGAACAAAATGTTTATCTGGACCCGGTTTAAAATCATTTATCTTTTTCGTTATATATTTAGCAGCCCATTCACTTACATCGTTATAATCTTCTTTAATTACTAACCTCATTTTTTATTTTTTTCTTTTCAACTAAATATTTCAACAAACTAGGTAGGTATTTCTTTTCGATAAATCTCACCTATAGGTATTATGAATTCGGTTTTGTTGTATTGTATCTAGGTACTTATTGCTTAGATAATCGATCGTGACACAAAACTGATAACGTTAGAGTTTAATTGATTGTACAGATTAGTTTATAATAAAAATAAACGCTCATTAAAACCTATCGAGTTCATTTAAAATTATTATTCAGTTCTGGTTTTTGTTTGTTGACAACTGGCCCGACTTGTCAAGTCAGGATAACAGTTCCTTAACCTCATTTTTTTTATTTTTAAATTCGCCAATGTTGCCAAAATGCATAGGTATTTATTTATTTTGTTTGGACCAGGGCTGGTATATCTAAGGGGGTCGCGACATAGACCCAGTAAATGGACGAGGGGGTGACTGAGGCTAGGGGGGAAATAGTAGTCAGCTTAAGTTGGCAACACTTTTCTGACGTTCGTTTGAACGAGCATCGTGCATAATAATGTCAATATGGTACAAGTGGAATGAACCACTGTTTTCCTCGTAGTCCAATGTCGAATTAAAACATTTATATATATATATTTATATACCAAATTATGCAATTTGTTTCCACTTTATTTTAATGTTACATGAATAGGTACATGCGTTTGTGCTGTGGTGAATAAGTGTTCATGTGAAAATTATCTCTTAAACTACATTGTGATTGCACTCATCTCAAAACTGAATGTGTTAACTATACTCTTTGACTTAATGCTGTAAATCCAGGATTTAAATCTTTCATAGTGTTGCTTGGGATAAATTGTAAAAAAGGTGTTGGACAAAACGTTTACAACCTAAAATTGCATGAAAAACATGATAGAAGAAGGAATTTTACCTTTATGACATTCTCTTTCAACATTTTTAAGTGACTGTGGTTAGGTGAATGGACTGTTACCACAGTCAAAAGATTTAAAGTAAAAAAAAAGTGACCAAGTTCTAATAAGAATACATAAGTTGAATATGAAAATGCAATTACTTGATTTAAATGTGATTTAATTAAGAGTTAAATAGAGGTTTCATATAAACAAAGTGCTGTAAAATGTTAATAAATGCAAAACCATTATTAAAGAGAAATTAGTTATCATCAATAAGATATTTTGTAGTAGCTGGTCTCTATAAATAATAAACTTGAAAGACTGAATTAGTAGTCACTTTTACACTAGAAGTAAAAACAAAAAAAATTGTGTGGTTGAGACTAATTTATATATTTAATAAAAACATATTTAACATAAAAGCAGGTGTTATTTGAAATGTTTTATTTTAGTTTAATAATCTTTATAAATTGTGGGTACATTTGATCAGAATCTTGCAAATACTATAAAATGCATATGCTTCTATATGGTTAGTATTGGAGTAGAAGCACAAAAGTTTTGAATAAAAATATAGATACTGGAATATTTTGCTTGATTACTAAACTTTGGATGTTTTTGTTGTAGTATGCTGTTAATACTATTGTCCTGAAATATTAAAAAAGCTAGACAAAGGTTTATCCAACTCTTTTGTCAGCTTTGTTAATCTATGCTACTGTTATTCTGCATGCAGACATTTTTTACTGGAGATTTTCTCTAAGAACTGTATTCAGTTTCAAATTTCGGCCAGTTTTAGGAAAGTACCTCTGTTGTAAAGGTATTTCAAATCCATCCTTTGTAAGATGTAGACAACAAATACATGCTAAAATGTATAGAAAACAAATCGCAAGATATTACACAAAATTATTTAAATTAACTAAAAACATACAAATGAAGTGAATAATACGTACCAACAATTTAAAAAGACCTAAAATAAATAGACATAAGGGACTGGAGCTCTAAAAAAAGGGAGCAATAATTTGTTATGCATCATCTATAAGAAAATTGTCTTCATCTCTTCAATTACCTTTTAAAATAAACAAAACTAAAACAGCACAAAATTGAAAGTGATCTACTTTTCCCGACGTATTTTATGTACATCTGAGATTAATAATTTATTAAATTGAAATATTTTATCCTAAAAAAATATGGGCATTTTATAAAGGAAATGTCATTTAAAAAATGACATTGATTTTTTTTCTTATATTGGTAAACCTGGCGACTACAAGTTGCCAACGTTGCCAGATCAATGGCGACTACTATGTGACTACTATTTCGAAAAAAATGGCGTCCAAAATGGACTCCTATGTCGCGACCCCCTTAGATATACCAGCCCTGGTTTGGACGTTTTTTTTAAATGGTATGCCAGTGTCGCATCATTTTTACGGGGTTTGAAATGAATATAAGTAATAAATACAAACATTTAAAAAACATTCTTTAAGTTTGGCGCAACAGTTTTTTTATTGTTTAATTTTTAATCTAGTCTTATTTTTAGAAATTTTCAGTGACATTATGCTCTCTTTTAATTCTGAATCTGTTGCTCATTTCCCATTTTTTAAATTGTAAATACTAGGTACTTTCAGATATTTTTGGAACTTCAAGTTCTTTTTTGATTGCTTTTTATCAATAACCCAACTCACATTCAAAATAATTTACTGATGCATTTAAAATCAGAACTTTTGAATCATCAGAAGACCTTTTCGCGATAAATATTACGTAACTGTAAACACAGACCTTTCTGATGAAAACTTGAAAAATAATAATGACATACGCTGACAAATTATATACAGGATGTTCCAAATTGTTATTATTTGCAGACGGTATTCCAAAAACTAGAGGATATGAAAAAAAATGTTATAAGATGTCCTGACTTTTTTTTGGTTAAGTATAACGATTCCCAATCAAATCTTCAATATCTTCATTTACGAGTTTCAAGGCCATTATATTAATTATTAGGCATTCCAACAGCTATATCAAGCTAGCGGGCACTCTGTAGCGGCACCATTCAAGATCTGGCGGGTTTTTTGTAGCTTTTTTGTTACACTATTTGTAAATTTGTAGCTTAGCCCAGGTCCGAAAAAACAGCGGATCCGCTAGCTTGAATTTCCATAAATTCCATAGTAGCGGCACAGATTCAGACCCTGCTGGTTTTTCGTAACTTTTTTGTTACGCTAGTCTCTCTTTTGTAGCTTGTACTGAACCTGAGAAAAGCGCGGATCCGCTAGCTTAGCGGATATTTGTAGCGGCACCAGCCCGGACCCGGCTCATTTTTTGTAACTTTTTTGTTACGCCTGCGTCGATTTCGTTGCGAGGCCTGAACGTGAGTAATAATCGTTTCTCCATGAGCGTGAGTGAAAGTGCGTTAATTTAAAATCAAGTTTCGGCCTCTACAAGTAATATGTGCAACTCGATAGTGTGACTATCTGTTGCTAGATGGCACCAGTATTGCATTTCACGAATTATGGCCATCTTCCATCCAATATATTTTTGAGAAATTTAGATATAATCTCAAAATCGGACATTTGTTTTTAAATGTTTTTTAGTGTTGTTTATGTATTTATACTTTTGTTGAATTAAGAATATTCTTACATCTTTTTTGAATGATTTCCTTAAACTGCTCAAAGCTGGTGGTTTGCGAATGGCCATATTGCCTGGCAAATATTTATTAATTGAATCGGTTTAGCAAAAATGTGTTTTAAAACCAATTTTCAGCCTTAAGATATTTAAAAAATAATAATTGCTTACATTTTTACTTCAAGGCATAAGCTTATGTTTATTTTAAAAAATATGAATGATCGATCTATGTAACTATCTATTTCATTGACCTTGTCAAATCACCAGGCCTACAGGGTTGCCATAATTTTGCCATATCATAAACTGTCAAAACCCACTGATTACGTGTGTCTTTTTATCCAACTGTTGCAGCAACGTTGGCATCGGTGCGGTATGTCAACTGTTATTTATTTCAACGGTCAACCAAAAATGTATCGAATCCAATTAGGCATTCCAAACTGAATGGCTACCAGTGGGTTCTGACGGGTTATGATATGGCAAAATTATGGCAAACCTGTAGGCCTGGTGATTTGACAAGGTCAATGAAATAGATAGTTACATAGATTGATCATCCATATTTTTCAAAATAAACATAAGCTTATGCCTTGAAGTAAAAATGTAGGCAATTATTTTTTTTTAAATATCCAAAGGCTAAAAATTGGTTTTATAACACATTTTTGCTAAACCGATTCAAATTAATAAATATTTGCCAGGCAATATGGCCGCTCGTAAACGACCAGCTTTGAGCAATCTATATAACTATATATGTATCATTGGCCCTGTTAATGACAACATGACAACAGGGTTGCCATATCTTAACTGTCATTACCCACTGGTAGCCATTTGGACAGGTCGTTGGAATGCCGGCCGCATCTGTGAAACAACGGTTGCAACAAACCGGTGGAAAAAAAGACACACGTGTAGCCATTTAGTTTGGAATGCCTAATAGGAGCTTTTGATACTATTATATAGAAGATTTCAGGAGCGTACAATTTTTTTTAAATGGTCTCACTATGGATATATAACATAAACTTTACAAGGTTCTATTATTAAGAAAAATATTAAAAAAACTTTATAGAAACTTTTGATAGATATATTATAGAAGATTTCAGGAGCGTACAAAACATTTTTTTAGATGGCCTCACTAAGGAAATATAATATATACTTTTTTTAATACGACACCCTGTAGATTTTGTTTTGAAACTGTCGAAAATAATGTTCTATAACTTCTTTATTAAGCAATACATTAAAAAACTTTATGGGAGCTTTTTATAGATATATTATAGAAAAGTTCAGGAGCGTACAATTTTTTTTTAAATGGTGACTAAGGATATATAATATAAACTTTATAAGGTTCTATAACTTCTTTATTAAGAAATATAATATTAAAACACTTAATAGGTACTTTTGATAGATATATTACACAAGAGTCCAGAAGCGTACAAAACATTTTTTTAGAGGGTCCCATTAAAGAAATATAATACACCCTGTGTATTTTGTTTTGAAAACTGTCGAAAACTAAAATAAGGTTCTATAACTTGTTTATTAAGAAATATATTAATTATAGGAGCTTTTGATAGATATATTATAGAAGAGTTCAGGAGCGTACATTTTTTTTTTCAAATGGCGTAACTAAAGGATATATAATTTAAACTTTATAAGGTTCTATAACTTCTTTATTAAGAAAAATATTAAAAAACTTTATAAAAACTTTTTATAGATGTAATATAGAAGAGTTCAGGAGCGTACACAATTTTTTTTTGTGATGGTTTCACTAAAGAAATATAATATAAACTGGTTTTTTAATAGAACACCCTGTAATTTTGATTCTTTTCGTTTTCATTTTTAATTTTCTTTTGGCAGAAATTTTCGTAGCCATGTTACATGTAAAAATTCTGTATCTGCGACCTTCGAGCGCGAAAATACACTGAACGGCAGGGACGGATCACTTTATAAATAGTTTAGGAGGGTACACATTTTTTTATAGAAGAAATATAAACGATTTATATATAAACTTTATTTTTTTACAATATTCATTAACAATATCGAGAGAATCGAAAAAACATTCATAATATTGTAGTTAATACAATTTTTGCAACGTTAAACATATAAATAACATCTTTTTAAATATTTTATAAAGAAATTGATAGCGAATTTTTGCAAATCTATATATAAATAAAATGATTTAAATATAACAAAATTTCAGCTGCGTTCTGCGTTGGTTAACAATTATGAGCCTGATGTAAAGTTTGACAGAGTTTAGATCATGAGTAATTTGAAGTTCATGTCATTCAGACAGCTCTGTCAAAGTTCAGAACATTTATGTATTTTCAATTATCACAAGAGAAATTTAAGTCAAAAAAGATGTTTTAAATACTAATAAAAGAAAAAACGATTTTTTATATAAATTAACTTTAAATTAGGCGGAAAATAAATTCGGCCGAATTTTTTTCGGCGCCTAAAATCACCAAAGAATCGACCGTAATCGGCCGAATATCAATTATTATATAGGAACTTTTTTTATATTTTGACGCTAGTAATCCGCCTCTAAATATTTTAGATGGAAAATAAATTCGGCCGAATTTTGTTTTGCGCTTAAACCTTCAAAAGAACATCTAGGGGAACTTTTTTAAATTGTGACGCTAATAAACCGATCCTAAATGTTCGTAAGCGGAAAATATATTCGGCCGAATTTTGTTCTGCATTTAAGCCTTCCAAAGAATCGGCCATAAATGACGCTGGTAATTTGAACCTAAATGTTCTTAGGCGGAAAATAAATTCGGCCGAATTTTGTTTTGCGCTTTAACTTTCCAAAGAATCATCGACCGTAAACGGCCGAATATAAATTATTATATAGTAACTTTTTTTATATTTTGACGCTAGTAATCCGCCTCTAAATATTTTAGATGGAAAATAAATTCGGCTGAATTTTGTTTTGCGCTTAAACCTTCAAAAGAACATCTAGGGGAACTTTTTTAAATTGTGACGCTAGTAAACCGATCCTAAATGTTCGTAAGCGGAAAATATATTCGGCCGAATTTTGTTCTGCATTTAAGCCTTCCAAAGAATCGGCCATAAATGACGCTGGTAATTTGAACCTAAATGTTCTTAGGCGGAAAATAAATTCGGCCGAATTTTGTTTTGCGCTTTAACTTTCCAAAGAATCATCGACCGTAAACGGCCGAATATAAATTATTATAAAGAAACTTTTTTTTGTATTATGACGCTAGTTCTTAAGCGGAAAAAAAATTCGGCCGAATTTTATTCTGCCATTAAACCTCAAAAAAATCGGCTGTAAAAGGCCGAATATAAATTATTACCACTTACAATGTTACAATTGGCGTGTATCTCCAATCGCCTTCAGGTTCTTTTTATAATACTCACCATCTGACCAACAGAGAATAAATAAATAAATAAATAATCTCAAATATATCGCATTCACATATAAAAATAAATTTTTACTAAAACCATTTGAACAAGTTTTGCAAAAATCGCTATTTAATTACCAATTTAGAAACTATAATAATCAACAATAATCATAAAAAAAGATTACCCAGGTAAACAATGAACAAAATAATTAACATACAGGGTGGACCACTTTTGAATTGAATTGTATTGGTTTCGCGAGTGTAAAATTCGGCCGAATATGAATTCGGCGTAAAATTGATTCGGCTCAAAATAGAAACGACGAAGAACAAATTAGGTTAAAATATTTGACTGAAAATACATTCGGCCGAAAGTAAATTTGACCTAAAATACATTCGGCCGAAAGTAAATTTCATCAAAAATAAATCAGGTTAAAAATAGATTTGGCAAATATAAATCCGGCCGAAAGAGAATTCGGCGAAAAATAAATATGGGCGAAAATAAAATTGTCCAAAAATAATTTTGACAATAAAATATGTAAGCCTATCAATTTGAGAGGATGCACAATGAACCTAGTGGGGCCTAAAAGTGGAAAACAACGAAAAATTAATAAAGCAAAAAATAAATCTAAAATACATTCGGCCGAAAATAAATTTCTGCCATAAATGAATTCTGCCAAAAATAAATTAGACACAAAATAAATTACCTAAAATACATTCGGCCGAAATTAAATTGGGCAATAAATAAGTTTGGCGAAAAATAAATTTGACCTAAAATACACTCGGCCGAAAGTAAATCTAGCTGAAAATAAATTTGGTCAAAAATAAAGTTAGTTAAAATTAACTTTGGACTAAATTAATTCGGCCAAAAATGTATACGGCTGAAAATCAATTAGGCAGAAAAAAAATTACTAAAAATAAATTTAGGGCAAAATAAATTTGACTAAAAATGAATTAGGTTCAAAATATAAACGGCAGAATATTAGGCCGAAAATATATTTGGTAAAAACTAAATTTTTCGCCGAATAAAAATTCGGCGGAAAAATTATTCGTCCTACAATATACACGGCGGTAAAAAAATTGACCTAAATATATTCGGCCGAAAGTAAATACAAGGGGGAAAATAAATTTTGCCTAAAATTCAGCCGAAAGTAAATCTGGCTAAAAATGAATTACGTCAAAAACAATTTCGATCGAAAAGAATTAGGAGAAAAATTGATTCGGCTTAAAATATACACGAAGAAAAGTAAATTTGACCTAAAATGCATTCGGCCGAAAGTAAATCCGGCTAAAAATTAATTGAGCTAAAAATAAATTACGTCAAAATCAATCCGACCGAAAATACGTTCGGCCGAAAGTAAATTTGGCTGAAAATAAATTTCACTAAAAATAAATTTAATTCAAAATTAAGTTAACCAAAGATAAATAGTCAAAAATGAATTCGGCCCAAAATATACACGGCCGAAAAATAATTGAGCAGAAAATAAATTTGACCTAAAATACATTCGGTAGAAATTAACCTGGCCGAAAGTAAACTATGCCAAAAATAAATACGGTCGAACAAGAATTCGGCGGAAAGTTGCTTCGTCCTAAAATATACATAGCGGTAAAAAATTGACCTAAATTATATTCGGCCGAAAGTAAATCTGACTGAAAATAAATTTTAGTAAAAATAAATTTAGTTCAAAATTAATTTAACCAAATATAAATATAGTCAAAAATAAATTCGGCCCAAAATATACACGGCCGAAAATAATTAAGCAGAAAATAAATTTGACCTAAAATATATTAGGCAAAAATTAACCTGGCCGAAAGTAAACTATACCAAAATTAAATTCGGCCGAACTAGAATTCAGCGGAAAGTCGCTTCGTCTTAAAATATACACGGCACTAAAATTTACTTAAATACATTTGGCCGAAAGTAAATTTGGCTGAAAATAGAATTCGATGAAAAGTTGATTCGTCCTACAATAAACACGGCGAAAATTAAATTGACCTAAAATACATTCGACCGAAAGTTAATTTGGCTGAAAACACAATTGGCCAAAAACAAATTCGGCCGATTTTAATTAGGCCTTAAACGTCCCTAAAAATCGGCCCTAATGACTGCAACCTTACGACATATCAATACGTTTCAATTTAAAAGTGGCAACCCTGTATATATCCAATTAAAAAAAAACATTACGAGTGCTAGCTGCATCCCAAATCATCATTTTCTTTCTTAACAACCACATCGTCCGATTCACTCACATCACTGCTACGTAAATTATATTTACACTCGACCGGTTTCAATTTCAACGTGTCCATAAGCGTGTCGTGCTTCACGTCCCCACCGTCCACGGGCTCCTTTTTACATTCGACTTCGTTTGGTTCCGTTTTTACACTAACCGATTCGTTACTGGTATTCGGCGATTTCGTTCGGTTATTTTTCGGCGGCGAAGCGGCAACGTTGTTCGGCGTTTTGACGTCAGTTTCCTCGATCGATATCGTTTCGCGTTTCATTTTCTCCCTGGCTTTGCGCATGTTCGGCGGCATATCGTTGAGGCGTTTGAATTCGGGGAAGTCCTCTGGATGACGTTCGCGGATGTGCTTGTAGAGGGCCTTGTTGAGCGCGAATTTTCGGTCGCAGAAGGAACACTTGAAAGGTTTGTCGCCTGTGTGGACGCGCATGTGCTCTTTGGCGGTCGTACTAAACATAAGAAAGTAAAAAAAAAAACGATTTACATTTTACATATTTATTTTCATAAGTCATCTAAATAACTCAGGAACAATCTATTTTTCCAATAAAACATTTATTTATCCATTTAGAAGAAAATTGGGATTAAAAAAAACCATTATTTGTGAATATTCCCGCCCAAAAGTACATAGAACTACACATTGCAACAAAATAAAATAAATTCGGCCGAAAGTAAATCTGATAAAAATTAAATTCGGCCACTCCACAAACAAAGCTGAAAATTGATTCATCACAAAATATATAAGGCCGAAAATAAAATTGACCTACAATTCATTCGGCCGAAAGTAAATCCAACTGAAAATAAATTCGGCTAAAAATAAATTAGGCCAAAAAACTAATTTAACCGTAAATAAATTAGACAGAAAATCGATTCGGCTCAAAATATACCAAGTGAAAATAATTTTGACCTAAAATGCATTCGGGCGAAAGTAAATATGGTCAAAAATAAATTCGGCCGCGCCAACAAAGCTGAAACTTGATTCAGCCCAAAATATAAAAGGATGAAAATAAATTTGACCTTAAATTCATTCGGCCGAAAGTAAATCTGACCAAAAATAAATTCGGCAGTGCCAAAAATAAAGCTAAAAATTGAGTCGGCCTAAAATATACAAGGCTGAAAATAAGTTTGACCTAAAATAATTCGGCTGAAAGTAAATCCGGTTGAAAATAAATCCAGCAAAAATTTTACTAATAATAAATTGTCAAAAACAAATCCGACCGAAAATTGATTCGGCTCAAAATATAACTTTAGAAAATAAATCTGACCTAGAATACATTCAGCCGAAAAAAAATTAATTTGGCTAAACATAAATAAAAAAATACGACCGAAATTAAAAAAAATACGACCGAAATTAAAATAAGCTAAATATTGATTCAGCTCAAAATATAGAAGATGGAAAATAAATTTCACCAAAAATGCATTCGGCCGAAAGTAAATCTGACCAAAAATAAATTCGGCCGCGCCAAAAACAAAGCTGAAAATTGATTTGACCCAAAATATACAAGGCTGAAAATAAATTTAACCTAAAGTACATTCGGCCGAAAGTAAATCCAGGCGAAAGTAAATTCAGCTGAAAATAAATTCGGCTACAAATAAATTACATCAAAAAAATCTGACCGAAATTGATTTAGACGAAAAAATTAATTTGACACAAAATATACAAGACGGAAATTTAATTTAACCTAAAATGATTTCGGCCGAAGGTAAATCTGTTCAAAAATAAATTCGGCTGCGCCATAAACAAAGTTGAAAATTAATTCGACCCTACATATACAAGGCGGAAAATAAATTTGACCTAAAATATATTCGGCCGAAAGTAAATCCGGCTAAAAATGAATTTGGCCAAAAATAAATTGAGTCAAAACCAATCCAACCAAAAATGAATTAGGCGAAAAACTGATTCAGCTCAAAATATACATAACGGAAAATAAAGTTGATCTAAAATTAATTCGGCCGAAAGTAAATATAAAGCTGAAAATTGATTATTCCCAAAATATATAAGTCGAAAATAAATTTAACCTAAAATACATTAAGCCGAAAGTAAATCCAGCTAAAAATAAATTAGGTCAAAAACTAATTTAACCGAAATTAAATTAGATGGAAAATTGATTCGGCTTAAAATATACACGACTTAACATAAATTTGACTTAAAATGCATTCGGGAGAAAGTAAATATGGTCAAAAATAATTTCGGCCACGCCAAAAAACAAATAACATTGATTTGGCTCAAAATATACAATAAATTTTACCTTAAATGAATTCGGCGAAAGTTAATCTGACCAAAAATAAATTCGGCCGCGTCAAAAATAGTTTAAAATTGATTCGTCCCAAAATATATAAGGCGGAAAATAAATCTGACCTAAAATACATTTGGCCGAAAGTAAATGCAGCTGAAAATAAATTCGGCTAAAGATAAATTACTTAAAAAAATCAACCGAAATTGAATTACGCTGAAAATTGAATCGGCTCAAAATATACAGGACGGAAAATAAATTTTACATAAAATGCATTCGGTCGAAAGTAAATTCTGCTAAAAATAAATTAAAAACCAATCCGACCGAAAATGAATTGAGCAAAAAAATGATTTGGCTCAAAATATACAGGACGGAAAATAAATTTGACCTAAAATGAATTCGGCCGAAAGTAAATCAGATAAAAATCAATTCGGCCGCGCCAAAAACAAAGCTGAAAATTGATTCGGCCCAAAATATACAAGGCGGAAAACGTATTCGGCCGATAGTAAATCTGATCAAAAATAAATTCGGCCGGACCAAAAACAAAGCTGAAAATTGATTCGGCCCAAAATATACAAGGCTAAGAATAAATTTGACCTAAAATACATTCAGCCGAAAATAAATCTGATAAAAAAATTAATTCGGTCACGCCAAAAACAGTTGAAAATTCATTCGGCCCAAAATAAACATGGTGGAAAATGCATTCGGACAAAAGTAAATCTGATCAAAAAAAATTCGGCCCCACCAAAATAAAGCTGAAAATTGATTCGTCTCAAAATATATAAGGCGGAAAATAAATATGACCTAAAATACAATTGGCCGAAAGTAAATCCAGCTAAAACTAAATTACTTAAAAAAATCCGACTGAAATTGAATTAGGCTTAAAATCGATTCGGCTCAAAATCCAGGACGTAAAATTAATCTGACCTAAAATGCATTCGGCCGAAGGTAAATTTGATCAAAAATAAATTCGGCCACGCCAAAATCAATGCTGAAAATTAATTTGACCAGAACTATAGAAGGCGGAAAATAAATTTGACCTAAAATACATTCGGCCGAAAGTAAATCTGATAAAAAATAAATTCGACCACGTTAAAAACAAAGCTGAAAATTGATTCGGTCCAAAATAAACAAGGCGAAAAATGCATTCGGCCGAAAGTAAATCTGAACAAAAAAAAAAATTCGGCCATATGAAAAACAAAGCTAAAAATTGATTCAGCCCAAAATATGCAAGGCGGAAAATAAATGATCTTTTTTGGCCGAATAAGAAATTTTCGGCCGAGGTGTAGCCGAGGCCAAGTAATTTCTAGTTACTGCCGAGGTGCACACAACATTTTTTAGGTGACTGTCTCATCGAGTAAAGCCAATATTGTTATACTTTGTTTTTGAAAAGAAGCTTAATTAAATGTAAGAATTGTTTCAAATTTTTATTGATTAAATAAAAATCCACCATTAACTAATCAAATTTGTCACTTACCTGTGAGCGAAAAATTTCCCACAAACAGTACAAGGAAACGGCTTCTCTCCGGTATGCGTTCTTTTATGCCTGTTCAGGTTTTCCAGCGTAAGGAAACTTTTGTCGCACGAATCGCAACTGAACGGTTTTTCCCCCGTATGCGTCATCAGATGCCTCTTAAGATTTTGCGAAGACGGAAAACCCCTCATACATATCTCGCAGGTAAACGGGCGTACTCCTAAAATAAGCGCATTGCTGGGATCAAATTCAAATTGGAACAAAATACAGGGTTTGGCAAAACTCTCGTAGTTCTATAACTACTATTATGCAAATCCTAAAAGATTTATTTACTGGTAGCCAGTAAATCGTAAAGTTTTGCATAATAGGAGTTGTAAAACTAGAACAGAAATTTGCCGGACCCTGTATAGTATAATGATAATAATTTAAGTACCTGTATGTGAATTGGAATGCCGCCTCAAATGACTAGCATTAGTGAACGCCTTATCGCACAGCGTGCATTGAAATTCCCTAACGTTTCCGTGAACTTTTAAATGAATATTCAACGAAAATAAATTCTTGTAGCTCTTCCCGCAAGTGTCGCAGGGAAACGGGTTGTGAGGCCCTTCGTCGTGAGTTTCCATGTGGGCTAACAATTGTTTGGTACTCTTCATCACTTTCACGCACACCGGACATGGTACTGATCGTTTCGTTACCCGTTCGTCTTCGTGAGATTTTTTGTGTTTTCGTAATCTCGCTTTGGTTTTAAAGGCGCTATTGCAAAAATCGCAAATGTATGGCCGTTCACCTTTAAATAAGACAGTATTTATAAAGATAAAACATCTATGTAGGAAAGAATTAACTAAAATTGTGTGATGTACATAAATATTATTATTAATTCCAGATAATACCGCATAAAATGTACATGTAATGCCAAGAGTGAAAGACCCATCAGGTAGAAAAAAATGTGCATAAGTCTTCTATTTTACTTGCAACAAGAAAAATTGCTAGCTAAAAGGGATTTAAAAGATAGAAATTGTCTAAATGTACCTGAATGTGTTTTGATGTGATCCTCTAAATGCGCGAACTGGGTAAACTTTCGTTCGCACGTGAAACATTCAAATCGCCTTTCCCCCGTATGTATCCTCATGTGTTTACTCAAATTTCCATTCACGGAAAATTTTTTCGCACAAACACTACATGAGTACGGTTTCTCGCCGGTATGCTTTCGGGCATGGACGCTTAATTGAGTGTTATCCCTTAAAAATAAAACAAAAAACTGCTAAAAAATAGAAGAATATGTACAAAAAGTTAATTTTGAATCAAAATATATCGCCGAAACTATGATGAACTATGGTATGTTAAATAGAAAAAAATTACTCCTCATTAACCACCAGCCCTCTTTAATACAACAGGTATGGCTCAGGTACGATTGCTATTAAATTTCTGGTAAAGGAAGCAAATGTAACGAAACGGCGATTAATTTAAAAATAATTTTAGGAGTGTAGTTTTGGCAGTAATCTAAGTAAAAAAGAATAATAAAAATACAGGTCTGTATTAAAACAATAAAATTTATAGTTACCTTGCATTAGCAATAATAAAAAATGTACCTGAAGTTCTAAACGTTTTTTTTTTTAAACGAAAATATAAAAAAAAATTTCAATAATTGGCTAGCATCTCGATAGAAATCATCACATAGCTTACCTGCGGTTACCAAAAGGTAGACGAAATTATATTTTGCTGACAAATCCGAAATTAACCCCTACACTTAGATAAACTCACCCCGTAAAGATGTAGAAACTACAAAGAAACATAATCAGGGGTAATATCGTCCTAGAAATTCGAGAGAATCTTCCTCGTGCTAACCAAAGGCTAGAAAAAAATCATTATCGACGTAGGGCCACGGGAACCACCCCTTTATTTAAATAAACACCCTTTAAAACCTTAAAAAAATTCAAAAAAATTCAAACAAGCCTAGTATAGACCTGACAATTCGTGGCAATCTTTCTCGTGACACCTTCAACCTAAAAAAAAAATCATCATCGACATTGGGCCACGGGAACCACCCCTTTACTTGAATAAACACACCCTCTAAAACCTTAAAAAAATTCAAACAAGCCTAGTATCGACCTGAAAATTCGTAGCAATGCCTCTCGTGACAACTTCAAGCTAAAAACAAATCATCATCAATATTGGGCCACGGAAACCACCCCTTTACTTGAATAAACACACCCTCTAAAACCTTAAAAAATTCAAATAAATTCAAACAAGCCTAGTATCGACCTGAAAATTTATAATAATCCCTCTCGTGGTACCTTGAAGCTATAAAAAAAATCATCATCGACATAGGGCTACGGGAACCACCCCTTTATTTAAATAAACACCCCTTTAAAAACCTTAAAAAATTCAAAAAAATTCAAACAAGCCTAGTATAGACCTGACAATTCGTGGCAATCTTTCTCGTGACACCTTCAACCCTAAAAAAAAAATCATCATCGACATTGGGCCACGGGAACCACCCCTTTATTTGAATAAACACACCCTTTAAAACCTTAAAAAATTCAAAAAAAATTCAAACAAGCCTAGTATAGACCTGACAATTCGTGGCAATCTTTCTCGTGACACTTTCAACCTAAAAAAAAAAATCATCATCGACATTGGGCCACGGGAACCACCCCTTTACTTGAATAAACACACCCTCTAAAACCTTAAAAAATTCAAATAAATTCAAACAATCCTAGTATCGACTTGAAAATTTATAATAATCTCTCTCGTGGTACCTTGAAGCTATAAAAAAATTATCATCGACATAGGGCTACGGGAACCACCCCTTTATTTAAATAAACACACCCCTTAGAATCTAAAAAATTCAAATAAATTCAAACAAGCCTAGTATCGACCTGAAAATTCGTAGCAATGCCTTTCGTGGTTCCTTGAAGCTAGAAAAAAATCATCATCGATATAGGGCCACGGGAACCACCCCTTTATTGAAATAAACACACCCCTCAGAATCTAAAAAAATTCAAACAAGCCTAGTATCGACCTGAAAATTCGTAGCAATCCCTCTCGTGGTACCTTGAAGCAAGAAAAAAATCATCATCGACATAGGGCCACAAGAACCACCCCTTTATTGAAATAAACACACCCCCTCAGAATCTAAAAAAATTCAAACAAGCCTAGTATCGACCTGAAAATTCGTAGCAATCCCTCTCGTTGGTACCTTGAAGCAAGAAAAAAATCATCATCGACATAGGGCCACGGGAACCACCCCTTTATTGAAATAAACACACCCCTCAGAATCTAAAAAAATTCAAACAAGCCTAGTATCGACCTGAAAATTCGTAGCAATCCCTCTCGTGGTACCTTGAAGCAAGAAAAAAATCATCATCGACATAGGGCCACGGGAACCACCCCTTTATTGAAATAAACACACCCCTCAGAATCTAAAAAAATTCAAACAAGCCTAGTATCGACCTGAAAATTCGTAGCAATCCCTCTCGTGGTACCTTGAAGCAAGAAAAAAATCATCATCGACATAGGGCCACGGGAACCACCCCTTAGAATCTAAAAAAATTCAAACAAGCTATGATTTTATATTCCTTGTGTTCGCAAATGTAAAATGAATTCATTAAAAAAAAAGTATAAAAATGGATTTTTATTAAAGTTATAGTAGTTACTAGGACAGTTTTCAAAAATCAACACTGTGAGTGATAAAAAATCACTTTTTTATATAAAAAATAGATATTAATTACCGAAAAAAAAAATTTATAAGGTCAGTGATTCTATTTTTATCTGACAGTATACTTTTTGTAGCATTTATGTACATACCTATTATGCCTGTCAGGTACAAATTATTGTGACGGAACACGGGATTTTGATTTTTAGGCGAGAGTCTTAGATAAAAGAGACCAGAGATATAACATACACCGGTTTTAAACCTGCGCAAATGTTGCCAATTTCTAAAGAAGGGTTAACGGAGTGGGGGAACTGGGCGGCGACACGCGGCGACCCGAACTCTGTGACAGGGACCGGACTTTGTTTATTAGCATCTTAATGAAC
Organism: Psylliodes chrysocephalus; assembly: GCA_927349885.1. Classification (NCBI taxonomy): domain Eukaryota; kingdom Metazoa; phylum Arthropoda; class Insecta; order Coleoptera; family Chrysomelidae; genus Psylliodes; species Psylliodes chrysocephalus. The sequence goes on along the minus strand of OV651827.1, from coordinate 24,295,325 downwards.
TATTAGGTTTATTTAAAAGGTGTTTAATCGAATTTTGTATTATGAAATAAAATTAACGTGATTTTTTAATATCAAACAGATGCCACGACATTTTATGTAAAGAGAAGACCTTTTATAGAATATTTCGTTAGCGTTTATTTACTACGGACTTTTCTGCAAGAGATTACAGTAAAATGTTGAAATAGAATATATTGTTAATAGAGCAAAAAATGTTACTCATTGTCTACGAGTATTATAAAAATAGCATGTGCGCAGGCTAATACTGCAAATCTACCCTTATGAGTTGAACATTATATTTTTTCTACGGCTATTACATATTATTAAAAATTAGTCAAAATTAGAAAATAATGTTTTGTATTGTAACCTCAGAAAAAAGTATATTAAGGCTTCTTTCTTTAAGAATATTAATTATTATAAAGGATGAGTCACATAAAACTAGAAATGCATATGTCTGAAACCAGATAACATTTTAAAATTTAAATCTATTAAAAGTCATTTGGTCGCTAGGGATGACTGATTATCGAAATAAATTATCGATCATTTCAAACAATATATTTTTTGTCATTTCCTTTAAAATCGACTACTTGATTATCTTTGAAAAATCAAAAATAATCGATTAATTAAAAAGCCAATTAACCGATAAATCAGTGTTTACAAAATATAAAATAAATAGAATTATCGTTTATTTTAAATAATCGATTATTTTCAAATAAACCATTTTTTTTCGTCCATGGAAACAGATTATTCTATAATCTTTGAAAAATCGAAAATAATCGAATAATCAAAAATAATCGATTAATTAAAAAGTCGATTAACTGATAAATCGATTTAAAAAAAAACAGAATGATCGATTATTTTAAATAATTGATTATTTTCGATCAATCGATTATTATCAATAATCTATTTTTATTGTATTTCCTTTAAAATCGTTAATTCGATTATCTTTGAAATACCGAAAATAATCGATAATTCCAAAATAATCGCCTAATCGAAAATAATCAATTAATTAAGAAGCCGATTCTATGATAAATCGATTTTCGAAAAAATAAAACGAATTATCTATTATTTTCTAATAATCCTTTTTTCATATTTCCTTTGAAAATGATTATTCGATTATCGAAAATAATTGATCATTAAAAAGCTGATTATCCAATAAATCGATAATTTAAAAAAAATAACAAAAATATCGATTATGTAAAATAACCGATTATATTCAATCGATTATTTTCATATATCTTTGAAAAATTGAAAATAATCAAAAAACCGATTAAACGATAAATCGATTATTTTGAATAAATCTACTTTTTTTGTATTACCTTTAAAATCGATTAATGCATTATCTTAAAAAAAAACGAAAATATTTTATTAAAAACAGCGGATAAATCGATTTTCATTAAAAAATATCAGAATTATCGATAAATCGATTATTTTTGTAACCCCTATCGATCGCTTGCTTTTATCTGAGCATTTAGCTCCAAAATTAAGAGATTCGGATTTTTTGATCCAGTTATCTTTGAAATCGCATTCGATTGTATAATAAATAAATATTGCTAAATTTTGGATTTTTTTTAGTAAACGAAAATTATGTTCGAGTTGTTTAGGGGTTTGTAATGTAACATTTTATTAACGTGACTAAGGGTCGATTCCACCGTTGTGTTAAACGAAGTTTAAAATGACATTTTTACATTAACACTGTCATTTTAATCTCCGTTTAACACAACGGTGGAATCGGACCTAACTCCTGTAACTTTAGTATTTTTTTTGGGCTTATACTAGATTACTTTGTTTTAAGACTGAAAATTCAATGTCACTTTCGATTTGACCGCAAATAAGATGAACCTTGAAATTTTAAGTAGGTCATCCTGTATTTCATCTAATATTCTTATAAAAATACCTTATAAAAATAAAATTTAGCTAGCAACTATGATTCTTTGCCTCTTATTTATCTACCAAAAAGGCCTAAAAACTACCTTTAGAAAACATTCTTATAAAACTACTTACTATTTATTTAAATTAAATGTTCAAAATTTTACCCTTTTGTAAATTTATGTAAGTAATATGAAATCTGATTTCTGATGCTTAATATTTATTGAAACCCCTTAATGCGGATCTGAAGTATTCAGCTCAGAGAATCATGGCGCTTTATGTCAAAACGTTAATAAATATTTACCGCTGAAAACGAATATATTCATAACAGTAGTACTTGTATTATAAGTACATACAATTTTTCAAGATACATCGTGACATTTTGAACTTGAAATTGAATAACTAGAACACTTTAAATTGCTAAAATACCAACAAATAAATCAAAAAACAGCTGTCAATGGTGATTAAACTCAGGTGGAGGTGATCGCTGAATGGAAATCGGAGCAATTCGGGTGGCGTCGTGCAACAATGATTTTCAATTGGTGGGTTACTTTGGCTTAAAATAGACAACATGTGCAGTGTGCAAGGTTACACCTTCGGTCTCTTTAATCTAAGGCGAGAGTAGAGCATACGCTTAAGGCATGCAATATTGTTGTTTAGTAAAAATAATTATTAAAAATTTTTTTTAGTTGTAATTTTTTTTGTGATTAAATAAAGGTTAAATCTATTATTTAAATAGAAAAAACAGTTATAATATTTATGAATTTTCAAACTGCCATAACTTTTGAATGAATCAACCGATTTTCCTTGCGATTGGCGACAATCGATGCAGTTTTTCGAATCCATTGAAAAAATCAACAACAAAAATTTTTTAGATGAAAAATTTCGGAGGAATCGAGAAAAAACACTTTTTTTGATTTTCTTTCGTTCACGATGTCTCGCGGACGAATAAACTGCACAGAAAAAACAATTTACTTGAACCAAGTAAAAAATACTCTTCAAACGGATTTTCTTGATCGAAGTAAAATTTTTTTTCTTGATGAAAAAAAATTTTCTTAGCTGAGAAATTTTAGATCCTTGCTCCAATAGACTTATATCTTGGCTCAAGTAAATTTTCTTGTCTCAAGAACATTTGTAGTCTTGCCTCAAGATTTTTGTCGGAAGAAAATACAATTTTAATTTTTGAAAAATATTATTTCGTGGACTCTCAGAGGTCTAAAAATTAAATTCTAAGAATAAATGATATTGGAAAATATTGACTTCTCTTGGAATCGAACCTACGACTGTCTCGTTACGAGTCGCCAATGCCCACGAAAAAGCTATTTTTATCTACATAAGTTTAAACTCAGGCCGGACTTTCACTGCTGGATTTTGGAGTGGGGGATTAGTTGAACATCAAGAACAGAATTTTCTTGTGGCAAGAAATTTTTTTTTGGGCTAGTAATCCTACTTGCCGGTAGCAAATCAACTCTTCTTTCAAAAAATGTTTAACTTCAAACAAGAAATTAATCTTTGATTAAAGAATCAAATTTCAAGAAAAATATATACTTAACCCAAAAAAATTTTCGTCTTCAAACTCGATATCAAAAATGTTCTTGAGCCAAGAATACCCTTAAGTTATCATACAACTGGTAGTATTTACAATTGCAATGTTATTATTAGCCATCATCACAGTAGTATGTATCATCATAATGGAAATACAGGGAAAAAATTGTGGGTAAATTTACCAAATAACGATCGTAATGCTGGACTATACTTTAATAACTGGTAATTTGCTAATGTTTTAGACAGAAATGTACTATTTGTACAAGAAATGGCGATTGTCGAAACCATAATGAGATAGTGAAATTTTTTTGAATTTTTTAAGGTTTTGAAGGGTGTTTAATTAAATAAAGGGGTGGTTCCCGTGGCCTATGTCGATGATGATTTTTTTCAAGCTTGAAGGTACCACGAGAGAGATTATTATAAATTTTCAGGTCGATACTAGGCTTGTTTAAATTTTTTTGAATTTTTTTAGATTCTAAGGGGTGTGTTTATTTAAATAAAGGGGTGGTTCCCGTGGCCCTATGTCGATGATGATTTTTTTCAAGCTTGAAATTACGACGAGAGAGATTATTATAAATTTTCAGGACGATACTAGGCTTGTTTGGATTTTTTTGAATTTTTTAAGATTTTAGAGGGTGTGTTTATTCAAGTAAAGGGGTGGTTCCCGTGGCCCTATGTCGATGATGATTTTTTTCAAGCTTGAAGGTACCACGAGAGAGATTATTATAAATTTTCAGGTCGATACTAGGCTTGTTTAAATTTTTTTGAATTTGTTTAGATTCTAAGGGGTGTGTTTATTTAAATAGAGAGGTCGTTCCCGTGGCCCTATGTCGATGATGATTTTTTTCAAGCTTGAAATTACGACGAGAGAGATTATTATAAATTTTCAGGACGATACTAGGCTTGTTTGGATTTTTTTGAATTTTTTAAGATTTTAGAGGGTGTGTTTATTCAAGTAAAGGGGTGGTTCCCGTGGCCCTATGTCGATGATGATTTTTTTCAAGCTTGAAGGTACCACGAGAGAGATTATTATGAATTTTCTGGTCGATACTAGGCTTGTTTAAATTTTTTTGAATTTGTTTAGATTCTAAGGGGTGTGTTTATTTAAATAAAGAGGTCGTTCCCGTGGCCCTATGTCGATGATGATTTTTTTCAAGCTTGAAGGTACCACGAGAGAGATTATTATAAATTTTCAGGTCGATACTAGGCTTGTTTAAATTTTTTTTGATTTTTTTTAGATTCTAAGGGGTGTGTTTATTTAAATAAAGGGGTGGTTCCCGTTGCCCTATGTCGATGATGATTTTTTTTCAAGCTTGAAAGTACGACGAGAGAGATTATTATAAATTTTCAGGTCGATACTAGGCTTGTTTGGATTTTTTTGAATTTTTTAAGATTTTAGAGGGTGTGTTTATTCAAGTAAAGGGGTGGTTCCCGTGGCCCTATGTCGATGATGATTTTTTTCAAGCTTGAAGGTACCACGAAAGAGATTATTATGAATTTTCAGGTCGATACTAGGCTTGTTTGGATTTTTTTGATTTTTTTAGATTCTAAGGGGTGTGTTTATTTAAATAAAGGGGTGGTTCCCGTGGCCCTACGTCGATGATGATTTTTTTCAAGCTTGAAAGTACGACGAGAGAGATTATTATAAATTTTCAGGTCGATACTAGTCTTGTTTGGATTTTTTTGAATTTTTTAAGATTTTAGAGGGTGTGTTTATTCAAGTAAAGGGGTGGTTCCCGTGGCCCTATGTCGATGATGATTTTTTTCAAGCTTGAAGGTACCACGAGAGAGATTATTATGAATTTTCAGGTCGATACTAGGCTTGTTTAAATTTTTTTGAATTTTTTTAGATTCTAAGGGGTGTGTTTATTTAAATAAAGAGGTCGTTCCCGTGGCCCTATGTCGATGATGATTTTTTTCAAGCTTGAAGGTACCACGAGAGAGATTATTATAAATTTTCAGGTCGATACTAGGCTTGTTTGAATTTATTTGAATTTTTTAAGGTTTTAGAGGGTGTGTTTATTCAAGTAATGGGGTGGTTCCCGTGGCGCAATGTCGATGATGATTTTTTTTTAGCTTGAAGGTATCACGAGAAAGATTGCCACGAATTTTCAGGTCGATACTAGGCTTGTTTGAATTTTTTTGAATTTTTTAAGGTTTTAAAGGGTGTGTTTATTTAATTAAAGGGGTGGTTCCCGTGGCCCTATGTCGATGATGATTTTTTTTCAAGCTTGAAGGTACCACGAGAGAGATTATTATAAATTTTCAGGTCGATACTAGGCTTATTTGGATTTTTTTAAATTTTTTAAGGTTTTAGAGGGTGTGTTTATTCAAGTAAAGGGGTGGTTCCCGTGGCCCTATGTCGATGATGATTTTTTTCAAGCTTGAAGGTGTCACGAGAAAGATTGCCACGAATTTTCAGGTCGATACTAGGTTTGTTTGAATATTTTTGAATTTTTTAAGGTTTTAAAGGGTGTATTTATTTAATTAAAGGGGTGGTGCCCGTGGCCCTATGTCGATGATGATTTTTTTCAAGCTTGAAGGTACCACGAGAGAGATTATTATAAATTTTCAGGTCGATACTAGGCTTGTTTGGATTTTTTTGAATTTTTTAAGGTTTTAGAGGGTGTGTTTATTCAAGTAAAGGGGGTGGTTCCCGTGGGCCTATGTCGATGATTATTTTTTTCAAGCTTGAAGGTACCACGAGAGAGATTATTATAAATTTTCAGGTCGATACTAGGCTTGTTTGAATTTTTTTGAATTTTTTGAGGTTTTAAAGGGTGTTTATTTAAATAAAGGGGTGGTTCCCGTGGCCCTACGTCGTTAATGATTTTTTATAGCCTTTGGTTAGCACGAGGAAGATTTTCTCGAATTTCTAGGACGATATTACCCCTGATTATGTTTCTTTGTAGCTTTTACATCTTTACGGGGTGAGTTTATCTAAGTGTAGGGGTTAATTTCGGGTTTGTCAGCAAAATATAATTTTGTCTACCTTTTGGTAATCGCAGGTAAGCTATGTGATGATTTCTAGCGAGATGTTAGCCAATCCTAGATTTTTTTTTATATTTTCGTTTAAAAAAAAAAAATGTTTAGAACTTCAGGTACATAATAAAAATGATCAAAACGTCCTAAACTACTAATGTGTATTACATGGTTGAATTTGGGATTAAAAGTACTTTTTTAAAATAGAATAAAAAATACAGGCCCGTATTCAAAAAATATACCTGATGGTGGTCCTCCAGAAACGAAACGTTATATAAAAAATCTGTCTACGGTAAATTAAGCGCTACTTAATACCCAATAAAAAATATAATTACAATTTTTTTCTAACTTGTAAAATAAAGGCAATACAATCGCAAATAGAGTCATTTGGTTTTCCTTAAATATCTTGGAAACCGATCCTGATGTTCTCGGTTTTAAAACATCACTAAATTAGTCTTGCAAAAGTACAACTTTTTTCCCATTTAACTGACTTTGTAACTCTTACAGTTTTCGAGATAGCAATACTGTTTAATGTAGAAAGTAACAACCCTGTATATTTCTCCGCAAAGCTATAGTACACTACAATTAAATAAAATTACAAAAAATTATAAATCTATATCTAATAATTCTATTTTTTCAAATCATATTTTGGCTGAAAATCATTCTTTTACAGAAAATTTTGAGATTTTACAAATAGAAAATAAGGGCATTGAATTAAACCATTTGGAGACTAGGGTGTGGTTAATTTAAAAAATGTATTTTTTACAGCACATGTATTTTTCTTTTATTTTTAATTGTTAAACATATCCATTACTATTTGAGTTTTGTATTTGATTGCCACAGTTGCCTGAATACCTAAAGGTGTACCTAATCTGTTTAAAAAAAAAGCAGTATTATTTTGATTATGTAGATCGCTTTAGAAACAATAGAAAAAGAAATGTGAAAAACAGTAAAAAAACTAATTAATAGAGATAAAGATTTTCAAACTGTAATGGGTGTGAAGTTATCCACATTCACAAATGTACACTGAGAAAAATACAGCTCCATTGTAATAGTCATCTACATAACATATCCCAAGCAGAAAGGTGTACAAAGCCATTTGTGGCTTTTATGATTTTTTTAAAATTTCACCCCCAATTGCACCCCCTCAGACGGCTCGACAAACTCCAGTATGGTATCAGGCATGAAGAAAAGAGCAAACTACATAACATATTCCAAGCAAAAAGGTGTATAAAGCTATTTGTGACTTTTATGATTTTTTGTTAAATTTCACCCCCAATGCACCCCTTCAGACGGCTCGACAAACTCCAGCATGGTATCAGGGATGAAGAAAAGAGCAAACTACATAACATATCCCAAGCAGAAAGGTGTACAAAGCCTTTTGTGACTTCTATGCTTTTTTTTAAATTTCACCCCAATTGCACCCCCTCAGACGGAACAAAAGTTAATTGCGGTTATGATTATTATGTATTGAAACCTCCTCAATTGGAATCTGCAAATGAAATGCCTCTAGATGTCATTTGAATTAAGTTATATGACTATTACAATGGAGCTGTATTTTTCTCAGTGTACATTTGTTGATGTGGATAACTTCACACCTGTCAAACTGTATACTTTTAAACTATTAAGATAGCTTACAAATAACACAAAACTTTAATAAATATTTTGCAAGTATTGTTGAAAATATCAATAGACTGCTTTGCTCAAAATTACCCGTTAAAGGCTTACCAATAAATAAATATAGATCCTAAAAACTACCTTTTAAAGATATTTAATTACTCACCTGAATATTTTATTACAACCACAACATTTATAACTTTTATCACCTAATCTTCTAGACTTGAAATGGTGCTGCAGATAAAATTCATCTGGACACCGTATTTTACAAATTTTACAAGAAAAATAACCATCTTTATGTTCAGTCCAATCTTGGTCAGAATCAGTACGATTCGTATCTTGAGTACTATCCTCAGAGCTTTCATTTAACATGAAATGTTGTAAAGTTTTAGTTGCCAGATCATGAGGCATGTCTGGTTCTTCTGTTATATCATTATCACGATTTATTTCAGTACCTGTAAGAATTTAACAAACTGTAAATTTGCTTAAAAAACTGTTGCTATAAGTACCTGAAGTGCTAGGGTTTAACAAAGTATTATGTACATTATTAGACAAGTTATTTAAACATCTATTAGTCCATTCTTGAGCATTGAATTTGACTTCACCAGTTGATCCAAATGGAATACTACTATGTGTATTATTTAAACCACTATTATGACAACCTTCTCGCCATTCTTGGGCATTAAATCCATCTGTAGCGTTTCCTAATTCCACTAAATCGGGATTGTCTGGTAAATAATCTCCTTCTTCTTTAACTTTAATTCCAATATTTACAGCATTTTGATCATTAAGATCAGAATCTCTTGGTTCTTCTTTAACTAAAAATTGCAGCCCGTTAAATGCCATCTTGTATTTAATAAGCATCAATTCTTTTTTCTAATTAAGTTTACATTCTTTTGATATTGATTAAAGAATAAAAATGAAAAGAGAAAATGGAAAAATTAGAAAAACATCAAATAGAAATGACACTGACATGTCAACAAAACTTGACGTTTGCTGGCATTTGACGTTCGACGTTGAACCCGTTTTCAAATAAAAAACTGTATAGGGCTTTTTATTGGATTGCGGTTATAGTGAAATTGTTTTAACCAATCAAATTGTTTAATCACGAATTACGTATTATTATTCAACAAATCACAAGTTAGATTGAATTTATATTCGGATAATAGAAACGTAGTTGAAACAACTGTCAAGTCAAAGCGCAAAATTTTTAAAAGGGTCTGTTTTGAATTGAATTTATTTATAAATAACTATTGCCTGTTCTGTTTGTATTGTATATTTATTTATTTTTTAGCAATAGCACAAGTCAATGATTATGATAGGTTAAGTTTTCGTAATTACTATCTCTTTATCACATCATATCTCGTGATAAAATTGAACCAGTGTTTTATTTTTTAATTATATATAAGAATTAATGGTTTTTAAAGTATTATGCTCTCTATAGTCAACAATTTAAGTTCTATATAAGGAAATTGTACATTATACATACAACCCAATCAATGCAAACTACTTTACAAGAAACATTTTTGTTATAATAGTACAAATTAAGATGCAGGCCATATTAAAAAGGTTTTTAATAACATTTCTATTTATATTTTATAATAATTTCCTGTTTTTAATTTTAGGTGTATTCCTACAGGAATATTAATTAATAGGACCGGATTTCAAGCTGTGCAATATTTCAATTCGTTCAATAATAAACAAAGTAAATTTGAAAATGAAAAGTCTACCATCAATAGAAATGTTATTCTGCTTGGAGCCCTAGCTGGTGGTTGCATGGGATATTATTTAATAGGTGAGATTTAAATGTTGTTTAATGCTTTTAAAATAAATAAAATCTTATCATTTCACATTTATATAAAAAGAAATAAGTACGTAACTAAATTCATATTTCTAAAATGACCTATTAAATTAATTAAATAATTGACAACTGTGACATGTCACATGTCACATGTGATATATCCTGACATTTGCTTCCACGTGTTGCGTTTTATATTTGTGCAGCGTTGCCGCACTTATGATAATTACCGTATATATACGATAATTTTAAATATATATAAAAAAAATTGGATTTGAGCCTGTATAAATACAGATAACGGTTATACATATTGTGAAAACATTATTATATAGAAAACATGCATAACATTCTGCTAAGCTCTAAAATTTGTGAGTTGTAGAATAAGTGTGTGCGCAAAGCCCTTTCCCACTCGTTTGATTTGCTTTACGAATTTTTTGCACAATCTAAGAAGATGGAGGTCACATTGAACACTTGTTATATAAAATATTTTGTCTTTGTGTCCAACGCCAAATGAATTTTGTATTACAATTTTATTAAACTTTTACCACAGCTTATACAATACAGCTCCACAACTCCGTGTCGGCGTCTTTGATCTGGCGGTCGAGAACCAAGCAAGACGGAATGGTGCTATCTCTGTTAGATTCAAGGGAAAAGTCGGGCCCGGATTAAACAATTTTTTTATTATTGAAAAAATTGAAAACCTTGGCGTAATAAGGTTGGTCACATGCCATATTAAGTAAGTTTTGGGAAATTACATTTTTAATTTGTTTTAAATCTTTCAAATATAATTAAAAAAATTATTTAAATATAAATATTACGAAAAATAGCACATCTTTCGGATTAGAGGTAAAATAATTTATACATGGCTAGTAAAATCCTCGTTAACAAATGTTTTGAGCTAAAACAGTCACTTCACGACAAATTGTGGCTTGGATCCATTTTACACCAAGGGCTTCAATTGTTAAAGAATTGTGTCACGCTCGTGGATGCAAATCAAGTGGTACCCCCGTGTCTCTGGCAAGTGTTACTCTTCGCGCAAAGGGTTTATACCTAGATAAACGAATGCTTCGACTGAGGTCTGGGAACTCTATGGTATTTTGGAATTATAAAGAATGTGTGCTTTTGTTTTAACAATATTGGTTATATTTAGATGTATTCTTATTAATTGAAATACAGATTTGTAGAAGTAATACTTTGACAGTTTTTATTAATATAATATATTCAATTTTTATCTGACCATACCGAAGTAGGAAATTTTAAAACTTTATTGTAATGTGAAATTTGAATTACAATATTACAAGATATAACATAATTAGTACTTATTTTAGGTAGGTACTAAATTTGTACTTGGAGAAAGTAATATCGATTTTTACAAGAAAACTTGAAAAGTAAATTAATTCAATTCCTATTTCTGATGTAAAACTTAAACCAAGAAAACAAATAAATTGTAGTTTGTTCAACAAGGGTGGATATGATAGCCATATCACACAAAGACGAAGTTTGAGCACGACGTCGTAGGCGGAGAACTCAATCGTCTGATTGTGATATGAACAATCTACTCGATATGGTCAGTATATTTTTTCTACGACCCACTAACGAAAATCTACAAATTTAAAAAATTATTTTAGGTTATTTAGACAAAATAACTAATTTTAAAATAATTTACGAAGTTGACTAATTTATAAAATAAAATAAACATGAAAAATTAATTAGTCCTCGGCCTAGATTCGATCCCTGACTTTTCGCGTGGAAGGCAGATGCTCTGTCTTCATCTTCACCGAAACTTTCAGGACTTTCGTTTTAATACTCGTAATTAAATTAGTATCATGTAGTTTAATTAAAATTTATTTTTTTTAAATGTGGACACAATAGAAACAAAAATGCTATTATTTATCGAGTCTGCACAAAAATTTTAATGTATATTTAATATCAATAACTAAAATATATATTGACAATTAGTTTAACAGAAATGTCACTTATTTAAAAAATTTTAAATAATAGGAGTTGGGTGACCAAAATATGAACTGTGATTTGTAGATTTAATTTTGTTAAAGTGTTCTTACTACCTAAAATGGATATGAAATATATTCGTAGTTGAACACAATAACATACTTTTTCGTTTTGTAGTATGTGCGTAGATTGGCTAATATCCATGCACAGATTACAAAACGAAAAAGTATGCTATTGCCTTCAATTGAACGAATATATTTCATATCCATTCTAGGTAGTGAGAACACTGCAAAAAAAAATAAATTCGCCAATCACCGTTCATATTTTGATCAACCGACTGCTATTATTTTTAAAATTTTAAATAAATGACAATTCTGTCAAACTAATTGTCAGTATATTTTTTAGTTATTGAGATTAAACATACAATAAAATAAGTTATTCTTTTGGAAAATGTTAGCATGGATGACTAAAGGGTATTGGGTTAATTAATTCTAAAAGTGTGGTACAAATGTTATTTTTTGTAGCCAATTCTTCAAAATTATTTTGAAATATCTTTTCAATATTGAATATAAGTTCTACAAATTCATCATTTGACAGTTGCAGATTTCCAAATGTATCTGAATTGGCGTTATCATATGCCTTTAAAAAGCAATAAAAAGAAAAATCATCTATTTCAACGTGATCTTTGTTATATTTAAGACAGGTATCGCAGGAGTGGATCCGCAAGGCTTTTAATAAAAGGTAACCACACACATACCTGATAAAAATTTTCTGTAGCAATTCGTCTTTACAATAATTTAGGGTGTTAATAATTTCATCATAAAATAAAATACAAGGTGTTCCATTTAAAAAACATACATTTTAATTTGCCAGGCAAAAACGTGACACCCTGTATATCCAAAGATATTTTTAAAATATGTAGGTATTTTTCAAATCCATATAACTTTTATTTAAAACTTTCTTGCGTGTCTACAACAAAATAATGAACAATAACGCACTAATGGGACACCCTGTATAAATTATATTTTTAACAATGAAAATTTCTTATAATGTGGTACTTATCGGTTTGGGTCCTTGGGAAAACTAAAGAATGTTTTATTGCAGGTATAACCCTTATTAAAACAGCTTTTGACTGCATAAACAGAATGATGTCTTTTTTTTCATTCATTCTACTCACAGCTAAAGAGTCACCAAAATAATAACAGTACCTTTAACTCAAACAAAATCTACGAAATTATAGGCTCCACGAAATTATACAATCAACGAAATTATATGCACGACTCAACACCTTACCTAAGTACACTTCTGAACGCCAAAACCGTCTTTTCCCTTCGAAGGCGGAGCTTAAGCGATGCGCGACGAAATCGACGCAAACCGTTGCCGCCAAGAGGTGTTTTAGCTGTATTGTATAAGCTGTGCTTTTACTAAGAATATCGGTTATCCTTGAGAAAATAATTTTTCCTTCGAAACTGTGCGAAATACGGTGTTTTTACAAGAGTAAAAAAATGAAGATGATGATGAGTAAGCCTTTCCGTTAAAAAAAGTCTTAGAACCTTGTTATTACCACCCCTAAGAATATAAATAAAAAATAGCGCGGCGTTCAACTGAACGAATATATACTTCATATCCATTCTAGGTAAGGAGAACACTGCAAAAAAATTAAATCCACAATCACAGTTCATATTTTGGACACCCAACTACTATTATTTTTAAAATTTTAAATAAAAGTGATAGTTCTGTCAAACTAATTGTCACTATATAATATGTCATGTTTTAATCTTTGATTAAAAAAAATATTTTTGTAAAAATTTACTATAGTTATGGTTTGGATTTTCCTAGTAAAATATTAATAGTATTTTTTGAAAATAAATTTTATTTTTTATTAAATGCTGTATTTTTTCAAACTTTTCGACATCTGGCAACATTGTGCTTGATTCTTAGAGATTAGCTGGGTAAATTGTCTCATGGACACAGCCCAAGAAAAGGGAAGAAGAAGAAGATTCTTTGAGGTTATGGTTTTGTTTATTTACCTTTGCATGTATTTAAAGTGTTATTATTTTAGTCGTTTTTATACTAAAGTGTAGACCATTTGGTTTGATTCCCATTTCTTTAATAGCGATCTATATATTTAGTTTAAAATAATGACAAAAAGAAAAAAGTGCTATGTGCTAAACTGCCCTGACCAGCACAGCAAAAGGCATCGTTTGCCTCATCCCGAGTCCAATCCTTCCTTATTTGATATTTGGGTAATGAATATTCGTCATCCCTTGTTTAAGAATAAAACCAGACGACAAATTTATGAGTACTATACGATATGTGACAGACATTTTGAGAATAAATTCAAAGTGCCTGGTAGTCGTCGAGGTCTGTTGTTTGAAGCGATTCCAACGTTGTTCCTCTCAGATTTAGACGGTGCTGATCATTTTGAACGTGTAGATTTACGATATCCTTCAGCTACCGAAGATTTACGTTTAAAAATCGAATATGAAAATCAAAGTGATATGGTTATTGAACCTAATGCTCTGGATTCATACGAAGAACAAGATTTGAGTAGAGAATCATCAGAAATATCTACATCTGATTCAACTATTGGTAAGATTTTGATTTTTCTAGAATATTTTGGATTTTATTTCAATTTTATTTGAAGCCATGTTATCAAATCGATTGTTATAACAAAATCACTGAACTTTAGTTCAATATGTCTATTGTAGACAGTAAAAAATGTCTAGAATGTGTAATGGAATGCTGACATCTGTCACTGCTCTAAAATTTGTAGATTTTTTAGAGGTTCTGAAAAATCGAATTGATTAGTTCAAAACATAAAAATTAATAATAAAAGTATAATTTTAATGCAATCGGTAATTTGTTTGGTACTTTCTGATATCTGGCAACAGCGTATTTGTGTAATCGGTTTCTTTTTCTTTACGTCTCTTCTCTTATTTGAGGTTATGTTTTTGTTTATTTTTCTTTTATTTGTATATTTTCAAAAAATTTGAACTTTTAGTGGAGTAATTGTTAAGTGTTTTTACCCCCCTTAATTAATATTTAATATGTAGTTACTTATGTGTGTTTTGTGTTTTCATTACCCATTTGTTTAGATACGATTTTTGGATGTAAAAGGAAAATTAAAATGTATTGCTGTGTCCCAAATTGTTACGAACAACACAGCAGAAGACATCGCTTCCCTAGACCCAACTTAAATCCTTTATTATTTGAAATTTGGGTATCAGCTATTAAAAACCCATTATTTAAAAATAAAACTAAACAACAAATTCACAAAAACTATTTAGTATGCGATAGACATTTTGATGATAAAGTAAAAGTGCCTGAGACTCATCGAGGTCTGAAGTGCGAAGCCTTTCCAACGTTGTTTCTTTCATTACCTGATGGTTATCATGATCATGTAGTACAAAAACCTTGCAATGATTTAGATATTGAATATTACAATGATGAAGGTAATATAATTAATACTCCTACACCTTTTGTGGCTTCAGCTGAACAGGAGGCTAAACATCGACTTCAAGGTTTGAAAAGAAAATTATCAGCTACTCTTGGTAAGATTTTGATTTTTCTGTCTGTATTCAGACTGGTTTTGAATTATTAATAGCCTACATTTGTTTCCAATTTTCTTCCCATTATTAGATGTTTTTAATAACTCCCTATTACAATGAAAAATATATATAATTTGCAACTTTTAATCATTTTAAAAACAAACACCAACACCTACAAAGCACATAGAGGTTCCACGTGAATGACCAAGGTCAAAACCGACAACTGACATTTTTTATGCTATTTGCTCCAAACTCTAGATGGGGCTACTGGTGAAATTATGATTTCTTACTCCATTTTTAAGCCTTATGGAAGAAAAACTTAACCAAAGACTCCAAAGATGTGACGTGTATTTATTTATGTTCTTGGTTAGTTTCATTTTTCCGTCTGATTTTAGTGATTTTTTGTTAGCTTTGGCTTTTGGTTTCTGTTTATAGTTTCGTCTTAGTTATTTGCAAAATTGTGATGTTTCGCTTTTTTATTTCCTACTGTGTTTTGCAATAATTTTGGTGCTATGTTGAAAACTTCGAGAAAAACTTCATTGATTCACCATATATTCACCATGCATCTGCATCATAAAAAGACAAACGGGGACAACAACTAATTGATAATCAATTTATCACTGGACTAGATTCCGAAATCATTTTTCACAAAAGAGAGTAATACCACCATCTGTATTTGGAAGGAAAATACCTATTTATCATTGAATGAATAGTTAAAAGGATTCACCTTTTAATACAATACCTATATTACATTTGTCCTCAGTTAAAAAGACATTTATAAAATATATAACTTTAGTGTTAATAAAATGTAATATCCTAGTCTCTACTTCACATTTAAATTATTGATAGGTATTTTAAAGATTTGAGATTATATATCTATTTGCTCCAAGTAAGTATTCGTTAAATATGTATTATTATTTGTATTTATTTTTATCTAATAATATTTATTTTAATTATTAATAAACATTTTAAGAATGTTCTATTTCATTATTTATTGATATATCTTATATTTATTTAATAAAAATATGCAGAACCAACTCTCCACATTAGACCCCTTATAACAAATTAATTCTTCAAATTTGGTATAATCGACCTAAATTATTTTGTAAAATAAAAGTTTCGAACTTACTAGTTCCATACTTTATTTTATAAAATAATTTATGTGGAAATCATTTTAAATTTAATTTAAAACTACTACCTACTCCTAAAAATTACAATTTGAATTTACCGCCATCTGTCAATTGTCATTTTAGTTCCAGCTCCAAACACAAGGTGGCGCTAATTTGGTTTAAAAGTTTAACATTGGCGTGGGGTCTCTAGAAGATACATGCTTTGTGCCAACACCTTAGTTAAATGAGAAGTGTTAAGACCACAGTACCACCCCCAATATTCGTAACATGAACTAATTTTGATAGATGTCATTTACGTGTCATAAATTAAGAATCCTTTTGTTCAGCAGATGGAGCAATATTCCATATTTAATAGTTCTTTTGTTCAACAGATGGCGTAATAATTTTATTAATTCTAAACGGTAACTGTTATAAAATAAAAAAATCATCACCCCTAGCTACTACGCGATAAATAAGTAAACGAGTTCTTGACCTTGACAAATATTTTCGATGAAACAGGTATAAATATAAAACTTTTGCATTAGATTCGGCACGTCGGTATCAGTGTTGCCAGGTATACCATTTTTATGGTATTTATACCATTTTTTCTACTACGATACCTGCAAGTTTTTGAGGATACCATTTTCCATTTTTTTACCATTTTTTAGGTACTGATACCATTTTACTACCATATTTTTAACTTTTTGATTTTCATTTCATTCATTATATCTCTACTCTACTAACAAGTAACAAGAATGGTCTCACATCTCTACTAAAATACGCCCAATAATAGACGATTACAAAACTGTATTTTTTATCGGGGAATTCAAAAATGAAAAGAAAAATATGTGGTCTATTTAAAAAAATATCGATGACGTTGTAGCGAAAGATGTGCAGTTGTAAATAAAAAAAATTGACAAGTGAGAGGATTTTATTAAAATACTTCCTATAAGACAGAAAATTATCGAATTTATTCCGACCTATACGCCCTCATTGTATAATATATGTTCCTATAGATTACAGTTATAAATTACTAAAAGATTTGTATATACAATTTTATTATTACAGTTCAGCAAGATTATAATGACCCTACCGTCTGTTCTCTTATCTCGGATCTTATAATACTTTGTTAATTAAATCATAGTTTAAAATAAAAAAATTATACTTTTGATTTTTATTTGTGTAAAACTTTATTATTTGGTATTAACAAGATTATTCAAGATACCATTTTTTGTAAGTAAAATACCATTTTTTTAAGTGTCGGATACCATATATTTATTTTTTCATCTGGCAACGCTGGTCGGTATATTTATTTAGTAGTGCATTCTTGTGTCCAGTCAACAAAGGACAACGGTCTTCGTATCATTACGTAGGGACCACTTATACCCACTATACATAGTGTTTCGTTAAGAATGGGACAGAACAACTGACGATTCTCTGATTAAAAATAAGACAACTAAACAAATCATGCTTAGATAAAATGTTTCTCGGTACGGAATTAAGGTGTTAAAATCCAAAAAATATTTATGGCTTTATTTTTTTTATTACTCACAACAATTTTACTAAATTTGGCAAACGTTTTTGGTGTCAAATTATCCACCTATCAGCAAAAAAATAAGTACAGCATTCGTACGTAATACCGCATACCTCTTAAATTTTACGTCACTATCCAAAATGTTATTTGGACATAAAATTTTAAATTTTTTGATGTTTTTAAAATAACTAATGCACTCTTAGAAATTTAATAAAAAAAAATCGAAATTTAAAAACTTCAGAATTTTCTAATATGTGCGAATATCTCAAAAACTAACTCAACTTTATTTAAAAAACATCAAAAGTGGACAGTGGACTAAAATTTAGGAGGAAAAAAGATGTTACTGGCCCATGACGTACGCCACTGGCAAAGCTTATTTAACTTATTTTTTGCTGATAAATGTATTTTATTACACCAATAACGTTTGCCGAATTTAGTAAAATGAAACTGAGTAATAAAAAAATTGTAGCTATTTATAATTTTTGATTTTCAACTTTAAAACTCTGTTTTTCGGAAACAAGTAATGTTTTTCCTACGGATGTTTCGTTTAATCGGCTTGTTTCTAATCAATTATTAATCTTCAGTTGCTCCCATTCTTAATGGAATACCATGTATATACCGAAAGGTCTTACAGCCAAAGAACCAAATAAAAAAAGAAAAATGTACCTTATTTACCAACAATAATTTATTTAGATATGCATCAGTAAAAATTATTTTCAAAAAATTTAATCTCATTTATATGTAAGTTGGCGGCATCGGCATACGGAAAACCTTTTTAAGAATTTAAAAAAAAACTTATTTTTCATAAACAATTGCATGGTCTATTAATTTTAGAAAAAAAGTTACTTTACATAAAAAGTTATTATGCATGGTCTAAAACTTAAATTTCAATTATCTGATATCAAATTTTATCAGTCGTATACAGGGTTTGTCGAAAATAAAGGTATTTTATCTTGAGAGCAAAATTATATTTTTTGACAAACCTTGTAAAACCGACTGATAAAATTTGCTATCGGGTGGTTGCATTTTCTGTTAGACCATGCATAAATTTTTATGAAGAATAACTTTTTTTCGTAAAATAAATAATAAAAAAGTTTTCCATTTGTTATCAACTTAAATAGACCTACTGTGTGTATGCAACTTATGACATATTGCTGAGATAATGTTTTTGTAAGAAAAAAGAAATTAATCATAAAATTTTACTTCATTTGTAGAGTCGTAATTTATGTTTTCATATTTCTACTTTTTTTGTCAATTTAGAATTACAGTACTATTTTCAATTATAAATAAAAATTACGTATTTTAGATTAATCAATAAGAAAAATAAGCATTTTTGAAATATTAATAACTAAATACAAATTAAACAACAAATTAATAAAAAAGCATTTAAAACACGTTGACTGCCGAAGCAAATATTGTGGTTGGGTCTAGGTAAACTACAATATCTAATAGACGCATGAATAAAATATATAAACGCGGCGCGAGATTAAATTATTACAAACATATGTCGCGTGCATATATTGTGAATAATATATTCAGGTTGTCCCATTAGTGCGTAATTGTTCAATATTTTAATTTGTGTTGTAAACACGTAAACAATTTCTAAATAAAAATTATATGAATTTCAAAAATAGGTATTTTAAAGATATTTTTAGACATACAGGGTTTTGCGTTTTTGTCTGACAAATAAAACGGTATATTTTTTAAAAAGAAAACTCTGTTTTTTTCTTCAGTTTTTGAATGCTTTGGTAATGCTGTATTTAACCCTAGAATTTTATTAACAAATATTGCAGGGTTGCCAATAAATTAATTTTTTTATGAAATTAGAGAATGATTCAGACCCCAAATTAAATTATCATTATTTAGGTAGGTTTACAATAATTTCAAATTTTTTTTAAATGTAGTAATAAGAAAGTAAGCTAACGAATAGTGGTAATAGAACTGGATTATTTTTTACAGTGTGTTTTGAAAAACAAGTCTTAAATATGGCTAATTCCAAGTTAAATTTATTTAATTTTTTTCAAATGCCACACCCTGTATATTATTTAAGCATTCAATTCCTTATAAATTAACATATCCAACGATATCAATAACACATATACAGGGTGTCCCATGAGTGCGTAATTGATCGATAGCAGTTTTATAATAGGAAATACGAAAAAAATTAAAATAAAAGTTGTATGACCATATTTAACAATTATTTATAAATATACAGGGTAATCCATAAACGATTGTCTGACCAAACCTATACATTTTTAAAGTAAAACACCCTGCAGGTAGTTATACATATTTGACTGTTTTCACATCGTCGAACAATAATTTCAATTTCATTCATTTGCTATGTTGTATATAGGATGTGTGAAAATGGTCACGATTTTCTTAATTTTCTAAATGGAACACCTTGTATGTTATGTCACCAATTAATATAGTATTCCATTGAAAAAAATTTAAGCATTTGTAACCTCGCGTGTTGTCACACTCTATATAGAACATAGCAAATGAATAAAGTCAATTAAAATTATTTGACGACGTGAAAACAATCAAATATGTATAACTACCTGCAGGGTGTTTTGATTTAAAAATGTATAGGTTTGGTCAACATCTCGTTTATGGACCACCCTGTATATATAGGAATAATTTTTAATATGGTCATACAACTTTTATATTATTTTTTTTTCTTATTTCTAATAATAAAACAGCTATCGATCAATTACGCACTGATGAGACACTCTGTATATATGTTATTCTCTAACATGTTGGTATCGTTGGATATGCATATTTATAAGGAATTGTATGCTAAAATATTATATCAAATGCTGCCTTTGAAAAATTGAGTAATTTGACTTAAAAGTAACCATTTTAAGACATGTTTCAAAACACTCGCTTTAAAAGAATCCAGCACTATCACTACTATTCGTTATTTTAATGTGCTATAAGTCAGTATATTAAACAATTTTAAATTATGATAATTTAATTTGGGGTCTGCATCATTTTCTAATTTTATAAAAATTTAATTGCTTGGCAGACCTGTAATATTTTTTTAAATTATTCTAAGGTTGAATACAGTATTACCAAACCATTCTAAAATTGAAATAAAATACATGTTCTATTTTAAAAATATACCAAGCAAAAATGTAGCACCCTGTATATATCTAAAAATATTTTTAAAATATGTATTTTTTAAATCCATATAACTTTTCTTTGAAACATGTTTGCGTGTCTTTAACATAAATTAAAATATTGAACAATTACGCACTAATAGGACATACACATGGGTACATACACATAGCAGTCAACGTGTTAACTCAGAAATAAGATTCCTTATCAAGATAAAATAACATTCAGGAGAAGAA
This sequence comes from Psylliodes chrysocephalus, assembly GCA_927349885.1. Lineage (NCBI taxonomy): Eukaryota > Metazoa > Arthropoda > Insecta > Coleoptera > Chrysomelidae > Psylliodes > Psylliodes chrysocephalus. Next base: position 24,274,020 of record OV651827.1, on the reverse strand, counting down.
AGCAAAGACCGCCAATATTACGTGCGTATCATACAATGATGCCAGGTCATTCGGATTTAATTTACATCGGAATGCAATAAAGTTCCTTCCCTTTCCTGCATTTCACCATTGTATATTTCACCCGTTTTAAAATCAAATTCGTCCTAGAAAGAATTGTGAAATTATCGTATAAATCGATAATCTGGCAACGTGTTCAACACTTGTTCATACACAAGCAAAATCAATCGATAATTTGGAACCAAACGAGACAAATATATATGAAAATCACGAAACAATAAAAGACGGCATACACCTGTATCACTGTTTCAAAAATTGGTACCTCTAAACAATCATTTACCTATTAAAACCATCTCTAAAACAGAGTAGCTATATTGTTTTTTACGGTGACATCTTCTTAAAAATAGATGAACTACATGAACTATACACAATTACAGAAATACATAGAAAATCTCTAATTTGACAAATAAATTTATCAAATATTTGTTAATCGTATTTCCAGTTAGATTTGAAAAATACGCAATAAAATTTAGAAATATTTTGGCGGGATACTTTTTAGCCTCTGGTTTTAAAATCACTTTTTATGATTTTTTTTTAAAATTCAGTGTATAAACAGGACAAATAAAAAATAGGAGATTTCATTCTCCAAACCTTATACTTTAAGCTGGTAGAAGATTAATTTTAATACATTTAGCGGGATTTAAATGCAATCGGAAATGGTGAACCCTTGCTTCTTATATGAGAAATACAGTGATACTGCGGCCTTAAGTAATGTAAATAATAGACAGTTTCAAAAATTATAAACTATCAATAAAAATGATTATGAACCAGTTGCTGCTGCCTCAAAATTTACCTCATTAGGTATAAAAAACTACTATAATATTTTTTTAAGACTATTCAGTTTAATTTTATAAATTGTGAATATTTCTGAACAAACTAGAAGTAAATTGTCAATAAATAATTTTCTGTCTAACATGTTTTATTAATAATAATATTAATATGATGATAATATCAATATATTTTGCTTTGATGGATACCATCAGGCCGTATTCTTTAATATGACTGATAAGGATCATGGTGGTGTTTTGATACTTGTAAAAAAAATCTTTGTTGTATGATATACCGCGATTTATTAGTGACAAAAGTGAAGAGTTAAATTTTGAATGTTGTTCAATTACGTTTAGTTTAAATGGACTTGGGTATTGTTTGTTAACTATTTATCGGGCCCCAACAGGTAATCTTGATACGTTTTTTAATAATTCAATATTGATTTTTTAAAAGATTCATGAGAAAAAGTTTTATTAGTTGATTTGATGGAGTGTTTTAATTTACATTGTTTAAATAGAGAACCAACTAGAATTTGTACTGACAAAAACGGTAAAATGTCGCGTACTTATCGCGTAGTTATCAAAGTTTGCTACAAACACAACTTTTCACATTAAAGATTAGAACGTAAGCTTCATTTTGAAGTAATTTATTATTTTCTGTTAATTTTTTCTACCGAAATTTGGTTTAAAATACAGAGCACATGTTTTTTGACCTTTACTAACCAGTCAGGATCTAAAACAGATAATAAAAATAGGTATACCAGGACTCCTGTTGAAACTATTTCTCATTTCTTTCAGGAAAATCAAAATGTGTGATAGCTCAAGAAAGTAATATCCAAAACGAAAATGTACCTGGTCATTTCAATAAAAATCTACCTCTTTTCAGTTGTGATGAAATATCTTCTCATAATACCAGGTAAAATGTATTTTTAATCTACTAATTTTTCAGGTAAAGTTAGGTAATTTATTAACAGGTTTTTTTGAAAAAAATACCTAATATTTTTTACATTCAAGCATTTCACACTCTATATATATTATAACAGGGAAAAACGAATATGGGTGACATACAAGGCAGGAGTTTATGATATTACGGATTTCATAGAAGGACATCCCGGTGGAGATCAAATTTTAATGGCAGCCGGTAGTTCAGTTGAACCATTCTGGATGCTTTATGGCGTCCACGAAAATCCTCATGTTTATGCAATTTTAGAAAATTACAGGATAGGTAATAAAAATTTTAATACCTACTTAATGATATTTTAAATTTTGTGACTTAATATAAATATTTTTTAAAAGCAAAAATATTCGATATACAGGGTGTTAAAATAGATATTTATGAAAGCAGTTGTGATTCTTTATTTTGTATAATTTTCTCCATAATTTATATATCCCACCCATTTTTCAACTCTATAGTATGATAAATTCTATAACATATCAAAAATTAGGATAATTTTAATGAAATTTTAAAAATATTTAAAATATGAACATTCCAATAGCAATTAGAAAATGTGTTCGTTTGTAAAAAAAAAGAAATACAATTTTAGGTAACTTAATAAAGGAAGAAATCACAAATTTAACTGCAGATATGTCTGATCCGTATTCAATTGATCCAAAAAGACATGTCGCATTGAAACCAGCTAGTATTAAACCTTATAATGCTGAATTACCGCCAGAATTATTAGTCGAAAGCTTTATTACCCCTAAGTAAGTATTTTAGCTGCATATCTACTGTTTGTACTATTAAGAATAGGTACATATACAATTATTTTGATAAACGACTAGGCGTTGTGGAACGCTGTAATCTTAATAACTTGATATACACAATACTTTTTCTACGACCGTAATGGCTAAATTACAGATTGCACAATTTACAAATTACGAGTATATAAACATATTTTTTTAATTTCTTTTTCCAACTTAATTACATAAATTAACATCAACCATTTAAAATTAATTGGTGGTAAATATTGGGTAGTTATTATTATTACCACTATTCAATTTTTATTTTATTCGTACTAAATTTTAAAGATAGTGGTAGTGGTAGTAAAAAAAAATATAATGTATTTTTTTAGCGAATTATTTTATGTAAGAAATCACTTACCCGTACCAGATGTCGATCCAAACACTTACGAATTAGAAATTGAAATCGAAGGTAAAAATAATGTGGTTTTTACATTGGATCAATTGAAACGATTGCCGAAAAAAAACCATCACAGCCACGATAATGTGTGCGGGCAACAGAAGAAGCGAAATGACTAAGGTAAAATTAATAAATCATTTGACTTTTTTTCAGAGTTTTTATTTTAATATCCAATACCTATCAAAAAAGTCGAATTCATTCGGGTACATGTAGATATACAGGGTGTCGCAACGCAAGAAAGGCAGGAATTTGAAAATTGGAATTGTAGCTACACATCATAAATAAATAATGAAGTATTTCAGGGTTTTTAAAATTCCATATTTTAAAATGGGGAGAGGGGAAATAAATTTGTATGGGAGTATTGTAAAAATAAATGAATAGAAATGAATAGAAATGAATAGAAATGAATAGAAATGAATAGAAATGAATAGAAATGAATAGAAATGAATAGAAATGAATAGAAATGAATAGAAATGAATAGAAATGAATAGAAATGAATAGAAATGAATAGAAATGAATAGAAATGAATAGAAATGAATAGAAATGAATAGAAATGAATAGAAATGAATAGAAATGAATAGAAATGAATAGAAATGAATAGAAATGAATAGAAATGAATAGAAATGAATAGAAATGAATAGAAATGAATAGAAATGAATAGAAATGAATAGAAATGAATAGAAATGAATAGAAATGAATAGAAATGAATAGAAATGAATAGAAATGAATAGAAATGAATAGAAATGAATAGAAATGAATAGAAATGAATAGAAATGAATAGAAATGAATAGAAATGAATAGAAATGAATAGAAATGAATAGAAATGAATAGAAATGAATAGAAATGAATAGAAATGAATAGAAATGAATAGAAATGAATAGAAATGAATAGAAATGAATAGAAATGAATAGAAATGAATAGAAATGAATAGAAATGAATAGAAATGAATAGAAATGAATAGAAATGAATAGAAATGAATAGAAATGAATAGAAATGAATAGAAATGAATAGAAATGAATAGAAATGAATAGAAATGAATAGAAATGAATAGAAATGAATAGAAATGAATAGAAATGAATAGAAATGAATAGAAATGAATAGAAATGAATAGAAATGAATAGAAATGAATAGAAATGAATAGAAATGAATAGAAATGAATAGAAATGAATAGAAATGAATAGAAATGAATAGAAATGAATAGAAATGAATAGAAATGAATAGAAATGAATAGAAATGAATAGAAATGAATAGAAATGAATAGAAATGAATAGAAATGAATAGAAATGAATAGAAATGAATAGAAATGAATAGAAATGAATAGAAATGAATAGAAATGAATAGAAATGAATAGAAATGAATAGAAATGAATAGAAATGAATAGAAATGAATAGAAATGAATAGAAATGAATAGAAATGAATAGAAATGAATAGAAATGAATAGAAATGAATAGAAATGAATAGAAATGAATAGAAATGAATAGAAATGAATAGAAATGAATAGAAATGAATAGAAATGAATAGAAATGAATAGAAATGAATAGAAATGAATAGAAATGAATAGAAATGAATAGAAATGAATAGAAATGAATAGAAATGAATAGAAATGAATAGAAATGAATAGAAATGAATAGAAATGAATAGAAATGAATAGAAATGAATAGAAATGAATAGAAATGAATAGAAATGAATAGAAATGAATAGAAATGAATAGAAATGAATAGAAATGAATAGAAATGAATAGAAATGAATAGAAATGAATAGAAATGAATAGAAATGAATAGAAATGAATAGAAATGAATAGAAATGAATAGAAATGAATAGAAATGAATAGAAATGAATAGAAATGAATAGAAATGAATAGAAATGAATAGAAATGAATAGAAATGAATAGAAATGAATAGAAATGAATAGAAATGAATAGAAATGAATAGAAATGAATAGAAATGAATAGAAATGAATAGAAATGAATAGAAATGAATAGAAATGAATAGAAATGAATAGAAATGAATAGAAATGAATAGAAATGAATAGAAATGAATAGAAATGAATAGAAATGAATAGAAATGAATAGAAATGAATAGAAATGAATAGAAATGAATAGAAATGAATAGAAATGAATAGAAATGAATAGAAATGAATAGAAATGAATAGAAATGAATAGAAATGAATAGAAATGAATAGAAATGAATAGAAATGAATAGAAATGAATAGAAATGAATAGAAATGAATAGAAATGAATAGAAATGAATAGAAATGAATAGAAATGAATAGAAATGAATAGAAATGAATAGAAATGAATAGAAATGAATAGAAATGAATAGAAATGAATAGAAATGAATAGAAATGAATAGAAATGAATAGAAATGAATAGAAATGAATAGAAATGAATAGAAATGAATAGAAATGAATAGAAATGAATAGAAATGAATAGAAATGAATAGAAATGAATAGAAATGAATAGAAATGAATAGAAATGAATAGAAATGAATAGAAATGAATAGAAATGAATAGAAATGAATAGAAATGAATAGAAATGAATAGAAATGAATAGAAATGAATAGAAATGAATAGAAATGAATAGAAATGAATAGAAATGAATAGAAATGAATAGAAATGAATAGAAATGAATAGAAATGAATAGAAATGAATAGAAATGAATAGAAATGAATAGAAATGAATAGAAATGAATAGAAATGAATAGAAATGAATAGAAATGAATAGAAATGAATAGAAATGAATAGAAATGAATAGAAATGAATAGAAATGAATAGAAATGAATAGAAATGAATAGAAATGAATAGAAATGAATAGAAATGAATAGAAATGAATAGAAATGAATAGAAATGAATAGAAATGAATAGAAATGAATAGAAATGAATAGAAATGAATAGAAATGAATAGAAATGAATAGAAATGAATAGAAATAATATGAATAGAAATAGAAATTGATAGAAATTGATAGAAATTGATAGAAATTGATAGAAATTGATAGAAATTGATAGAAATTGATAGAAATTGATAGAAATTGATAGAAATTGATAGAAATTGATAGAAATTGATAGAAATTGATAGAAATTGATAGAAATTGATAGAAATTGATAGAAATTGATAGAAATTGATAGAAATTGATAGAAATTGATAGAAATTGATAGAAATTGATAGAAATTGATAGAAATTGATAGAAATTGATAGAAATTGATAGAAATTGATAGAAATTGATAGAAATTGATAGAAATTGATAGAAATTGATAGAAATTGATAGAAATTGATAGAAATTGATAGAAATTGATAGAAATTGAGAGAAATTGAGAGAAATTGAGAGAAATTGAGAGAAATTGAGAGAAATTGAGAGAAATTGAGAGAAATTGAGAGAAATTGAGAGAAATTGAGAGAAATTGAGAGAAATTGAGAGAAATTGAGAGAAATTGAGAGAAATTGATAGAAATTGATAGAAATTTATAGAAATTGATAGAAAATTTTTGCATTTTTTTTATTAGACCATTTAAACTATTTGGAAAAATATTTTTACATATATAAGTACTTTTTGGCATCGACAATTCCAAATGAATTATGTCATTTTTCATCGAGTTCTTGTTGTAGAAACTACTAAATATTAATAAACAATAAAGAAAAAAGAGAAAAACTCAAGTCTTTGTCACGTTTGAGAATTGAAATGTATTTCCATTTTCTAAATATTAGATAATCCATATAGCAGTAAGCCATAAAAATTTGATCAAGATTTGATAATTTGTTTATGTGCCGCATCTTGTATATATTTGTTTATATTTTATATTATTATAGGTCAAACCTGTTAAGGGCTTAAATTGGGGCGCGGCTGCCATCGGCACGGCAACCTGGACCGGCGTACCAATTAGAGATATTTTATTATTAGCCGGCGTCAACGAAGATGAAGTCGACAAGCCTAAACATATTCAGGTAAGATAAATAATGAGCAGTAATACTATAAACCATAATTATCTTTTGATTTGTTTTCTTTTCTCAAGATTTGTTAAATTGTATGTTATACTTATAGCTTTTCCGGAAGAACAATGACGCAAGTGCAAATCTTGACTTTTAAGGCCTATAAATCTTAAATTGTTTCAAAAAGAATAAAACTATAATACATTTGCTTTCTCCAAATCTCCATAGATTATTTAAAAGCTGTTCCTTAACGTCTCAGTCCGCTATTTCTGTGGATCCATTAATTTTCACTTGCGCCATTGTTCTTGCGGAGAATCGTTATGTATTTTAAACGTTTGTTTTAGTTCGAGGGTTTGGATTGCGATATAACCGGTAAAATGTACGGGGCGTCGATTCCAATTTGGAAGGCGTTGGAACGAAGAGGAGACGTAATTTTAGCTTATGAAATGAACGGCGTGCCCATACCGAGAGATCACGGGTTTCCGATAAGAGTCATCGTTCCAGGTGTAGTCGGTGCTAGAAACGTCAAATGGTTAGGTACGTTTATTATTTTTTATATTTTTTTTATCAACAATTTAATACAGGTATTTATTTATACATATACATAAATATAAATGAATATAAATGAATATAAATGAATATAAATGAATATAAATGAATATAAATGAATATAAATGAATATAAATGAATATAAATGAATATAAATGAATATAAATGAATATAAATGAATATAAATGAATATAAATGAATATAAATGAATATAAATGAATATAAATGAATATAAATGAATATAAATGAATATAAATGAATATAAATGAATATAAATGAATATAAATGAATATAAATGAATATAAATTAATATAAATGAATATAAATGAATATAAATGAATATAAATGAATATAAATGAATATAAATGAATATAAATGAATATAAATGAATATAAATGAATATAAATGAATATAAATGAATATAAATGAATATAAATGAATATAAATGAATATAAATGAATATAAATGAATATAAATGAATATAAATGAATGAATATAAATGAATGAATATAAATGAATGAATATAAATGAATGAATATAAATGAATGAATATAAATGAATGAATATAAATGAATATAAATGAATATAAATGAATATAAATGAATATAAATGAATATAAATGAATATAAATGAATATAAATGAATATAAATGAATATAAATGAATATAAATGAATATAAATGAATATAAATGAATATAAATGAATATAAATGAATATAAATGAATATAAATGAATATAAATGAATATAAATGAATATAAATGAATATAAATGAATATAAATGAATATAAATGAATATAAATGAATATAAATGAATATAAATGAATATAAATGAATATAAATGAATATAAATGAATATAAATGAATATAAATGATTATAAATGAATATAAATGAATATAAATGAATATAAATGAATATAAATGAATATAAATGAATATAAATGAATATAAATGAATATAAATGAATATAAATGAATATAAATGAATATAAATGAATATAAATGAATATAAATGAATATAAATGAATATAAATGAATATAAATGAATATAAATGAATATAAATGAATATAAATGAATATAAATGAATATAAATGAATATAAATGAATATAAATGAATATAAATGAATATAAATGAATATAAATGAATATAAATGAATATAAATGAATATAAATGAATATAAATGAATATAAATGAATATAAATGAATATAAATGAATATAAATGAATATAAATGAATATAAATGAATATAAATGAATATAAATGAATATAAATGAATATAAATGAATATAAATGAATATAAATGAATATAAATGAATATAAATGAATATAAATGAATATAAATGAATATAAATGAATATAAATGAATATAAATGAATATAAATGAATATAAATGAATATAAATGAATATAAATGAATATAAATGAATATAAATGAATATAAATGAATATAAATGAATATAAATGAATATAAATGAATATAAATGAATATAAATGAATATAAATGAATATAAATGAATATAAATGAATATAAATGAATATAAATGAATATAAATGAATATAAATGAATATAAATGAATATAAATGAATATAAATGAATATAAATGAATATAAATGAATATAAATGAATATAAATGAATATAAATGAATATAAATGAATATAAATGAATATAAATGAATATAAATGAATATAAATGAATATAAATGAATATAAATGAATATAAATGAATATAAATGAATATAAATGAATATAAATGAATATAAATGAATATAAATTAATATAAATGAATATAAATTAATATAAATGAATATAAATGAATATAAATGAATATAAATGAATATAAATGAATATAAATGAATATAAATGAATATAAATGAATATAAATGAATATAAATGAATATAAATGAATATAAATGAATATAAATGAATATAAATGAATATAAATGAATATAAATGAATATAAATGAATATAAATGAATATAAATGAATATAAATGAATATAAATGAATATAAATGAATATAAATGAATATAAATGAATATAAATGAATATAAATGAATATAAATGAATATAAATGAATATAAATGAATATAAATGAATGAATATAAATGAATGAATATAAATGAATGAATATAAATGAATGAATATAAATGAATGAATATAAATGAATGAATATAAATGAATGAATATAAATGAATGAATATAAATGAATGAATATAAATGAATGAATATAAATGAATGAATATAAATGAATGAATATAAATGAATATAAATGAATATAAATGAATATAAATGAATATAAATGAATATAAATGAATATAAATGAATATAAATGAATATAAATGAATATAAATGAATATAAATGAATATAAATGAATATAAATGAATATAAATGAATATAAATGAATATAAATGAATATAAATGAATATAAATGAATATAAATGAATATAAATGAATATAAATGAATATAAATGAATATAAATGAATATAAATGAATATAAATGAATATAAATGAATATAAATGAATATAAATGAATATAAATGAATATAAATGAATATAAATGAATATAAATGATTATAAATGAATATAAATGATTATAAATGAATATAAATGAATATAAATGAATATAAATGAATATAAATGAATATAAATGAATATAAATGAATATAAATGAATATAAATGAATATAAATGAATATAAATGAATGTAAATGAATGTAAATGAATATAAATGAATATAAATGAATATAAATGAATATAAATGAATATAAATGAATATAAATGAATATAAATGAATATAAATGAATATAAATGAATATAAATGAATATAAATGAATATAAATGAATATAAATGAATATAAATGAATATAAATGAATATAAATGAATATAAATGAATATAAATGAATATAAATGAATATAAATGAATATAAATGAATATAAATGAATATAAATGAATATAAATGAATATAAATGAATATAAATGAATATAAATGAATATAAATGAATATAAATGAATATAAATGAATATAAATGAATATAAATGAATATAAATGAATATAAATGAATATAAATGAATATAAATGAATATAAATGAATATAAATGAATATAAATGAATATAAATGAATATAAATGAATATAAATGAATATAAATGAATATAAATGAATATAAATGAATATAAATGAATATAAATGAATATAAATGAATATAAATGAATATAAATGAATATAAATGAATATAAATGAATATAAATGAATATAAATGAATATAAATGAATATAAATGAATATAAATGAATATAAATGAATATAAATTGAATATAAATGAATATAAATGAATATAAATGAATATAAATGAATATAAATGAATATAAATGAATATAAATGAATATAAATGAATATAAATGAATATAAATGAATATAAATGAATATAAATGAATATAAATGAATATAAATGAATATAAATGAATATAAATGAATATAAATGAATATAAATGAATATAAATGAATATAAATGAAAATAAATGAATATAAATGAATGCATCATTACAAATTGACAGTACTATTGCATGAAAAACTTATTTATTTTAATTTCTATATACAAGTATCAAATTAGAAATTTAATATTTTAGGAAAAATAATCGTGTCTGATAAAGAAAGCGATTCACATTGGCAACAAAACGATTATAAAGGATTTTCACCTTCTACCGATTGGGATACAGTCGATTTTTCCAAATCGCCAGCCATTCAAGAATTGCCTGTGATATCCGCTATTTGTCAACCGATCAATGGTAGTACCGTTAAAGTTGAAGACGATATGATTACAGTTAAAGGTAAGAATTTAAAGCACGTACCTTACTTTTTAATTTTAATAACATTCTTAAATTTATACATTTTCTAAACCACCCCTGTGACCAAATTCATGAATTCAAGATACAGTACAAGCTAAATATATCTTCTACACGCAACACGATAATCAAAATAATTAATAATCAAATATAATTAAGTGCTAAAAGTTATTTCGCGACCTTGAATTTTACCACTTCAAAGTTCAATTCCTCGCCGTCTGGTTGATCTGCTTTTTCCAAACTTTCCTCCGGTAAGACTTTATCATCTTTTAAATCACTCATTTTCGCTATTAAAATTCGTTTACTAGCTCCGATCATTATTGTTTTCTGTTTATTTTAGGTTATGCTTGGTCAGGAGGCGGTCAAAAAATCGTCAGAGTCGATGTTACTGCAAACTGTGGTAGAACTTGGCATGTAGCCGAATTTGACCATCAAGATACCGCGCTGCCTCCTGTACATTGGGCGTGGACATTATGGTCGGTAAAGATACCTGTTGATGAAAGAACCAAGAACGTAAGTATTATATTTTTTATCATAAACACTTTTGGTAACTTTTTAACTTTATAGTCCTTATTTCAGCTCTACACACGTTGCAATATATCTAAACTGTGTTTTTACTTATCGAATTGTATCTGAGATAAATATTTTTTCATAAAAAACGTTTAGTTGAGACAATTTTTTATTACCTTTCATTTGACCCCCTTTGACTTTTTGGAATTACCTTTTCTACATTGTCTCTAGACTTCGTTTGCTTTAAGAACATTTGGATTGGGTACGAAAGTTTATATCTGAGAGTACTGTTAACTAAACAGTATGTTGAAGCATTGCAAAATATATAAACTAAGTTTTTAGGAATCGACTTGTATCTGAGAAAAATATTTAAAAAAAAAGTTTATTTAAGACAATTTTTTATTACCTTTCATTTGATTACCTTTGATTTTTTGGTTATACCTTTTCTACATTGTCTCTAGACTTCGTTTGCTTTAAGAACATTTGAACTGGGTACGAAAGTTTATATCTGAGTACTGTTAACTAAACAGTATGTTGAAGCATTGCAAAATATCTAAACTGTGTTGGTAGGTATCGACTTGTAGCTGAGATAAATACTTAAAAAAAACGTTTAGTTGAGATAATTTTTTATTACCTTTCATTTGACCCCCTTTGATTTTTTGGTATTACCTTTTCTACATTGTCTCTAGACTTCGTTTGCTTTAAAAACATTTGGACTGGGTAAGAAAGTTTATATCTCGAGAGTACTGTTAACTAAACGGTATGTTGAAGCATTGCAAAATATCTAAACTGTTTTTAGGAATCGACTTGTATCTGATAAATATTAAAAAAAAACGTTTAGCTGAGACAATTTTTTATTACCTTTCGTTTGACCCCCTTTGATTTTTTTGTATTACCTTTTCTACATTGTCTCTAGACTTCGTTTGCTTTAAAAACATTTGGACTGGGTAAGAAAGTTTATATCTCGAGAGTACTGTTAACTAAACGGTATGTTGAAGCATTGCAAAATATCTAAACTGTTTTTAGGAATCGACTTGTATCTGATAAATATTAAAAAAAAAGTTTAGCTGAGACAATTTTTTATTACCTTTCGTTTGACCCCCTTTGATTTTTTTGTATTACCTTTTCTACATTGTCTCTAGACTTCGTTTGCTTTAAGAAAATTTGGACTGGGTACGAAAATTTATATCTGAGAATACTCTTAACTAAACAGTATGTTGAAGCATTGCAAAATATCTGAGCTGTTTTTAGGAATCGACTTGTATCTGATAAATATTAAAAAAAAAACGTTTAGCTGAGACAATTTTTTATTACCTTCCGTTTGACCCCCTTTGATTTTTTTGTATTACCTTTTCTACATTGTCTCTAGACTTCGTTTGCTTTAAGAACATTTGGACTGGGTACGAAAGTTTATATCTGAGGGTAGTGTTAACTAAATAGTATGTTGAAGCATTGCAAAATATCTGAGCTGTGTTTTTAGGTATCGACTTGTATCTGATAAACACTTAAAAAAAAGAACGTTTAGTTGAGACAAATTTTTATTACCTTTCATTTGACCCCCTTTGATTTTTTGGTATTACCTTTTCTACATTGTCTCTAGACTTTGTTTGCTTTAAGAACATTTGGACTGGATACGAAAGTTTATATCTGAGAATAGTGTTAACTAAATAGTATGATGAAGCATTCATTTTATACATTTTTCTATTTTCATAACAGTTTCTATATGAAATTCCCTGATATTTGTTCTTTAATCTTCCACTAATAGTTTAACAATCAACAATTTTTTTTATTCCCCCTAACTTTTTTTTGATTTTTGGATTCTTTGCAATAATTTCATATTTTCAATAATTTTGACAAATAAAAATTGCAAAAATGTCTCTGATTTTATAAATTTTGATTCTCACAAATTTATTTATTTAATCTTACATTATTTTGATTTTTCTTAGTTTTTAATTGCTTCTTTTTACATTCTCACTTACTTCATTAGTTTTTAACTTGAAATGGACTATGTTAAATAACTGTTTTCCATTTCAGGTTGAAATTTGGGCGAAAGCAGTCGATTCTAGTTACAACACGCAACCGGAAGGTTTTGAAAATATTTGGAATCTGCGCGGTGTGTTAAGCAATGCTTATCACAAAGTCAAAGTGACTTTGAAACATTAAATACTCATCTAATCAAAATGTGATCGTTATATCTATAATTTTTTTTTCGTTCAGATTTAGTGTTATAATTTGACACGTGATAACTTATATCTATAATTATTTTAAGTTAGGTTTAAGTTTTGGCGAAATTTCGGGTAATGCTTAGGTAATAAGTTGATACCGATGGTTTTTAAATGTGATAGTTATATCTATAAATATAAATATATCTATTTTACTTTGAAATTCGACAAATTTGATTGTAGGTATCAAATGTTTATTTTTTTATGAAAAAAGTTTTGTTTGGGCATTTTTTTGCTTTACTGTTGTGTTATATTTTAATAAAATACAGTTCAAATATCGATATTTTGTTTTATTTAAAAAAAAAGGGAAATATCTTTGCTGGTTTACGAGAATAGCCAAATTTTGGATCAGATTTGACAAAAAAATTATTAAATATATTGAGTGCGGTCCATCTAATCAAAAAGTGTAACGTTAAACATTTTACATGAATATTCTATTTGAAAAATTTTCTCGTGTCTTCATTGCTAACGAATATTTTGAGAAAATTCGAATGTTACCTTTTTTCTCAAATTTCTCCATTACGGTCCATTTTAGAGTAATTTTGTACATAACAAAAAATATAGAGAATGGCATCAAAAACAACTCCCATTAGAAGAATTTTTTCATATCTTCATTTATAGCGAAAATATTGAAAAATAAATCAAATTTTTTAGTTTTCCTCAAATTTTTCCAATACGGTCCATTTTAGAAACATTTTGTTGTGACATAAGTATTGAGCACGATAATACAAACAACTTCTATTCGAAGAATTTTTTCATATCTTCATCTACAAAGAAAATATTGAAAAAATAAATCGAATTTTGTACTTTTCCTTAAATTTCTCCGTTACGGTCCATTTTAAAGAAATCATGTATATGACAAAAAGTATAAAGAATGTCATTATAAACAACCCTTATCCGAAGAATTTTTTCATATCTTCATCTGCAAAGAAAATATTGAAAAACAAATCGAATTTGGTACTTTTCCTCAAATTTCTCCGTTACGGTCCATTTTAGAGAAATTATGTATATGACAAAAAGTATAAAAAATGGCATAACAAACAACTCTTATTTGAAGAATTTTTACATATCTTTATCTGAAAAGAAAATATTGAAAAAACAAATCGAAGTTTGTAATTTTCCTCAAATTTTTTCGTTACGGCCCGTTTTAGAGAAATCATGTATATGACAAAAAGTATAAATAATGGCATAACAAACAACTCTTATTCGAAGAATTTTTTCATATCTTCATCTGAAAAGAAAATATTGAAAAAATAAATCGAATTTTATACTTTTCCTTAAATTTATCCGTTACGGTCCATTTTAAAGAAATCATGTATATGACAAAAAGTATAAAGAATGTCATTATAAACAACCCTTATCCGAAGAATTTTTTCATATCTTCATCTGCAAAGAAAATATTGAAAAATAAATCGAATTTGGTACTTTTCCTCAAATTTCTCCGTTACGGTCCATTTTAGAGAAATTATGTATATTACAAAAAATATAAAGAATGTCATTACAAACAACTCTTATTTGAAGAATTTTTACATATCTTCATCTGAAAAGAAAATATTGAAAAAACAAATCGAAGTTTTTCCTCAAATTTTTTCGTTACGGTCCATTTTAGAGAAATCATGTATATGACAAAAAGTATAAAGAATGGCATAACAAACAACTCTTATTCGAAGAATTTTTTCATATCTTTATCTGAAAAGAAAATATTGAAAAACAAATCGAATTTGGTACTTTTCCTCAAATTTCTCCGTTACGGTCCATTTTAGAGAAATTATGTATATCACAAAAAATATAAAGAATGTCATTACAAACAACTCTTATTTGAAGAATTTTTACATATATTCATCTGAAAAGAAAATATTGAAAAAACAAATCGAAGTTTGTAATTTTCCTCAAATTTTTTCGTTACGGTCCATTTTAGAGAAATCATGTATATGACAAAAAGTATAAAGAATGGCATAACAAACAACTCTTATTCGAAGAATTTTTTCATATCTTCATCTGAAAAGAAAATATTGAAAAACAAATCGAATTTGGTACTTTTCCTCAAATTTCTCCGTTACGGTCTATTTTAAAGAAATTATGTATATCACAAAAAATATAAAGAATGTCATTACAAACAACTCTTATTTGAAGAATTTTTACATATATTCATCTGAAAAGAAAATATTGAAAAAACAAATCGAATTTTGTAATTTTCCTCAAATTTTTTCGTTACGGTCCATTTTAGAAATCATGTATATGACAAAAAGTATAAAAAATGGCATAACAAATAACTCTGGTTCAAAGAATTTTTTCATATTTTCATCTGCAAAGAAAATATTGTAAAAAACATCAAATTTTGTACTTTTCCTCAAATTTCTCCGTTACGGTCCCTTTTAGATAAATCATGTATATGACAAAAAGTATAGAGCACGATAACACAAATAACTTTTATTCGAAGATTTTTTTCATATCTTCATCTGCAAAGAAAATATTGAAAAACAAATCGAATTTTGTAGTTTTCCTTAAATTTCTTCATTACGGTTCATTTTAGAGAAATCATGTCTATGATAAAAAGTATAAAGAATAGCATTTCAAACAACTCTTATTCGAAGAATTTTCTTCTCCGGTAATAAATAACAGAAATATGCCTTAAAGTAGAAAATCGACTATCTATAAAGCACCACTCCAGATCAGCCATACCGAAACTGCGGCACGCCAAGATTTTATGTGTGATCCGACACTATTATTAAAAATGTGCTTTGATTTGTTTAAATACACTGTTTTCTATTATACAGTGTGTGTTACAAAGTTGGATCCATGTGGGTTTTTTGTTTAAATATTACGATTGGAAAGGAACGTCCTAATGCAATAACTTCTGCTTAATTAAAAACTTTGGGCTACAGAAAAATCGTTCAAAAATTACCTTTTTAAATAACCAGAGGTGATCTCAGACCACTTAACTGGAGGCAATTATCTTTAAAAACCTTTTTATGGGTCGCTTTTTGATTTGCTAACGATTTTAAGGCTCAGTGTTAAAGTCACAACTGTCTATTTTCAGAATGTATTATGCAGGGTTGGCCTTATGAATTTATTCAATATGTTGGATGCATTTCCAACACTTATTTTGTGTATATTTTTTTTTAATTAAGAAAAATACAGTTGCTTACTTATTATACTATCCACACAGTAGTTTTTAATATTTATACAATATTCTCTTATCCAGTTATTTAAATAAAAAACATTTTAATTTTATTTAATTTTTATTGTAATACAAAAACTCTTATTTTATGTATGGCATTACAAGCCACACCGCAATAGTTCCATTTCCATTTCTCTGGTTGAGTATTATTTGCAGAGTCTGTCGCTTTAGCCCAAATATGTAACTGAAAGGGAAAAGAAGGGACTTTCTGAATAACTAAAAATATACAGGGTCTTCCATTTGAAATAACAAATATATTCATTTTCGGTGTAACACGAATCGTATTTTATTAAATACTTTTTGAGATACACACATTTTAAATGGTTTCAAATATGCTTGATTTTTAGCTCTTTTTTTAGTTAGTTTATTTCAATTTAAAAAAATTAACTTTGCTTACGAATTTTCTTCCTTTTTGGACGGGAACGTCCGCTGTCCAAAAGGCCCAGGTGAAATGATAAGGCGGACAACAGGTGTCGGTGTGTGTAATTTTTGCCGGTACCCAAGTTTTTCCTTCGTCTCCAGACACTTCTACTGTCGTAATTTTTTGGCCGCCGCCAGACAAGGCATAACCTAAAGAAATATTTTATAATACAGGGTTCTGCAACAGTAGAGCAATATTTCATAGTTGGCGGTCAATATTTATAAATTAAAAAAAAATGGGTTTATGTTAAATATGAACGGGATAACAAAGAAAATTCGAATGAAATGAGTAGAAAGTTAAAGAGATTAAAGAAATTAAGGAAATTTAAAGAAATTTATAGAAATAATTCATAAATACAGGGTCCTGCAACAGTGGAGCAGTATTTCATAAAGAATATTCGAAAGAAATGGGTAGAAAGTTAAAAAGATCAAAGAAATTTAAGGAAATTTTAAGAATTTCAAAGAAATTTAAGGAAATTTAAAGAATTTTAAAGAAATTAATATAAACATTTCATAAATACAGGGTCATGCAACAGTGGAGCAGTATTTCATAGTTGGCGATCCATAATATTTACAAATTTAAAAAAAAATGGGTGTAATAGGGTTGGATTTCGAGTTATATAAAAATATATATTCAATTATAGAAGACGTTCCAAAAAATTGATAAATTTCAGCCGGTTAAAAACAAGGATTTACTGGACATTTTTATCAGTACTTACCCATTTTTTGGTATTTCAGAACGTTTGTTTGTAAAAACAATCAGTGGCGTAGCTAGATGATATATGAAAAGTAATAATTTGGTTTGTATTTCCGGATATTTATGCATTTTGTCGTTTGGGTGGTATATAATTTATTTTTTATTATATTATTTTGAATTTGTAAACGATAAATAATAATTATTAGCAATGGTCCTGGTTCCTGGTCCCTTGAAGGTTCTGGGAGTGATTAAATTCAATTATTTTTAAGAGATCTTTTTCAGCCTTTATTTTAAAGCGCGCCTCTCGAAAACTATTAGATACATTCTAATAGAAACATACATACCTTTTACTTCGACTTTCCCACCTATAGTATGGACATCCTCTCCATCGGCTGGTTTACAAATAGCAGAATTTACCGGCAATTCTTCAACGGCCGGTGCGGATTCTACTATTATTTCATTTACTTCCGGACCAACGAATGTGCAGTCTAACTTTTTATAGTGGTGCTGATGCCACGATGATCTACTTTCCTTACCTTGTAATGAAATTTTTTCTAGAAAAAAAAAAAGCATCAAAGCTTGTAGATATAACCTTAAAGCTACAGGGTACACACTTAAAGGTAAATAAATACCAAATTCTCCATGGTTTAAAGAAATTTAAATAAATTTAAATAAATTTAAAGAAATTTAAAGAAATTTAAAGAAATTTAAAGAAATTTAAGGAAATTTAAAGAAATTTAAAAAAATTAAAGAAACTTAACTTAAAGAAACTTAAATAAACTTAAAGAAACTTAAAGAAACTTAAAGAAACTTAAAGAAACTTAAAGAAACTTAAAGAAACTTAAAGAAACTTAAAGAAACTTAAAGAAACTTAAAGAAACTTAAAGAAACTTAAAGAAACTTAAAGAAACTTAAAGAAACTTAAAGAAACTTAAAGAAACTTAAAGAAACTTAAAGAAACTTAAAGAAACTTAAAGAAACTTAAAGAAACTTAAAGAAACTTAAAGAAACTTAAAGAAACTTAAAGAAACTTAAAGAAACTTAAAGAAACTTAAAGAAACTTAAAGAAACTTAAAGAAACTTAAAGAAACTTAAAGAAACTTAAAGAAACTTAAAGAAACTTAAAGAAACTTAAAGAAACTTAAAGAAACTTAAAGAAACTTAAAGAAACTTAAAGAAACTTAAAGAAACTTAAAGAAACTTAAAGAAACTTAAAGAAACTTAAAGAAACTTAAAGAAACTTAAAGAAACTTAAAGAAACTTAAAGAAACTTAAAGAAACTTAAAGAAACTTAAAGAAACTTAAAGAAACTTAAAGAAACTTAAAGAAACTTAAAGAAACTTAAAGAAACTTAAAGAAACTTAAAGAAACTTAAAGAAACTTAAAGAAACTTAAAGAAACTTAAAGAAACTTAAAGAAACTTAAAGAAACTTAAAGAAACTTAAAGAAACTTAAAGAAACTTAAAGAAACTTAAAGAAACTTAAAGAAACTTAAAGAAACTTAAAGAAACTTAAAGAAACTTAAAGAAACTTAAAGAAACTTAAAGAAACTTAAAGAAAACAGAACTACTATTAATAATTAATCGATTCACCATATTTTGGTTGACATATGTTCTTGTTTTTTTTTTTTATTTTATTGAAACCATTTACCGAGTGATTTCACCCAACGAGTACCAGCCACTCCTGGAATAACAACTCTTAACGGCGATCCATGATCTCTGGATAGAGGCTCTCCGTTCATTTCGTACGCCAATATTACTTTGTTGCTCTCGTCTTCTACTCTGCAGAACGGTACTGAAGTGCTGTAATTTCCTTGCCGGCATTCTATACTTTCAAACTAAAATAACAATATTACCCTTAACTTTTAAAAGCGGATCTAACATATTTGATTAATATCAGACATTAGATCATTTATTTAACAAAGAAAGTGTAAAAGAAATGGGTAGAAATTTAAAGAAATTTAAGGAAATTTAAAGAAACTAGAAGGAAATTTAAAGAAATTTAAAGAAATTTAAAGAAATTTAAAGAAATTTAAAGAAATTTAAAGAAATTTAAAGAAATTTAAAGAAATTTAAATTAAAAGAAATCAATAGAAATTAAAATTTAAAGAAATCAATAGAAATTAAAATTTAAAGAAATCATAAACCATTTATTTAAGGCTTAAAGACAGGAAAGGAGGAAGAAAAATATGAGAAATGAACGAGATAACAAAGAAAAGTAAAAAAAAAATGGGTAGAAATTTAAAGAAATAGCTAGAAATGTAAAGAAATATAAAACGAAATTAAAAGAAATTTAGAAAAATATAGAGAATTAAGGTTGGGATTGAATAAAAAGGTTTAAAGAAAGGTCCTTTATTTCTCATATAGTCAATTCATACAAATATGAAAATTGAACAGAAAATATTTAAAAAGAACAAAAATCAAATCATTAATCTCCCCCTTTTGTCCTTTTTTAAAAATGTTTTGTTGAATTTTCATAATTGTATTAAATAATTTTCACCTTTCAATACATTGACTCCATGACTTTCCACTCAGGTGTGTCTGATGATGAAGTAATCATTTCGAAATCGGTCGCCAATAAATTGACTTTGTGAAAAATAAAAGGACTTTTCTTTACACCTTCGTAATCAAATTAAAAGAAAAAAGAAGAAAACTACTTCAATATGTTGGGGACAATCTCCTTCTCGGTATCCAGCTGCTTTTAAAACGTCAAGCAGCAACACCCCCTTCCACTGTGCTGTATAAGCAGCGTTATGTTCCCAAGCTGGTCCTTGTACATATCTTTCAAACTAAAAATATTAAAATATAATTACGTCAAATCATTAATAAAAAAAAGTGATACGGAAAAGTATCATTTTCCTCACTAGCATTGCTTTCATTTTATTAAACAAATTTACCTCTTTAGACATTTCGAGACTCCGATTGGCCGCACACTGCAAAGTGGCCTTCACGCATTGCTGTTTCATATCTTTCAATTCGTTCAAAGTAAATGCTTTTTTACGTTCGCTGTCAATTTCTACGGTCAATCTGTACGAACTGAAGTCCACGTTCGGCACCGGTATGTGATTGTGCACGAAACAGTAACTGCTGCAAGAAAAGATTCTAGATTTCTTTAGTTATAATGAAAAAAACCGCATCGAACAATAAATCAAATTAACACTAACGGGTAAAACTCTGGGTTACTCTTTAAATTGGTAGTTTTGTGTATAATACGCACTATTTATCGTAATAAAATTTTAACGACAAACTAAAACTATTCAACCATATAATGAAGCGCTTAAAAAGTAGTACCATCTTTTATCTTTCTTTTTCTTTACTCACATTGCGAGTAAATAATTTCAAAATCAACTTAACTGACGTTACATATAACCAATAGAATTTAAAATCGAACCCCTCTGCGAAGCCGACACATGAGGGCATAAATATAAGTCCTAAAACGTTGCAGTAACAACATAAATATATAATTTTGATTGTTACACGTGAGATACGAGTTTTATTGAAGACCGTGTAATACTTTGGGGTCATGAAATTCTCTCTCAATTTTTCAGGCGAAGGTCCAGCAATGTACGGTTTCATACACAACGGTTTTAGTATAACAGCATGTCGCTCGGGATCATTATAGTAATCGCATCTATTCTTTTTAAATTCTGGCGATTCGCACACTGGTTCTCCAGGTTTAAGATCCAGATTACCTAAAATGTATTAACCGGTAACTCCGAGTAAAATCGTAGATGGGAATTGTTATACCTATTCGCAAAGCTTCTAAAATATCAATAACTTCGTCATTATCCTCGTGTCCCAAATATATGGCCCAAAATGGTTCGAGTGAACGTCCAGCTGCTTGTAAAATCATGTCTTCGCCTCCAGGATGCTCTTCCATGTAATCTGTAACGTCGTAGACGCCTTCCTTGTACATTACCCAAATCCTTGATTGCCTAAAATTGTTTATCACAGTAATTTAATGCCGTGTATGTTTTTCGAGGTCTATGTTAAGTAATTAGGAATTGATATTAATTTAAAGAACGTACATATTAAAAACAAACTAAAATTCTATCACTGTAACCTTTTACATCCGATTTGAATACCAAATCAGACTAACTAAAACAAAGGGAGTGAGAATGAGATTAATGAGTCAATTCATAAGATCTGTAAGCCAAAATCTGTAAAAATTACATTACAATATCTTATCGATTCTATAGATATAGAATGTTTCTCAGAATCCTACCATAAGTTGGTGTCTGGATAATAAGACCACCCAGCAATAATCTATAACAGTGGTCGCCAACCTGTCGATCGCGAGCTACCGGTAGCTCGCGGAGGCAATTCTGGTAGCTCTCACAACGATTTTAATTTAAAAAATACAAACTGCAAAAATCAGAGAAGCTTCCGAAAATTCCACAATAAATCTAATTGTCATAATATTAAACATAAACAGCGGCAACGTTGCGGTGAGCGATCTGCCGCTGACGCCATCAAGCTAGAATCGGCTAGAACCGACCAGCCGGACTAGCGCGTTAGTGTTCGAGAACGATCAGGATTGCTTTGAACGGGATAAATACGCACGGCGCGGCGACATTGCACTTAGTTTAAAAATGAACGCGTAACCAACGTCCAGCGGTTGGGTTAGTAGAGAACAACAAAAAATAATATTACGGCAAGCAGTTGTAAGAAGGTAAAGACATACCACTTTCATTCGGAATGGGAAGAACAATACTGTACAGGGTGATTCTTTTATCATGGGAAATGAGTTTTTCTCGTAAATGGCTGCAACAAATTGGGTTCTGTAAAAAGTATTTTATTTGGGCTGGTTATTGCTTGAAATTGGGATGGATAAGGAAGTTATAAATAAACGACGCTGGGCGTCGCGACGCTTTAAATTTTTTTTTGTCGGAAGCATACCATTTTTATTTCAGAAATTGAAAGATCTATTCAATAAAAACACTTTTTTTAAATACTATTTTTTCCCATCTAAAACCATTCAAAAATTACAGACCAGTTTTTATGTTCCAAATTTCTAGATTGCCATACAAAGAATGCATGGTATTTTAAATTTCACTAAATCAGGTAGGCTTTGAAAAAACATAATTGGCTTATATTGATTGATGTCTGAAACTGTCAGTGTAATTTCAATTATTCCTATTAAAATAGTGAGTAATAAGAAATATGTTTACACATTCAGATAAAGTTGACATGCTTCTTTTATACGGAGAAGCCCAAAAAAATGGTTTAGCTGCAAGAAGATTATATGCGGAAAAATACCCCGAACGCAACCTTCCAGACCACAAAATGTTTGCCAGGTTAGAAACTAGTTTACGTCAAAACCCTAAAGCATTTGAAGGTAGGTTTTGTGTTTTTTAATAAATCCCCATAAATTCAATGAGCCAAATTTGCAGGTAAAAGATCAAGAACAAAAACTGTCACGACGGATGAAAATGTGGCAATTATTTTAAATTATTTTAACAATCACCATGAAGCTTCTATAAGAGAGGCTTCAAGAGACTTAAATTTAAATTATAGTGTGATACAAAGAGTTTTAAAAAGCAACAAATACCATGACTATAAATTTCATAATTTGCAAGAACTTTCGCTTAGAGATTTTGAGAGGAGGAAGGATTTTATTTGTCAGTTTTTGGTGTCTTTGGATGACAATCCTAATTTATTTTCTCATATACTATGGACAGACGAAAGTCATTTTGTTAGTCATGGATTACCAAACAAAAAAAATACCCATTATTGGTCAGACGAAAACCCGCGCAAAATCAGACAACATCAAATACAGGGCCACTTTGGCATAAACGTCTGGTGCGGAATAGTCGGGCGGCACTTAGTAGGGCCATACTTTTATGAAGGCGCCTTGACGGGCCCAAGATACTTAGATTTTCTCCAAAATCACCTTCCTCTTTTGCTGGAACATGTGCCACTGCAAATCAGAAGAAACTTATGGTTTCAACTAGATGGAGCTCCTTGCCACAATGCGGTCATTGTTCAAAATTATTTGAATGAAGTCTACCACGGAAGATGGTTGGGGACACACGGGCCCTTGAAATTTCCGCCTAGATCTCCGGACTTGACACCCTTAGATTTCTTTTTATGGGGAATTTTAAAAAATATAGTGTATAAAACAAAATCTAATAATTTAGATATTTTAAAACAAAAAATTATTGATGCGTGCAATGGAATATCTGGTGATGTTTTAAGAAAAGTTACATCTTTCGAAATAAGAAAGCGGTACAATTTATGTGTGGATAACGATGGCGCATATATCGAGCAATTGTTAAAATAAGATTTGTGAATTAGCAATTAATTTTTACTAAATACAGTTCATGTTATTCTTTAATGTTTTATGTATGTTTTATGGGTTGTTAGTGTAAACTTTGATTATTTCCTAAACAATTACATAAGTGTTATTAAATGTAGGAACATCTTGTAAATTGTTTTCTTTAAATCCTAAATTATATTTGTTGTCAATATCAGCATAAAAGTTAGCCTGCCTGATTTAGTGAAATTTAAAAACCCAGCATTTTTTGTATGGCAATCGACAAATTTAAAACATAAAAACTGGTCTGTAATGCTTGAATGGTTTTAGATGGAAAAAAATGGTATTTGAAAAAAGTGTTTCTATTGAATAGATCTTTCAATTTCTGAAATAAAAATGGTATGCTTCTGACAAAAAAAAATTGAAGCGTCGCGACGCCCAGCGTCGCTTATTTATAACTTCCTTATCCATCCCAATTTTAAGCATTAGCCGGCCCAAATAAAATACTTTTCACAAAACTCAATTTGCTACAGCCGTTTACGAGAAAAACTCATTTCCCATGATAAAAGAATCACCCTGTACATTCTAATTTTGAAAAATCATTCCCACTACATTCTGCCGCCAGAAAGGAGAAACTGAAACAGTTAAAAAAGCAGTTAATTGGACAACAATCAATATTTTTAAGAACAGTCGACAAAAATAAGGCTGCAACTGAAGCATCGTACCGTGTGTCCCAGATAAATGCACAAAAAAAGAAGACGGGGAAATGATAAAACAGGCGTTTTAGAAGCTGCTAATTCGTTATTTGCCAACTTTAGAAATAAAGACGAGATAGTTTCAGCTATAAAATCTATGCAACTTTCTGCTAATACAGTGATGAGACGTGTAGAAGTAATGAGCAATGATATTTTTTTACAGTTAAGAACTGACTTAGATAACTGTGTTTATTTTTCACTTCAACTGGATGAATCAACAGATGTCGTTGACACTGCCCAGATGGCCGTGTTCGTCAGGATGGTTTTTAGTGATTTTACGATTAAAGAAGATCTTTTGAAGTTTATTCCACTGAAAGGACACACTACTAAACAGGAGTTGTTTTCTCATTTAAAAAATATTATTTCTTCCGAGAAAATTCCAATATCGAAAATGGTAGGCTTGACAACCGATGGCGCTCCAACTATGGTGGGTTGTGATAAGGGTCTGGTGGCGTTATGTCGTAAAGATGAAACTTTTCCGCAATTTCTCTGTTACCACTGCATTATCCATCAGCAAGCATTATATGGAAATTTCCTGAAACTAAACAACGTTATGAAACTGGTGGTAAAAATTGTGAATAAGATTAGAGCTCAAGCGTTACAAAGAAGATTATTCAAAACCTTGGCCGATGAAGTTGACTGTCAATACGGGGACCTACTCATTCACTCTGAAGTCCGATGGTTAAGTAGAGGACGGGTGCTGAAACGTTTTAATAATGTCCTATCTGGCACAGTTCAATTTTTCAAACAACGCGATGAACCGACTCCGGAACTAGAAAATTCAATCTGGCTTAGAGATTTTGGTTTTCTTGTGGACATTACAGAGAAATTAAACGAACTTAATTTGCAGCTTCAGGGGAGAGACAAAGAACTAGCGGAAATGATTTCTGATATAAAAGCATTTATCAAAAAGCTGGAGTTTTGGGAACAAAACCTAATTAACAGCGATGCCAAGCATTTTCCTATTCTTTCAGAAAAAATATCTCATAATCCATTAGAACCCTATGACAGCAAATATCAAGTAGAAATAGTTTCTACCCTGAAGAATAACTTCAAAAATTGTTTTAAGGATTTCAACGAAATGGCTTTAGTAGCGCAGTTTGTTGTTTCACCCTTTATGGAAATTGACATCCAACAGTTTGCAACTTGTGTTATGCAGAACTTTGGCGAAGACATCGCTGCAACAGAAATGGAAGTAATTGAGTTTCAAAATGATTTAGCCTTAAAATCGTTAGTCTCAAGTACCAAATGTATCTGGCCTATTGTAAGTAAAGACAAATATTCAGTTCTATGCCGTGTTGCCTTGAAAGTGAAAGCATTATTCAGTTCAACCTATTTGTGTGAATCTTCTTTTTCCAATATGAAGTTCATTAAGAACAAATATCGCAATCGACTTACAGATGAACATTTGGATAATTGTATTCGAATAGCTGTATCAAATTATACTGCAAACATTCAAAAAATTATCGATGAGTCTGAGTGTCAGCCTTTTCATTGAACGTGCTTTTTTATTTTTCAATGTTTATGTTCATGATAGTGCGTTACTTTTTTGTTTTTAATATTAACTATTTTTAAGTCTTACGTGACATGCCGTTGTGGCTGGATAAAAGTTTGTGTTTATTTTTCAAACACCTTCGTTTGGTAGGTAGGAATGTAGCTATGAACAAGAACGTACTAGTAATATTAGTTATTTTGTTATTAGTTTATTATTAGTACCTATGTATTATGTATTACCAGTTAAATAGTAAAATAAATACATATAATGATAAATTAACTGTGGATTATTTCATTTACGTTGCGTTACGTGGCTTCCGTGTGGGTAGCTCGCTGTTTATTCCAAAATTAACAAAGTAGCTCAACACATTGAGAGGTTGGCGACCACTGATCTATAAGATGTAAACGCTGTACCATTGGTTGAAATTCCCCTTAGCAACTTAAAAATATTTCTTCGATTCAAAAAAATGGCTATGATTGTTTCAAAACAATGTAGAATAATTTTGTTATTTTAAATAAATGATAAAAAAAATTGTTCAAAATGATAAAACGTTTGTTTCAAGAAAGTTTTTTAAATTTTAATCAATTCAAAGTTTGAAAAAAAATGTAGGACATTCAGTATAACAATTTGAATCAAAATTTCGAATAAAATTTAATTTTAATTGGAGAATTTCTATTTGTCAAAATTGTTATTTATTCAACAAAAAAGTCAACAAACTGACATTACAAATTATAAATAAAATGCAATCCTAATTTCAGAATTTTCTTGATCAAGTAAAAAGTCAATCAATATGAGACACTCTATATAAACAACTGACGTACCGAATTTTAAATAAAATAAGAATCTAATAATTTGAGAATCATTTATGTCAAAACTTTTTCTTTCAAATAAAAAAAGTGACATTTTTGAATTTATTTCCTGTACTATAAAAAAATGTCTCGGTTTTAAATTGAAGCAAAAAATATTTTTATTAGAATTATATTTTTTATAATGTAGATACATCTGTAATAAAAAAATCCATTATTTTCATTTTTAAATATTGAAAATATGGCTTACTTTTAAAGTGTTTTTTTTTTAATAAAAACAAGGTACTTACTTTGTGGTATGTTTAGCAACTTCTTCTTTTGTATAAGACGGTAATCCACTTTTAAAAATTCCCGCTCTATGATGAGGCTCATGGTGATCTAAAACACGATTATAATACCTAATATTATTTTGAACGACCAATCATTTTTGAAAAATTTATAAGCGTTTTTACCCATAGATAAAGATTAATTTTTTTCACACCCTGTATACAATATTTAATTTTATCTCTTGGTGACTAATGGATCAACCCCTTACCTTATTTCTAATATTTTTGTTATTGAGAATTCATTAACTTTTCTCGCAAATTTTTAAAGCCACCTCTGTATAGATTTTTTAAAACGCATCGCGCAGGCGCCTCAACAAACTTCAAGCTACGTAAAGATGATAGAAATATAGTTCTAATTATTCAACTAAACTTACGTTTAAAAAAAGTTAAACCAAGACCGAATAATGCACTTCCAATGATAGTTCCAGTCCATTTCAAATTACGCGCAGATTTCTTATTCTTTTTACGTCCATAATTTTCTTTATAATTAAAATTAAAACTAAAAATTTTGGCGGCAAAATAAGTTACACTACGACTATCGGCTAATTTGGATAATATCCTGAAATAAAGAAAGAAAATTAACTGCCGCAGTGATAAAATGAATATAAGTACTAAATACCTTTTAGAAAAACTGCCCATAAAAGGAAATTATCCTATTTTTGTGAAATGATTATTAAGAATCGTAGGTGACAGCTTGTCAGATTCAAATTTCATAATGAATGATGGAAATGCAGCTCATTTTGAGCGACAGAACTTGTGCATTATGTAGCGATAGCTTTAACGTCAAAATATAGCTGTCACTTTATATAAAGTGACGTTTGGTATATGATTATTAGATTCGATCATGTATTGGAATAGATACGCCTTGTTTACATAAACAATTGTCGTATGATAATAAGGTCCACAATCGCATGCACAACAAACTGTGGTACCAGCAGAGGTTGCCACAGTGTCACTTTCGGTTAAACGTATAAGGATAATAATTATTAGTTCCCAATGTTTTAAGGTTCGAAATACTTAATATATAGAGCTTAATATTTAACAGTTCCTTTAAGAATCTGGATCATATTCATAAAATTTCTCATTTAATTTTCTTCTGCATTGAATCGGTGTTTAAATTAGATGTTTTTAGATTTTGTTCACTACGATCCATCGGTTTAACCATTAAATACTATATTTTAACTGGACATTTGGCAACCCTGTTTCTGTATGTTTTTAAAAGTGTCATTCGGTGTTTTATTTTAGTGAAATATTCTTGTTTTATTTATTTATATGAAAGAAATTATTTACAAACGTGATTATACATTTCAAAACAGTAAAGAGATGCATAGTTTTCCGAACATTTTGGACCAAAAACACCCAAAACCAATGCTTGCTATTTTCACAGGTAGGTTATGTCAAAATCAATCTCATGAAATGTAAATAATGTAGATATCCATGGGCGTAACAACTGTGCTAGGTTTTTTTTTATTTCTTGGTATAAAAATACCTAATAGTAGAAACTGGCTATTTTATGGTATATACGTTTTACACGTTTCTGAGAGACATTGTCTAATGTCATTGTGGCTGAACAACTTGAAAATAAATGAGCAAGATTTCAAAACTGAAAGATGCCAAAGTTTGTTCAGATCACTTTTCACATGAAGATTTATTTAGCTATAATAAAATCAAACATTTTAGTTGAAATCCAATGTTTTGCCAATAGGGTAAGTAAACAAGTTTCTTTATATACATACTTTCGTATTGATATACGTAAAAGGTAATTTATAAGTATTTATTGAAATCTACTTACACCTAGTTAAACAATTCGTTTCTGAAACTAAGTGTTATTGAGGTCTAAAATACTGTGAAAAATAGCTTAGAACTGTTGTCTCCCAGTTGTAGTTTAATAAACACAAAGTAAACTTTTTTGATTATATTAACCCATTATTGAAAACATAATTTTTTTTAGTACATACTTCGTTGAGGGAAGTAGTATAGAAAATGTATATGCGGGAACGTATGATGATTATATTCGCTCAGTGCGAAGTTATGGTAGGGGAAGCAAAAGCGATACTAGCGCAAGCTGCAGATAATTCGACCACTTTAGGGCGATATTTTGTAATTTTGGCGTATCAAATACACGTATACATTTTATTTTTTGCAAAAAAGAAGTAAGAACAATGTAATAAGCAACCGTAGTTGGTGTGTACTAGAAGTAGAATCTCCCTATGTATTTATTTTTTTATTTATCTTCTAAAAAGTAAGTTTTCACTTCTTTTACAAAATTAAATTATTTTCTAATTTATTCTTTTTTTTTAATTTATTCGGGTTCTGTGAATTAGAAGAGGAAACATCAATCCACGTCCTGCACCAATGCGAAAGCCTAACTAGATTGAGATTTCTTATACTAGATGAAGAAAAGCCAGACATATGTAACTACATGCATGTGGATGCAACTGTCAAAGAAAATAAGTCTAATAAAAAAGTCCAAGCTTAGATGACATACTCTAAAACAAACGGAGTCCCACAATAGATCTGAAAAGGTCGCGGTTGACACGGACACATAATGTCAAACTCCTTTTAAATCTAATATCTAAGCTACCCTTATTTTTGACAGAAGCGTCGTGACATACCACTCATATTTTGGTAAACCTTTTTTGTACAATTATCTATCGCATCATAATTTTTACGTAAAAGTCTTCAGTATTCTAAGAAATTCATGTATTCGTTTAATTGGGCATTTAGAAGCAAATTGATATGAAAATACTGTTTATTATTCGCACTTATAAGGAGCCTGTATAATAATTGCAAATGGTTACAACGTTGCCAACTGTCAGTTAAAATGTTGAATATTGCATAAAACCATGGAAGTGACTCTTTTTTCGAAATATCAGTATACAATGACAAAATAATCAAAACGATAAACCCCCTTGGATTATGGAGGAACATAATAATGATCCCATATGCGCGGGGTACTGCCTAAATATAACCAATGGGTTTTGAATAGTAAACAATTTTACTGCAGGTAAATATACTAAATACTTATGGTATCTAATACCGACCAATTTAAAATGAGTTGTTTACATGTAGTAATTATTAAGGTAGTTCACGCGCGACAGTCGTACACAAAAATATCGCCAATAGTTTGAGATTCTCAATGCTGAAAAATGTTATTTTTGTAAGATACTGAACACAACACATGTAAGCTTATGTACGGATACGTTATTATTTCAAGTAAAATCCATCCGGCAACGTCACAAATATAGGAATGGTGCGATATCAAGTGTATACCTATAGAAATTTTGTGACTTCCTCATACTAATTTTAAGGTTTTGTTTTGGTTCAAACAGAAGCGTCGATTCCAGTTCTCAAATACAGTAGACAAATTAATTTTTCAAGAACACTTCACGAGGTTATAACAACCTCTTAGCTGATCGAGTGTAATTCAGTGATTCTGAACTAACAATGTTGCCAAGTTGTAATCATTGCACCCCACTACGCGTCGACTGCTTTAAACATATTTTTCTTTTAAAAATCTATCCTTTTACCAAAACGGTCAAAAAATTCAACGTTTTTTTAGAAAATTTCACTTTTTGATTTACATTACATTAGTTTTTAAAAAAATATAGTAAGAACTGTTTTCGAAATATCTTGAAATAAATGCATTGCTAATGTACATGACTGTTAATTATGCACAATTTCATTGTTAATATCTCGTTTCACAGACGGTCAAAAAAAATTTTTTTTGTTAGTCACGTAAAAGACATTTTCTTTAACCTTATATTTTAATTTTATTGAACTCTTAAGAAAAGCCGTCTTGCGAATGAACTACTTTAAATATTATTTTAAAAAAATGAAAATAAATCTTGAAGCTTATTTTTAATTATATATAATATGTACCTATTTATTGTAGGTTTTTATTTGCATTTAAATTTTTAAAAAATAGCCATTGATCCAAATAAAACCATTTTAAATAAGGGATTCTTATTATAGTTATTTAAAAATATCAGAAAATGTCAATCGACGCTACCCATTTTAAATTAGTCACACCACTTCATGCATTGTCAGAATTGTTAAAATAGAGAACAAACACAATGCCAATATTTCTTCTGTTCCCTCTAACTTGTGTACGGCAAAATTTTGCTACAGTACTTTGTAAATAATAAAGTTTATTAATCTCTGTAATTAGGTAGAGTATTATTATTATTATTATTATTTGTGTATAACTATTTTTGGTTGATAAATAAAATGCTTTAATTGGTCTTTATTTTATTTCATAAAGGAAGGTATGTAGTCAGAAATATGTATAATATTCTTGCTTCACATATAGAATGGGTTCTTCACAATATTTTTTTATTTTCTTTTCTCCTTTATCGGCCAAGCTTTATAGTAGGTATATTTACTCAAAATGTATACAAATTGTTTAAAGTACAAAATTAATAATCCTATAAAATTGAGTAAATAATATACAATATGACAAGCCTGTGCATGATCTATGTAGTATCACAATACTGTGAAAAACTATTCTTACATTGAAAGTTAAAAATATACGCTATAAAACAATATTTTTAAAATCATGTCCATCCGCTTTCATCTAACATTTTATAGTAATTAACAATATATAACCCCGTCCATACGGTACGGCACTGCTAAGTTCTCCGTTTGTATACCTTTCCTCTCTCCCCGTCTAGATAATCATTAAACCCATTACTTCCACAGGTAAGGCGTATCTATCCTAATACATGATCGAATATTATTAGGCATTCCAAACAAATGAATTACCAGTGGGCAGGTTTGGTATATCTAAGGGTGGCGACATATGGTGTATTCTATCTACTTTACGTAAAATCATAAATAATGGATTACATTTAAATATTTTATGTCAAACACAATAAAAATAATATTTAAAAAACCCACCTATACGTTTCTTCATAAATTGGCAGGCTTGGCGAGTACTACTTCGAATAAAAATAGCGTCCAAGTTGCAAGACTATGTCGCTACCCCCTTAAATATACAAGAATTTCCCACTGGCACCTATTGTTTGACAGGTCGTTGGAATGCCTAATTAGGTTTTTGTAAATATTTTTTAAGTAGTTGGATTTAAATAGTAAATAGATTGTTTTAATGCCGTGAAAACAATACAGTGCGCTGTTCGCAATTGTGCTACAACTTGTTTAAATTCCCAGGTGATGCTATAAAAGGTATGTACTGAAATTTTTACTGTTTACTTGACCAATAAATATTATTGAACCTATTGAGAAAACTTATTAATCTATAATGTCTGTGAATTTCAACATCCATGTTCATTATTTCCAGTATCATATATTTTAAAATTGTTTATTAGTTTTTAAATATAAAATATTGTAATTCATATAGGTAGCAGAAAAATGTAAAAAAAGAGTCAACCGTAAATTAGGAATATTGAAACATTTATAATAGGTATTTAAATTAAAATCTCAGGAACTAACTCATTGAATTACGCGTCTAACAGCCAGTTGCAAGAACGTTTGTTAAAATTTGCTAGCCTGATAAACTTTTATCTGTCTTTTAATTCACGTTCAATTTATCCTATTTTAAGCTTTTCTTTTTTTTTGAGAATAATGTGCTGTTCCTCTTAATAAAACGCTCGAAAAGTCCTTCCAGCTTCTGTCCCTGCTCTATTAAAATCATCCATTTCACATATTGAACAAACCTAACCGAGTAAGAATTTTCTTTGATCTCTTATTGTAACGTTTAATTCTTATGAACCAAACGACATACATTGATTGATTTTCATACGTTTTTCAGTTTATTAGGCATTTCAACGACCTGTCAAAATGCTGACTAGTGGGAACTGACCATGGTATAAAAAATAAAGGAACTGACCACATTGATTACTATACGGTGCAAGAGAGAGGTCCGACACGCCCAACATAGGGCGCGGCCATTTTGATTCATATGCCACAGTTAATAGCTAAAGAATCAGATCGCTCACTCTGCGTCGGCACTTTTGATCTCAATGTTCCAGTTTATACACCACCCAACTCGAACAATACAATATATGACAACCGCCTATAATAAAACAGCAGTCTTCTGCGTATCATGAATTTGTATCCCTGGAGTGGATGTTATTTTGGAACTTTCAACTGGTCCGAGTGAGCTAACTGATTCTTTAGCAATAAACTGTTTTAATCATCCGCTTCTGCTTCCGGAATTGTCGTTTTAACCTGTCAGAGTAAAACAAGAAAACCGACAATTCCGAAGCAGATGATTAAAACGCACCTATTAAAAATATTGCGCCAAGATGTAGGCAACACGTAATAAGGGATCAAAATGGCGGAGTTTTCTATCTCCTTTTAAAAGGCACTCAGAAAGCTGCGCAGTGCGACCATTCTCCGTATAGTGAACTGACAGTTTAGATACCTATTTCAACACTGTGGGCTTTTTGTTATTGACAGGGTCAATGATACATATATAGTTATATAGATTGCTCAAAGCAGGTCGTTTGCGAGTGGCCATATTGCCTTTACAAACCAATTTTCGGCCTTTGAATATAGTAAAAAAAATATTACCTACAATTTTTCTTCAAGGTATAAGCTTATATGTCTATTTTGAAAAACATCTATGATCAATTTATATAACTTTCTATTACGACCTTGTCAGATCACCAGACCTACAAGTTTGCCATATCATAACCTGTCAAAACTTACTGGTAGCCATTTTGTTTGGAATACCTAATTAGTACTTAATTTACGTCAATGTCACTCTGTCGCTGCAACAAACCTTGGACTTGATAAGTTTTAACTTCCCTCGATAAAAGGGAAGTATTATAATCGTGAAAAGTCACCTTCCAAGATTATTTTAGATTTTCACGCTTTAGGGTCCCTAGATTACGAAAAATATGTTTCCCCATTGCGTCTGTCTGTTGGCACGATAGCTCAAAAGCGGCTTTATAGAAAAACTTCAAATTTTGTATGTAGATAAGGTTCTTTTCTGGCCCAAAATCAGTTATATAACCTAACCAGACCATTATAAGCCATTAATAAGACGTCTTATTTATGGCTTCACAAGACCATTGCAAGCTTTTAATAAGTCGTCTTAAAGACGTCTTATTTATGGCCTATTTAAAGCTTCACAGAACCATCATAAGAAATCTTATTTATGGCTTATTTAAGGCTTCACAAGACTATTATAAGCTATTAATAAGTCGTTTTAAAGACGTCTTATTTAAGGCTTCACAAGACCATTATAAGACTATTAATAAGTCGTCTTATTTATGGCTTATTTTAAGCTCTACAGACCAATATAAGCCATTAATAAGACGTTCCCTTTTGTAACATCAGACGTCTTCTAAGACGTCTTTCAGGAAATACCAGACGTCTTAAAGACTTTTAAATTGGACTTATGAGTTAAGTTTTTGTTTAATTCGACTTCGAAGAGGATTTTTCTAATAAGACTTCGGAAAGTACTTTTTTATTGGGCTTGGGAAAGAACTTTTTTAATTCGGCTTCGAAAAATCACTGTTTTTAATTGCACTTCGGAGAGGACTTTTTTAATGGACTTAAGAAGAAACATTTTCAGTGGACTTAAGGAGAGAGACATTTTTTAAATGGACTTCGAAGAAGAATGCTTTTTAATTAGACTGCGGAAGAGGGCTTCTTTAATTAGACTTCTGGAGATGACTTTTTTAATTGGACTTCGGAAAGGACTTTCAATTGGACTTCAAGAGGAATTTTTTATTTGAAATTTAAAGAGGATTTTGTTAATTGGGCTTCGGAATGTACTTTTTTAATTGGACTTCTGAGATAACTTTTTTAATTGGACTTCAAACTTTACTTTTTTAATTGGACTTTGCAGATGTTTTTTAATTGGACTTCGGATAGGATTTTTTAATTAGACTTCAAAAAGTCGTTTTTTTAATTGAACTTCGGAGAGGACTTTTTAATTGAACTTCAGAAAAGCCTTTAATAATAGTACTTCTGGGAGAACTTTTTTAATTGGCCTTCAGACATAACTTTTTTAATTGAACTTCAGACATGCCTTTTTAATTGGACTTGGAATTAGTTTTTAATTTGATTTCAGACATGACTTTTTTAATTGAACTTGGGAGATGAGTTTTTAATTAGACTTCGGATAGGATTTCTTAATTAGACTTCGGGAAGTCGTTTTTTAATAAGACTTCGGAAAATACTTTTTTATTGGGCTTAGGAAGGACTTTAATTCGGCTTCGAAAAAGGACTGTTTTTAATTGCAATTCGGAGAGGACTTTTTTAATGGACTTAAGGAGATATATTTTCAATG
The DNA here is from genome assembly GCA_927349885.1 of Psylliodes chrysocephalus. Classification (NCBI taxonomy): domain Eukaryota; kingdom Metazoa; phylum Arthropoda; class Insecta; order Coleoptera; family Chrysomelidae; genus Psylliodes; species Psylliodes chrysocephalus. The sequence goes on along the minus strand of OV651827.1, from coordinate 24,237,814 downwards.
GACTTAAGGATACATTTTTTAAATGGACTTCGGGGAGGAGTGCTTGTTAATTAGACTGCGGGAGAGGGCTTCTTTAATTATACTTCGAGAAATGAATTTTTTAATTGGACTTCGGAGAGAATTTTTTAAGGACTTCAGAGCGGACAGTTTTTTAATTGAAAGAAGAGGATTTTTTAATTGGGCTTTAGAATGTACTTTTTTAATTGGACTTCAGAAAGGACTTTTTTTAAAATTAATAATTGTACTTCAGGCATTACTTTTTTAATTGGACTTCAGGCATTACTTTTCTAATTGGATTTGGGAGATGATTTTTTTAATTAGACAATTATTGACCTCAATATTTGTTATTGCAAATTAAATGTTTATTATACGACAATTAGGCATTCCAACGACCTGTCAAACAATAGCTGACAGCAGGAAGGGTTAGTAAATTTAAAGGGGTTGCGACATAGCCTTCCATCTTGGACGCTATTTTTATTTGAAATAATAGTCGCCGAGCTTGCCTATTTATAGAAAATGTATAAGCGGTTTTTTTTTAAATATTTTCATTGTGTTCAACATAAAATATTTAAATTTCATCCATTATTTATGATTTCATATAATGCAGATAGACTACATCGCATGTCGCAACCCTTTAAACATACCAAACCTTAGCACCGCGTTTCATTTGTATGGAATGCCTAAATATTGTGTATTTATTGGTTAGTTCTATGAATTCCTAATAGATGACGGTATAAGGTAAGATTTTCGCCTTTTTAAATATAGGAACTTGAAAATTGGAATTGCAGCTACTCATAAATGTTAATAATGACGTATTTCAAGGTTTTTGGATTTTCGCATTTAAAGGAGGGGGCATGGGAAGTATCATAAAAACCCTACTAGTACATAAATTCGAAAGTTTGGAGAAAGGGGGACATAGGGAAAGGGGGAAAGTGAAAAATAGGGAGAAGGGGGAAGAGGGATGAAAGTATCAATTTTTTAAAGGTGGGAACATGAAAGTTGGAATTGTAGCTACTCATATAATGACGTATTTAAAGGTTTTTGGATTTTCACATTTTAAGAAGGGGGGAATAAATAAATAAAAATAGACAAATAAAAATAATAAAAATAAATAAAAATAATAAAAATTAATAAAAATCAATAAAAATAAATAAAAAATAATAAAAATTAATAAAAATCAATAAAAATTAAATTAATAATTTTTTTTTCAAGTATCGCATGAAAATATTTCTCACGAGTAACAAAAACTGTTATTCACTTTTAATAATTGAGATTTTAGAAATTCCAGCGAAGCGGGACCGGGTCAGCTAGTTTATAAAATAATCCATATACGATCAAGTCAGAGATACTAGTCATATCCGTGATAACTACGCACGATGAATTAAATCCAAAACGGACATTTAAAAAGAATTGTACACTCAGACATGCGTGAATTTTTCCAATGTCTACTTTATAAACATATATCGCAGATTACTCGATATTATACCTCCACGAATCATAAACGTTAAAAAAAACTTTTATGGATGTATCAATAATATTAAATCAACTACATCTGTGTCAACACACCTAATTTTTAACCCAAATTCCGAAAATTAAATGCAAATGGGATGTAAAATAAATACACAAAAAAAATAAACATATATCTTTATTAATTATTCCGTTAATTCCTAACCAGCTGTTCAACCTCTACTTAATCGATAAACGAGTTATTAAAATTAAACATAAACAAATATATTAATTCTAATTTTATATACATAAGACCTACATAAAGAAATAACGGCATTTTAAATACCTAAAGTGTGCTAATAAATATTACGAATAAGTTAATTTAAGAAAAAGAGAGTTCTTTAACATCAAAGCTATACATAAAACTTTAGAAGTATTAAGACGAATTGATGCAATAAAGTGAAAAAAAAAATATTTTCCTCGATTTTCCTCCTTTAATATTTGACAGAACTGAGGAAAACAATCAAAAATAAAACTAAAATACCATAATAGGTCGACCAAATGCTTGAATCATCGGATTTTAAGGAATAAAAATCACTCGAAGATAGATGAAGTAAAACTTAAACTAAACAAAGTACCAACTCTTGGTTATTGGTATAATCGATAAATAAAATGACTTATATAACTTATTCGAAATTTTACCAGCACACCGTTTTCTTTCGACAAATTGACTAGTTAAATAAAAATAGTATCAAAAAGTTTGATTAACATTTTTATGGCGCCGAATTTGCTCGATAAAAATTTCTAGCAAAAACGGAAATACTTTTAACGCTGGAATCCGGACTCTGGTAGAATATCCATAGGCGCCGACTAAGGGGGGACTTTCCGGGGAAAATGGGAACGTGACAAAAATACATTTAAGTAAAATAAGTCGATATTTAGAACATATAAGTCATTGAATATCGGCGAGAACTTTTTAATTTGATTTTGGAGAGGATTTTTTTAATTGGACTTCGGAGATTACTTTTTAATTGGAGTTAAAGAGATTTTTTAATGGACTTCGGAAAGGACTTTTTTTAATAATCGGACTTCTAAGAGGACTGTTTTTTTTAATTGCACTTTCTGAGAAGACTTTTTAATGGACTTAAAGGGAGACATTAAATAGACTTCGGAGATGATTGCTTTTTAATTAGACTTCGAGAGAGAGCTTCATTAATTATACTTAGGGATTTTCTCACTTAGACTTCGGAAGAGATTCTTTTAAACCACGGATGATTTTTTTAAATTTAACTTCGAAAAGGATTGTTTTTTTAATTGGAATTTTGAGAAAATTGTTTTTAATTGGACTTCATAAATGACTGTTATTTAATTGGACTTCGGAGAGGATTTTTTAATTGAACTTAGGAGCAGACTGTTTCTTTTAAATTAGACATGACTGGATTGTTTTTAATTGGACTTCGAAATAGAACTGTTTTTTAATTGTACTTCGGAGAGAACTTTTTTAATTGGTTATCAGAAGGGACTTTTTTAAATTGGACTCCGAAGAAGACAGTTTTTAATTGGATATCGGAAATGACTTTTCTAATTGGACTTGGGAGATGAGTTTTTTTAATTGGACTTCGGAGATGACTTTTTAATAGATTTAAAGAGAGACATTTTTTTAAATGAACTTCGGAGACTATTTTTTAATTAGACTTTGGAGAGAATTGTTTTAATTGAACTTCAGAAAGGACTTTTTTAATGGACTTAAGGAAGAATTTTTTAAATGGACTTCGTAGAGGACTGTTTTTTAAATAGACTTCGAAAAAGGGCTTCTTTAATTAGACTTCGGAAGTAGACTTTTTTAATTGGACTTCATATAGGATTTTTTAATTGGACTTGGGTATGAATGTTTTAATTGAACTTCGGAGATGATTTTTTTATGAACTCAAGGGAAGAGATTTTTGATTTGACTTCGGGAGAGAGATTATTTAATTAGACTTCGGGAGATTACTGTTTTAATTGGACAACAGAGAAAAAAAAATTAAAAAGATTTAAGAGAGTTATTTTCTCAATTGGACTTTGGACAGGACTTTTTTAATTGGACTGTTTTTAATTGGACTTCGCAGAGGACATTTTTTAAATTGGACTTTGGAGAAGACTGTTTTTTTAATTAGACTCCGAAAAGGATTTTTTAAATTAAATTGCTGAGGACTTTTAATTGGTCTTCGGAATGTAATTTTTTAAAATGGACTTCGGAGAGGACTTTTTTAATTGGACTGTTTTAAATTGGACTTCGAAGAGGACTAGTTTTTCATTGGACCTCAGAAATAACTTTTTTAATTGAATTTAAGAGAGGTCTTTTTTAATTGGGCTTTGGAAAGGACTTTTTTAATTGGACTTCGGAGGATTATTTTTAATAAGACTTCGGAAAGGCTTTTTTAATTGGACTTTGGAGGGATTTTTAATGGAGAGACAGTTTTTTAAATGGCCTTAGGAGAATGCTTTTTTTATTAGACGTCGGAAGAGGCCTCTTAATTGGACTTCAAAAAACAACTTTTTTAAAGACTTCAGAAATGACTTTTTTAATTGGACTTTGGACTTAATTAAACTTCAGAAAGGATTTTTTAATTAGACTTAAAACATTTTTTATATGGATTTCGGAAAAGAGTTTTTAATTAGACTTCTGAGAGGATTTTATTTAATTGGACTTGGGAGATGAGAATTTTAATTGGATTTCGGAGAGGATTTTTTAATTAGACTTCGGAAAGTCTTTTTAATTGGACTCCGGCTTGAACTCTTTTTAATTAGACTTCGGAGTGGACTGTTTTTAATTAGACTTTGGGAGAGTAATTTTTTAATTAGACTTTGAAGGGGACTGTTTTTAATTGGATTTAAGATAGGTCTTTTTTAATTGGGCTTTGGAAAGGATTTTTTAATTGGACTTCGGAGAGGATTATTTTTAAAAAGACTTTGGAAAGTACTTTTTCATTGGACTTGGGCAAGGAATTTTTTTAATAGGACTTCGGAAAGGGCTTTTTTAATTGGACGTTAAAGGACTTTTTAATGGATTTAAGGGGAGACATTTTTTAAATTGACTCAGGAGAGGACTGTTTTTATATGACTTTGGGAGAATGGTTTTTTATTAGACGTCGGAAGAAGACTCTTTTAATTGGATTTCGGACAGGGAATTTTTAAAGACTTCAGAAAGGACTTTTTTAATTGGACTTAGGAGAGGACTTAATTAGACTTCAGAATGGATTTTTTTTAATTGGACTTAAGAGAGAACATTTGTTTTAAATGGGGTTCGGAAAAGTTTTTAATTAGACTTTTGAGAGGACTTTTGTAATTGGATTTCGGACATGTCGTTCTTAATTGGATTTGGGAGATGAGATTTTTGATTGGATTTCGGAGATGATTTTTTAATTAGATTTCGGAAAGTCGTTTTTTTAATTGGACTTCGGAAAGGACTTTTTAATTGGACTTCGGAAGAGGTATTTTTTAATTGAACTCCGGAAAGTACTAATTTTTTAATTAGGCTCCGACTTGGACTCTTTTTAATTAGACTTTGAAGAGGACTTTTTTAATTGGACTTTTTAATGAACCCAAGGGAGACATTTTTTAATGGACTTTAGAGAGGACTATTTTTTAACTAGATTTCATGAGAGGGTTTCTTTAATTAGACTTCGGAGAAGACTTTTTTAATTGGACTTAAGAAATGACTTTTTTAATTGGGCTTAATAGAAGACTTTTAAATGGACTTCGGAGATGACTGTTTTTAATTAAACTTCGGGAGAAGACTTTTTTAATTGAAGTTCGTAGATTACTTTTTTAAGTAGACTTCGGAAAGTAGTTTTTAATAAGATTTTAGAAATGACTTTTAATTGGACTTCAGTGACGACTTTTTTAATTGGACTTAAGAGAGGACTTTTTTAAATGTACCTCGGAGAGGAGTTTTTTAATTAGACTTCGTGAAAAGACTTTATATTAGATTTCGAATGAAGACTTTTTTAATTTGAATTCAGGGACTTTTAATTGGATTTTGGAACGGAATTTTTAATTGGACTTCGAAAAGTACTTTTTTTAATTGGACTTCGAAAGGGCTGATTTTTTAATTTGACTTTGGAGAGCACTGACTTCGGAGATTTTTTATTTTAATTAGAATTCAGGGACTTTTTTAATTGGATTTTGGAACGGAATTTTTTAATTGGACTTCGGAAAGGGCTGATTTTTTAATTTGAATTTGGAGCGGACTTTTTAATAATTTGAGTTTACAGAGGATTACTTTTTTAATTGGTCTTCGGAAAGGACTTTGTTAATTGGATTTTGAAGAGGATTTTTTTAATTGGACTTTGAAAGGTACTTTTGTAATTAGACTTCAAAAATAACTTTTGTAATTAATTTCGGAGAGGACTTTTTTAATTGAACTTCGAAGATTACTTTTTTATTTGGACTTCGGAAAGGACTATAAATTAATTTGTCTTCGGAGGGGACATTTTTTTAATTGGACTTCGGAGAGGACTGTCTTTTAAATAGACTTTGGGAGAGGACTTTTTTAACTGGACTTCGGAGTTTTTTTAATTGGAATTCGGAGATGACTTTTTTAAATTGGACTTCGAAGAGGAATGTTTTTTAATTGGACTTCGATAAGTAATTTTTTTTAATTGGACTACGGAAAGGACTTTTTTAATTGGATTTCGGAAAAGACGTTTTTAGAGTTCGGAGAGGACTTTATTTTAATTTTAAATTTTCAGATAACTACCAGAGACCATAAAAAAGTTTTTCAATAAACAATATACATGCATAATATACAAATTCAAACGGTAACCACATTTAATTACTTACGTCATTATAAAAATAACAAATAAAAAGCTTATTTACTTAATAAATTTATACATATCAAAGACTGGGAAATGTATTGTAAAGATACGAAATTTTACAAACTACCTCTACGATTGGTTGGGATGCAACGAAGCGTAAATCGGAGCGGCCTTCGATTTCGCCAAATCGGATGCGTTTTTCGCCGCGTCTTTGAGCTTGGTCGTCGCCTTTACAGTGGCGTACGTCGTCGTGAACGCAGTATGGTGCGGGTACAAATTGGATAGGACGTAATTGAAGCCGCCAACCTAAAACGAGACCAACCATGAACCGAACGTATAAAATAGAAGTAGAGGAGGATTATTATAATATTGGTGGTATAAAATCCTTCATTAGTACACTTCTAGGGTACCCAAGGAATGTCTCCTTCAAATTTGAAGTATTTAGATCCACTAGTTTAGATTTTGCATTGCCTGTTAATCAGTCACGTTCTCAAAATTCTTCAAAGTGCTTTTTACAGTTTGGAAAAAATTAAAAATAATGTTTTTTCTAGTGAAAATTCGGAAAATAGAAGTATGTTTGTGTAATGGATTCAATGCCAATGACCATGTCAATTTAAAATCACTAATGCTGATACAACAATTTTATATACAACATTACTCACAGGGTTTTTTTTTATTGGCAAGCGTCGAAAAAAAAACGAGTTTAAAGATCTCATTAATATTCTCGAAATGAAATATTAAATTAAATATATGTAAACTGGATATTGTTAACATTAAAATAAACTTGAATTATGGTTTATATATGTAAATGCAATAAAAAGTAAATCAGTTTGGATTATTTTTTTGGACGTATAAGATCAATGGACACATCTTTATTCATTAGATTGAAACAACAAAAATGTCTACTCGAACAATTGAAGATTAAAGACTTAAAAATCGATAGCTTGGCTTATTTCTTGAATACAAGCGGTGCAAATGAACTTTAATAATTCAGGTGTCATCTAAATTTATATATTTTCTTTTACTTACCATTTTATGGCAATTTTTCTTAAACCTTTCGTATCCAAATGCGCATATAGCTCGACCGAAACCTTTAACTTGGGAATCTATCCATGCATACCTTAAGGCTACTGTTTTGCCAGGATGTTCTTCGCTCTCCGTGTATATGACTTTTTCTGTAACACTCTACAAATAAACAAAGTTTTCAGGTCCATTTTTATTCTCAAGGGAACACATTTTTACAATATAGACATCTGTCATGTGTCAACCTTCTCCCTTTCTAAAAATATTATTTACTTGTACATCGTTTGAAACTTATTTTTAAAAATGAAATATTTTAAACATAAAAAACTTTTTTTATTTTCAATTTAAATATATTTTTTTTTAATTTTAGATTCAGCACGCAATTCTGTCATATTTAAAAAATTATATAATTTAAGATTCTAGACATTATTCCATCACTATTATAATTTTGAAATAATTTTTTTTTACAAATTTCGGTTTCATCTAATAACTTGAATTGAATTTTCCACTTTGCGGTATTTTCTTGTAATAAATCATTGTCCTATGTCAACATTATAAATATTGCATTAATTTCATTTGACGAAATAAATGAAAAAGTTTTTCAATAATTATTGCGGTAAATATATTAATTTTATATAACAATAAAATTATTAGATTGTCAATTATTGTGGGAAACGAAAGAATATTATTAGTTAATGAATCAAAACGGTGACAGTTTTGTGGTTTGATTTTATTCTGATTTTGTAAATAAATAGTAAGTACACAATAATGAACCTTTTTTAATTTTTATTTTGATATTATTAGGTGTTTAATAAAGGAATAACTACAGTCTGTTCGATATACTTACGCGGGTATCGGATTAACAAAATTATGCAAATTATAGTCATTGACAACCAGTTCCGATAAGCCTCTTCCCAAGAAATTAGGTAAAATTGCCCTAATGGTCAGATTTAAATTAAAATAACAGGGTAGGTACTAAATTTGTTACAAATATTGCAGTTGAATCGATTCTTTGCAAGTGATGACATTGTATATATATTGTAAATTTAGTGGAAATTTTAAAAATTCCTAGACGTGTGTTAGATGTAGATAGTCTAATTTGTAGTGTACATAAGTATTTTACGGATGAAAAAGAAAATGGCGGTCCTTTAAAATCGGTAATGTCTGTACAACAACGCGTATGCGATGCTCTAGGAATTAGTGAAACCAAATTAAGAGGAGTATTACAAAATCACAATAGTGAACTGTCGAAAGAAGATCACCGCAAAACTCGCCCATCATTGAAAACGAAAGATATTCCAGATGGAAAGTGATACATAACTTGGGTTTCAAATTTCAAAAGGTGGATAACAGAAAGGCCTTTTGTAAAAGAAGTTATGTCGTGCACAAGAGAATTAACTTTCTAAGAAAATATTTTAAATTTAAAGAAGAAGGGGCGAATTTTATATATTTAGACGAAACATATTTTCTAGGGGTGCAACCAAGAGAATATGGTGTCGTCGGGTCTCGCTCGGGTGAAGGTCGTTTTGCCCTGACCCCGCTCTTTCGCTAAGAAGGGGTCGTGAGGGAGATATGGCCGTACTAGTGGATAATTCGGAGAGCGTAGCGGACTCCTCGAAACCACCAATACTGTGAAGCACTTCACCAGGGAAACTTCCCCCTGACCTACATTTGCCGTGTGTAGGCCGACGCTCGATGGGGGTATATGATGATTGAAGTCCCAATTCAAACGAATTGGGTACTCCCAGGGTAGGTTCGGCGGGGATTTGGCAAACCGTCGGGTTGTGTCGTTATTTTGAAAATTATAAAAATCATCTAAATTTATAGCCGAGTTCGGCTGTCTCCACAAGGTGGCATTTTGCTCTGGGGCGGGAGTAACCGGGAAAAAGCCATAGAACTCTCCCCGTGTACCGTGCCCTGAAGGAAATGCCCTTCTGAGGTCGGCGGTGAAATTATCTTGATTGTTGTGATGCATTTTTGGAATACGTTAAAATGAATTGAAATGATTTTAAAGTATATTAAGTTGTTAACTAAGTGACGTTAAAGGTTCTAAACTAATGAATTTATTTAAATAAAAAAAAAAATAAATAAATAAATAAAGAAAAAAAAATAATAATAAAAGCCTCCCTCAGTCAAGCGGGTTCGATAGGAGAAGGTGAATGTCGATTAGCAAGTAACCGACAATTCCTAGGATAGGATATAAATAATTAATTAAATAAAAAGAAATGAGCCACGTTACTAAACGGGGCGTCTCCAAATTGCTGAAAAATAAATAAATAAATAAACAAACAAACAAGGTCAAGAGAAGAAAATCCGTTACAGGTTCCGCGCCAAAAAAAAATACCGGCAAGCGGAAGGGAAATTGGCGGGAAATTGAATGGAGACAGCCCATCACTTTTAAATGGGAAACGATGTACTCCTCGTCTCCCACGTAATTAGAACAGACTCACCCAGTGTAATTATCCCACGGGGGGGCGTTAAAGCGGAGGATCGCAAGAGAGTCGAGGAGAATGCGCAAACACGGCTTATTTCTCACCACTCGCTAGAATCCTCTTTCCTTAGTAAACCCTTATGTTGATCGACTCAGACAATCGTGGGGGATGATTTTAAAACTTGAAGTAATCCTTTTTGGCTATTTGGGGCACTGACCGGCACAGAAAACGAATTTGCACTATATTCGCGGCGAGAGAACTGTACACGAGAAAAGTTAAAGATCTACTGCCGTTTTTGCGGGAAACGCTTATATTTATGTGTCTAATTTCTGGCTCCGCCCATAGGTAAAACAATTATGTAATTGGCTAAAGCTCTTTGGAATCGTTTGAAATTTGCAACGGTTGTATATTTGAAATTTAAACTATGTCTTTTTAGGATGAATAATAATGAAAAATCGATTAGAGGAAATATTAATAAGACATAGTTTGGACACGCGAATTACTTTGGATTTTTGTGATGTCTGAAATATTTCTGCGTATGTAGGTATTTCATTCGGGTATAAATGAAATACGGAAATATGAATGTTCGAAGTTGTTCCCGTGAGAAAGAGTAACTAGTCTCCGAACTTTAGGATTACTTCGTGATTGATTATTTAGTATGAATTCAATATTAAAAATTAAAATAACTTTTCTAGCTTTCGAGTACGAATGCTAGATGTAAAACCACAAGTACTTGTGTCGACGTAAGAGTGACTCTATGTGTGATTGCAAAAATGAGTGTTTGCGGATTCGGTTAATTGGGGTACTTGTATGGTGTCCATACACATAGGGTATCGTTACGGAGCTGCAACTTGGGTAAGAATTGGATCGACGCTACGGGACCCTATGACAATGGCAAGATGATAACGTAAAGTCCATCAAACATACCGATGGAGAAGAGAAGCGACACATGCAGGAAGGAAATCGGGTTTTATAGAAGGTGCCGATTTAATATTTTCATCTAAATCAAAATCCAGTGACTATCACGAAAAAATGAACACAGAAATGTTTGTAAAATGGTTGCATGAAAATCTTCTCCCAGGTTTAAGTGAGCCCAGCGTAATTATTTTAGACAATGCACCTTACCATTCTGAAGTATTAAACAAAAGTCCAACGAATTCTTGGACTGTTGATAAAATTAAAGAATGGTTGACAAAGGAACATATACCATTTCCTCAATATATATTAAAATCAGAATTATTACGGTTGGCAAATATACACGCAAAACCAAAAACCTTTGTTGTGGATCAGATTATTGAAAGTTACGGTCATCAAGTTTTATGTCTGCCACTGTATCATTGCCAGTTTAATCCCATCGAATATATATGGGGAATAGCAAAACAATATTATGACAACCTTATTGGGCCTAATGGTTATAGTGACGACGCAGTTCGGGAAACTTGGCGAAAAGCACTTTCAATTGCAACTCCAGAAGTGTGGCGGAACTGTATATCCAAGTGTGAGAAACTAATAGAAGATTGGTGGACTCGTGAAAATAAAATAAACGAAATAAGTCCAATCATAATAACAATTAATGGTGATGACCGTGATGATGATGACGATTATGATATTTTGGATGATACTGACTGATTTTTATTTTTGTTGGCAAGTTCAATTTTTTTATTTTCCATTTGAAATTCTCTACATGGAACAAATTTTTGTGTTAGAAAATATTTTATTTGAGCTAAATATCCCTCTTATTATACATAGACCATATTTTCTGTGTGAAGTGTAATATAAAATTATTATTAGGTTTATAATAGCCACTAGAGGTGGGAAGTTCGAATCTTTTTACTGAATTAATTCATTTGATTCATTCACCTAAAAAGATTCGTTCTTCAAGATTCGTTCTCAAGTGATTCACTTTAGCGAACCACGAACGATGTTATTCCGCCGATCCGGCGAAGGAAATCGAACCGAACTTTTACGAATTTGAGTACTACCTAACCTACCTACCTACTAGGTCGTCGAGTAAAATAATTATAACCAGATTTATTTTAAAGTAAAGCGAATTAATGTTTCATATTTCATAAAAAAAGGCAGCTGAATAATAAATACATCCTTGTCCGTTAAGATAAACAACAATAACACAATTTTTTTTTAAATGCCAAATATATATAGCCAAAATTAACGCAAAATTATATATTCACGATTCGTCATTTTTTGTTTTAATTTTACTTTGATTTAAATTTATTTATCAGACAACACGCATAAATTGTTTACCTAAGCTTAATACGCACCTCCTGTAAAGTGAGAAAAACATTAAAGACACATACCGCCACCGCCTGTCAGAGTTCTCGTATTATGCCGTAGAACGTAGAATAAAAGCGACCAATTTGCCAAAGCCGATGTAAAATACCAAATCTTCGAATCCGAATCGAATGAACGAAGCAACCAAACTCGGAACTCGGCATGTTCGATCGATCGCAGAGCCATCGAGCAATTGACTCAAAAAGATTCGAATCTTTTAAAAACAGGGAATCAATTCATTCGAGTCAGTGCACTGATTCGTTCTTTTTGAACGAATCGTTCGCGAACGACACACCTCTAATAGCCACATTAGACTCCATTAATGAAGAAGTTTAATTCTGCTCTCAATTATACAAAAGATTCTCAATTATTATTTAATTAAAAAGTTGTACATTATTTTTTTCATTTCATTTAACCAGTTGATATTTCCCCAAAGAACAGGTCAAACTTTTGGGTACTTACCTGGAAATACTCACAAAATTTTTAATCCGAAACCCGCGTAAGTATGTTCAAATTTAAAGGACATTAAAAATCTTTCTATCATATCCTCAACTGCCATACGTCATTCCCCTCCCCCCGCCACTATAACCAATACAATTTAATCCAGGAATCCAGAAATTTTACTGTAAATTGTGTTATTTTTGATTTGGTTTAATTTTAATATTCTAAAAAGTCAGATAAGTAAGCAGGGCCGCCGAGAACCAGGCCGGGCCCCAGGACAATTCTCTAGATCGGGCCCCGTGACAAAAAACAGCTCTTCAAACAAAAACTTAAAAGCTCCCCAACCAAAAACTTCCTCCTCCTTTCGTCTTGTGTCGAATTTCTCATACAAAAAGAAAAAATTCAGTTGTCGGGCCCCCTTTATACCGCTGCCGGGCCCCTATTTGAGTCCGGGCCCCGGAAATTGGTCCCGGCTACCCCCCACCCTCTAGTCGGCCCTGTAAGTAAGTCAATCATGGTCCTAAAAATGGCGCCGTTTTTTTCTAGTTATTGATGTTAAATTTTTGCAAGACTGTAGTTAATTACTAAGCAATGTTGCCACATATCAAACTAGAAACGTCTCAAAAAATGTTTTTGTTAAAAACTGGTATAAATTACAAACAAAAATTAATGAAAACTTTTTTAATGGCTTATAAGAAATTTAAAAAAAAATAACCCTCAAAAGGTTACAAGGTTTAGAGTACCTGTTGCGTTATATTTATATCTTTAAGAATATCTAATTTTAACGATTTAAATCCATAATATAATATGGAAACATAGTAATGCAGTTATATATGCGCATTTTCAAAATATAAACCTTCAATCAAAGTATAAATTGATAGCAATAACTAAAATAGAATTCGATATCTAAAAAAAATTATTGATATTTTTATTTTGATAGAGATTAAATTAAAAATAAGTAAGTTTATCGATTTATATCAACAATAACATAAAAAAATAAATATAAGCACATTTAAATAACGCTTACCATTACTTTAACGAAACCTAAATTTCTTGTATAGGTAACCAGGACCTTATTAACAGGATCAACGATACTCTCTTCGATAATATTTACATGTTTTCCACTGAAAAATCGTTCGGCCCATTTTGGAATGCTATTTGTTTTACTTAAAAGTCGTTTGGAAAAAAGTTTGCCTGAACGAATTTCCCTTTCTACTGTGTCTTCAGACAGTACATGTTTACTTAAAAAAAAAAACGCTTACTTTAGGATTGTATTTTAGTAAGAAGTTTATTATATTCTAAAAAATTAATACCGGTCTACAATTATTAGCGACTAATTTTCCGAAAATTGCCGAACTATCAGTGGCATACGCCTCGTGTGTTGTCGATTATCTCAAAGATAACTTTTTGGACAAAGGTGACAAAAGAGAAATTATTATATTTTCAGATGGTTGCACAGCAAAAAATCTCAAAACCACAAGTCAAACGCGCTACTTCATTTGGCCGAAACTTATGGTGTAAAAATAATTCAAAAATATCTGGCCAAAGGGCATACCCAAATGGAGTGCGATAGCGTACATGCTTGTATTGAAACTTCATTGAAAAATAAGGACATTAACCTTCCAAGCGATTATGCTCGAATAATAAAAGAAGCTAAGAAGAAAAACCCCTATGTAGTTAAAACACCAGACTTGGATTTTTTACCAACTTTAATCACAAGCCATTACTGAAGTATGATTCCATAAGGCCTGGAAAAGTAACATCAGACCCAGTCGTCACAAATCTAAGAACACTGCAGTACTTGCCAAAGGAAGAAATTAATTTCAAAATAAATTTCAACGATGAGATAGTTTCAAGCGCTTCCTCGACGACCAAAAGTCATAAGTCTGGCGGGGTACTGAAGCTAGCTGCCAGATCACGCAGCGGCCGAGGCAAAAATACGAATAATAGTAATTCTTGCTCCGATAAAATTGTTCAGTATCAGTTTTGATCCAACTCTGGAACTCAGAAGATCTAGGTGCCTCTTAGGGCCCTAAGGAATTTTTTTGAAAAGGGTTAAGCCCGTAGACTGGGCCCAAAATCTGATTAGATAAAAATTTTTCCTCAAAAAAAATTCGTTGGTGTCAATTTCGATCCAAGTCGAGGCTTCAAGAGGTTCAAGTGCCTCTAAGGGACCTAGAGAATTTTTTTGAAAAGGTTAAACCCGTAGACTGGGCCCATGTCATAAAACGTCCAAATTTAGACATTTTTTGCTCAAAAAAAATTCTTTGGTATCAGTTTCGACCCAAGTCCGGGTCTTAAGAGGTTCAAGTGCCTCTAAGAGACCTACAGAATTTTTTTGAAAAAGTTAAACCCGTAGACTGGGCCCAATGTCATAAAACTTCCAAATTTAGACATTTTTTGCTCAAAAAAATTCTTTGGTGTCAATTCCGACCCAAGTAGGGTCTTAAGAGGTTCAAGTGCCTCTAAGGGACCTGAAGAATTTTTTTGAAAAGGGTTAAACCCGTAGACTGGGCCCAATGTCATAAAACTTACAAATTTTGACATTTTTTGCTCAAAAAAAATTCTTCAGTGTCTGTTCCGACCGAAGTCGAGGTCTCAAGAGGTTCAAGTGCCTCTCAGGGACTTGACGAATTTTTTTGGAAAGGGTTAAGCCCGTAGACTGGGCCCAATATTAAAACTTCCAAATTTTGACATTTTTTGCTCAAAAAAAATGCTTTGGTGTCAGTTCCAACCCAAGTCCGGGTCTCAAGAGGTTCAAGTGCCTCCGAGGGACTTGGCGAATTTTTTTGGAACGGGTTAAGCCCGTAGACTGGGCCCAATGTCATAAAACTTCTAAATTTTAACATTTTTTGCCCAAAGAATTTTTTTGTACTAAATTTAAAGTAATTCAAAGTTCAAAAGTTCTTTGAGCTACAAAAAAGATTACAGGCACACAGAAACATGTGCACTCATGGCGCCCAATCCCCAGGATCACTTCTTGTTGCTGGCCGCCGCGTCTCCATGACAAAAAAGAAAGCATGTGAAGAATAGAAGAGTATACCCATGGATTTTGCATTAAAAACAATGCATTTTTATAATGGAATTGTGGCAATTCTAACGCATCAAATTAATTGAAATTTTAAAAGCATATTAAGAACATATAAATAAAATCTGCTCTTCTTTCGTTTTTTTGATATTTATGAAGATATACGCCTAATAATTTTTTGAAATTGGACGAGTTCAACCCGACTTTCAATTTTCTTAATGTATCTTCTATTTATTTTTTGAAAATTTTGAATGAAGAGCAATCTAAATTTCAGTTGTTTATATAACATATATTTTTTTCAATAACATCCAAATACTAGATCAGTTACAATTCTTTAATAAAAATCCTTAAAATTTAAGTCTGTTTTCAAAAGTAAGAATCCCCTTAAAGTATATTATAAGTTGTATTTGTGCCTAACTTGTATTAGAAAACAAATATGTTTTTATGCATAGTTTATTGCCACTATTTTCCCTTTGGGGTTGATAAACACCCTATTTTATCTTGGAAGTCCTTCTGTTTAACATTTATTAAAAGTGTTATATTTTCCTATCTTACACTAGAAAATATTTATGGTTTTATGTCTAGGAATCGATATATTTGATTGCGACTATTTTCTCTTTTGTATCCTACCAAGTTTAAAATAATAAAGTGGTATATTGTTAAATTAATTATTGTATTTGCAAATCTTAGTGGTAGATGCATACAGTTTTTTGAATGCCTCCTAAAATACTTACGACGGCCCTGACAGTTCGGAAATTTTCAAAAAATTAGTCACTAAAAATTGTTCGCTAAGTTAACACCAGTAAAATTAATAATTTGTTCATAAATGACCTTCTTAATGATTGTTTCAATACTACATACTAATAGGCCTTAAATCTGTAGCTTTGTGTTTTTGTCTTAGTAACAGGAACTACCATAGCAATTTTTAAAGAGCCTGAATCGTTATTCATTATAACTAAATCTATTAGTGTATCTCTACCATTTCTATTTGGTCTTGTACATTCCTCAACAATGTTTTTTTACTCTAGTATCAACCAAAATATCCTTTAATTAATAATAAAATCTCCAGAAACAATAACTATTTGAGAATTATTACACACATTTAAGTAGTAGAAGTTTATTTCTAAATTTATAATAATTATGTATTGAATGGAATAGAATTTTATTTGACTATATTGACATTTTAAATGTTTGTAGGAAATCATAACAAATACAATTTATGTAGGTACAATAGGTTTACTAAAAACATTGAAATAATATTATAATAATATACACAATAGGTTCCTGTTACTTAACTTGATTGGATAATAAAGTAAACAACAATAATAAATACCTGTTTGGATTGGGATATCGTTTCCAAAAACCTGATGCCACTTGGTCCCAAGTATAGTTAAAAACGATGGTGTCGGAAAAGAATTTTGGCATGTTGGTAAAAAAAGTGTGCAACTTTAGATTTATGTAACCTAAGGAATGTCGCCTAATACTTTGTAAATATTTTCAAAAACTTTACGTCCATATTCTCGTAGTTAAATTTTAGCACTCGCCACAATGTAAGTTACAAAGATCAAGGCTTTTTTTTTGAGGATATGTCAAATTTTCGTTCTTAATAAACATAACCACATAACCTAATTTGGAAGGAAAACAAAACACTTGACACATTGACTTTTAACTTAGCCAGAGAAGCGGCGTTGCCACGTTTTTAATTCTAGTCAGATTGGTTTCGGTTGAAAAATCCGATAATGAAAAAAATCATTATTAATTCAATATTCACACAGAAAATATGGTCTATGTATAATAAGAGGGTTATTTAGCTCGAATAAAATATGTTCTAACATAAAAATTTGTTCCAGAATTTCAAATGAAAAATAAAAAAATTGAACTTGCCAACAAAAATGAAAATTAGTCATTATCATCCAAAATATCATAATCGTCATCATAATCACTGTCATCACCATTAATTGTTATTATGATTGGACTTACTTCGTTTATTTTATTATCACGAGTCCACCAATCTTCTTGCACTTGGTTATACAGATCCGCCACACTTCTGGAGTTGCAATTGAAAGTGCTTTTCGCCAAGTTTCCCGAACTGCGTCGTCACCATAACCATTAGGCCCAATATGGTTGTCATAATATTGTTTTGATATTCCCCATATATATTCGATGGGATTAAACTGGCAATGATACGGTGGCAGACGTAAAACTTGATGACCATAACTTTCAATAATCTGATCCACACCAAAGGTTTTTGGTTTTGCGTGTATATTTGCCAAGCGTAATAATTCTGATTTATATATATTGAGGAAATGGTATATGTTCCTTTGTCAACCATTCTTTAATTTTATCAACAGTCCAAGAATTCGTTGGACTTTTGTTTAATACTTCAAAATGGTAAGGTGCTTTGTCTAAAATAATTACGCTGGGCTCACTTAAACCTGGGAGAAGTTTTTCATGCAACCATTTTACAAACATTTCTGTGTTCATATTATCGTGATAGTCACTGGATTTTGATTTAGATGAAAATATTAAATCAGCACCTTCTATAAAACCCGATTTCCCTCCTGCATGTAAAATTATGTGTCGCTTCCCTTCTCCATCGGTATGTTTGATGGACTTTACGTTATCATCTTGCCATATTCCCTTGGTTGCACCCTTAGAAAATATCCATGTTTCGTCTAAATATATAAAATTCGTCCCTTCTTCTTTAAATTTAGAATATTTTCTTAAAAATTTAATTCTCTTGTGCACGACAGAACTTCTTTCACAAAGGGCATTTCTATTATCCTCCTTTTGAAATTTGAAACCCAAGGTATGTATCACTTGCCATAGACTTGTTCTGCCAATGTCGTCAAATTTTATATCTATTAATTTCGAGAGAATTGTATTTAAGGTCACATGTTCCTTGTTGGCCCTCATTCGATAAATGGTATCACGAATTTCATATTTCTTTCTATCTGGAATATCTTTCGTTTTAATGATGGGCGAGTTTTGCGGTGATCTTCTTTCGGCAGTTCACTATTGTGATTTTGTAATACTCTTAATTTGGTTTCACTAATTCCTAGAGCATCGCATAGGCGTTGTTGTACAGACATTACCGATTTTAAAGGACCGTTATTTTCTTTTTCATCCGTAAAATACTTATGTACACTACAAATTAGACTATCTACATCTAACACACGTCTAGGCATTTTTAAAATTTCCACTAAATTTACAATATACATACAATGTCAACACTTGCAAAGAATCAATTCAATTGCAATATTTGTAACACATTTAGTACCTACCCTAATATTATTTTAATTTAAATCTGACTATTAGGGCAATTTTACCTAATTTCTTGGGAAGAGGCTTATCGGAACTGGTTGTCAATGACTAATTTGCATAATTTTGTTAATCCGAAACCCACGTAAGTATAGCGAACAGACTGTATACATGATTTCTCTAAAATGGACCGTAATGGAAAAATTTAGGCAAAAGTGTAAAATTTTAATTTTTCAGAATTTTCGCTGGAAAAGAATATATATTATAAAACAATATTTCGAGTAAAATGTATGTATTATTTAGTTCATTCTCTAAATATTTACAGCGGTGATACAGTAGATTCTACAAAATAATCGGAAAAACCTGTAATAACTAGTCACGATAGTCATGTATGGGACACACCAGATTTTTTTCTTACTATTTCATAACTTTAAATTTCTAACTTTACATGATTTACATACATAAAATTTTGAATTCGTTAGATACAGCCCAAACGTTTAGGATATGGGTTACCTGTGAAAAATTAGACTAAAGCCTACACATCTGTATGTTGGTTCAATTTGATATTCTTTCAATTATTGTTCCCAGGTTATCTGACTTGCATTTATTTGAGAACACTGCGCAAACAGCTAGTCTGAAATTAAAAATGATTGTCCAGTCTTCATCTAGAAGATATTTGTGACAAAAAAATCCCCCTAGTATTTATAATTTACATCAGGAGTACCCCAAAGCTCTGTCCTTGGTCCCCTTTTGTTTTCCATATATATTTCAGACCTTTATAAATTATTGGAGCACGTAAATATACACTTTTTTGTTGACGATACGCAACTATATTATTCCTTTGACCCATGTAAAGTAGATATAGCCACGCAAAACATGTATTCAGATCTAAATGCAGTATATATATATTTTCTATGAATCATAACCTTAAACTAAATGCCAGTAAATGTCATACAATATTATTTTGTCCTACAAATATAGAATACAACGTTCTTTTACTAAAACCAGTTCAATAATATGGTATAGGTGGAAAGGCTTTTGACATAGGGGCTCCTCAAAGACGTGCCATGGGGCAATTCCCTTTTTTACTGTATTTGAATGATATTGAGTTGTTTGTCGATTGTGACTTTATTCATCTGTATGCTGATGACACTTTGTTGGCATGTTCTGATACAAATTTAATGGACACAGTCGAAAAAATGAATATAATCGTATAGATAAACTTAACAATCCAAAATAAAATGTTTCTTAAATCAAAAACACTAGTTTTTATAACTAAACAATAGAAATGTATGATTAGATAATCGAAATAATTGCAACTATTAAGTATTTAGGTTTTCAATTAGATAATTAATTTAATCACCTGTATATCAAAACATTTCAAAACATCAAGATGCAATACATATATTTCAGAAAATTTAGGAATATAAAAAAAACGTGGCAACGCTGCTGGAAAGGTACATGCGCTTTAATCGAATTGATGCGCCATTTCATATCCAGACTATTTTTAAAAGAGTTAAATTAATGCTTATCGATATTGTATTTAATTTTAAACTCATACACAGGATTTTAAATACCGAAATATATTCATTTATATAGAAATAATTAGAAAATAAGTCACTTGTATTTCGAGTAGTTTTTAAACGTTACATTTTCTGGATAAGGTGGGAAGGTCCTATGGTGTAATGGTTAGCATTCTGGACTCTGAATCCAGCGATCCGAGTTCAAATCTCGGTGGGACCTGGCTTTTTTTTATTTTTTTTACGTAATAATTAATAATTTTAAATATATTTTTAAAGTAAAAAATAGAAATGGAGATTTTAAAACGTTAATATTTCTTTAAAACGTACTTTATCACACCTAAATTACATGTTTTATGTAATAATATTTAAAATTGATATAACATGTTCAATATTTCAAATAGTTACTAAACACGGTCCCATTAATTTTTTCATATATAATATTACTATTTAAATAGGAAAATAGTTTCTGTTTTGTATATTAATGAATTCTGGATCAATTTTTTTTAAATCTGGAAAGTTAGTTTTCAAGATGGAGTATAAATATACGATTTTACAAAGTTTACGTATCAGCCCGGGTAGCTCAGTCGGTAGAGCATTGGACTTTTAATCCAAGGGTCCAGGGTTCAAGTCCCTGCTCGGGCGAAATTTTTTTTTGTTTTTTAAAAATCAAGAATTTTTTAAATAAAATTGTAAAAAATAATGTGGGTATAATTAAAAAATTATTTGATTTTTATAAATAGAAAATTTATGATTAAAATTAATTTTATTTATACAGTGTAAAAACTTTTTTATTATCAATTTTATCAAAAAAATGTATTCTTCATAAAAAATTGTACATGGTCTAAAACCTAAAATACAACCATCAGATATCAAATTTTATGAGTCGTATACGAGGTGTGTCGAAAAAATGATTTTTGCTCATGAGTCAAGTACATTCATTTTTGATAAACCTCGTATACGACTGATAAAATTTGGTATTTGATGATTGAATTTTAGGTTTTAAGTCATGAAGAACTTTTTATGAAGAATAACTTTTTTTCATAAAATTAATAATATGCCTCTAACTGTCACAAGAAGTTGTTGGCTTTGACTGCAAATTTCTGATCATCAACCGAAAAAGATCAACTTTACGCCTTTGGTACACAATTAACTATTAAAAAAATGATCTTTTTCGAATTGCACACTTTAAAAATTTGTATGTACTACTGTTTTTTTTTTATTGTACATAGGAGTTAAATATTCTCAATAAAAATCAGTAATTTCCGAAAACTAGGTTCCGAAAACTGGAAATTCAAGAACAAACATCCAAATTCCACCTTGGAAATTATGGAATTTATTCCCAAACCTCAAGGTGAACAGCAACCAAATGAAATTCCTAATTTCAATTTTTTTATGTTCATTATCTTTAAAATATTTATTCTCGCTAGTGGGTCGTAGAAAAAATATACTGTACAACTCGAATGGATTGTGCGTATTGCACTTTATGTTGTACAAACTACTAATTATAGTATAAGTGGTGTTAGTTGACAAAAACCCGTTTTGTCAACTTCCATTTTGTAAAAAATTGTAGCAATTATGTTACAATTGTCCCCCTCCAGCTTTCTAATCAATAAAATGTAGATAATGAATGTTCAATAGTTTATGGTAAATGTTATGTTATGTTGATAATGGGGTGTTAATACACTGCGACCTAAAAGATCTATTGTGCCCCCTTCTGTCGCCACTGCACTAAGGAAATGTCTCAATGCCTATAGCGACCCTTCCAATCCTATTTTCTCAAGGAAGTGTAGGATTTGAAGTGGCTTCAAGTTAGGTAAGTCTCCCTCTTCTATTTGATATCCTCCTAGATATAGTGTCCTTGGATTCTGGAGTGCTACACATTCAGTTAGGATGTGAATGGAGGTTTCGTTCTCCTCCTCACAGAATCTGCACTCACTATCCTCTACTACTCTCAGTTTACTTAGGTGTCCTTTTAGTCGGCAGTGCCCGGTAAGGATCCCTGTTACAATACGTAGCCTGTTCTTGCTCAGGCAGATGCAGGCTTCCGATCTTTTTTGGTTATATTCACCCAGAAGTATCTTGGCCTGTCTCAGCCCCAAGAGATTGTTCCAATTATCGGTTCTTCTACTACCCAATTCTTTTTTAATCTCTTCTAATATTATGTTACTCCTGATACCGCAGAACGGCTCAGGTCCTACAAAGGGTGTTTGAGCCCCTTTCCTTGCAAGACTATCTGCAATCTCGTTACCCTGTACCCCGTTATGTCCCGGGACCCAAGTGAGAGTAACTCTATTCTTCTCGCCTAGCTCATTCAATTGTTCTAGGCATCTCCATACCATTTTTGAGCTGATTACGTAAGAACTCAGCGCTTTGATGATAATCTCTTGTCTATGATAGTTTCTCTCGATGTTAAACTGGATACACTTCTCGATGCCGTGAATTTCCGCCTGGAAGACGCTTGGGTATTTTCCCAAGCTTTCGGAGTGCTTGGTTCTCGGCCCATACACTCCTATTCCAGTTCCTTCTATGGTTTTGGAACCGTCCGTGTACCACTGAATAGCACGTCTTTCGGTAGCAAGCGCGATGGATTCTTGGCTCCATTCTTTCTTGCAGCCCAGCTCTGTGGTTTTGAAGTTTTTCACAAAACTGTACTTCATTTCATCCTGGGGCATGTCCCAGGTATCTTTAGTCCTGAAGCAAGTAGACTTTCGTCTGATTACTCCGCTCCTGATCATTCTATATCGTGTCCTTTTTGCCACATTCTCTATCATCAAATGTTGAGGGGTGAGGTTTAAGATCACCTCCATTGCGGCCGTAGGACAGGTTCTCATTGCACCAGTAATGCAAACACAGGCTAGTCTTTGTACTTTTGAGATATTAGCTCTCGTAGTAACTAAACTAGTTCTGTTACTCCAGGCTATAGCCCCGTAAGTGATGATTGGTCTCACTATTGCAGTATACATCCATCGCAGTATGTTTGGGTTACATCCCCATCGTTTACCCGCCATGTTTCTGCATACCATTAGGGCTTTTGTGGCCTTATTTACTACTTCCTTCTCATGTGTGTTCCAGAAAAGTTTGTTGTCCAGGGTTAGGCCTAGATATTTGACTTCATTTTTCCATTCTATATCTATCCCGTCTAATTTAACGGTTTTGAGATTAAGTTTTCTTTTCCTTGAAAAGGCTACTAGTGTTGTTTTTGTAGGGTTTATACTAAGTCCCACTTCACGGCACCATCTTTTGGTATGTTCTAGTCCTCTTTGGACTATATCACACAGGATATTACTAAACTTGCCACTAGCAAATATGACTATGTCGTCGGCATAACCTTGACAGGGTATGCCGAGGTCAGTCAATCTGCATAGAAGTTCGTCTACGATTAGGCTCCACATTAGTGGGGATAGAACTCCTCCTTGTGGACATCCTCTGGTTGTGCAGATGGAGATGGTGTCCTGCCCTATCTGTCTCTCTGCAGTTCTCGAAGATAACAGCTGAGCCATCCATCTGGATGTGATGTTATCTACTCCTCTGTATGCAAGTGCTCTTTTTTTATGGTAAAAGGACTCTTTGTATATTTTTATTTTACACTAAATGTTAATAAAAATTGATTTTGTTTATTTCTTTCTTATCTTTATTGGAATGTTAATTTTTCTGTTTGACAGTATAACGAAAATGTTTAATATTTTATTATAATATGGGAAGCACGAATATGACATAAAATTCTTTGAAAAGCAGTAAAAATGCCACGATGAATTAATTTTATTTTGTTCTTTATTAGATTTTTAAAATTTATTAGACACGTCGCAATATATAAATAAATTCATAATTTGTAAAATGAAATAATGGTTAACACAATAAATAAGAAAAATGAGTAATAGTAATAATTATTATACAATAATTTTAGAATATTTCTATTATTAAATATTTATCAATTATCATTAAATATTAAATATCATGGGTAAATAAACATTTCCAAAAATATGATATTTCTTCTAAAGTTATCAAAAATATTGAATACACTCTGTAACGTATGGAGGGTGGGTTACTTCACGGCACTTACGCCTCAGTTAGGATTCATTGCAACAATAAAAAAAAATGTTTGACAAACGCAAAGGCATGAGATCTCTGTATAATAAATTAATATAATTTAAAGGTCAATAAAGTTATTATAGAAGATAAATAAGTTATTTTACTATACATATAACTGTCAGTTATTGAACACTATGTAGAGTTCACTTGGATATTAGCAAAACCTATTGGAAAGCGTTTAATAAGCGACACTCAGAGCTGGATAAAGTACTGTTTTTTCATGAGTAATTACTTTACAATGAGTATCTCCTCAAAGTACTTATATACGTACCTGAGTATCAGTAACTATATGAATAATACTCAGAGGAAATCAATACTTTTGCAAATTTTAGAGGATAATCGTGAAACGGTTATGAGTATTTTAAACAATTCTAGTTAGTGACTCAAGGTTAGAAAGAAGGAATTATAGTAATTAGTACATAATAATAAGTCAGTAAGCAACAATCAAAAACGAGAATATAACTTATCTTCTATTAATTAGTTAGCACTTACCATTAACGTGTACGTCCAACTTTTGAATTTTAAAATAATAAAGGTATTAAGTAGAGGTACATGTAGGGAATACTCAAAAGAACAGTAATATATTTTAAAACGTATATATAGAGTAGACTAAAATGCACATATATGGACTGAAAAAAAGCAGGAAAAACTTTTTTATTTTCAGTTTTTCGAAAAAATATTCTTTATAAAAGTTTTAGCTTGTTTCAAAACTTATAATGATCCAAACAGAAGTTAATTAACTCTTTGCTTTAGTGAAATAATGACAAAAAAAAACTTCTATTTGGATTATTATAATTTTTGTAATAATAAGTAAATATAGCTAAATTTTCAATTCCGAATGAACGAGAAAATTCTTGTTATTCAAAAATATCGCGTCACGTCACGTGACTTTTCGTTATTGTAAGAGAAAATGTCGAACCTCAAAATCAGTTTTCGAATATGTCGACCCCTGGGAAACCGCTTTCGACCCCAAGGGGTCGGTATCGACCAGTTTCTCATGTTTGTTCCCCAAACAGAAAACATTAATTTTTAAAGTCCATTTTGGAGCACCGTCCCTGTTCTAATACACTAACCTTCCTTCATGTTTAAAACGAGACGATTTTCTACTATAAATTGAAACAGACTATATATGGTTTTGAATTAATATTTAAAAAAATAATTTTATGTTGTGTATCTCTCAATAAAACACCCTGTATAAGAAATGTGTACTGTGCAACATTTTTTCGTTAAAATACCATATTGGCTAATACTTTATGAAAATATGCTTCCCTGACATCACAGTAAAATTAGTGATTTGTAGAAAGCTACTGTCACACATTTGTGAATCACCTTGTAATTTTTAATTGTACGTATGTACTATAGTCTATTTTTATGTATGAGAGAGTAATAAAACAGCATTTCTAATGCAAAACTTAGTACGGTCATTTTAAATATTTTTACAGAATAATCTAAATATTTCCTAAAATTGTAATAAATGTACCTGAATTATTACAAGTTTTGGGTCTTTTGTTGGTCCTTTATAAACATAAGCTGTACAGAACAATAGAAAAAGGTTTGGACAGGCCAAAAGCACTGTGTATTAAAGATTACATAGCCGTATCTTAAGATTATTTTCAATAAGTACCTATTTGCCAATTTTGTTTTATTTTAATTCCAAGAATTTCTTACAGTAATCGAATTATAAGTAGATAAATACCTTCCCAACAAATTTCACCGAAAATGCGATTATAGGTTTTCCATTTAGTAAGGAGGTCCAAGTTGTGTATTCTTGACAGTTTACTGCAAGGTGCAGTGTGAATTCTAGTGTGATCATGGAAAATTTGGAAGGGCCGCGTAAACGACAAAAAATCGGTCCTTTAACAGTTAATGAAAAAACATTAATATTTAATTGTTTTAAATCATTTACAGACGAACATTTATGTAAAAGTGTTGATGACACAGTGGAATTAGTTAGTAGTACGCTTGGTGTTGGGAAATCTACGATTTACAGAGTTGTTAAAGAAGAGAAATGTGGCGAGCACGTAAAGCTCCAGGAAAACCAAAATTTCAATTAGAAAATCTTTTGAAAGAAAGACTTCGAAGGAAAGTGCATGCGTTCTTCTTTAGAAAAGAATTTCCGACAGTAGACAAAGTTCTTGCCACGGTTCGAGATGATAAGGATTACCCTGAAATGAGTCGAAGCACACTATGGAAACTTTTAAAAGAAATAGGTTTTCTATGGAAAAAGCATTCCAGCAAGTCTATTTTAATAGAAAGAAGCGATATTGTATTATGGAGAAGAAATTACCTAAGGACTATAAAAGAAATGAGAAACCAAAGAAGAAATATATTTTATTTAGATGAAACATGGATCAACGAGGGACATAAACCAAATAAATTTTGGCAAGATGAAACTGTTACAAGTCGAAGACAGGCTTTTTTAAATAATTTATCTACTGGTTTAAATCCAGCATCAGGAAAGGGGCGCAGACTAATAATAGTACACATCGGTAGTTCAAACGGTTTTGTTAAAGGTGGTTTATTGACTTTTGAATCTACTCGTACCGGTGACTACCATGAGGACATGAATGCTGATGTCTTTAAACAGTGGTTCGAACAAATTATAGATGTTTTTCCTCAGAACTGTATAATAGTAATGGATAATGCAAGTTATCACTCGAGACTTTTAGAAAAAATGCCCACAACCAAGTAGTTAAAAAAAGATTTACAGAATTGGCTAAATTCAAAGAATATTAAGTT
Organism: Psylliodes chrysocephalus; assembly: GCA_927349885.1. Lineage (NCBI taxonomy): Eukaryota > Metazoa > Arthropoda > Insecta > Coleoptera > Chrysomelidae > Psylliodes > Psylliodes chrysocephalus. The sequence continues at coordinate 24,210,744 of OV651827.1, read as the reverse complement.
CCATCCCGGTTCTGTGAGAAAAGAACTGTATCATTTGTGTTCCCTTCATAAAGAGAAATTCAAAAAATATGAAATTGATGAAATTGCAAAAAATCGTGAGATGACGGTGGTTAGATCACCACCATATCATTGCGAAGTAAACACGATTGAACTGATATGGGCACAGATACAGGGAGAAGTTTCAAGAAAAAAGAATTCTTTAAATTATTTATTGTTTCGGCCTTTACTTGATGAAAATCCATTTAATTTTGAAAGAGTAAAACCAAATTTGGTAGATTTTCACACTTTTATTTTAAAAATAAAAATTTTTAAAAAAAAAAACACTAACATGACATATGTTTCGAAGTACAACTTCTTTTAATTTTTATTTTTAAAATAAAAGTGTGAAAATCTACCAAATTTGGTTTTACTCTTTCAAAATTCTTTTAAAATGAGTGATGTTAAACAGTTGTTTTTGGAGGCTGTAAATAATGTGAAGCCTGAAAACTTTAAAAAGGCAGTAAATCATACGATTAAAGAAGAAGAGAAAATGTGGAAGTTGGACAATATTACTGATGAAATGATCGAGCCACTCATTGTAAATATTGGTTGCGACAGTTCATCTGCTGATTTCGATTCTGATTTGGATTTGTAGGTAAGAAGTAGTTTTTATATTAAAATTATTATTTATGAACGTAACGTTGTTTAAAAGTCAAAGTTTAAACCCTTATACCTACATAACCCATTTGACACAATGTTCTTAACATACCTTGTGGAAAAATAAAACATTTTAGAAAAAATTGCACTTTTTTACCTTCAGCTCTTTAGAAGTTATAAGCAAGTTAATTAGGTGAAAATATAAGTGTATACTATACTCGAGGAATAACTTCAAAAAATATTTTAACTGTACTAAAAGAAGTGATACTATGCCTATGGATTACGAACGCTTTATTATTTTAATACTCTCTCATATACATAAAAATAGACTATAATGTATTACTAAAACATGTAGTAAACGTGTGTAGGCAACAGAAATTCAAACTAGCTCGTAAGTTTGAAAATAAAAATACTGAAAAACTGGGCAATATTTAACTTTAACACTCAATACATCAAAACAATAGGATTGAGTTGGGTCCATTGACACTTTTGGTAACTAGGTTGAGTACTACAACATACACCAAAGTTTTAGAATATTTGGGGTGAGATTACAGAACGTCTGCAACTTTGCAGATCTGCAAATATGGCGGACTTACAGATGCAAGTGTCAAGTTTTCGTATTCGAAAAATGGTCGGCAAATTCGCAAAAACATTATTGTAGTTTAATACCCCCCAACAACACTAAACCCAAATCCATTACTATGTTTAAAAACTCGAAAAGAAAAAATTGACAATCTGCAAATTTGTAGGATTTTCTAACCTCCTGTAAAGTTACAGACGATTTGCAGAGCTTCTGTAATCTCACCCTTAACCACAATAAATATTACGAATTTTCAGATATTTTTTGGAATACAAAAACTGTAAATTCGCCATATTTGCAGATCTGCAAAGTTGCAGACGTTCTGTAATCTCACTCTTGATCGGTCGCCAGTTGACATAAAGAATGTGCAGGGTCCTTTTTTTTTTAAATTCCTTATTACTACCAAAACATAACACTTTATATTTGTTATAATCGACTGAAAATAATTGCTAATAGTACCATATACCTACTCTATATTTTATGTTTTAATAATGTATCAAATATTATTAAAAAAAATTGTTTACTTCAGGGATAACTAAATGCCATAAAGAACGCCAGGCACGTCAGGTATTTTTTTTTTTAATAAAATCAGGTTGCACCGTAGGCGGGTGCGGGCTGGTACCTACACAGGACAAATATCGGTACCTGGATACCTATTTGACATACTAATTTATACGATGATACGGCTATACAATACAAATATTCAAATCGAACACTTTAAAAATTACGGTACCTGTAGTTCTCTGAAAACAACACAGTTTTGTTGCTGTATATCTATATATATTAATTTAGTAGTCACTTTATTTTTCAGTGTACGCTTCAAAGTTGCAGGTATCGGACATAGGTATTTTAAAATGTTGATTTCCTGCATCATATTGTAGCTTTCACCTTTCGGATGGATTTTCGCAATATATCTGTTTGTGATGCATCTGATTCTAGTACAAAATTTGCTTAAATCTATCAGTATTTTAATTGTAGTAAAAACGTAACTTTTATTTATTTATTTAAATTTTTTTCGTCGTATTTTTATTTATTTATTTACAAGTATGGTTAAAATAGTGAGTTTGTTCGTTAGTAAAATTTCGATCGTTATTTATTTGTGAGTATAGAATTTAAAACAAAAATGTGCGTTTATTAAATGTGAGTTTTTGCAGAATGTTGACTGGAGATACATTGGCTAGATTCACACTGCATAATTAGTAAGTACCTAACATTTTTAATTCAACATAATTACTTTCTACGAATTTTCGACGGGTATATACATTTTGGGGTCTCCTGAATCTGTCTGACCATTTTCGTGATAATTTTGTCTATTTATCTGTACCTTTGATAACTTAAAAAGACGTAAAAAGAAAATCATCAAATTTGATAATAAAAATAATATTTTAATAAAAATTTCTTGGAGGTGAAATTTATATTAAAAAAATATCCTTTCTTTCTAGACTTGGGTAATTTTTTGAAAATAAATTTTAGTAATTATTTTTCGTTCTTATCTTACATTCTCAAAGCTTTCGACCCCAATTGGACGTCCTTCTTCAGTGGGTTTGTTTAAATTTTATGTAATATAATACATATACATGCAATATATGGAAAATAATTAATGTAAAATAAACTGACACCCCATTAATAATCAATATATGTTGTACAATGGATGACAAATTCATTCTTGATAATTTTAATATATATTAGACAAGATTAGACAACAAATTAAACAACAAAATAGACAAAATATTAAACAAAATTAGACAACAAATTAGACAGCAGATTAGACAAAATTAGACAACAAATTAGACAAAATTAGACAACAAATTAGACAACAAATTAGACAACCAATTAGACAACAAATTAGACAACAAATCTAACAACAAATTAGATGACAAAATAGACAACAAATTAAACAAAATGAAATAAAGTTAGATAAACTTGGACAAAATTAGACAAAATTAGACAAAATTAGACAAAATTAGACAAAATTAGACAAAATTAGACAAAATTAGACAAAATTAGACAAAATTAGACAAAATTAGACAAAATTAGACAAAATAAAACAAAATTAGACAAAATTAGAAAAAAATAAAACAAAATTAGACAAAATTATACAACAAATTAAACAACAAATTAAATAACAAATTAGACAACGAATTAGACAACAAATTAAACAACAAATTAGACAACAAAATTGACAACAAAATAGGCAACAAATTAGATAACAAATTAGATAACAAATTAGACAACAAATTAGATAACAAAATAGACAACAAATTAAACAAAATTGGATAAAATAAAGCAAAATAAAACAAAATTAGACAACGAATTTGACAACAAATTGGACAACAAAGTAGAATACAAATTAGACAACAAATTAAACAACAAATTAGATAACAAAATAGACAACAAATTAGACAATTGGACAAAATTAAATAAAATACAACAAAATAAAACAAAATTAGACAAAATTAGACAATAAATTAGACAACAAATTAGACAAAAAACTAGACAACAAAATAGGTAATAAATTAGATAACAAATTAGACAACAAATTAGACAAAATAAAACAAAATTAGACAACAAATTAGACAAAGAATTTGACAACAAATTAGACAACAAAGTAGAATACAAATTAGACAACAAATTAAACAACAAATTAAACAATAAATTAGACAACAAATTAGACAACAAATTAGACAACAAAATAGACAACAAATTAGACAAAATTAGACAAAAAATTAGACAAAATTAGACAAACTTGGACAAAATTAGACTTAATTAGATATAATTAGACATAATTAGATAAAATTAGAGATAGTTAGACATAATTAGAAAAATTTACATAAAAGAATTATTGTGGAATGAGGTACCAGTCATTAATAATCAATATAGGTTGTGTAATGGGTGACAAATTCATGCATGATAATTTTAATATATATTAGACAAATTAGACAACATTAGACGAAATTAGAGAACAAATTGGACAACAAATTAGACAAAATAAAACAAAATTAGATAAATTTAGACAAAATTAGACAACAAATTAGACAAAATTATACAAAATTAGACAAAATTAGACAAAATTAGACAAAATTAGACAAAATTAGACAAAATTAGACAAAATTAGACAAAATTAGACAAAATTAGACAAAATTAGACAAAATTAGACAAAATTAGACAAAATTAGACAAAATTAGACAAAATTAGACAAAATTAGACAAAATTAGACAAAATTAGACAAAATAAGACAAAATTAGACAAAATTAGACAAAATTAGACAAAATTAGACAAAATTAGACAAACTTAGACAAAATAAAACAAAAGTAAATAAATTGAGACAAAATTAAACAACAAATTAGACAAATTTCCATAAAATTAAACAAAAAAGCTTAAAACTAGGCGTCATCCCCTTATAAAGCTTGATTTTTCCTAAATATTAGATAATTAAATAATTAGACAAAATTAGACAAATTTACATAAAATTAGACAAATAAGCTTAAAACTAAGCTTCATTCCCTTATAAAGCTTGATTTTTCCTAAATATTAGATAAATAATTATTAATTTAATAATTAGACATCATTAGACATAATTAGACATAATTAGACATAATTAGACATAATTAGACATAATTAGACATAATTAGACATAATTAGACATAATTAGACATAATTAGACATAATTAGACATAATTAGACATAACTAGACATCATTAGACATAATTAGATATAATTAGACATAATTAGACATAATTAGACATAATTAGACATAATTAGACATAATTAGACATAATTAGACATAATTAGACATAATTAGACATAATTAGACATAATTAGACATAATTAGACATAATTAGACATAATTAGACATAATTAGACATAATTAGACATAATTAGACATAATTAGACATAATTAGACATAATTAGACATAATTAGACATAATTAGACATAATTAAACATAATTAGATATAATTAGATATAATTAGATATAATTAGATATAATTAGATATAATTAGATATAATTAGATATAATTAGATATAATTAGATATAATTAGATATAATTAGATATAATTAGATATAATTAGATATAATTAGATATAATTAGATATAATTAGATATAATTAGATATAATTAGATATAATTAGATATAATTAGATATAATTAGATATAATTAGATATAATTAGATATAATTAGATATAATTAGATATAATTAGATATAATTAGATATAATTAGATATAATTAGATATAATTAGATATAATTAGATATAATTAGATATAATTAGACATAATTAGACATAATTAGTCATAATTAGACATACTTAGACGAAATTAGACATAATTAGATAAAATTAGACAAATTTACATAAAATTAGACAAATAAACTTAAAAATAGGCTTCGTCCCCTTATCAAGCTTGATTTTCCTAAATATTTTAATTTGATATCGTTTTTTGTTTCTAAATTAAAATTTTTTTCAATATTTCAACCCTTAAATCCCCATTTTTAATTATTTATCTGTTCATTCTCTCGTTGATTTTTACTAAAAATTTCATGTTGGTATCGCTTTTGATTTTTAATTTCTATTTTTTTATTTCAACCCCCCCCCCTTTACCCCCATTTTATTTTAATTTCTTTAAAAGTATTAAGCTTTGTCCCTTATAGAGCTTGATTTGAGCCAAAAATTTCAAGTTGATATTATTTTTCGTTTTTTAGTTAGGATTTTTTTTTAAATATTTTAGCCCCCAATTTTATTTTCAAGATCAATAGGCTTCATTTTCTTATTTAACTTGATTTTTACTAAAAATTTTATCTTGATATGGTAGTAAATGCTGATATACAGTGTAGCCCAATTAAAACGGTCCACCTGAAATATTTTTTACATTAATTTTAACACAGAACAAAAAAAATGTCAGCATATTTGAAAATTGAGAAATGAAATATCTTTAAAATAATGTGTCACTCAACCCCTCGTGTCATTTAGTATTCTTGAAGGGATTACCACCCCGTTCAGGGGGATGAACATACTTCCATGAATTAAAGAACAAAAGAAGTCTCCTTGAAATCAAAATCTCGGGGATTTCCCAAAAAAACTTCTAGGAAAATCAAAAAATGTTTCATATATTTACTTAAATACTTTTTGATTAATTGTTCCATACACAATAAATTGGACAATTTTACTGGAAAGTCATGTGTTGGATTCATCAGATATTTTCACACTGTGTTTGTAAACGATACTTACCAGCCTTGATACATACGAGTAGATAAACTATTAATTATTTATTAATGAATATGATAGCGTTCTTTTGTGTTTTAATTTCTATATAAAGGTGAAATATAAAATTTAATTATTAAATGCATAGAAAGCTAGTCAATAACAAATTTTATGTATGAAATCCTCACAATTATTAAATTTCCCCAGATTTTTATAAACTTCGAGATGAAAAAAATTGCTTATTACATAACAAGGCGTTCTTAGAGTAATTATTAACTCAGAGGTATGTATGAAGAATCATTTAAAACGTTTCCAGAAAATCAGTTTCTTTCATGAATCTAATAATTAACTACATAACTACATTCACATGATCTTGATCTTCATTGGAAAATCCTAATCGAGCTATTTTCAAACGATTCTTCTATAATTTCTAGTAGATAATAATAATTATTGTTATTAGAAGTTAAATGGCATTCTTATCGCCCAGTATACAGTAGGTACGTTCCAGAAAAATGATTCAACGTTTGGTTAATATTTATTTTTTTGTTTATAAATCCATTTTCCGTTAAAGATATAACGATACAAGCAGGGGCGGCTCGTGACCAAAATTTTGGGGGGTTCACACTAGCAGAATATAGATGTCGGTACAGATATAGGTAAAAAATTGTCAGTGTTTTAGAAAGGTATATTGTAAACTTTCTAAAACACCGAAAGGTTTTTTTCATATATCTGTACTGATTTCTATATTCTGTCGCTGTGAACCCCCAAAATTTTGGTCACGAGCCGCCGCTGGATACAAGTTAGATTACGCTATGTCTAACGGAACTACTTTAATTTCGTAAAACGAGGCGTAGAAGTAAACTTTGACAAAAGTGAGTGGTAAAAACATTTTTTTTCGGCAACAATACTGATATCCCATGGTTTATTAAATTACTTCGGCTATTTACACATATTATGAGACACCTTGTATAACAATCTTATTAATATTCGGCGGATACTTCTGGCGGCTATTTTTGAAATTCAAACACCTTCGTAAAAGTAACAAAACAAAGCCAGAAATAATAATAATAATAATGAAAATTAAAAATAAGATGCAGGTTGAATATAAATTTGTAGACATATTTTTATGGTTATTGAATGATAATTCCGAGTAAAAATTAAAAAAATTGTTGTTTTTTTCGAGTTAAGCTGATCATCTTTTTTTGGAGTGAGAGTTTTGAATGAAAATTAATTTAAAAAGTTGATCATTATTATTCTCTTAATGAATCCCCTGTATATTATTAAAAACACTAAATACACTTAAATACACTTAAATTCACTTAACACTTAAATAAGCTTAAGTGTGCTTAAATATACACTCTTAAATGCACTTAAATGAGCTTAAATGTATTTAAATGCACTTAAATATACTTAAATGTACTTACGAGTAAATGTACTTAAATGTGCTTAAATGTATTTAATGTACTTACTTAAATGTCTAAAAATTGCTGTCTCCAACTTATATCTAAAAAAATATGAAAAACAAAAAAGATCTCGAATACTGAAAAGATGTAAATTAAAGAAAAATTGATCAAGCTTGCATTTCTGTCAGATAGTCTTTTTTTATACAAAAAAAAAGAAACTTCTACTATATTAAAATACTTTGTATCAATACCTGAACTAAATCTATCAACATAATCATCATGCAACTATATACCTATTTTACAAGATATGAAACACTTGTATTATGCCAAATTTTTTTATTACTAGATAACTTCACAATGTAAATTAAATTGTTTTTGGCTATATTATATTTAGCATATGACCACAAAAATTATAATTTTTATAAATTAATTAGCACTAGTTTTGATGTAAAGTTGTGGTTTAAAAATATAAATTAAATAATTAGGGTTTATTATATTTACATTAAAAGTCACAGTTGAGCAAAACGTTAAATAATACCCAGCAGGAAATAGAATAAAAATAAACAATTTCGGAAAGGCCCATTTTAGCACGGATCTGTTGTTTTAAGTTTTTAAAAGAAATAATTGTTTAAATATAATTTAGAGATTGTTTTTATATATACGATATGTAACGTTTTTATAATAAAAATTTAAAGCAAACAACTTATTTGGAAAGACGACCAAAGTTATTAAATGTGGTGTTCCTCAAGGAACAGTCTTTGGAACATTGTTGTTTAATATTTATACAAACAATCTATTTGAATAGAAATTTAAAGGTGAAATTATTAGTTTTGCCGATGACATTTCAACAACAAATGGGAATCACCCGAAAGTATCACTGAAGATGGGTTTTTATAAAGTGTCCAATTTTATATACTATAGTTTATTTGAAAATGGCATGATATCACAGTTTTTATGGCAAAAGATTGTTCAAAGTAGAAAAAAGTAGATATTGATACCTCCATATCTGAATTTTCACTAGATTTTAGTAAGACCATCCCGAAAAACCTCGAATACAATACATCATAAAATGCAAATGAGTAAACCCTAAAGGATTAACCAATAATTCTACACCCCGGTGACGGGAAACGCAAAATTATTATAAAAAATAGTGTACTGTCAATATTATTTATTTTTATAAAAATAGTATACTAAATATTAGGACATTTCCTTAAAATTTAATAATAAATGTATATTTACCAAATTTATATGATATACTAAAACAAAACCTTTGCAAAAAAATATTTTCTCATAAAACACTCATATTTTGTTTTTAGAAATACGGGGTGATTTCATATAAATTTAATCAAAAACATCTACACAAGATGCTATTAAATATTTAACAACTGCTATATATGATGCTCTAGATAAGGGAAGACCGTATATGTGTTCGTTGATTTAACCAAGGCATTCGATACCGTTGATCACACTCTTCTTCTTACCACGTTAGAAGGTGTAGTGGTGAAATGCCTTGCACTTAATCTGTTTGAAAGTTATTTAATCAATAGAAAAAATAAGTCAAAGTAAATCAATATATTAGTAAAGAGGAAACAGTTATATGTGGTGTCTCTCAAAGCACGGTATTACGACCAATACTTTTCATAATTTATTTGAACAGTCTATTTTTATTAGAAGAAAATAATAAGTTTCGTCGATAATACGGTAATATTTTATGATGATGATAATTGTTTTAGTCTTAAAAACAAAGCTGAAAAGCACTAAAACTTAAAACTTGGTTTGATAGCAGACTGCTTTCGACTAATTATTTTAATAAGACTTTATACAGTCTGTTCGCTATACTTACGCGGGTTTCGGATTAACAAAATTATGCAAATTAGTAATTGACAACCAGTTCCAATAAGCCTCTTCCCAAGAAATTAGGTAAAATTGCCCTAATGGTCAGATTTAAATTAAAATAACATTAGGGTAGGTACTAAATTTGTTACAAATATTGCAGTTGAATTGATTCTTTGCAAGTGTTGATATTGTAAGTATATTGTAAATTTAGTGGAAATTTTAAAGATACCTCTAGACGTGTGTTAGATGTAGATAATCTAATTTGTAGTGTACATAAGTATTTTACGGATGAAAAATAAAATAGCGGTCCTTTAAAATCGGTAATGTCTGTGCAACAACGCGTATGCGATGCTCTAGGAATTAGTGAAACCAAATTAAGAGGAGTATTACAAAATCACAATAGTGAACTGCCGAAAGAAGATCACCGCAAAACTCGCCCATCATTGAAAACGAAAGATATTCCAGATGGAAAGAAATTTGAAATTCGTGATACCATTTATCGAATAAGGGCCAACAAGGAACATCTGACCTTAAATACAATTCTCTCGAAATTAATAGATAGAAAATTTGACGACATTGGCAGAACAAGTTTATGGCAAGTGATACATAACTTGGGTTTCAAATTTCAAAAGGAGGATAACAGAAATGCCTTTTGTGAAAGAAGTTCTGTCGTGCACAAGAGAATTCACTTTCTAAGAAAATATTCTAAATTTTATATATTTAGACGAAACATGGATATTTTCTAGGGGTGCAACCTAGGGAATATGGCAAGATGATAACGAAAAGTCCATCAAACATACCGATGGAGAAGGGAAGCGACACATAATTTTACATGCAGGAGGGAAATCGGGTTTTATAGAAGGTGCTGGTTTAATATTTTCATCTAAATCAAAATCCAGTCACTATCACGATAATATGAACACAGAAATGTTTGTAAAATCGTTGCATGAAAAACTTCTCCCAGGTTTAAGTGAGCCCAGCGTAATTATTTTAGACAATTCACCTTATCATTCTGAAGTATTAAACAAAAGTCCAACGAATTCTTGGACTGTTGATAAAATTAAAGAATGGTTGACAAAAGAACATATACCATTTCCTCAATATATATTAAAATCAGAATTATTACGCTTGGCAAATATACACGCAACACCAAAAACCTTTGTTGTGGATCAGATTATTGAAAGTTACTGTCATCAAGTTTTACGTCTGCCACCGTATCATTGCCAATTTAATCCCATCGAATATATATGTGGAATAGCAAAACAATATTATGACAACCATATTGGGCCTAATGGTTATAGTGACGACGCAGTTCGGGAAACTTGGCAAAAAGCACTTTCAATTGCTACTCCAGAAGTAGTGTGGCGGAATTATATATCCAAGTGCGAGAAACTAATAGAAGATTGGTGGACTCGTGAAAATAAAATAAACGAAATAAGTCCAATCATAATAACAATTAATGGTGATGACAAATTTTTATGTTAGAAAATATTTTATTTGAACTAAATAACCCTCTTATTATACATAGACCATATTTTATGTGTGAAGTGTAATATAAAATTATTATTAGGTTTATAATAGCCACATTAGACTCCATTAATGAAGAAGTTTAATTCTGCTCTCAATTATACAAAAGATTCTCCATTATTATTTAATTAAAAAGTTGTACATTATTTTTCATTTCATTTAACCAGTTGATATTTCCCCAAAGAACAGGTCAAACTTTCGGGTACTTACCTGGAAATACTCATAAAATTTTTAATCCGAAACCTGCGTAAGTATAGCGAACAGATTGTATACTCCGAACAGTAATATTGAAATGTTCATGTACAAGAGCGTCATGTACATTTAACACTAAAGTTTTCATATGCACGGTTAAATTGCACTTTACTTTCACAGGAGCATAATTAGACGTTTGTGCTATTTTTATTGCACAAATTCACTTGATCAATATCGTTTTTTATTGCCTATTATTACAGAACTAACAATCACAACAGAAATGTAAATCCTAACTAAAATAATTTACAATCTGCATAACACTTTCTACCGATTAGAAAATTTTAATCCTTTCTAACAAAGTTGAGGGCTACTTAAATTGATCTTGAATTGTAAATATTTTCTACCTGTAGAGATTACATACTTACCTTATTTCTTTTGATTAAAATGTCTAGAATATTTTAGAAAAAAAAACGAAGGTTTTATTTTGGAACAAATAAAGCTAAACATTTTATTTTATAAATTCTCCGTCACTGGTTTATGATGTTATATTGGGGCCATAAAAAAATTAAAATAAACTATATAAGGGATGTATTTATACAGTCAGGGGTACTTTCTTAACATAGTGAGAAATTTAGTGCTGTTATTAATATTATTATTTATTATTATGAATTATTTAATAATTAAATTGCTGCATTTAATACATTTTCATCTTTATCGGCCTAATTTAAACGAAAACAATATTCCTATTTTTTTTATAAAAAAATATAAAGTTAGTTATACCTACACAAAATTTAATTACTAGTATAATTTAAATAAATTGAGATGTATATTATAATTTAGATCTTTGTTTACTAATCCGTGAAATGTAAATAATTATAATGAACTAAATCGAGCACCGTGCCCGATTTGATGTTTATAATTTAGCTCGTTTGTATTCATAATACCTTTCATAAATTCTCACAATGAGAACTTCTATAAACAAACCAATATTTATCAAATGTAAATCACATCAAAAGTGCAACAAATTTAGAGTAGTCGTTTTGTTTAAAGTTTTGTTCGCGGAAACATTTCTGAATGCCAACATAAATATACAAGGTCCTTTTTTGCGAAAAAAAATCTGATAAAAGGTAGGAAAGATTTTTTGTTGTTTCAAAGTTCCTATTTTTTGAATAATTACTTGATACGTTAGGAAATAGAATAGATGTACCTGTGAAAAATTAGAATAATGCTTAAAATTGGTATTTCGGTCCAACTCGATGTCCTGATGATCCCCTTTTGGATTTGCTGCCAGGCTAGACAGTTTTTTTTTCATTTAATTTAATTTCGAGAACATTTGGATTAGCCAAATTTTTATACAAATAGGCTATTTTGCTGTTATATTAAGACAGTGATAGTTGAGACATCGCTGTGAGCAAATCAATATAGTTAATATAAATTATACATATAAATTAGTATAGTATAAATAAATTAGGTCATAATATTAATGAAAATAATTAAAATGTTTAAAAATAAACCTATGTAGAATATTTTTTTACTACTCTTCTTATTTATTTACTAAGGCTATCTAAATGCCCTTGTTTTTCGCTTCATTAAACATTTTAATATCATTTAACGCAAACTCTAGTTAAAAACACTAAATTAAGTAATTTTTTTATGGAAATGTTTTAATTATTAATTAATTTATAATTTAATTACTTCCTCAAATAGATATCGCATCTATACAGCCAGTGGTGTGTGTATGGAGGATGGTTTCGAAAGGGAATTCATTTTTAAAGAAACGTACCTACTCTATAAGTAAATTATTAACAAATTTAAATTGCTTGAAGACATGTAATTGAAATTATGTAAGATGTAAAATAAAAAATATGTTCTATTGCATATTATTATAATCTTCAACTGCTTTTTCGTATATGGGCAAAAAAGGTGTGGGATATCATACATTTCCAATAGTTCACTATTGAATACCTAATTAAAATACGTAAAACTAGGACACGTTGAGATGTGATACAAAAAACTTGCTAAAGTTCAGTTAAAAGTAACAGTATATTTTTATAGAGGGTGATTCTACAATTATACATTATATATTATATGAATTTATGCATAATATAGATTTTATTATAGTATGTTTTTAGTTATTTTACTCGTATATTATTTAAGATTCATTATTATATTTTTCACATAGTTTGTGAAGAGTATTATAGGTTGAATTTCATGAAAACAAAATTTTTAATATTGGTCCTTCTCAACATATTTTAAAAATGTCTGTCCATCAGATGTCAAGTTTTTTGTCCGCATAAGTCAAAAACGAAAAATGATATCAACTTGAAATTTTTAGCAAAAATCATACTCTATGAAGCCTATTGATTTTGAAAAAAATCTTTATAAAATGGGGGGTTAAGGGGAGTAGAAATAAAAAAAAAGAAAACGAAAACAAAAAACGATATCAAACTGAAATCTTCTAGACAAATAAAGCTTTATAAGGAAATGAAAAAAAAAAAAAACTGAACGAAAATGGGGTTAGAGACACGGGGGGTCCTAACCTAACTCTTGGCACCCGCTCGGGAGGTGACATGTCGTATTTTCGACTGTGTCTTTTTCTGGACTTTTGTGAAATATTAAAGAAGTTTAGAGAAGGATTTGTTTTATTAGTGTTGTCCATCTATATAACACAACACTTATCTAACTTAAAATAATGATCAATTAGAAGGATTAAGAATTTGAGGGTGGGCGGCTCAAAAGTAGTTAGAGTCAAAAAAAGAAACAAGAGTACCAGTTTTAAATCTGTCAGAGTTGGATTTTTTCCTGTCTTTTACTGTTGGTTTGAAATTTTTGTCAACATGATAGTTTACAAGTGACAGATGGTGACAATGACAGCTGACAGCATTAATTTAATAGTGTATTTTATTTGTTGCACTGGTGTGACACTCGACAATGTATTCGAACTGTCATACTTGTCAAAAGCATATGCTGCACTCCAGTATGTGTCAAATATTTGAGCTACACTGAACAAATCAAATGCGATTAGTGCAGAAAACTTACACCTAGTGCAACAAATAAAATCCGCTATTAGATAATGTTTACTCTTACGACACCTTTTTTTGAATGGCGAGTGATTTCTTAGTCCTTATTTAGATTCATAGTTTGAATTAGCTATTCTTATTAATAACTGCTAGATGACTCATGCAACCAGACTATTAACTAATTTTTTGTCTGTAGTTTTCTTTTTGTGAAGTTTTACAGTTTATTAAAAATGTGTTACAAATAAATGAGAGAAAATTAGGAAACACCTGTGCAATTCCTTGTTGAATTGTGTAACTGTCTACACAATTATTGTATAGCTTAAACTAGGCTATCCTGTATGTTCAGAGTATTTAATTAGCACTCCTAGACTATAGAGTATTAGATTATTAAAACTCTATAACCTATGCAGAATTGTAAGCTAATGACTTTAAGTTGTTGAAACCGAAGACATCAATAAAAAAAATAGTATCTGCTTAAAAAGCATGTTACAGACATCGAGGTGTTTCTTTTTACCAAATTAGGACAGAACACAAAAAATAACGATTTTATTTTCTTCATAAACGAACATCCCTGTATAAATCCAATTTAATAAAACGACCACTCAATGTGGAGCAACCTCATATTTTTGCTATTCGTTTTTGGCAAAACCCGTTAGGTCATGAACTTTCGTATAGGTAGGTTGATATTATTATACCCACCTCTTTTTATTACCATACAGGGAGAGCTCGTGAATGTAAAGAAAATTAATTTTATGTATACTACTCAATATTCAATAATATAATTGTGTTTACTTAATAGTTCTTCAATCTTATTAGGGTAAAACTTCTAAATATAAAAATTTTATTTGTCAAACAAATTATTTTCCTGCAAAGTTAACAAATATATTATTAGTAAGGCCCATCTAATCAGAACATAAATTCATATAGCTTTAACTGACTCATCAATCAAAATAAAAATGAGACGCTCAATTATATTTGGACGTGAGGGGCATAATGAAATTAATTTTTAAACTTTTGGTTCTGATTTTACTTCTATTTCGCGAGTTTGTACAACATAAAAAAAAGCTCTCCATAACATTTTAGGGAAAACGCAATTTCAGTAAAGAAATTAAATAGTTTGGACTATTTTTTATTAGAAGTTCAATATTCATTGGAGACAATATTTTCGGCCACAAACCTGTATTTTTAAAGCAATGGGTTCTTTAAAAAAACAGTAATTTTCCGTTTTTATATATAATATACTTCATGAAGTAAAATTTACGATAATTCTGTTTTTTTTTTTTTTAAATATTTTAATAATGAAATTTTATTTTAAAACACATTTGGGCTAGAACGGTTCTGTTCACTGAGGGATTGGTAATGGAAATTTGCATATGGGTGAACAATCTATATAACTATATACATCATTGAACTATATGTCTACAAACAATAAAAAAGAAGAATAATCTGTCAATACTGTCAATGTCGAAACGCCTACTGTCAAAATTGTCAAATTTTAACTTGACATATTTTCTCCAGGTTGAATTAAATTTTCTATTAAAAATAGTGATTCAATAATCGTTTTCATACATCGATAAAACCGAATGTATTTCATAAGACACACGGCAATTCTTTTACAAAAAGTTACGAACAAACGACTTCGTCCAACTTTTATATTATACAGGTATTAAATATGGAAAGACAAGTGTTTTTCTAGTAATAAATTTTGTAATTTTTCAGTACAGCTGGTCTTGTGAAAGAAGCTAGTTCCAGAGACAAAATGGGCAAGTCACATCTCATTTTAAAAAGATATGAAAATATAATTAAATCAGATGAAGACAAAAGGGTCTATAGAGGGTTGGAGCTGTCGAATCATATGAAAGTGCTGCTTGTAAGCGATCCAAAAACCGATAAATCTGCAGCAGCTATGGATGTGAATGTCGGTAAGTACCCAATAATTAATAATTTAATGTAATTCTAACAGGATGTTGTTAAAAAGTTGAATTGCTATTATATATTTAAAGAGAAATCGTTACTACAGATAATAATTAATTATACATTTGAAATGTTAGTGAACAGGATAAAATACATTATTTGATCAATAACCCGTGATATTACTCATTTAAAAATCGTTTTTGCCATATCAAAACAAAGAATCTTTTGTCTACAATGAAATAGTTATTGTGAAAATCTATACTGAATAAATGAACTATGATCTAATTTCTGTATGACCTAATGTTAAAGAATTTTTAATTGTTGGTGATTAAGCTTGACATAAATCTCATATAAGATTTCTATGAAAATGCCTATAATTATTGTAATTACTTAGAATGATGTAAAATAAAATTACAAAATAGCTGTTATAAATGAGCTTTAATATAAAATAAATTATAATGAAAAATATTATAAAATGGTCAACAACTGTTTAACATAAAGGGTGATTTTTAAAAAGGGCCCATCCTAAGTATAGAACTCATTAGAAGATTCCAAAATATGTCAATAGGGGGGTATTTTTGTCATTATGTGATTCCCCTCCCCTTTGTCTACTAATAAAATGATAACATAAAGTCAACTTTACAAAACATGAAGAAGAAAAAAACAATGGTGAGCAAGAGTAAAGTTTTATTTTTAATATTGCTGCATTTGAATAGCATTTAATACCTTCAGGCAAATTATATTCCATTTTAGTGATGATGTAATTATGATTCCACTGACAATTAAAGTGACAGTAGATTTTTTGAGTGCATTTTGTTTACCTTTTCACTTTTATAAATATATTCCTAAAGTAAGAAGATAACGTGCATCAAATATACAATCATTTAGTTGCCAATTACATACCTTTTAACTATTTTTTATGACTTGCAAACAATATTTAGAAGAAAAACTTTAAAACAGTAAGAACATACATGTTAAAATTATTGATGTTTTTGTTAAAGTTTGGTTAGAATTAAATGTCAAAGGAACCAAAATGACATCACACTAAACTGGCGTATTAAAAGCCTGTACATCTTAAGACCACAGTACCACCCCCAATATTCGTAACATGAACTAATTTTGATAGATGTCATTTATGTGTCATAAATTAAGAATCCTTTTGTTCAGCAGATGGAGCAATATTCCATATTTAATAGTTCTTTTGTTCAACAGATGGCGTAATAATTTTATTAATTTTAAAGGGTAACTGTTTAAAAAATAGAGAGTTTTAGCAAATGTACGTAAGATTTCCGCTAACGTTACGTTAAACTTAGATTGTGACCTTTTTCATAAAGATTGAACGGAGTAGATTACAGTCTATCCCTAAGGTAACGTTAGCGGATGGTTAGCGGCTGTTTGCTAAAACTCCCTATTAACAAATTCATCACGCCTAGCTACTACCCGATAATAAGTAAACGAGTTCTTGACCTTGACAAATATTTTCGATGTAACAGGTATAAACGTAAAAGTTTGGGATTAAATTCGACACATCGGTATATTTACTTAGGACCGATTCCACCGTTGTGTTAAGGCTGGGAAATGGACTAAAAATGGCGGCCGTTTTTGTCATTTTACAACGTGTTACTAAATCATGCTTTTTAGATTAATAAAGAAAAATTACAAGGAAATTGAGTTATAATTATAAACAGAAATGTTGTAAGAATGAATTGAATATACACATATTCAAAAATAACTAATCATAATTTCAAATTATCATTAAAAACTTGAAACATTTTATTGCAAGGATGATTAAGCAAATTATTTTCAATGAATTCTCTATGATTTTTTATTAACTATCCTACAATATGACGGCTGTCGGTCTAATAATTATTACAAAAAGCATGATTTCAATTTGTAAATTTTGACACAATTTTTAAAATTGACGCGTTAATTATCATGTCATTTTAGTACATCGTGTTCACCACCAATGCGACATGCAAGGCTGAGTTAACGTATGCATTGAAACTTGGGCGACAACTAATGGTTGCCAATCAGAAAAGTAAACGTCTTATGTCAAATTATTGGTTGACCAATTAGAAATGCAAACGGCATGTCAAATTATTTCAAAGTACAATACGAACCGTTGCTCAAATATACTTGTATATGATAATCAATGATAATACGACGTTGCCGTTCTATGTATGTTTACAATGGTTTTAAAGATATTTATTGAGTGACAAAATCTTTCTCCATGGACAAAATCGGGAAGATTTTAAGGCACAAGCACTTTTGTTAGTTGACAAGAATTAAAAAAAATATAGTTTTGTACGTTCTCAAACCTGCTTTATACAGTGTGTGTCAATAAGTTGGATCCATATGTGATTTTTTTTGTGATATTACGATTGGAAAAAACATCGTAAACCATCATCTCTGGTTATTTAAAAACTTAAACCAACCCATATTAAATTTGACTACTGGATTTAGTTCTGTCAGTCTCGTTTAAAAAAGAATATTTGAGCGATTTTTCAAAATTATTACGAATTTGACAGGTAACGTACGTAGCCAACTTTTTAAATAATCAGAGGTAAATGACGTTTTTTTCCGGTCATAATATTAAAACAAATTGTCATATATATATATGGACCCAACTTTTTGCACTCACTGTATGTCATATACGTGTCATGAAGACTAATTTTAAGAATTGAAGCCAATGAAGTGGATATTTTTCTGCAATATTAATTTTGAGTTTGTTTGAAGTAGTTATTATAATCAGTTTTATTAATGTTAATTGTATCGGTTTATGAGCAATTTTAATAAAAACTAATTCAAAACTTGCAAAAATACCGAAATATTTTTGTTTATTGCAAAAATAATTATTGATAGGACATGGGTGGAAGGAAATATAAAAAATAATTAGACATAAAACAAAAAGTAGTTTATTAGAAAAAAGATTATAGTATATTACAATAAAAACAACCTAAAATATACAGATGTCAAAAATATTGGAAATGAATCCTTTATATATCTTTCAACATTAAATTTTTGTTACACTTTTATTCCTTGAAGAACTTTGAAACCAAACGACTTTTGGGAACACATGACTTTCCAATTGCACATCTTATTTCTCTTCCTCTTTCTACTCGGGACATTTGTATGATGCCCCATATTTTATAAGGTAAAAGTTTATTCACTAACTACTAAATATCCTTATAACTAATGAAGTCTTATAAAAGTAACAAAATCACGAATAACGAAAAAGCACAAAAAAATAACAACACCCACTCAAAAATTTGCCAAAATTCAAACACGAAAAACGAACTGTTTACGTTTTGTCGTTTAGACTTCAATCCTTCGACATTTGAGTTTTTTGTCTTGTCAGTTGCCAGAGATACCAGTTGCTTAGTTCCGAAATTCACAATAATCGATCCAATCGATTGTTAAGTTTCACAATTTCTGTCTAATCAACAAAAGCATGAGCGATCACGCTATTGTCAAATTATATTTTTACTTAAGTAATATCATTATGCATTTTAGAGGTACGATTACCTAATAAGTAGGCATAAAAAATTAAAAATTCTTATTTTATTACCGAAATGAATCGAGGAATTATTTAAATTCTAAAATAATCGATTTATATTTATAGAAGTTTTGCAAATTTTTAGGTAAAATGTAAACAAAACCCTTCGGATTAGGAAAAACCATAAAGTAATAAAATTTCTACCCAACCATAAAATACCTTTCACTCCAACCCAAAAATTGCGATGTGGAAAAGTTCAATTGACCCGGTTCTTTAGGATTAAAATTATTATTATGGCCGTCAAATATAGTTTACAAGTGAATACAATATACGAATAATGTTAATAAATGTTGAAATATTATTCTAAAGTAAAATTTAATGTTTTTTTTTCTTCTTGTTACATTTAACCTACTTACTACTTACCAACTAGGTACAAGTTTTGACAGATTAATTTTTCATGTAACAGTGCAATTATTAAATTGAAACTGGATATCGCAAAATATATTATTCTTCTAAAACATTTATTGGTATCTGTCTACCTAGATTTGGCAACCTGGATATAAAAACAAGTACGCTTAAAAATAAAATTGTTATACGAGCTACAGGTACAGGTATTGCCATCTATGTACAATGTTTTGAATACTTGCTTTGTTGCAAATCCGCTGGATCAAATGTCGCAGCCTTAAACGGAGTTTAAAATGATATTTTTACATTAACAATGTTATTTTAATTTAATCTCATTTATATGTAAGTTGGCGGCATCGGCATACGGAAAACGTTTTTAAGAATTTTAAGAAAAAAACTTATTTTTCATAAACAATTGCATGGTCTATTAATTTTAGAAAAAAAGTTACTTTACATAAAAAGTTATGCATGGTCTAAAACCTAAAATTCAATCATCTGATAACAAATTTTATCAGTCGTATACAGTGTTTGTCGAAAATAAAGGTATTTTATATTGAGCAAAATTATATTTTTTGACAAACCTTGTAAAACCGACTGATAAAATTTGATATCGGGTGGTTGCATTTTCTGTTAGACCATGCATACATTTTTATGAAGAATTACTTTTTTTGGTAAAATGAATACCTAATAAAAAAGTTTTCTATTTGCTATCAACTTACATAGACATACTGTGTGTATGCAACTTATGACATATTGCTGAGCTAATGTTTTTGTAAGAAAAAAGAAATTAATCATAAAATTTGACTTCATTTGTAGAGTCGTAATTTATGTTTTCATATTTGTACTTTTTTTTATCATTTTAGAATTACAGTACTATTTTCAATTATTATTTTAGATTAATCAATAAGAAAAATAAGCATTTTTGAAATATTAATAACTAAATACAAATTAAACAACAAATGAATAAAAAAGCATTTAAAACACGTTGACTGCCGAAGCAAATGTTGTTGTCGGGTCTGCTGAGCCGAAGTAGTTTTTCTAAAAATGTAAGTCTGTTTTTACGTTTTAAGAGCAAAGTAGTAAGTAAACTACAATATCTAATAGAAGCGTGAATAAAATATATAAACGCGGCGCGGGATTAAATTATTACATTATTCAATATTTTAATTTGTGTTGTAGACACGTAAACAATTTCTAAATAAAAGTTATATGACTTTCAAAAATAGGTATTTTAAAGATATTTTTAGATATATAGGGTTTTGCGTTTTTGTCTGACAAATAAAACGGTATATTTTTTAAGTAGAAAACCCTGTATTTTACTTCAGTTTTAGAATGCTTTAGTAATAAATACTGTATTTAACCCTAGAATTTTATTAACAAATATTGCAGGGTTGCCAATAAATTAATTTTTTTTATGAAATTAGAGAATGATTCAGACCCCAAATTAAATTATCATTATTTAGGTAGGTTTAAAATAATTTCAAATTTTTTTAAAATGTAGTAATAAGATACTAAGCTAACGAATAGTGATAATAGAACTGGATTATTTTATACAGTGTGTTTTGAAAAACAAGTCTTAAATATGGCTAATTCCAAGTTAAATTTATTTAATTTTTTTCAAATGCCACACCCTGTATATTATTTAAGCATAAAATTCCTTATAAATTAACACATCCAACGATACCAATAAGTTAGTCAATAACACATATACAGGGTGTCCCATTAGTGCGTAATTGATCGATAGCAGTTTTATAATCGAAAATACGAAAAAAATTAATATAAAAGTTGTATGACCATATTTAACAATTATTTATAAATATACAGGGTAATCCATAAACGATTGTCTGACCAAACCTATACATTTTTAAAGCAAAACATCCTGCAGGTAGTTATACATATTTGACTGTTTTCACATCGTCGAACAATAATTTCAATTTTATTCATTTGCTATGTTGTATATAGGGTGTGTCAAAATGGTTACGATTTTCTCAATTTTAGAATGGAACACCCTGTATGTTATGCCACCAATTAATATAATATTCCATTGAAAAAATTTAAACATTTGTAACCTCGCGTGTTGACACACCCTATATATAACATAGCAAATGAATGAAGTCAATTAAAATTATTTGACGACGTGAAAACAATCAAATATGTATAACTACCTGCAGTGGTTTAAAAATGTATAGGTTTGGTCAACATCTCGTTTATGGACCACCCTGTATATATAGGAATACTTTTTAAGTATGGTCATACAACTTTTATATTAATTTTTTTCTTATTTCCAATAATAAAACAGCTATCGATTAATTACGCACTGATGGGACACTCTGTATATATGTTATTCTCTAACATAGTATCGTTGGATATACAAATTTATAAGAAATTGTATGCTAAAATATTATATCGGATGCTGCCTTTGAAAAAATAGAGTAGTTTGACTTAAAAGTAACCATATTTAAGACACATGTTTCAAAACACTCGCTATAAAAGAATCCAGCACTATCACTACTATTCGTTATCCTAATGTGCTATAAGTCAGTGTATTAAGCAATTTTGAAATCAATGTAATCCTACCTAAATTATGATAATTTAATTTGGGGTCTACATCATTCTCTAATTTTATAAAAATTTAATTGCTTGGCAGACCTGTAATATTTTTTAAAATTATTCTAGGGTTGAATACAGTATTACCAAACCATTCTAAAATTGAAATAAAATACATGTTCTATTTTAAAAATATGCCAAGAAAAAATGTAACACCCTGTATATATCCAGAAATATTTTTAAAATATGTATTTTTTAAATCCATATAACTTTTCTTTGAAACATGTTTGTGTGTCTTTAACATAAATTAAAATATTGAACAATTACGCACTAATGGGACATACACACGGGTACATACACATAGCAGTCAACGTGTTAATTCAGAAATAAGTTTCCTTATAAAGATAAAATAACATTCAGAAGAAGAAAGCAAAGACCGCCAATATTACGTGCGTATCATACAATGATGCCAGGTCATTCGAATTTAATTTACACCGGAATGCAATAAAGTTCCTTCCCTTTCCTGCATTTCACAATTGTATATTTCACCCACTTTAAAATCAAATTCGTCCTAGAAAGAATTGTGAAATTATCGTATAAATCGATAAACTGGCAACGTGGTCAACACTTGTTCATACACAGGCAAAATCAATCGATAATTTGGAACCAAACGAGACAAATATACAGGGTGGCCACGTTTTTAACGGGATTGTATTAGTAATTTCCAAACCATACTAGTTAGAAAGTCGGTTAAATGGAGAAAAAGTTGCCTATCTCGAAGCATAATCTAGCGGTGAAAATTAATCGAAAATAGCAGGCCCGGCTCTTGAGATATTTCGATAAAAGGAAATTCGATCTTTTCGGTTTTTTGGTTATCGTTCATTTATTTTCAGAACTACTAAAAAATATTTTAAAGGTTTTTTTATTTGATAGTAAATTTTCTTTGATTTGACGTTTTCATATTTTGCATCCAACGTTTTGTATTCTCCAGACCACCCTCAACTTATTTTTTTTAAACAATAGTAATGTAGAAATTTTAAAACGCAATTATTGATAATAACAAAAAGAAATTCAGTTTTTGTTAGTCATAATCAAATTATTTGAAAATATCAATAAAATTAATTGTTCAAAATGCCTGCCATCTTCTTCAATACATTTAGCAATTCTGATATTCATATTTCTTATGCTATTGCTTATTTCTTCTTGGATATCTTCCAATGCATCTTCAATCTTTTCGCGGAGAATCTCAATTGTTGCATTTGGTGTATTATACACTTTATTTTTGAGACGTCCCCACAAATAAAAATCTAATGGATTCAGATCTGGCGATCTGGCAGGCCACGCCACTGGACCTCTTGTTCCAATCCATGAATTGGGAAAAGTCTGATTCAAATAATCCGTGACCATTCTTGAATTGTGTGGACCACATCCATCTTGTTGGAACCAGATTTCGTTAAGACGATACTCTAAAGGAAGATCATCTAACATATCCTGTAGTATATCTAAATATTTTTCTGCAGTAAGGTTTCCGTCAATAAAGTATGGTCCCAGTAATTTATTATTTAACAAACCGCACCACATATTCAAAGAGGAACGATATTGATGTCTCACTTCTTGGATTAGGTGAGGATTTTCCGTGGCATAAAAATGTTTATTTCTTCGATTGAACATACCAGAATTTGTAAATGTTGTTTCGTCTCCCCAAATGATATTGTGTGCAAAGTTGTTATTAATTCTTACCTTTTGTTTAAACCTATTACAAAATCGCAATCTTCTTTCAGGATCATTACGATATAGTTTTTGTACAGCTTGGTATTTGTAATCATGGTATCCGTGTCTCTTGATTATCTTATTAACAGCATTTCTTGATAAGTTACATTCACCTGCAATAGTCCTCGACCCAACTCCTGGATTTATTCGAATTTGAGCTAAGACATTAATATCGTTGACTGGCTCCTTTCTTCGAACATACGGAACTCTAGCTTTATCGAATGTATTATGTTCGAGAAGAGTTGTAGACAAACGCCAAAAAAAATTTTATATTTGGTTGCATTCTGTCGGGATATAAATCCTCGTACCTTTGTTTTGCTCTGAACGAATTTCTGTTCAGTTTGATGTATAATTCGTACATATCTCGTCTTTCTTCTGCAGTATATCTTACCATATTGAAGTTAGACTAGGTACCAAGAAACACACAAAAAACTTTTGAACAATGAGACATTTTCGTAAAGCAATAAAGAACAACATAATAATAATGTGACAGTTCTTGTAATATGGATTGTTTTCACGGCCTACTATATTTTATAACAAGTAAGATGATATTAGTTTAAAATCATATCAATTGCTGTGCCAGTAATAAAATAATATTTTGCATTCAAATTTGGTAGGTATGTATTGTCAAAAATAGAATCGAGAATATCTTTTAATCATTTACCTTATCAAAACATACTTTTTAATAGTCGAATAATTGAATAATTATTAATTCTCATTTATTTTTTCGTAATTATAATCACTTTATCTTCGAAGTATTATACACTGAAAAAATTAACGCTGATTATAAATTCAATACAGATGATCCGTACCAATAAAATTTGGATTACGGTCCATATTACCCAAAAACTGTCAGTGAATGCCATTGTGTAATACACCGCTGGATGCAGGATAAAAAGTTATTTCAAATAATGTTATAAAATACCCAGGCCCATATTTAAAAAAAAAAGTTGATGGTGGTCTGGAGAATACGAAACGTTGGATACAAAATATGAAAACGTCAAATCAAAGAAAATTTACTATCAAATAAAAAATCTTTAAAATATTTTTTAGTAGTTCTGAAAATAAATGAACGATAACCAAAAAACCAAAATGATCGAATTTCCTTTTATCGAAATATCTCAAAAACCGTGCCTGCTATTTTCGATTAATTTTCACCGCTAGATTATGCTTAGAGATACGCAACTTTTTCTCCATTTAACAGACTTTCTAACTAGTATGGTTTGGAAATTACTAATACAATCCCATTAAAAAAGTGGCCACCCTGTATATGAAAATCACGAAACAATAAAAGACGGCATACAGCTGTATCACTGTTTCAAAAATTGGCACCTCTAAACAATAATTTACCTATTGAAACCATCTCTAAAACAGAGGAGCTACAGTGTTTTTTACGGTGACATCTTCTTAAAAATAGATGAACTACATGAACTATACACAATTACAGGAATTCATAGAAAATCTCTAATTTGACAAATAAATTTATCAAATATTTGTTAATCGTATTTCCAGTTAGATTTGAAAAATACGCAATAAAATTTAGAAATATTTTGGCGGGATACTTGGAAAAATATGTAGAATGAAATCTCCTACTTTTTAGCCTCTGGTTTTAAAATCACTTTTTATGATTTTTTTTAAAATTCAGTGTATAAACAGGACAAATAAAAAATAGGAGATTTCATTCTCCAAACCTTATACTTTAAGCTGGTAGAAGATTCATTTTAATACATTTAGCGGGATTTAAATGCAATCGGAAATGGTGAACCCTTGCTTCTTATATGAAAAATACAGTGATACGGCGGCCTTATTTTGTGTACATTTTTTACTATTATTATTAACATCATTACGTTTATTTTTATAATTTTGCCAGTATCTATAGAGCATTAAATTAAATTCTTATTTGTTATAAACATGCACCTCAATAAAAAATCTGTCATCATAATGAATATTATTAGAGTATATATAGTACATGTCCAATAAATCAATTGGAGGATTGAAGTAGAAAAACAGTAATTATATTTCTATATGACATATTTGAAAACTATTTAAGAATTAGATTTAAAATAATTATTGTCTAATAAATTACAAAAATTACCTAGAAGACGTAGTTTGTTAGACATAAAATATTAAATAGTGATATTTTTTTATTTTCTAGAAAGAAAATACAAGTATTGTCTTATGATTATTATTAGATGGTAATGTATAATAATTGAAATGTTTACCTAGAAATTGAAACTGTTATTTTTCGAGCATAATTTATCATTTAATTAGCATGCTGTGGTTTCTTAGGATTTTCCTTAAATTACAAACATTCCTTGATGTAAAGATGAAAAACAATTATCTTTATTTACACAAATAAAAATATTAGATAATTAATTGTCCTAATACTTCCATATTTTACAGATATTATTTAAAAATGTTAAAAACTTGTTTGTGTATGATCTAAATGTACTTACCTACTTTTTAATTCAAATTGCACATAATCTGTATTTCTTTTTATAATAAATTTAATCTTGAAATGACGACGTTATTAGATTGTTAATAATTTATTAACAAAGTAAAATTGAATAATTCTAGGGTTGCTGAACATTTTTTACCAAATCGAGATTGTTGTCTTTATTTTATCACCATTTCCAAACTAACTACTCTATGGACTTCAGAATTTGACAATATATTTACAAAAAGGGTAGAAATATAATTTTGAAAACCACATGTTGAAATTTCAATAAGTTTTCAAGTTAGAAGGTATCAAAGTTAAACTGGATTTTTTAACAATTTGATATTTCCTTCATTTCATCACCATTTCGAAATTAATTATTCTATGGACTTCACAATTTGACAAAGAATTTACAAAAAGGGTAGAAATATAATTTTGAAAACCACATGTTGAAATTTCAATAAGTTTTCAAGTTAGAAGGTATCAAAGTTGAACTGGATTTTTTGACAATTTGATATTGCTATTATTTCATCACCATTTCTAAACCAATTGATCTGTAGATTTCAGAATTTGACAAAATATTTACAAAAAGGGTAGAAATAAAATTTTGAAGACTACATTATGAAATTTCAATAAGTTTTCAAGTTAGAAGGTATCAAAGTTGAACTGGATTTTTTAACAATTTGATATTGCGTTTATTTCATCACCATTTCCAAACTAATTGATCTATAGACTTCAGAATTTGACAAAATTTTTATAAAAAGTGTAGAAATATAATTTTAGAAACAACATTTTTAAAATTCAATAATTTTTCAAGAAGAGGAGTATTTACTTGGCTGTAGAGCGGAGCATGCAAGGGTTTCGTAGTACCCCACTTTTAAAGTTTATTTTTGCCTTATTCTGAAAGAAAAAAATATGTTCGTGTAGGTAAAGGATAAATCTATGCTCCTCTGGAGACACTTTTTTAAAATTTGAAACTGTTTTTTCTAAAAAAAAATACAAAACTCGACTTTTTTACTCATTTTCTCAATTTTTTTTAGAAAAAACTAAATTGAATTTTGAAAAAGTGGTTCCAGAGGAGCATAGATTTAACCTTTACCTACACGTACATATTTTTTTCTTTCAGAATAAGTCAAAAATAAACTTTAAAAGTGGGGGTACTACGAAACCCTTACATGGCAAGATTTTTCGTCTGGAAAGTGGCGCCTCTGTTAGATTTTTAAGAAATGAATATTTGTGAATGAAAACAATTTATAATATATTTTACTAATGTTTTACGAGGGATGAATAAATTTTACTTATTTGTACACCTTATTTTTTACGTAATTTATTTCTTTAATACTAAGATTGGTATAAATATTATACGCAAGGGTTTCATAGTACACCAATTTTACGGATTATTTTTTAATTTTACTAAAAAAAATTTTATGTAAGTACAGGTAAAGGCTTAGCCCATACCTCTCTGGAGTCACTTTAAAAATATGAGTCAGCCTCTTTTGAAAAAATCTAAGAAAAGAAACGAAAAGAAATAGAAATGTAAAAAAATGCTAGAAGAGAACAATATATTTAATTTTTGCCTACAGGAGCATTTATTTTTATTACAATAAAAATAGGAATACGTTAAAAGCTTTTTCGTCTAGATGGTGACAGCAACAAAATATATATCTTTTTCTACTATTTAGTGATAAACAGTACGTAAGTGATTTGAATTCATGTTGTTATTGTTTACATACAGTAATTTTATCATTTATTTATTAAAAAAATATATACTCGAAATTGGAAGGTATGCACTGAGATGTGAATTATAAATATGTTTTTGTTTAATGAATACCTCTTCGAGTTAACAATAATTATTAATTCCAGCATGTTAATATCTCTTCAATCCGTTAAAGTAATGTTAATATTTTTTCTTGCTTTCGCGCATGGCTTTGATCTGTCGCACCCTTTGAGGCGCGTTGCAAGAGAAAATTTTCTAAAAAGTTATCCAATTTCTATAAATGAGAAAAAAACGATTTTGACAAGCTGATTGTGCATTGTGGCACAATAAAATACAAGTCACTGCTTTAAAATTTGGAGAAATTTGTAAAAAATTTCCTAAAATCTTTTATTTATTTGTAAACCACCCGATATGGCATGGACCATAAATTCAGAGCAAAATAAGATATGGAAAATTATTTTTATTTTTAAATGTGGACATTTTATTGAATTCGAATTTGATTATGTTGCTGCCAGTCTGGATGGAATTAAAAAAAAAACAAAACTCTATGATAGAGTTAAAATGTCCATATGGAGCTGAAGTGCTAACTGTAAAAGAAGAAATATACAGTAGAGAAATAACTTTTTGGAAAAAGAACAATACCATTAAGAACCACTATTGGTATTTTCAAATTCAGGGTTAGCTGCACATAACACAAATGGATTTTTGCATTTTGTGCTTTTGGACTTCTGGAGGAATAAAAGTGGAGAAAATATCTAATAATGACAGCTTTTGGGAAGAAAAGATATAAAATAAAATTAAAATTTTTTATATGCAATATGCCTTGCCGGTACTTGTTAACAGCGAAGCTAATAGAGACATGAAAGTACGAGACAGAATACTAAATAATTCGTAAGAAATTTTATTTAATGTTTATTAACATAACGCAAGGAAGCTTAAATTATTTTGAATATTTTTATTAATTTAAGAATTACATTTTATTTATTTCTAAAACATGGTTTTAGGCGATCCATTTAAGATATAATTAATGTCTTATTATTATAGTACACTATTTTAAATTTAGGATTTTACCGGTGGCAGTGGTAATTGATGATATATAATTATGATTATACCAAATGTTTTAAAAGGCTACACCAACTAGTGGACCACGCTTTTAAGTCCCCAAATAATAGTTTCAAGATTTTGATTCGGATTAGAAGTTTTGTGTCAAAGCCAAGTTATGTATTGATATTGTAATACGTAGATGAGTAACTATCATCAATAGAAATTGAAAATTTACACATGAATCTTTGTAACGACGTTATTTATTTATTAACTTCATAACGGTCAAAAATTTTAGTTAACTTATTTAATTTTAAATATAAATTTTCATTTTAACTTAGAAATTTTCGAAAAGTTCACTATATTGTTTAGTTGTTGCAACTTTACTGCGCTTTTGCGTTCAGATTAAAATATGAATTGATTTATGGAGCTTAACTGAAAAACAGGAACTAATGCTTTCATTCCAAAAAAATTATTATGTTCAATAAAAAGAATTTCGAACTGTGATATCTGCAAGTCCTTATAAAGATAACTCTTGTATAATCACAAGAGTTATCCTTATAAGTTGATAGAAATATCGAACAAAAGTTTATTGACATAAACATTATTTCCATAATACAAATAAATATATCTCTGTTTAAGAATACTCATAATTTATTTAATATATTCATTTAAACATGTTTTTGTTTTTTTGTCTGGATGATATTGAATACTAACTTTTTCTTTGTAACTTCGTTTACCCGAGACATTGTGATATAAAAAAACAGACAATTAATTAAAAGCGTTCTCACAATTTTTCAGGTATAGAATTTTCAATGCTATACTGTTTCCCAAATTATGAAAATACTAAAGAATATTAAAAAAAAAAAAATAATAAAAAGCCAATTAAAGAATGTGATAATATCTACAGAAAAACATCGTATTTCTTTTTTGGAAATAAAGAGTAGTCGAAAATTGTTAAAATAACAACATATTTTTATTACACAAAAATAATAAGTCAGTTTTTGTTTTTATGTAAATCATATCAGAAGAAAAGTCACCGAATACCGATTTCAAAGAGGTCTGTTAGTTTTTATAGGAAATGGAAAGAGAAAGAACGCTCTTTAATCAAGTTAAAATTCTTTACTAATTTCGCTGTTTCTTTTCGACGATATCCGGTCTTCGTCTTGTTTAAAATCGATAACTATAAACAATTTAAGGTATTTTGTACCTTGTTAAAAAATGTAAGAAAAATTTTTCTTTTTTTAAAAAAAATAGTAAACTTTGACAAATATATACAATATTTTAAAAGATAAATCACATTTATGTGATTATACAAAAATTTTATTTATTTTTCTAAAATAATATGGATTGTCCTCTAAAATATATATAGTGGCTCGCAAAAAGTATGCTTTTTATATGTTACTTTTTTCAGAAAATGTTATTCCTGATAAAACTTGGTGTTTAATTAAACCTAAAACTTTATTTATTTAAAAAATTCTGTATTATAAATACAAATTTGGCTGCACAGTGAACTAGGTACTCTTTTAGGAACCGAATAACCCACATTTTTACATATAAGATTAATTTAAGAAAATGTATACAACTCCAGATAGTAGTTTTTTAGTTAATACAATTTATATAGATTATTATATCCTTTTTAACCTACTTCAAAAAGGAGGAGGTTCACAATTCGTCTGTATATATTTTTTTATGTATGTTCAGCGATAATTCTTTAACACAATGTCCGATTTAAATGATTCTTTTTTTGCTGGAAAGAGAATACTTCCGGGATGGTCCCTTTTAATTTTGGTCAAAATAATTGGGTCCATGAGAAAATTCTCAAACTTTTTATTTTTTATGTATGTTTAGCGATAATTCTTTACCACCTTGTCCGATTTAATAATTTAATAATTTGGAGCTTTCTTGATGCGTCGTTTTATGAACACTTTGTATATGTTTAAGCACAGATAATTATTATTACTGGCAGTTTATTTTAAATCATTAAAATAATATTTTGTTAATCCAAAAACGGCAAGTAAAAAAGCCATGTCACATTCAGTGTAATAATTAAAATTAGATATATAAATATAGTATATTATGTACCAACTTTCACTTTCAATCCCGCCTTTTTGTCGTAAAAGACTTCTAAATTTTTTCTAGTGACGTCCGTACCGGGTTTGAACTGAATATTTTTGAACAAAAATATGGTACGCCACTGCTTTTTCTAAAAACCAAATTTATCTTTAAAATCCTTATTTATTTTGGAGCAAATTTGGTTTATAGACGTACTTTCGTACGACGCACGCTTTTCGCGTAAGAAAATAAAAACCAGTTTATTGAAACTGCTTCTGATATTTTGTTGAAATTTGGTAGGAACCCACCATGAGTGGAAACACTTTTTTTTGGGCAAAATAAAATAATTATTTTTTTCTTAAAACTTTAACACCCAAGGATTCACACCCTTAAGTATCGGCACTCAATTAATAAATACCCTGTATTAAATTACCTTATTCGAACCAATCGTCTATTTTTTCGTTATTTGTATTTATATTTCACAATTCTATACTCTTAAATCTAATTTAATCTAACTAAACCTATTCACTAAATTAAAATATAAAAATAATGTAAAACCCTCTAAAAAATCGAACTGCGTTATAACAAACTGCGTTATAACAATATCTCGCAATGTACCGAGAAAAACAAATAATTCTGGTTCCCCTAATTTAGGTAACTCTGACTCACTCAAGAACAAGAACTGATGAACGTCTGTCGGCAGCCGTTGTAGGATTTTTAGGTTCCTATGAGTCCCAACTTAGCGCGTTAGAGTTTGGAGTACGTATCCCTCGTATCTACAGGCAATTGTTAAAATTATGAATGAATGCGGATTTTGTTTCGTCTCGGAAGTAATTTTGTAGTATTTAGGCTCCACCCTTAAGTTGTAATTTTTATACCAACTAAACTACCGTTGCCCCGCAGGTCTTTCAGTTTGTAATGTAAATTTTCCTCTTAGAAGGTATCAAAGTTGAACTGGATTTTTTGACAATTTGATATTGCTATTATTTCATCACCATTTCTAAACCAATTGATCTGTAGATTTCAGAATTTGACAAAATATTTACAAAAAGAGTAGAAATATAATTTTGAAAACTACATTATGAAATTTCAATAAGTTTTCAAGTTAGAAGGCATCAAAGTTGAACTGAATTTTTTAACAATTTGATATTTCCTTCATTTCATCACCATTTCGAAATTAATTATTCTATGGACTTCACAATTTGACAAAGAATTTACAAAAAGGGTAGAAATATAATTTTGAAAACCACATGTTGAAATTTCAATAAGTTTTCAAGTTAGAAGGTATCAAAGTTGAACTGGATTTTTTAACAATTTGATATTTCCTTCATTTCATCACCATTTCGAAATTAATTATTCTATGGACTTCACAATTTGACAAAGAATTTACAAAAAGGGTAGACATATAATTTTGAAAACCACATGTTGAAATTTCAATAAGTTTTCAAGTTAGAAGGTATCAAAGTTGAACTGGATTTTTTGACAATTTTATATTGCTATTATTTCATCACCATTTCTAAACCAATTGATCTGTAGATTTCAGAATTTGACAAAATATTTACAAAAAGGGTAGAAATAAAATTTTGAAGACTACATTATGAAATTTCAATAAGTTTTCAAGTTAGAAGGTATCAAAGTTGAACTGGATTTTTTAACAATTTGATATTGCGTTTATTTCATCACCATTTCCAAACTAATTGATCTATAGACTTCAGAATTTGACACACATTTTGAAATTTATTTTTGAAGACCACATTTTGAGAAAGAAATGTCCGGCTTTTTTGTATAATTGTCCCACTTTTATACATTGTCCATATGGCAACGCTTAATAATTCAGATTATTAATAATAACATGATTTAAAAATATATATATTTTTGATTTTTGAAGAAATTTAAATACATATCTGGCTTGTAGACCAGTTGGGGGTTGAAGTAAAGTGTTGTAGATCAAGCGAAAATCCACAGCTCTTGTAAAGGTCACTTTCTAACATAACCTCAAAATTTTTGATAAAAATATAGAACTTCATTCAATTTTTTTTTTCGCTCTAATCAATAAAATGGTGGTATTGCCTTTGATAAACATTTGCTAGGTCATTTCTTCTCTCATATACTTTAGATAATTTTCATTAATTTATGTTTCCTTTTAATAGAATAATTTCCCATTATTTAGATTGAACAATAGCGGTTTCTCTTTCAGGTTTCCTCAGCGATCCGAAAGAGGTGCACGGTTTAGCCCACTTTTGCGAGCACATGCTGTTTTTGGGCACCCAAAAGTACCCGAACGAAAACGACTACAGCAAGTTCTTAAGCGAACACGGAGGCGCCACCAACGCCGCCACCTACGTCGATCATACTCTTTATTATTTCGACGTCGTTCCAGAGAAGTTAACCGACGCACTTGACAGGTATTTAAACAATATTTAGGGATTTTTTTTATTATGTGGCAACAATGTAGAGTTGGTATATTGAAAGATATGTGCAAATTTGACTTTTGTGAAGTATATAGAAGCAGAATACACCCAGGAAAACTATGGATAGATATGTATATATTCCATAAACAGCACGAGCCATATTGAAGATTCTAGAGGTACAATTCCTGGTCGATAACTTGTCATTTGCACTGGCCAACAAGATCGCCTGATATCACAGCCCCAGACTAATTTTCTTCGGGGTTTTTAAAGTCGCTGGTCTTCCAAAACGAGCGACAGACCTTGGCGAGCCTAATAGAGGATGTCGCAGTTAAAATGAACAATTTTTTTTAGGTTTTCTCAATTCTTTATCGCTCCTCTTTTTACCGAGAACGCCACAGAACGGGAAATCAATGCCGTCAATTCGGAGCACGAAAAAAACATACCGAGCGATCTGTGGCGATTGGATCAATTGGACAAACATTTGGCCGACCAAGGCCATCCTTATAACACATTCGGAACAGGTTTGAACTCGTTGCGACAGATTAAAGTGGGTCCAGGATTTCTTTTGTTCTTAAAATGACAAGATTTCAATCCGGTCAGTTATTATAGATTGAATTAATGAAAAATTATAGGTTGTTGTTAAACACTGGTGTGCCGCGGTTTTAGGTACCAATAATGACACACCTAGGGTTGTCAGATTTACGAAAGGGAAAAGCGTGGCAATATCGAAAAAAAAAACCCTTCTAGTAGTTGTATTTTTATAAAAATAGGTCCTTTTTTTCTGGGGGATCAAAAAAAGGTTTTGTTTCTTCAAAAATTCATTAGTTATAAGTTTGAATTTAAAAAGCGTGGCATTTGGGTATTTGGGCGTGGCGCGTGACAGTCACGCTTAAAGCGTGGCGTCTCCTAACCCTAGATACACTTCATGTACAATTTTGAGGTTTTTAAAGTAGTATTTTATAGAAAAAAAAAAAATATTCTGAGTGAAAGAGGAACATTCATAGTTTAATACCATCATATTTCACCTTATCCTAGAAAATTCCTCAGCAATTTAATTTAATTATGTTTTTTTTTATTATTATTTTATAAAGTACCCTTTGAAAGGTATTTTACTTATTATAATCCAGTTATGATGTTCTTTTGAGAGTTGTATTTAGTAAATTAGTGAATTTGCAACAGTGAGGTGAAAGTAAGATGTTTTTATTTATTTGTGTATAGGTATATATTTATTATAGTATTGCAAAATTGATTGATTATAGTATGGCTAAATTTTCATGTCGTTTTTTATTGTTTATTGCAATTTATTTACCCAACACCTTACTGTTAACGACGTGCTCGAAGAGCACGTCGCATTCTATTATACAGTGTCTCAAAAAAAAAATACACATGAGAAAGTTTAATTGTGTAAAAAAAAAAAACAGTTATTCTTGATAAAATGTTCTACATCATTATTTTGCAACATTTAATGTTTGATTATAGATTTCCAATTGATGCAGAACTGTTTATTAAGAATAATTTTTTTTTTAAATAAAACTTTTCTCATGTGTGTACTTTTTTTGGGACACACTGTTTAATAGATTACTACGTGCTCTTCGAGCACGTCGTTAACAGCAATATCTAAATACACTTTGTTGTTAACGACGTCGTACACAAAGAACACGTCGCAATCTATTATACAGTGTCCCAAAAAATTTTATACGTGAAAAAAGTTTTATTTCTTAAAAAAAGGTATTGCTGATAAAATGTTCTGCATTACTTGGGAATTCATAATCAGACATTGAATTTTTCTCATGCATATAAAACTTTTTTGGATCACATAGTGTAATAGATTAGAGCACGTCGTTAACAACAAAGTGCATTTTGATTTTTTTATTAACCACATGCTCTTCGAACGTCGCAATCTAATACACAGTGTTCCAGAAAAATTTTTACACATGAGAACGTTTAATTGTTTAAAAGAAAACAATTATTCTTGATAAAATGTTCTGCATCATTATTTTGCAACATTTAATGTTTGATCATAAATTTCCTAGGGATGCAGAACATTTTATCAAAAATAATTATTTTTTTGGAAAAAATAAAACTTTTCTCATGTGTATACATTTTTTTGGGACACACTGTATAATAGATTGCGACGTGCTCTTCGAGCACGTCGTTATCAACAATATCTAAATACACTTTGTTGTTAACGACGTCGTACACAAAGAACACGTCGCAATCTATTATACAGTGTGTCCCAAAAAATTTTATACGTGAAAAAAGTTTTATTTCTTAAAAAAAGGTATTGCTGATAAAATGTTCTGCATTACTTGGGAATTCATAATCAGACATTGAATTTTTCTCATGCATATAAAACTTTTTTGGATCACATAGTGTAATAGATTAGAGCACGTCGTTAACAACAAAGTGTATTTTGATTTTTTTATTAACGACATGCTCTTCGAACGTCGCAATCTAATACACAGTGTTCCAGAAAAATTTTTACACATGAGAACGTTTAATTGTTTAAAAGAAAACAATTATTCTTGATAAAATGTTCTGCATCATTATTTTGCAACATTTAATGTTTGATCATAAATTTCCTAGGGATGCAGAACATTTTATCAAAAATAATTATTTTTTTGGAAAAAATAAAACTTTTCTCATGTGTATACATTTTTTTGGGACACACTGTATAATAGATTGCGACGTGCTCTTCGAGCACGTCGTTATCAACAATATCTAAATACACTTTGTTGTTAACGACGTCGTACACAAAGAACACGTCGCAATCTATTATACAGTGTGTCCCAAAAAATTTTATACGTGAAAAAAGTTTTATTTCTTAAAAAAAGGTATTGCTGATAAAATGTTCTGCATTACTTGGGAATTCATAATCAGACATTGAATTTTTCTCATGCATATAAAACTTTTTTGGATCACATAGTGTAATAGATTAGAGCACGTCGTTAACAACAAAGTGCATTTTGATTTTTTTATTAACGACATGCTCTTCGAACGTCGCAATCTAATACACAGTGTTCCAGAAAAATTTTTACACATGAGAACGTTTAATTGTTTAAAAGAAAACAATTATTCTTGATAAAATGTTCTGCATCATTATTTTGCAACATTTAATGTTTGATCATAAATTTCCTAGGAATGCAGAACATTTTATCAAAAATAATTATTTTTTTGGAAAAAATAAAACTTTTCTCATGTGTATACATTTTTTTGGGACACACTGTATAATAGATTGCGACGTGCTCTTCGAGCACGTCGTTATCAACAATATCTAAATACACTTTGTTATTAACGACGTCGTACACAAAGAACACGTCGCAATCTATTATACAGTGTGTCCCAAAAAATTTTATACGTGAAAAAAGTTTTATTTCTTAAAAAAAGGTATTGCTGATAAAATGTTCTGCATTACTTGGGAATTCATAATCAGACATTGAATTTTTCTCATGCATATAAAACTTTTTTGGATCACATAGTGTAATAGATTAGAGCACGTCGTTAACAACAAAGTGCATTTTGATTTTTTTATTAACGACATGCTCTTCGAACGTCGCAATCTAATACACAGTGTTCCAGAAAAATTTTTACACATGAGAAAGTTTAATTGTTTAAAAGAAAACAGTTATTCTTGATAAAATGTTCTGCATCATTATTTTGCAACATTTAATGTTTGATCATAAATTTCCTAGGGATGCAGAACATTTTATCAAAAATAATTATTTTTTTGGAAAAAATAAAACTTTTCTCATGTGTATACATTTTTTTGGGACACACTGTATAATAGATTGCGACTTGCTCTTCGAGCACGTCGTTATCAACAATATCTAAATACACTTTGTTGTTAACGACGTCGTACACAAAGAACACGTCGCAATCTATTATACAGTGTGTCCCAAAAAATTTTATACGTGAAAAAAGTTTTATTTCTTAAAAAAAGGTATTGCTGATAAAATGTTCTGCTTACTTGGGAATTCATAATCAGATATTAAATTTTTCTCATGCATATAAAACTTTTTTGGAACACATAGTGTAATAGATTAGAGCACGTCGTTAACAACAAAGTGTATTCAGGTATTGTTGTCAACGACGTGCTCTTCGAGCACGTCGCATTCTATGATACAGTGTCTCAAAAAGAAAACGGTTATTCTTGATAAAATGTTCTGCATCATTATTTTGCAACATTTAATGTTTGATTATAGATTTCAAAATAATGCAGAACATTTTATCAAAAGTAATTGTTTTTTTTTTCTTTTTTGAAAATAAAACTTTTCTCATGTGTATACATTTCTTTTGGGACACACTGTAAACTAGTTTGCGACGTGCTCTTTGAGCATGTTGTTATCAACAATATCTAAATACACTTTGTTATTAACGACGCCCTACTCAAAGAGCACGTCCAAATCTATTATACAGTGTGTCCCAAAAAAATTTATACACATGAGAAAAAGTTTTATTTCTTAAAAAAAATTATTGCTGATAAAATGTTCTGCATTACTTGGGAATTCATAATCAAACATTAAATTTTGTAATAAAAGCTTTCCCATTCATATAAAACTTTTTTGGAACACACAGTGTAATAGAGCACGTCGTTAACAACAAAGTATATTTATATATTTTTAATAACGACGTGCTCGAAGAGCACGTCGCAATTTATTATACAGTGTCCCAAAAAAAATGTATTCACATGAGGAAGTGTTTTTTTCCAAAAAAAAATTATTGTTGATAAAATGTTCTGCATCACTTGGAAATCTATAATCAAACATTAAATTTTATAAAATAATGATGCACGTCGCAATCTATTACACAGTGTCCCAAAAAAAAATTACACATGAGAAAGGTTTGTTTAAAAAAACAGTTATTCTTGATAAAATGTTCTGCATCATTGTTTTATAAAATGTAATGTTTGATTATAGATTTCCAAGTGATGCAGAACATTTTATCAAGAATAATTTTTTTTTTTTTATAAAAACACTTCGTGTGTATACATTTTTTTTTGGACACTGTATAATAGATTGCGACGTGCTCTTCGAGCACGTCGTTAATAACAATATCTGAATACACTTTATTGTTAACGACGTGCTCTAATCTATTCATTAATTTAATGTTTGATTATGAGTTCCCAAATATTACAGAACATTTAATCAGCAATAATTTTTTTAACGAATAAAACTTTTTCTCATGTGTATTAAAATATTTTGGGTCACGCCGCATAATAAATTGCGACGTGTTCTTTGAGTACGGCGTCGTTAACAACAAAATATATTTAGATATTGTTAACGACGTGCTCTTCGAGCACGTCGCAATCTATTATGCAGTGTGTCCCAAAAAAATGTATAGACATAAGAAAGTTTTAATTTAAAAAAAAAAACATTCTTAGATCACGTCGCAATTTATTATAGTGTCCCAAAAAAATGTATAGACATAAGAAAGTTTTAATTGTTAAGAGCACATCGCAATTTATTACACACTTCAAAAAAATTTATACACATGAGGAAGTTTTTATATTTTATAAAATTTAATGTTTGATTATGGATTCCCAAGTGATATAGAACATTTTATCAAGAATATTTTAACAACAAAGTGTGAGGAAAATAAATTGCAATAAACAACAAAAGAAAATGGCAGACACTATAGTTTTAAAAAAAAAATTACAGTGAAACTAGATTAAAAGTATTTATCATCTTGTTCTTTCGGTCATAACATCTCAAAGTAGGCAATAACTATATACGAGCGATAACCCAATCAAAAAGTTATATTCATACCACAGTTAGTTTTTAAAATGAACTTTGCGTGAAGTTGTAGGATTTTTTTAATTCGCCCACATAGCTGTCGATTGTCAAACAAGTTAAAAGAAATCCTGGAAGTATTTGAAGAAACGGGTGTTTATGCAGTGATCTTTTGCTGATTTACAGGTAACAAGCATACTTTGATCACAATACCTAAAGAGAAGAATATCGATGTGAGGAAACAGCTGTTAGAATTTCATAGTAAATGGTATTCGTCTAATATTATGAGTTTAGCTGTATTAGGAAAAGGTAATTATTTTTTGAAAAAAAAATTATAGAAATTTGTCCATACAGAACGTTGTCCAACAGACTTTTCTTTCTTCTCTGAATGACTCTTCGTTATCTTCAATTTTTACAATCCAAACTTATCTGTACCACTTTGCACCTCTTTAATTTTTTTTTTTTTTAACTTCCTGAACACCTTGCAATTCTATGACTGCAAAGGGAACTTCTCAAAGGTTTCATTAAAAAAAATACAAATTCGCCTTTTTATTATTTTGGTGTATTGATAAAAGAAACATACAATGATGCAGTATCTTGTATGTTTCTCATTGAGCCCCACATCAAATTTTTTTTAAACATAACAAACATCCACAATTTCTATAGTTCAAAAACTACTTGACACTGCCAAAGATTATATCCCAGCCAATAGAGTCATCAATGAGATTTGTTTCTATCTCAATTTATACTTCTACAGTGCGTTTCATAAGTATGGTCAATTTTTTTTTCATATATTTAAATATTGAAAAGATATGACCCTATAACCGAATAAAGATGTATTAAAAACGCGATGATACTTTCATTTTTAATTTTTTTATTTAGAAAGTTTAGACGAATTGGAAGACATGGTGGTGGAGTTGTTTTCAACTGTAGAAAATAAAAACGTTGAGGCTCCGGTATGGCCGACTCATCCATTTTCCGAAGACCAGTTCAGGACGAAAGTGTATGTTTCTCCTATAAAAGATGTCAGAAATTTGAACATTGTGTTCCCTAGCGAAGATCTGACAGAATTCTATAAGTCTGCAGTAAGTTAATAATTCAATATTTTCTTTATTTTGCCAGTATCTTCGGAAGTTTGTCAAGAATAACGACACAACTAAAAAAAATTCCATTTTCGAGATTATAATTAAAAAGGTATAATAAAATCTGCTTATTTTGTGGTTGTCAATAAAGAAGAGCTAAACAAATCTAGTTGTGCTCTGATAGTCAATTTTCGACTAGAGTGACATAAAACAAAATATGCCAGTTTTATTAAAAATAAACTAAGAACATTATTTGCAATAGTGACAAATAAAATTAGGACTTTATTGTTGAAAAAGTCATTATGAATCTGTGCGAAATATACTTTTCTGGAAGATCGTCATAACTTTAAAGAGGGATGACAATATAATGTTGTTTTTTTAATATTATCAAAGCAAATTTGTTGTTTAAATATTCCCAAAGCGATTGTTTCGTTCTTTCCGTGCTACAAAGTCGCGAGTGTGATACAACTGTCAATTTTCGGCTAGAGTGACTTAAAACAAAATAGGCACGATTTATTGGACATTAAAAAAAAACATTATTTTCAACAGTGGCACAAATCAAATTAGGACGTTATTGCTAAAAATATAAATTGGTGTGAAATATACTTTTCTGCAAGATCGTCATAACTCAAAAAAAGAATGAAAATATATTGTTTTTTAATGTTATCAAAGCAAATTTGTTATTGTTTAAATATTCCCAAAGCGGTTGTGTCGTTCTTTCTGTACTACAAAGTCGCGAATTTATGATGATGGAGAGTTACACAAATCTAGATGTGCTCTGACAGTAAATTTTTGGTTAGAGTGACATAAAACAAAATATGCCAGTTTTATTGAAAATAAAAAATGAACATTAATTTTAACAGTGACACAAGTCAAATTACGACGTTATTGTTGAAAAGGTCATTATGAATTATATAAAATACTTTTCTGAAAGATCGTCATAACTCAAAAGAGGGATGAAAATATATTTTTTTTTATTCTTATCAAAGCAAATTTGTTATTGTTTAAATACTCTCAAAGCGAATTTGTCGTTCTTTCCGTACTACAGAGTCGCTAGTTTAAGATGATAGAGTTACAAATAGTCCATTTTCGGCTAGAATTACATAAAACAAAATATGCCAGTTTTATTGACAATAAAAAATAAAAATTATTTTCAACAGTGACACAAGTCAAATTAGGACGTTATTGAAAAAAAATTATAAATTTGTGTAAAATATAATTTTCTGGAAGATCGTCGTAACTCAAAAGAGGGATGAAAATATAGTATTGTTTTTTAATGTTATCAAAGTAAACTTGTTATTGTTTGAATACAAGGTGATTTTTATTCCCAAAAAATTTATAAACATTTTAAAAACGGATGTTTTCGAAAATGTTTTTGAGTTAGGTCACCATTCTTGTGTACAAACATGCCAGTTTTATTAAAAATAAACTAAGAACATTATTTTCAACAGTGATACAAGTCAAATTAGGACGTTATTGTTGAAAAAGTCATTAAGAATCAGTGAAATATACTTAAACATTATTTTCAATAGTGACACAAGTCAAATTAGGATGTTATTGTTGAAAAAATTATAAATTTGTGTTAAATATACTTTTCTGGAATATCGTCGTAACTCAAAAGAGGGATGCAAATATAGTATGTTTTGAATGTTATCAAAGTAAACTTATTGTTTGAATACAAGGTGATGTTTATTTAAAAAAATACAGTAAACAAGAAACTTTAAAATGAATGTCCTCGAAAATCTATATTTTTGAGCGGTGTCACTATTCATCAAACACTAAATGATGGATCTTTTTAACGTTTTC
The DNA here is from genome assembly GCA_927349885.1 of Psylliodes chrysocephalus. Lineage (NCBI taxonomy): Eukaryota > Metazoa > Arthropoda > Insecta > Coleoptera > Chrysomelidae > Psylliodes > Psylliodes chrysocephalus. Next base: position 24,167,941 of record OV651827.1, on the reverse strand, counting down.
ATCCATAGTCACTGTGTTTGATTGTCCTGTGAAGGAGCTCTTGCATACTTGATGATACTTTTTCGAGAAAAGTGACATAATTCAAAATTCTAAGTTTTTTAACTACAATGTCTATATATTTTTTCTGGAAAATGAATTTTATTGCCTATTTAGAAAACCATTGTAAACACGCTTGAGGAGATATCGACTTATTTCACGAAAAACGACACAACTCAAAAAGCGTCGGAATTATGTAAGACTAATTTATCAAAAAAAATGTCATATTTTTAGTTGTGACGTTTTTAACGATAAGGTAAGCGTAACAAATTGGTTGTTTTAATCAGTATAGCGACTTTGAGTTAGGTCAGTTTTTTCTTAATATTAGTTAAATTATCAAACGACTTAAAACTTTTGTATTGTGTCAGCTTTCTTGAAATAATAGTTAATGTAACAGAAAATTACATATTTGCAAAAAACTCATAAAATGTTCTCTTCAAATCAGTTGAGAACAAATAGTAGGATATTTCCTCAAAGTACTGCTGTACAATAATTTCCCAAAGCCAATAAAATTGGAAAATATTCATATCTGTGATCTAAAACTCCAATGATCTGTTGATGGAATTTAAAAAGTGATTTTCTTCAAAACATATGTCACTTCTCATGAACATCATTGATATGCTGGAAATTTTCAACAATCCTTTTTTTTTTCCACAAAAACAAGGCTTTCTAGCATCCTAGGATTCAGGGGGTTTCTCCACAATTACACAGTGGAAAGTTGACTGAATAGTTTTATGATCTTGGGTTGTGTCTGCATTAAATAAAAAACCACTTATTTTTTTTATTTTATTAAAATTTGCCTTAATTCACAAACCTTGTAAGTCACAAAAGAAGGTTTTTTGAAGAGATAATAAAATCATTCCTATTTTAAAATCAAATTGAATTTGAAAATATCAGTTGTCCATTTGGTGGTTAATTTTATTTGTAATCTTAAGGTAATAAGTGAATCCAAAAAGTTCTTGGTATTTTTAAGTTATTTATTAGATATTGAAGTTAGAAAATCTTCATAATTAAGTGATTGAAGGTTTGTGAACCAAGGCATCTAAATACAAAATTGGAAATAATTTTCTATACCCTTTTTAACATCATATCAGCTCTCACAGTTTTAAGGAAATTTTAATAGTTTAACAACTTTCCAGTATATTTTTGCAACAAAAACCTTTTTTTTAACATTATCTCCACCAAAAGTTTCACCTCTCCACAATAATTAATCTATTTTAAACTTTGATCATAGGGTAAATATTTTCTACAAGCTTTTTCCCCACAAAAGCAAAGTTTTCTATCATCCTCTTCATTTCCAGATGAATCATCGCCATAATCATAAGTTATTTCACTCCCAATTTCTATATCACCTTTAGAAAAAACTGCTAAAACAGGCATTGTACTGTCTTCTCTAATAACAACTAATTTCGAATTTGGACAGCAGCTGTGGTTAATGTATCTGCCGATATTACCGTAAACTGTAGGATCTATGAAAGTTCTTAAAGTTTCTGTACCGAATTTTTCGTTTATACAAAAAATATAGTTCATTTTACCTGAATTTTTATAAATTTGAAATCTTTTTATCGCATCTTGATTGGTTAATATTTCACCGGCATATTCGCATATGAAATTTCCTTTATATAATTTCTTTCTAGTGAATAAACCGAATCCTTTTTTAATGTTTATACACAATTTAACTTCTAAACCTAGTCGAGGTCCGTATTGCACTAATTTATTTCCACATAATTTTTCGCAACACTTACATTGGCTGCTACATTCGTACGTCGGTGCTTCTGATTCTTTTTCTTCGATTTTATAGGTTTCTAAGTTCGCGATATCTTCAAATTTGTATGCAGTTCCGCTTTTTTCGATACATAGACAAGTTTCTTTTGTGCAATTATCAAGGCAAATGCAACCTTCTAGAAGGTTATGATATAGATTTTCTGCTTCTTTAGTTGGAACGTTTCTGGGAAAATACAATACTTCTTCGATGCAATGCTCGTAATCATCATTAAATTCCATTTTTATGTAAAAAAAGTGTAAATACATGAAAATAAATTGAAAAGTTGAGGTTATGTGTTGACTTTGACGTTTAATAATCTTTTTTTTTAGCCACTAGTGGTCTTTTATTTAGCAGTTAATCGGTCAATATTATAATTACCAGTGCCGGAGTTAATTTTTTTTTAATATTAACGTATAGCTAATTAGTCAGGAAAATGCCTATTTAAATGAATAAATTAATGTTTTCTTTATTTTTATGTAACAAATAATTGCTAGACTGTTTATTTTGTCACATTATACATATTTTCAATATTTTTCATTATTTCCTTTTGTAGATAATCTAATTAATAATTGTTTATTAAAATATATATACATTTGTACAATATTCCTATTGTGTTTGTTTTTTAGCCTAGTCATTATATAAGTCACTTGATGGGACATGAAGGTCCTGGTAGTATTTTGTCGGTACTTAAAGCCCGAGGATGGTCTAATAGTTTAGTAGCCGGGCATAGACCATCGCCAAGAGGTATTGGGTTCTTTGCCGTAGCGGTTGACTTAACTGAAGAAGGAATGGATCATGTAGATGAGATAGTCGAACTAGTTTTTCAGGTATTTATTTGTGGCACAAATTCTGTGGTCGGTGCTCAAAAAGATCGATTATAACTCCATTTGATACTGAAAAATGTTAATATTTGGATCTTCTGTACATACAAAATTATATTTTTACAATTTCATTCATAATGTAGAAATTTGTAGACCACAGAATTTTCATTTATGATTAAATGGTTGCAAGAACATAATATTTTTCCTCTCTTTCAGTATTTGAATATGTTGAGAAAAGAGGGTCCTCAAAAATGGGTGCAAGACGAAAACAGGAACATTGGTCAAATGATATTTAGGTTTAAGGATAAGGAATCTCCTAGGAGTTATATTTCTGGATTGGTTCATAGTCTACAAGTACGTTATTATTTTTTTTATAAATTTTGGTATGGATTGTATTATTTTTTTAGGAATATCCAATGGAAAACGTTCTGTGTGCGAATTATATGCTGAACGAATGGCATCCTGAATTAGTGGAAAGAGTTTGGAAGAAATTTGTACCTGAAAATGTTAGGTAAACATTTTTTTTTATTTTTTCTGCATTAATCATCGAACAGATTTGTAACGATTAATTTCATTAAAGGAGGCCTTATTAATAATAAGAAATTTTAAATAATATATTGTAAATTTATTGTAAAAAAAAACATTTTTAATATTTGTTTAATGAAATACCCTTTTTGTGTTCCTTTAGAGCCAATTTTATAATAAAATTAAATGAGGCTTTAATATTAAAAGGATAATTTTAATATATTAATGTCATATAATACAAATTTATTGAAAAAGTATATTTTAAAGCTTCATTTAACTGAATACCTATTTTTGCTCCGTTAGGGCCAATTTCATAACACAATTAAAGGAGGGTTTGACATTAAAAGAATACTTTAGTATATTTTAAAATTTCGTTGAGTTAAATTTTTATTTTTGCTTCTTTAGGGTCAATTTTATAATCAAATTAAAGGAGGTTTTAATAATAAAGGAACATTTTTAATATTATATCGATTTTATGAAGTAAATTTATTAAGAATTACACTTTAATGCTTTGTTTAACAACATAGCCATTTTTGGTACTTTATTGTTAATTTCATAATCAAATTAAAGGAGATTTTAATATTAAAAGGGGACACTTTATATTTTATATCGATTTCATAATAAAAAAATTATTGAAAAAGTATACATTAAAGCTTCAGTAAACTAAATACCCATGTTTCCTCCTTTAGGGTCAATTTTTTAATAAAATTAAAGGAGATTTTAATTTTAAAAGGGGACACTTGAAATATATCGATTTCAATAAACTAAATACCTATTTTTGCTCCTTCAGGGCCTATTTCATAATCAAAATAAAGGAGACTTTAATATTAAAAGGAGACACTTTAAATATTACTTGGATTTATTGAAATAGTACATTTTAAATCTTTGTTTAACTAAAAATACCCATTTTTTACTCTTCTAAAATCAATTTTATAATTAACTTAAAGGAGACTTAAATATTAAAAGGGGAAACTTTAAATATTAGTAACTTTGATTTCATAATACAAATTTATTAAAAAGGTATATTTTAAAGTCATGTTTAACTTTAGGGCAAATTTTATAATCAAATTAAAGGAGGTTTTAATAATAAAGGAACATTTTTAATATTATATCGATTTTATGAAGTAAATTTATTAAGAATTGCACTTTAATGCTTTGTTTAACTACATAGCCATTTTTGGTACTTTATTGTTAATTTCATAATCAAATTAAAGGAGATTTTAATATTAAAAGGGGACACTTTATATTTTATATCGATTTCATAATAAAAAAATTATTGAAAAAGTATACATTAAAGCTTCAGTAAACTAAATACCCAAGTTTCCTCCTTTAACGTCAATTTTTTAATAAAATTAAAGGAGATTTTAATTTTAAAAGGGGACACTTGAAATATATCGATTTCAATAAACTAAATACCTATTTTTGCTCCTTTAGGGCCAATTTCATAATCAAAATAAAGGAGACTTTAATATTAAAAGGAGACACTTTAAATATTACTTGGATTTATTGAAATAGTACATTTTAAATCTTTGTTTAACTAAAAATACCCATTTTTTACTCTTCTAGAATCAATTTTATAATTAACTTAAAGGAGACTTAAATATTAAAAGGGGAAACTTTAAATATTAGTAACTTTGATTTCATAATACAAATTTATTAAAAAGGTATATTTTAAAGTCATGTTTAACTTTAGGGCAAATTTTATAATCAAATTAAAGGAGGTTTTAATAATAAAGGAACATTTTTAATATTATATCGATTTTATGAAGTAAATTTATTAAGAATTACACTTTAATGCTTTGTTTAACTACATAGCCATTTTCGGTACTTTATTGTTTATTTCATAATCAAATTAAAGGAGATTTTAATATTTAAAGGGGACACTTTATATTTTATATCGATTTCATAATAAAAAAATTATTGAAAAAGTATACATTAAAGCTTCAGTAAACTAAATACCCATGTTTCCTCCTTTAGGGTCAATTTTTTTAATAAAATTAAAGGAGATTTTAATTTTAAAAGGGGACACTTGAAATATATCGATTTCAATAAACTAAATACTCATTTTTGCTCCTTTAGGGCCAATTTCATAATCAAAATAAAGGAGACTTTAATATTAAAAGGAGACACTTTAAATATTACTTGGATTTATTGAAATAGTACATTTTAAATCTTTGTTTAACTAAAAATACCCATTTTTTACTCTTCTAGAATCAATTTTATAATTAACTTAAAGGAGACTTAAATATTAAAAGGGGAAACTTTAAATATTAGTAACTTTGATTTCATAATACAAATTTATTAAAAAGGTATATTTTAAAGTCATGTTTAACTTTAGCGCAAATTTTATAATCAAATTAAAGGAGGTTTTAATAATAAAAGGATATTTGAAATATATCGATTTTATAATGTACATTTATTAATAATTACACTCTAAAGCTTAATTTACTAAATACCATGTTTGTTCCTTTATTAAGGCTAATTTCATAATCAAATTAAAGGAGACTTTAATATTAATAGGGGACACTTTAAATATTACTTCGATTTATTGAAATTTATTGAAAAAGTACAATTTAAATCTTTGTGTAACTAAAAATGCTCATTTTTTATTCCTCTAGGGTTAATTTTATAATTAACTTAAAGGAGACTTTAATATTAAAAGGAGACACTTTAAATATTAGTTGCTTTGATTTCATAATACAAATTTATTAAAAAAGTATGTTTTAAAGCTATGTTTAACTCTAGGGCAAATTTTATAATAAAATTAAAGGAGGTTTTAATAATAAAGGAACATTTTTAATATTATATCGATTTTATGAAGTAAATTTATTAAGAATTACACTTTAATCCTATGTTTAACTACATAGCCATTTTTGGTACTTTATTGTTAATTTCATAATCAAATTAAAGGAGATTTTAATATTAAAAGGGGACACTTTATATTTTATATCGATTTCATAATAAAAAATTATTGAAGAAGTATACATTAAAGCTTCAGTAAACTAAATACCCATGTTTCCTCCTTTAGGGTCAATTTTTTAATAAAATTAAAGGAGATTTTAATTTTAAAAGGGGACACTTGAAATATATCGATTTCAATAAACTAAATACCTATTTTTGCTCCTTCAGGGCCAATTTCATAATCAAAATAAAGGAGACTTTAATATTAAAAGGAGACACTTTAAATATTACTTGGATTTATTGAAATAGTACATTTTAAATCTTTGTTTAACTAAAAATACCCATTTTTTACTCTTCTAGAATCAATTTTATAATTAACTTAAAGGATACTTCAATATTAAAAGGGGACACTTTAAATATTAGTTACTTTGATTTCATACAACAAATTTATTAAAAAAGTTTATTTTTTAACTTTAGGGCATATTTTATAATCAAATTAAAGAAGGTTTTAATAATAAAGGGACATTTCTAATATTATATCGATTTTGTTTACAGTAACATATGTCAAAGATGCTTTTTAAATTATGATAAAGTGTTGTTGTTATTAGTACACAAAATACATAGGAATAATTGTTTTTTTTTAAGTTGATCAAAAAGATGTTGGTAAAAAATGAATTAGAATATTGCCATTTTTCTGTTGAAATCTCCCTCTTGAAAATGTAATCTCGAAAATTACATTTTAAAAAAAATTACCAAAAAATATTGATAAAAAAAATGTTGATGAAAAAATAAAATAGGACACTAATTTTAACCCCTTACTACCCCATTAAAAACTTTAAAAAGCAACAGCATTCGACTGATAGCTTGTTCGAATTAGTTTTTAATTTTCCCTTCATCTGTTTAAATAATTTTAAATTTGTTTTATTAGTTTTTGACTTGTATTTACTTAACTAACAAATGGTAAATTATTTTTTAGAATATCTGTAGTCGCTAAGAAATTCGACAAAGAACTCGACGAATCAGAACCATGGTACGGAACTAAATACAAGAAAATCGAGATACCAGAAAAAACTATTAAGGTACCTACGAAATAACGTAGAAATCTAATTTCTATTTCAATCCATAATTATTTTCAGAAATGGCAACAAGCTGGAGAATGTTCAGATCTAAAAATGCCGGAAAGGAACGAATTTATACCAACCGATTTCAGTTTGTACCCCATCGACGATGACGTAAATTTTAAATCTTATACGAAAATAATTCGGATTTTTCATTATTTAATGTTTTAGGTTACTGAATTTCCTATCATAATCGAAGATACTGCTTTAACGAGGGTGTGGTTTAAACAAGACGATCAGTTTTTGCTACCGAAAGCCAATTTGATGTGCGATTTTGTAAGGTAATTCGTTTTTCATGATCTAATTGTATTATAATTATGAAATTGGAACGGCAGTCCAGAGGAAGCGGGTTCGAACCCCGCCCGGAGCAGATTTTTAAAAATGTTCTTTAGTTTATTATTATTACAGGATTCAGAAATTCTTTAACATTTAATTATTTGTTTTTACTTTGGAGGATTTGGGTGTAAATTTTATAGAAGGGATTTATCACCTAAAAACGATATTGGAAGACGGTGATAATTATATTCGCTGTTTCGTGATGATTTACCGTTTTTCCTATTTTTACCTGATGATTTTTGATGTTTAAAAGGTTTGAAATAATTTCAGACTCAAGAATTATAAATTTAACAAATTTTTTTATTAAAATTTTTGTAGTTTACGTCTATCTCAGAAAATACAATATTATTTTGACCGTGAAAGTTATAGAAAAGAAATGAATTTTAAAAAATGAATCGATTTGTTAAGTGACGCCTTCTTTAAGGTTGAACCAATGATTTTGTGTCTCCTAACGGATTTTATATAGCATGACGTTGAATGAGGAAATTATTCGGACACCTGCGTGCTTTAAATTGTTTATTTCCGGTGTGACTGCGTTTTAAATAATAGTTTGTTACTAAAAACTCGCGCTTGCACAGAGGCGTATTCAGTATTAACAAATATATTACACCATTTTAGCCCATTGGCGTATTTGGACCCGCTGAACTGCAACCTCACCCACATGTTAGTGCAGCTATTCAAGGATGCTTTGAACGAGTACGCGTACGCAGCCGAATTGGCAGGTCTCAAATGGGAATTGATCAATACGAAATATGGTCTGATTGTGAGTGTTTGTCGCGTAATTCCCATTGCTTTATCATTTATGATCGTTTTTTAGCTGGGCATCGGCGGTTATAGTAGCAAGCAGCACATTCTGCTTAAGAAGATCATGGAGAAGTTGACGGATTTCAAGATCGATCCTAAACGGTTTCATATTATCAAGGAGACGGTTAGTATAGGCGTAACACTATGTCGGTGTCATTCTAATACTTCGTAACCACAAAATTGACATTTTACAGTGTATACAAAGTTTGTATGCATTTAGTTATGAAGTTTTCTGTAACGATTCGTATAGATAATTAGGACAATTTGATGAACAAATTTAATTTTAGGAAAAATGAGGGTTACGAGGAATTAGAATGAAACTGATGATTAGATTTTTCTTTCAAATGACATTTTCTCTATTATTATATCTTTTTAGTATATTCGAAACTTAAAAAACTTTTCTGCTGAACAACCGTATCAACATGCTGTGTACTATTTAACTGTATTACTAACTGAACATTCTTGGACTAAGCAGGAACTGTTAGCTGCAACTGAACGTAAGTATTAAAACTATCATACTAAACTGAAATAATAGATGAGGGTGTCAGATTTTTTTAACTCGAATTGCGTCAAAATAGAAGCATCTACACTGAATAATTTGTATTAAAAAATAAGAACTATTTTTTAATAGTTTTATTATTAATTGTGCTTCACATCCTTGTTAGTGGAAATAAAGATAACCATGTAGTATACGTGTGTTACGCCGCTGACCCACATGTTCAGATCGTCAAAATTTTATCCTATTCTCTATCGTTGCATGCCTGAATTACTCATTACCAATTTTTGTATCGAGTAATTCACATTGTTCAGATCGCTTACATTCCAGCGTTTATAAAAACATGGGTAAAAACTATTTAAAACTCAAATCGTCTCAGAAATACAATAAATTGAAAAATAAATGAAGAAATTGGGATTACAGGTAAGAAAGTAATGTTTTTCTTTTTATTTAACTGATTTTTAGCTTTATGTGTAAATTCCTGCATTTAGATGACAAATAAATATACAGAGGATACTACTTTATGTGTTAAAGGTGCAGTCATTCATAAAATCCGTCTGCAAAACGAAAAATGCTACTTAATGTGCAAATTTCGCAAAACTTTGATGAGGCAGATACTACTTTATGTGTAAATTCTGCATTATAGACAAAGAAATGTACATAGGAGGCTACTTTATGTGTTAACTCTGATCTTATACTAGCACAGGTTTAAGAATAATGTTTGCTTTGTAATTTAATTGATTTTTAGCTTGCAGAAGATACTGCTTTATGTAAATTTCCGGATTTAGAAGAAGCATCATTTATATAAGCCATCTGCCTAGCGAAAAATGCTACTTTATGTGCAAATTTCCCAAAACTTGATGTGTAAATTCTGCAAATAACAAATACATGTACATGTGTTAACTCTGATCTAATACTTATAATATGCAAGCTCGGCTAACTTGAACGTGAAAAATGCTACTTAATGTGTAAATTTCGCTCATTTTGTTCACGAAAGATACTATTTCATATGTAAATTTTTCATCATATACAAATAAATGTACAAAAGAGATTACTTTATCTGGTAACTCTGATCTTAACGCAAAAATGCTACGCAAAGTTAATGGATTATATTACTGTATGGGTAAATTCTGCACCTTTACAAAAAAAATGCCCCTTCATGTGCACATGAATTAGCTCTTGACTAAATATTTCTATTAGTTGATGTAGAATCAAAATCTAAGAGGTACATACATCAAACTCGTAATTTTCACCAGAAAATAGACATTCGAATAGTAAGGATCAAATTCAATACCAGGATATTCTGGGAGCGTATCCCAATCAGCGAAGAACTAATAAAAAGTTGAGAAAAATATTTGCAAGAAGGTTTGAATAGCAAAATATCAAATTTTCTTTGCGAAATGCAAATCCAAAAAACATATCATCACGTGGGTCCCTACCTTAAACCCCGAACTAAAAAGTTTAATAACTCACGTCATCAAATAAAACAGACAACTTGGAAAATGATGGGAAGTTTAGCTGAACCTCTGCATGCTAGGCTTAGAGGGGATAGAATTAGAAAATAAATGAAAATGCAGCAAAAGTATTACTGGATATTGTCACGTTAAGTGGTTTGTTAGGCAAACCAATTAATCGTGGGGTACGCCACTGCGTATTTCGGATCGCCCAAACGATCTTCCAGTCGAGGAAGATCTTTGCGCCACCCGAAAATACTCACTGGAGAACCTTTCTTATGATTTACTGTTTGGCTTGGCTTTACGCTACTGGGGAAGGAATAAAAGTCACAGCATAAAAAACTACAAATCTTTAATGAATACAAACTAAAATCCCCTAAACTACCCAGAAATCCTCAATGTTATAATACACCCCAAATATACAATATATATACACTACAAAGACTTTAAAGAACCAACTGGTTACTTTTCTCAGAAATACCTTTTGAGCTTTTATTTTATTTTTTATTAGATTTATAAGATAACCTTACCACATATTTTAACAGCTTGCTGGAATGTCACGACTTTATTTTTTTATTTTTATTACTGTAATACAGCAGAGTATTACCTACTGCCGATTTATGTCACAGCCGAAGAACTTATGGCCTCGGTTGGGCCAAAAATGTTGTTATTTTTTGTTTTGTCAATTTGGCTAGCTGACCCCACGATTGTTTTGAAATTGTAGAATCAGCATAACCGAATTGAGTGCTTTGTTTACTTTCAACATAAAATAAAGTTTTTAATTACTAGACGAAAAGATTGTTATTGTTTTAAATAACTTTAAATGTAATATTAAACACAAATTGGAATTGAATCGAAATTAAAAAGATTGAAATAAAATTATATTTTTGGAAATGGCTTTAATAAAATTTGAGCTGAAATATATTTTTGGAAAGTACTTTATCTTTAATAAAAATCTAATTATTTTTAAATGCAATTCGTGACAATATCGATGATTTTTTTTTCTTTGGAAAGAATTTTGTAGAGATATGGAAGTCAAACAAAACATTTCAAACGACTGGCATTTCAAACTGGAAGATCTCAGGTCTGTCTAGAATATTTTGTTAAATGATAACTTTATGTCAAAAATGTAATTAAAGGATGCCTATTATCTCATCCCAATACACCAAAAATCAGGACAGTACTTGAGATTTTAATTTAAGTGTTTTGAATTTGGTTCGACCATTTGCTCCATATGTTTTTCCAAACCGGTAGTGTATCAACTAAGACTTTTTCAAATAACCTTGATAATATTTAGTGATGAATGTTTCAAACATTGTAATAATTTTTCAAAATCTCTAGGACTCATCATAAAAAAAGTGTTTTTATCTAAAGTATTTGGATTTCATATTTAATAAAAAAATTTGATAATATGTATATATATGGATTGCCAAAAATGGGACTTTGTATCATTTTCTCATGCAGATGTAATAGCAAATTATCACTAAAGAATAACTAATATTGACACAGAATATTCGCTTAGTAACTCTATTTATGAAAGAATAATCTCTTTAGGACAGCCTTCCATAGATTTGTTTGCAGTACAACAGAACACCGAGTGCAAAAAATATGTTTCCTGGAAACGAGAACTCGATTGTTACGTAGCTGATACATTTATTGCTACAAAGTATTAAAAAGTACTAAAAAAGTGGTTAAAAAAATACTAAAAAGTACTTAAAAGTACTAAAATTAAGAATGACCAAGCAGAAGGCATAGTGATTGTACCAAAATGGGAACCTCAACAATCCCAAGTTACAAAAAAATGCTTTTTACAGTACATCTCAACATTAAGCTAATTATTCACTTCATATTATTTATAGAACTCCTAATAATAAACAGATTTCTGCCCTAGCTTTCATTATAAATATTCTAAAAAAAAAATAGATAATTTCTACCCTAGTTTTTTTATTATAGAAATTCTAAAAATTGTAAATAAATAAAAATATATGTATTAGGAAATTTCTAAAAGGGTCATCCTGTTTGGCCAAAGTATATTCAAATTTGAGAACAAAACAGTTTCAAAACACTGAGTAGTTTCTATCATTTTAAAAACTTAAATATACAACCGCTAAGCTAAGAGCCAAACTTGTTATTCTTGCAGCCCAGCGGGTATTCGCTCAGTGCGAAGTTATGGTAGGGGAAGCAAAAGCGATACTAGCGCTAGCTGTGGATAATTCGTGCAATAAGAAGAAAAATTACTTTTATTTTTGTAATAGTAAGAGTATTACTGGAAATAGTAGACATCAGGAACTTGAAAGGTTTTAAATAAACAAGAGCTTTCTTAAAAATTATAGTTGAAAATGTCAAGGTGGAAGATTACAGTATACAAATTGTTATTGACGAAATGGTAAAACTTCGACTCCATAATGAGCTCAGCCTTTATTAATATTTTCGTTCTTCCACGAATTACCTCAATTTATGCTCGCCCAAAAACAATTTTTATTTTATGTGGAAAAAACAAAGCCTCACATGTTTTCAGGGCCTTTTATTCTAACCACTACCGCTCCAGTCCATCCAGGGGCCCCATTCTTGAATGTCCATTTCTAAATGTCACACGCGACATTGATGAAATGTCGAATATGAACGCAAAAACGTATTTTGGAATGGCGAATTCGACATTTATTGTTAATGCTATGTTAATGTTAATTGTTGATCGACATTGTTGATCAACAAGTCTATAAAACTGCATCTGTCCACACCAGAGTTGACAGAAATGTTTGTCGATCAGTCGAAATTAACATGTCTAACGAATATGACATTATAGTTGCTTGTGTCGCATATATTATTATCGCGACTAAAAAAAGAAAACGCACGCAAAAGAAGATTTTGGGTTCGACCAAGTCCTCTAAGTAGAACTAGATACAACTCTAGTAATTTGATAGAAGATATAAAAAAAAGATCGTGCCTCAAGTTTCTGTTCTTATAGTTTTTGTTTTTAGAATCCCATAGATTTGTTCTGTTTGTATGCCTCAATAAAGGCTGACTTTATCTTGTTCCCATTCCATTTCTCCAACGAAAACACAACTACAATGTCAACAAGTTACTTAGTACTTAGTACTCAGTACTAACGTCAAAAACACGTTTACACACTAAAGTCGATTGACTGCTCTTCCATGTTTACCGACAGCCGATGGAAAAAAAATCGACATGTCGATCGATTTATTTTATCGATCGACACCGTCGATTACCGCGTACACACAAAGTCGACAACGTCGATAGACAGAACCGATCGACAGTGTTGATTCGGTAAGGACGCACCTTTAGACATAAACTCGAGTGGTATTTAACCAGTCGACATTGTAATGTCGCATGCCTTTCTGAAGATAATGTTACAAATGATAATTTATGTTTGTTTTTAAGAGAAATGAAAATAAGTATTGTATAAATTGTTTTAAAAAAAATTTGATTTGATTAAGTACAATTTCAGCTAATTTATCAATCATTAGTCCTGTCTGTTCAGGAGATTTAATCCCTGTCATTAAGAAATTTATATAGCACTATTTTTCCAAATTGAAGGGAAATAGTATATTACATTACGAGTGTGGAAAATCACTTTTCACACAAGTGATGTACAATAGTTTTCCTACGACCACAAAATAATTTGATCAAAAAATGTAAAACCAGGTTATTATTATAATTAAAATGTATTTAAAAAAATAATCAACAATAATCGTATTTATTCAATTTTCATATTTTCTAAACAAAAAAAAAAAAACTAAAAAACAAAAAAAAAATAAAAAAAAATTCTGCCCCTGCAAGGATTTGAACGCGGTCGGTCGCTAGGTCTCAAATGGCAAAGTTGATAAAGTTTGATACTCTAACCATCGCCTTGCGTCAATTGAATGATCTAATCGGTTATGTGTTTAACCAGAATAAAAAGCATGCATAACTTAGTTATTTTAAAATTATTTTAATAATAATTATTAAAGATAAATATCTAGGATCTAATTTACAACAATTTCAATAATTAAACAATTACCGATTTTAGTATTAATATGGACATTACATAGATCAAAATAGAAACGATGCGTTTGACATTTTGTAACAGCTGATGCGAAAAGTAGCATATTCGTACACGGGTGGAAAGTAAATTCTTATTCATACGCGTGTGATATAGGGCACTTTCCATAGGAGTATATAGTGTCACTTTCCTAAGTGGTCGTAGGAAAAAGATTAGATCACAGTCCTTTTATATAGTCTTTAGATTATATTGTAATAATATATTTCTTTTTCTTTCAATTTAATCTCTTACCAAATTGCACTTCCAATTTTCTATTTAATCCTTCATGAAATTTCTGTTGAAAAGATTATATATATTTTCTTTACTTTCTAATTAGTATTTATCAAAAAGATATATATTTGAAATATATTCTCAGTATTATTTTGTATTAGTAAGAGATCCTTCAAGTAATTGTCTGCTGTAATATACTCGTATTGTATGTTTCTATCCAATGTTGTCAGATATTATCGTTCGCCAAATATATCACTGATTTTAAAATGTTTGTTTTTGGGAATACAGATAGTGTCAGTCGATCGACATTTTGATAGACATAAAGGTGCGTCCTCACCGAATCAACACTGTCGATCGACGTTGTCGACTTTATGTGTACGCGGCAATCGACGGTGTTGATCGACAAAATAAATCGATCGACATGTCGATTTGTTTTCTATCGTCTGTCGGTAAACATGAAAGAGCAGTCGATCGACTTTAGTGTGTGGACGTGTTTTCGACATTCGACAAACTGTTAGTACTGAGTACTAAGTACTCAGTAACGTCTTGTCTTGTTGACATTGTAGTTGTGTTTTCGTTGGAGAAATGGAATAGGAACAAGATAAAGTCAACGCCTTTATTGAGGCATACAAACTGAAAACAAATCTATGGGATTATAAAAACAAAAACTATAAAAGCAGAAATTTGAGGCACGATGACCTTATGGAAATTGCTAATGAATTTAATTTTGTATTTAGTTCTACTTTAAAGACTTGGTCGAACCCAAAATCTTCTTTTGCGTGCAAGTTTTCTTTTCTTTAATATATGCGACACAAGCAATTATAATGGCATCTTCGTCAGACATGTTAATTTCGACTGATCGACAAACATTTCTGTCAACTCTGGTGTGGACAGATGCAGTTTTATAGACTTGTTGATCAACAATAGGGCCCCAGTATCTTTCCAAACTATTGCACATAATACACATACGTATGTACCTCGACCGTCCTCATAATCTGCGTCGATATCGAAACCATTAGAAAAACTGTAGGAGAGACGGAAGAGATTAGAACAAGTTTTACAATCAAGGGGTAAAACCAACTTTCGCAGAAGATCTATTAAAAAATTAATAAATTCATTTTAAACAATTCTTAAGTATGATTTGTTAAAATTCAATATTATTTTTTGTTATGTTGTGTGACAAGTCTCCTGATTCACCTACAGTGCTTCAGCGAGTCTGTGGCGCTATGAATGTAATTCCCGAATAGGGGTTGCTCAGGCTCCAGTTTTGATATCGCAGTTTGCTCTGCGGCCCTGGGGTGCACGTAGAGTACACCCTCAGTAGACTCAGTGGAGTCCAGGTACAAACAAAAAAAAATAAAACGGATAGACCTTCGCTGTTAAGTTGACCTACACTGGGGTAGTAAAGTAAATAAGGTTTTTCACTGCACTTTTACCTATTAATCACTACGCCCTGAAAACGGAAAAAGCAAAGGCGTAATTCAAAATTAAACTCAGGAATTTCAATCAAAAATATATTTACAAAATAAATAATAATTAAAAATAAAATAAATGGGGTGAAATCGGTATATATTTATCTGTTTAATAACGGTAATAAAATAAATGTAGAATTATGTATGTTGATAAAATAAAAGGTCTCGGTATTTACAGAAAATGATAAAACGGTAAAATTAACTATGACCTATACTATACCCATAAGAAAATAAAATAACAATTTTCCCTATAAAAAAAATTAAAACGGTGGGCACTAACACCCTTAGCACAAATTCCTTGCTATTAATGAAAACGGCCGGCTTTAGTCATAAGAAAAAAATCTACAATAATAAACTAAATATGATTCAAACTATACGTTTTAAAAATAAAAAAAATTAATAAGCTACTCTCAGTAATAAAAAATATCGGTAATCGGCCAATGGTGGTGAACAGTATCACCCTCCACTCATGAGAGAAAAAAAAAATGACGGATGCCTTTGTAAAAACGACGCCTAATATCCTCCCCGCAATATTATTTTACTAGGCACAATAGACCAAATAACGGGTGTCTTAACGCGGTATTATTCGACCAATACTTTGAGAATTTTTATTTTATTTATTCGGTTTCAAGTTTCTCTTATGTGGAGATCTGGGAATCCATAGCTTCCACAGAACAGAAACGGCTGCGACTCTCGACAGGGATAGCAAGCGAATACCACTATCATCCCTTGGTTAACACGAAAATGGTTGAAGGGCACTAACGCCCCGGATTTAAATACAATTCGTTACCCTGACAGGCACTAAGAAATCAAAATATCGGTCGAATAGCTCATGTAATTAATAGTACGGAAGTGAATGTTACAGGGAGAATTATTAGACGGAATTTTAAATAAAAAGGCCTACCTTAATTAACTTTTCACCAAAATCGCTTTGCGGTATAATCGGCACTACAGCAAGGCAACTTTTACTCTCCAACTCACGGTAACAGCAGGAAAAGAGGTCTCCTTCATCGCAAACATCTAGTTTTATCAGAATTCGTACTTTTGCCGGAGTGGGGCGGTAGCCCCACCTAGAGGAAATAAATTGTTATTGCAAAAAAACGTTAATTGATCAGCTTACTGATAAAATCTACTACTCTTGCAATTTTACGAGACGATTTACATTATTGTGATATTGAAAAGTTTTAAACTACGAGGGCTCTTGTAAAGATTTAAAAACGGTAATTCTATGGAAACATTAGTTACAGGGGGTCTTGAAAATGTTCATAGACGGAAATTAATTTTAGAAATTAATTTATGGAATAAATTAATGGGAATTTTAGTGACTTCGTCACAGTTGTTTAATGATTGATTAGTATTGTTATGAATTATTATTGATAATTTTGTGGGAAATTTATATTAATATATTTTTGCATAATTATTTTTTCGTATAAATTTACGTAGAAAGCAAAAATCTAGTTTTATTTTGAATAGAATATCCTCTAAACAACTACATGGTAACCTCCACCATATTATTTTTAACCCCAAACTCCTAGACTCCACAACAGGTAATGAGTAATATAGACAGAGCAGAGAGTGACGTAAAATTTTAAATCTAAACATGTGGGTCAGCAGCGTAACACAGGTATACTACATGGTTATCTTTATTTCCACCAACAAGGATGCTCGCATAATTAGGATCGAACTTCCTTCAGGTAAGTCGTTTGATCCATTAATTATAAGGATGTCTATGTTCAACTGTTTAATTTATGGCGAAATAAATTAAACTTTGATATACAGGATGTTATTTTGATATGTTTTGATTGAACATACACATTGGTGTAATAGTTTATACTGGAGTTTCAAACTAAATTCAAACTAAAACAATTCATACTTACGATTTTATTTTGTTCAGCTCTTAGACTAAAAAATTGTATTTCACAGAAATCACTATCGAAAGACTAGAAGCTTTCATTCCCCAAATCCTATCCAAGATGCATATCGAATGCTTGGTCCACGGCAACGCTAACAAAGCCAAAGCCTTGGAACTCGTTCACATCGTCGAAGACAGCCTCGCGCAAGCCATGAGCATGTCGCCGTTGTTGCCGAGACAATTGTTGCTCAATAGAGAACTCAAACTCGAAAACGGCTGTGAATATTCCTACGAAGTACAAAACGAGGTACATAAATCGTCCTGCATCGAGTTGTACTACCAATGCGGGCTGCAATCTAAGGAGAACAATATGAAATTGGAGTTGGTGGCGCAAATCGTTCAGGAGCCGTGCTATAACATTTTACGTACGAAGGTTAGTTTTTTTTTTAATAGTTATTGGTATTTTACACAAGAATTGGAGTTTTATGTCTTCAAATTTGTTGATTCGATAGTCGAAGCTATGTGCTGCGGTACCCTAATTGGTAAAGGCATCGAAGAGTAAACTTGTAGATCCAGGTTCGATCTCTGACTGTAATACGCGTTTTTTCTTTGATTTTTTCACTTTCAGTTCGTGTTGATAGATTCCTTAATTTATTTACACATTTCCAAATGTATATTTTAATTTTGGGATCTTTAACTGATATTTCTTCCTTACTTTCTTAATAATTTGTTTTTTGTATGTTGTTTTTATTGTAGGAACAACTAGGCTACATAGTATTTAGTGGGGTAAGAAGATCTAACGGTGTACAAGGTTTAAGAATAATCGTACAGTCTGACAGGCATCCGGACTATCTAGATTCGAGGATAGAAGCGTTTATAGCTAGTATGTTGGTGAGTATTTCAATATATTACATCGCTGTATTATTAACAAGTTGTCGTTTTAACTAATTTAATTAATTAAATAATATATCGTTTTTGAAATTACCTTTAGTGTCACCGTCTATGTTTGGCTTTAAGATCTCGATGTTCTTGGCAAATGATTTTTATAAATAGTATGCTTAACATAAAGTTTCATAATAATTTATTGGGATTATAAAAAGATTACATAACAAGATTGTTTTATAATTGTTGGTGATGACTTATTATAAATGCAAATCTGAGAATGTATCGGTTGTAATTCAAATAAGGAATAAATTAATTATTTTTAAAAAGATACTAACTGAATCAAAACTTTTAACGCCCCCCGTGTATATCTTTTAATTTGAGTAAATGCGTAATATTTTACGAACTAAAGGTAAAAACTGCAGTAGCATACTCAGTATTTATTTCTCTATTAGTTTGAAAATAGTATCGAAATAAAGGCTCCAATGTCAAATTTATAACAAATAGGAATTCAACTTTGATACTCTTTAACTTTAACTTCTATTAAAATTTGAAAATGTTGTTTGCAAAATTATGTTTCTACACTTTTTATAAATATTTTCCGAAATTTTGAAGTTTATAAATCTATTAGTTTGAAAATAATGACGAAATAAAGGCTCCAATGTCAAATTTATAATAAATAAGAACTCAGCTTTGATACTTTCTAACTTTAACACCTGTTACATTTTGAATATGTTGTTTGCAAAATTATGTTTCTACAGTTTTTATAAATATTTTCTAAAATTTTGAACTTTACAAATCTATTAGTTTGAAAATAGTGACGAAATAAAGGCTCCAATGTCAAATTTATAACAAATAGGAATTCAACTTGATACTCTATAACTTTAACATTTGTAAAAATTTGAATATGTTGTTTGTAAAATTATGTTTCTACACTTTTCATAAATATTTTCTGAAATTTTGAAGTTTATAAATCTATTAGTTTGAAAATAATGACGAAATAAAGGCTTCAATGTCAAATTTATAACCAATAAGAACTCAACTTTGATACTCTATAACTTTAACATTTGTTAAAATTTGAATATGTTGTTTGCAAAATTATGTTTCTACACTTTTTATAAACATTTTCTGAAATTTTGAAGTTTATAAATCTATTAGTTTGGAAATAGTGACGAAATAAAGGCTCCAATGTCAAATTTATAACAAATAAGAATTCAACTTTGATACTCTCTAACTTTAACATGTGTTAAAATTTGAAAATGTTGTTTGTAAAATTATGTTTCTACACTTTTTATAAATATTTTCTAAAATTTTGAAGTTTATAAATCTATTAGTTTGGAAATAGTGTCGAAATAAAGGCTCCAATGTTCAATTTATAACAAATAAGAATTCAGCTTTGATACTCTCTAACTTTAACACCTGTTAAATTTTGAATATGTTGTTTGCAAAATTATGTTTCTACAGTTTTTATAAATATTTTCTAAAATTTTGAAGTTTATAAATCTATTAGTTTGAAAATAGTGACGAAATAAAGGCTCCAATGTCAAATTTATAACCAATAAGAACTCAACTTTGATAATCTCTAACTTTAACATTTGTAAAAATTTGAAAATGTTGTTTGCAAAATTATGTTTCTACACTTTTTATAAATATTTTCTAAAATTTTCAAGTTTATAAATCTATTAGCTTGAAAATAGTGACGAAATAAAGGCTTCAATGTCAAATTTATAACCAATAAGAACTCAATTTTGATACTCTCTAACTTTAACATTTGTAAAAATTTGAATATGTTTACAAAATTATGTTTCTACACTTCTTATAAATATTTTCTGAAATTTTGAAGTTTATAAATCTATTAGTTTGGAAATAGTGACGAAATAAAGGCTCCAATGTCAAATTTATAACCAATAAGAATTCAACTTTTATACTCTCTAACTTTAACATGTGTTAAAATTTGAAAATGTTGTTTGTAAAATTATGTTTCTACACTTTTTATAAATATTTTCTAAAATTTTGAAGTTTATAAATCTATTAGTTTGGAAATAGTGTCGAAATAAAGGCTCCAATGTTCAATTTATAACAAATAAGAATTCAGCTTTGATACTCTCTAACTTTAACACCTGTTAAATTTTGAATATGTTGTTTGCAAAATTATGTTTCTACAGTTTTTATAAATATTTTCTAAAATTTTGAAGTTTATAAATCTATTAGTTTGAAAATAGTGACGAAATAAAGGCTCCAATGTCAAATTTATAACCAATAAGAACTCAACTTTGATAATCTCTAACTTTAACATTTGTAAAAATTTGAAAATGTTGTTTGCAAAATTATGTTTCTACACTTTTTATAAATATTTTCTAAAATTTTCAAGTTTATAAATCTATTAGCTTGAAAATAGTGACGAAATAAAGGCTTCAATGTCAAATTTATAACCAATAAGAACTCAATTTTGATACTCTCTAACTTTAACATTTGTAAAAATTTGAATATGTTTACAAAATTATGTTTCTACACTTCTTATAAATATTTTCTGAAATTTTGAAGTTTATAAATCTATTAGTTTGGAAATAGTGACGAAATAAAGGCTCCAATGTCAAATTTATAACCAATAAGAATTCAACTTTTATACTCTCTAACTTTAACATGTGTTAAAATTTGAAAATGTTGTTTGTAAAATTATGTTTCTACACTTTTTATAAATATTTTCTAAAATTTTGAAGTTTATAAATCTATTAGTTTCAAAATAGTGACGAAATAAAGGCTCCAATGTTCAATTTATAACAAATAAGAATTCAGCTTTGATACTCTCTAACTTTAACACCTGTTAAATTTTGAATATGTTGTTTGCAAAATTATGTTTCTACAGTTTTTATAAATATTTTCTAAAATTTTGAAGTTTATAAATCTATTAGTTTGAAAATAGTGACGAAATAAAGGCTCCAATGTCAAATTTATAACCAATAAGAATTCAACTTTTATACTCTCTAACTTTAACATGTGTTAAAATTTGAAAATGTTGTTTGTAAAATTATGTTTCTACACTTTTTATAAATATTTTCTAAAATTTTGAAGTTTATAAATCTATTAGTTTCAAAATAGTGACGAAATAAAGGCTCCAATGTTCAATTTATAACAAATAAGAATTCAGCTTTGATACTCTCTAACTTTAACACCTGTTAAATTTTGAATATGTTGTTTGCAAAATTATGTTTCTACAGTTTTTATAAATATTTTCTAAAATTTTCAAGTTTATAAATCTATTAGCTTGAAAATAGTGACGAAATAAAGGCTTCAATGTCAAATTTATAACCAATAAGAACTCAATTTTGATACTCTCTAACTTTAACATTTGTAAAAATTTGAATATGTTTACAAAATTATGTTTCTACACTTCTTATAAATATTTTCTGAAATTTTGAAGTTTATAAATCTATTAGTTTGAAAATAGTGTCGAAATAAAGGCTTCAATGACAAATTTATAACAAATAAGAATTCAACTTTGATACTCTCTAACTTTAATATTTGTTAAAATTTGAAAATGTTGTTTTGCAAAATTATGTTTCTACACGTTCTATAAATATTTTCTGAAATTTTGAAGTTTATAAATCTATTAATTTGGAAATAGTGACGAAATAAAGGCTTCAATGACAAATTTATAACAAATAAGAATTCAACTTTGATACTCTCTAACTTTAATATTTGTTAAAATTTGAAAATGTTGTTTTGCAAAATTATGTTTCTACACGTTCTATAAATATTTTCTGAAATTTTGAAGTTTATAAATCTATTAATTTGGAAATAGTGACGAAATAAAGGCTACAAAGTTCAATTTATAACCAATAAAAATGTAACTTTGATACTCTCTAACTTTAGTTATTTATTTATGCTTAAAAATATATTGTTCTTAACATTATATTTGATTTGATTATTTCAGGAGTATATCAGTGACATGAGCGAGGAAGAATACTTGAGACACCGTGAAGCTTTAGCCGCTCAAAGATTGGAAAAACCGAAACAACTCAACAGTTTAACCAATCGCTTATGGTCGGAGATTACGGCTCAGCAATATCATTTCGACAGAGCTAATATCGAAGTGGCATATCTGAGGACGCTGTCTAAAAACGACATTCTAGACTTTTTCAAGGTAAGCAATAGACGTTTGTTATTGAAATTTTGAAGTAAAACTTCTTAGGCCGCGGTTCGATGTTTACTTAGCAAAATATATTTACTGATAAAGCGCAACTGTTCATAAAAACATCAACAATCTTTAGGAATTGTGGCCTTAATGGTCTGTAAATGATCATACTTTTTTTTTAGTATTTGTTTAGTTAAAAGAGGTTAAAATTTAAAAAAATCATAAATTAAAGACGAAAATTAACTTGAAATTTTTAAGATATATCAACCTCTATAAAAGTCCTATTGATTTAAAAAAAAAATCTGATTAATAATGGAAGGAATTGAAACTATAAAAAAAATCAAAATAAACACGAAAAACATCAAGCTGTACATTGAATTTTTTTGGAATTTCTACCCTTGTGATTTTAATTTTGAGGAGGTTGTCATTGTCTGTGGTATACTCAGACTTGTAGTTCGGGATTTCACTCCCCTTGAAGTATAAATAGATATTGTCAAAGCTTAGAAAAGGTTGTTTGGGTATTCTCCATACTTTCTAAATCACCTAATTTTATTTTATTTAGTTGTTGTTCGTCTGGGGTTGTAGTTGTTTCGATTGGAGTCTCGTCCGTTTCGTTGTTCTGTGAATGCTAGATTCTCTTGACTGTCTTGAGTATCATGGAATTCAGATTCAAAGTTTGTTAGATTGACGATTTTCTCCATACTTTTTTGAGTATTCTACAAACTTTCACTAGTGACAAATTTTTCCGTTTTTTGGATTCTTGGCTTGCAGGGACCGTTGGGGCTGATGGTAAATCGATCTTGATTATTTGAGCTTGTCGTTTCGTCAGCTAATTACTGTTACGTTAATTTATAAAATAAACTATTGAATATATTATATCTAATTCAACTCGAAAATCAAAGGTATTGGAGACCAGAGTAACAGTTATACAGATTAGCTCCATTTCACGGTGTGGGATTTCTATCGCGCCAGAACCTTTTCTGGTGAATAATAGTACAAAATCCTTCAATGGATTGAACTCTGATACCTCACAAATCCAATTTTATATAATAATCCTCAAATCAGATATGTGCACATTCAGCGTCACTAAATAAAAGAGACTGTATAGACTTACTTTTCTAGGTCCAGGACGACACTTTTTCTACATCTTTTATAAGGGAAAAAAAGGTTGAAGAAAATTCTGAAGTTCACCGAATACCTGATCTAGTTGTTGTTCGTTCGGGGTTGGGGTTGTTTCGATTGGAGTGTCATCTGTTTCGTTGTTTTGTGAATGCTAGATTCTTTTGACTGTCTTGGGCATCATGGAATTAGGATTTTAAGTTTGTTAGATTGACGATTTTCTCCATACTTTTTTGAGTATTCTACAAACTTTCGCTAGAGACAAATTTTTCCGTTTTCTGTATTCTTGCCGTGTAGGGACCATTGGGGCTGATGGTAAATCGGCTCGGTCTTGATTATTTGGGGCTGTGGTTTCGTCCATTGGCCGTGGAGAGTCGATTTCCAATATTGGTGTGTCGTTTTTAATTTTCTCCAAACTTTTTTGGGAGCCTCATTTGACCCGAGGCTCTACTTGATTGAAAAAACTGACTCCTGTGTTAATGGTTAGCCCTGTAAGTGTGGTTTTACTCACGTTTAATAGTGTCTTATGCTTGGCTATGAAGGAGTCTGGTCTCTTAACATTTTTAACCGACTTCAAAAAAGGAGGAGGTTCTCAATTCATTGTAATTTTTTTTTATGTATGTTCATCGATAATTCTTTAACACGGTGTCCGATTTCAATGATTCTTTTTTTGTTAGAAAGGGGGTACTTCAGGGATGATCCCATATTAATTTGGTCAAAATCTAATTATTGGGTCCATTAGAAAATCCTCAAACTCTTCATTTTTAATGTATGTTTAGCGGTAATTCTTTACCACCTTGTCCGATTTCTAAAATTATTTTTAATACTTGTTGTGGATATTTTCTTTGCTTTTCCATTTATTTCTCTGCCTCTGTATACACTAGTTTTGTCCGAAAAGTTTCTGGCTGCCCCACCGGGCTTCGGCATGTGGGTAAACTACCCTTACACTATGAGTTATACTACCTGGAACGCATTAATATCGTTAAATAGACTTACAAAAATACGAAATTAAGTGTGGATATGTGTATCGCATAAACAAAATCGAGGTGGATTTATATGGACCGTTTTTATGACACCAATTTATAAAATTTTCAATTAGAAATTCCTTAAAGGTCTGTATTGAGACTCCTAGTGACATGTCGTCAGCAAATAAATTTATCATATTTATATTTACATCATTAAGTCATTAATGAAAATTAAAAACAGTAACGGCCCAAGTACAGATCCCTGACGTGCACCCATATCAACTGGGTAATTTTCTGACTTAGATTTAACAAGCATTATTATATTAGAATGTTCTCGCCAAAACTAGTAACATTATCCCGTTTGTTCTGGAATAGTAATCGAAAGCGTCTTCGCCATAGTCGTCACATATTTTTGATCTTAAGGTGTTTAATTATGTATGATAATCGGACAAGTTGAGAGGAACTTAGAGGATTGGAGCATGACTGAATAACGAAATGGCTCGCATTACAATACAATTTATTATTACTAAATTTAAACATAGCAAAGTTATAATAAAAAGCATTCTTTCGTCAACATTTACTTTATTTTTACTAGTATTAATTTGTATCGTAATTTACAAATGGGTATTTTTATTTTTCAGACGGTACTGACCGAGAAAGCTGAAAACCGTAAAAAACTCTCAGTCCAAGTGATCTCGATGGCCGAAGGAGGCGCCGGCAACGACAACTCCACCCTCAAAGAGACTCCGAACACCAAATCCAAATTCATAAACGACGTGACCGTATTCAAGAGCAACCACGAAATGTACCCGTTGGTGCAACCGTACATAAACATTACTAGGAAGGGCAGTAAATGCAAGCTGTGATGTTTTTAATAGAATTTAAGAATAAATTTTTTAATCTGTCGGGAAATTACACGTTTTTCTGTGGCTCAAAGGCAAATGACGGATATTATTTGAATCAGGATGTACAGGGGTGTAGAAAAATAACAATTTAGAGCCTTATAAATGATATTTATGCAGCGTTTTACAACCCCTTTTAGAAATAATCGTACTACGCATGTGAGATTATCGTTGTATATTTATTTTAATATCAATTTGTGCTAAATTAACGCGATAGTCAATTTTTATTTATTAATTTTGCCATTTAGCCACAGTCGTTTGTTTATAATAAGAATGAAATCGATTTCTCACACCATCTTTTATGTGATAATTGAAAAACAGTTTGTATATTTTTATGTACATAATGATTTAATGATAATAATAATAATGCCGGTGTTTTAAGGTGTGTTCAAACAATTTAGAAAAAAAAAATGTACCAAGAAGGTAAATCTCGACACTTTTTAAACGACTTTCTTTGTCAAATTTTTTTAATAAAAGGAAGGATTATTTATTAAGACTGTGTTTTATTTTATTTATAACTCCGGTGGTGACTATAAAAATGGTTAATTGACCAAGAATAGGAAGAATAAAAGAAAAAAAGAAGCTGAATTGAAAAAAAAAATATATATACTTCAATTGGTACACATTTCCCTTTTTTTACCCAGATCTGGGAAAAAATATATAGATATGGCAACGTCGCTTTGCGTAAGAAACCCCGGTAAGTATTCTCCATATTTCCCTAGAAAGTAGATACTAAATGGCAACATTGTATCAAGGACTGCTTAATGATTCAATGATGTTCGACGGCAAAACGGTTTATTTTAAATAAAAATAGAAAAAAATCTGCGTACGTATAAAATGCAATGTCTAGATCTCAAAAAAATACTCAGTTCCCATTTAACAGAAATTACTTAAAAGATGAGGATCATATCTCAAAGATGAACAGAAGCAGAACCAGCTAAACATTTGGAATCGCTTATTGTAACTGTGCCAAATTTCATACAGATCGGAGCAGGAATAAAAAAATGTTCCTATATCTCCTCGCATTTCTGTTATCCTGATACAAAATATAGCATTAAAATTGGTTAAAAATTCGATTTAATATTTTTCCCACCTTTTTAAAATACCTTCCATACCTACTCGCTTTTCTGTTATCCTGATACAAAGATCCGAATTCGAAAAGATCCAATTTTGTCTATAAAATTTTGGTATCAGGATAGCAGAAACGCGACAAGGTATTTGACTTATTTTTAAATGTGAATAACTACTAAACGGCTCAAGATAGAGGCAAGCCGCAGAGGGCATTTTAAACTATCCGTCCGGCTCTACCTTTATGTGAATTTATGGAATAATTCGATTATTATTAACTGAGGAATTAAGAAAAAAAAAGTTAACCCTTATAGCTAGGGAGCAACTGAGTTCACCCCTTAATTTCTCGTGATTTCCTTTATGTGTACCCCAATTTTCATCAAGAACGTAGACAAAAAAAATTTTTGTCGAAAAATTTGGAAGGCTATACCCTTTCGATTTTTTGAAAAAATAAAAAACAATTTAACTTTTCCTACGGATAGAAGGTCACATGTAGATCTCAAAAATACACTCAGTCTTTTTCTAACAGCAATATTAAAAAAGTTGTGGCAAAAATAAAAATTTTCGATATCTCCTCGCGTTTCTATTATCCTGTTACAAAGGTCCAAATTCGAAAAGATCCAATTTCGTTAATAAAATTTTGGTATCGGGATAGCAGAAACGCGACAAGGTATTTGACTTATTTTTAAATGTGAATGACTAATAAACGGCTCAAGATAGAGGCAAGCCGCAGAGGGCATTTTAAACTATCGGAATAATTCGATTATTATTAACTGAGGAATTAAGAAAAAAAAGTTAACCCTTATAGCTATGGAGCAACTGAGTTCACCCCTTAATTGCTCGTGCTTTCCTTTATATGTACCCCAATTTTCATAAAGATCGGAGACAAAAAAATTTTTTGGCGAAAAATTTGGAAGGCTATACCTACCCTTTCGATTTTTTGAAAAAGTAAAAACAATTTAAATTTGCATACGGATAGAAGGTCACATGTAGATCTCAAAAATACACTCAGTCTTTTTCTAACAGCAATATTAAAAAAGTTGTGGCAAAATAAAAATTTTCGATATCTCCTCGCGTTTCTATTATCCTGATACAAAGTTCCGAATTCGAAAAGATCCAATTTTGTCTATAAAATTTTGGTATCAGGATAGCAGAAACGCGACAAGGTATTTGACTTATTTTAAAATGTGAAGGCTACCCTTTCGTTTTTTTTTTTTAAATAAAAAAAATTAAAATCTATATAGGCATAGAATGTCACATCTGGAGCTCAAAAATATACTCAGTTTTTTTATAACAACAACAATAATAAAAAAATTGTGGCTCATTTAGCAAAAAGTATCGAAGATAGAGAGACGCAGACACCTGCCAGACATTTTAAATTAAATACTGTAACGTTGTGCTAAATTTCATGAAGATCGGAGCGAAAATAAAAATGTTCCATACCTCGTCGCTTTTCTGTTATCCTGATACAAAATCTGCCATTAAATGCAACTATTTAATAATTTTCTATTAGTAGTCTCTATCTTGAGCATTTAAAAATCATAACTTCATCAGCATACAACGGCATTAGTCTCATAATTGACAGGCAACATAGAATACACCAATGTGTAATGATATTTGCCTATATTACAGAAGCCATTTAATCAAGAATAGCTGAAGCAATGTAGTTTCCTTCTATATTATTATATAGTTTTACCTATTTGCTAATAGATGGCTCTTGTACATACTTTCGACCATTTTCTATCCATTTTATTGAATTTTTATAACAAATGTTTTGATTTTAACGTATTTTTAATTTAGGAAATTAAACAAGGAAGCCGATTAACAAGATATTTATTTAATGAAAAATACAAAATTTAAGACATTAAAAAAGAAAAATTTTACATTTAAACAAAACATACAGAATAAAATAATGTATAATTGTGTTGTAATAAGTTAGTAACTATTCAGTTAAACAATATCTTTATTGCTTTGTATAATCGATATGTATTAACAATTTTTATCTAATTGACATAATCCTTAAAAAATACTAAAAATTAAATTAGGTATTCCAACGACTTTTTAAAATTCTGCCAGTGGGTTATGATATGGCAACGTGATGGCAACTGGCAACCGTGTGCGTCTGTCGGCTTTGACAGATTCAATGTTTTATATCGTTATACAGGTCTCTTTGCGAGCGGCCATATTGCCTCGCAAATGCTAATTAATCAGAATGGGTTTAGCAAAAATGTGTTTTAAAACTAATTTTCATATTTAGAATATAGTAAAAACATTATTACCTACATTTTTACTTCAAAGGAAGCTTACGTTTATTTTGAAAAGCAAGGGATCAATCTATATAACTGTCTATAGCATTGACCAAGTCAGATGAGCAGGTCCGCAGGGTTGCCATATGCCTATTTTTTGTAGGAGGACAATGTATTCCTGGCAGCCTACGCATCAGGCGATATTATTAAGAAATTAGGAAATTATCCATAATATGTAGCCAGGAATATATTATAGGTAACATTTTTTAAATGAAGAAAACCTCAAATAAATATTAAACAATAAGAAAGGACGCCGGCCATATTTACGGAACGATTAATTTATCTGTTATTTTTTTAACAAAATTGTTTTTAGAAATTGTTTCCAACTTCACAGCTAGAGGGCGCAATGCTCATTAATAATGATAAAAATTTGTTAAAAATAAGTCAAATTATGTTATTCGAACATCAAAATAATATTCTGCACGAAATTTTACTAACAAAAACAACAAAATCAATAACAACAAGAGTCTCTGCCTGCGGATTCAAGGGTCCCAGATTCGAATCCCACCGTTGGCCGGGATTTTTTAATTTAATTTAATTATTTAAAATTAATTCTGATGCCTTGGTAGGATTTCCCACTCGACCATTCACTGTTGAGTTCTAATTAACAGTACTGTTCCTAAAGTGGCGTTGGGAAACAGTAACAAAGCCTACACAGAACATGAGGCGAAATAACCATAGTAGTTAAACCCGATGAAACCATCGACCTATATTGAAATCGATGGATGAAACTAAATAAAAAAAAAACAACAAACGCAACAACAACAAAAGCAACAACAACAAAATCAACAACAACAAAAGCAACAACAATAAAATCAACAACAACAATAAAAACAACAACAACAACCAGAGTTTTATCATTTGTACACTCGGTACTTTTAGATAACAATGAAATGGTGAACCCTTGGCAAAAACAACAAAAGAACATGCTTCCCTTGACATTTCAGACATAAATCAGTAAATTTTTTAATTAAAAAACAGACTTCAAAATCATGCAAATGCCCTTATCTTATCCTGACTAATTATATATTTATTTATTATCCAACCAACGGTAAAAACCTATTACAGGTGGAATACATGAAAACGTAAATATTAAATATATGGAACTACCCCTGAGGTATCCACTTTCTATAAAAAAATAATCATAGAAATTAGAGAAGAATTATCGCTAAACATACATGAAAAATGAAGAGTTTGAGGATTTTCTCATGGACCTAATTATTAGATTTTGACCAAATTAATATGGGACCACCCCTGATGTACCCCCTTTCTAACAAAAAAAGAATCATTGAAATCTGACATCGTGGTAAAGAATTATCGCTGAACATACATAAAAAAAATATTACAACGAATTGAAAACCTCCTCCTTTTTTGAAGTCACAATGGTCAATATGACGTTTAACTGTTTGCCTATGATGTCCTTATGTTTCTTGTAAGTTGTAAAAATTCAGATAACTTCAGTTAATCTGCCAACTCAGACCAGCTGCAATATCTAATAACAGTGGATATTTATAAATATGTATTTAAAATCAGATATTTATGTTGAAACTAACAAAATACTGACCCATATTTCGAAATCACCCTAATTTAAATTTACATATTTTACTGGAATTGTATCTAGAACACTGCAAATTTATTAATTTTATTTTTAGTCTCATTCAAGTTGCATATGTCGATATGGTCGTTTCATTCATTTTAATTGTAATATTTACTATGTTAGTGGAATGTTTATATATACCAGAGGGTAAGATATAACTATAAATTTTATCTTTCAATTCTATTATTTAGTAAATAAACTTTTATTTAGTAAAGCCACATGTAAAAAATGACACGGCTGAAGAGATACAACACGCTATTTGTAAGATCACATCAAAAGATTTAGAGGCTACAGCGAATGCCACGATATTCAGGGAACTCAAAGGAGTGTGCACTTCAGGTCAGTTTAAAAAATATTAATTATTGAGCATAAATATAAATAAAATCCAAAAATCTTCATCCTATATCGAATTTGAATCATTTAATTTACATATTTTGACCGCGGTATAAGAGGTATAGCAGATGCAGAAGTTGGAAAGGCTTTTGGTAGGTAGAGAAGGGATAAACGTCAAATAATGTCGGACGATATTTATCTACCAGTGTCGTTCCATAGTAATTTTAAATTGTTACCGGCATAACCGGACAATCGCATGTATTTATGGACTAGAAATAATTATTAGACAAGCATTATAATATCACAAATCATAATTCTACAAAATTTCAACAGATATTCACAATTTATTAAACTATTTACCAGAAATTGTTAACATCTATAAAAATAAATTTGTACGCCAATGTATCGCGTCCACTTCGGTTAGCTCCGCCGCAAAATTGTCAATGTCTGTGTATTAAGTGGGAGAACTGTCAAAAAACTTTCCAATTCCAACTTCTGTCCCTGCTATATAGTGTGTGCTCCGACTGGGCTTCTACTATCATGTATATGATCAAGACATATAGGATTGTTTATAAAATTTCTGTAACCATTTTAAGATCAAGATTACGCTGTTAAAATATGATCGTTTACTTTCGGGACACCGCCTGTATATGTAGAAAATATAATCGATTTATTTATCTTTATTTCAAATGAACTCAAGAATATGTTTTAAGTATTCAAAAGGTAGGTATGCAACACGTTTAGCAACTAATCCGACAGGGCTCCAATAAAATTTAAACTCAGCTCTGGGGAAGTACCGATTGTTACTTTATGAATATCCTATTTATATAGTACAAAAAAATTATACCAGAAGATTTAGTGGTTAGGTTAGGTAATTTTTATAATATGACAAATGGTTTAGAACAGAAGTAAAAGTTGGAAATGCTTTTGCCAGTTCTCCCACTTTATACACATAAATTGACAGGTTGGCAGCGGATCTCACCGAAGTGGACGCGATACATTGGCGTACAAAATTATTTTATAGATGTTAATAACAATTTCGAGTAAATAGTTTAATAAATTGTGAATAGCTGTTGAAATTTTGTAAAATTATAATTTGAATATTATAATACATGTTTAATAATTATTTATAATCCATAAATACATGCGATTGTCCGGTTCCGCCGATAACAATTTAAAATTACTTATTCTATGAAACGACACTGGCAGGTAAACATTACTGTGAAATTCTCGGAGCCGCCCGACGTGGTTTGACGTTTACCCCCTCTCTACCTACCAAAAGACTTTTCAACTTTTACTTTCTCTATATAGCAATATCTGTGTATAAGTAGGAGAACTGTCAAGAACCTTTCCAATTCCAACTTCTGTCCCTGCTATATAGTGTGTGCTCCGACTGGGCTTCTACTATCATGTATATGATCAAGACATATAGGATTGTTAATAACATTTCTGAAGCCATTTTAAGATCAAGATTACGCTGTTAAAATATGACCGTTTAATTTCGGGACACCCTGTATATATAGAAAATATAATCGATTTATCTTTATTTCAAATGCACTCAAGAATACGTTTTAAGTATTCAAAAGGTATGCGTTTAGCAACTAATCCGACAGGGCTCCAATAAAATTTAAACTCAGATCTGGGGAAGCACCGAATGTTACTTCATGAATATCCTATTATTTATATAGTACAAAAAAATTATACCAGAAGATTTAGTGGTTAGGTTAGTGTTATGTCTTGACAAATGTACCATATCGGCAACATTGTAAATAAGGTAATGGACAAGGACAAGTCGTGGACAATGAACTGGAGTTCATTGGTCGTGGACTGACAAGTCAGTCTATACCGAGACGTCTTTAGAGTATGTACTTGAGTTTTATGTAAAAAGAATAGACGAACAAGAAGTTATAATAAAGTAATTAATGTGCAATAAGTAGCAGTGTTATTTCCCTTCATCCAAGTACACAGCAGTTAGGTCATTTTTATAATATGACAAATGGTTTACAAAATATTTAAAAAAATAATTTTTCGAGAATTTCTTTGGCTGAAAATGCCGTATTAAATCTTTCAGACGGCCTACAAATTAAGACTTACTCAGGCTGACAAAAGTTTAAATGGTTCTAATACAACACGATTTTTAAGGCAAGTGTTTAGTTTATTATTTTACTCCGATAGAACTGATGACGTGTGGTCAATAGGTCAAGAGTAGGGATTAAGAATGTTAAAAACATTAGTTTAATATAAAAGTGTTTGGTTTTCTTATTTAAACATTAGTTAAATCACCTTTTATTCAAATCAAAAGGAAGCAAACATAAATAATAGATACAAAAACTTAGTCGCGTTGGGGGTCTGTATCCCTCCATGGAGGGCCTTCCCATCACCGTTTTCGCCATCGTATTGGCACTGATTGCTATTAACTGTTTGTTTTCATTCACTTTTTCTAATAAAAACAGACTAATCTAAAATATTTCACTTTGTTGATGGAAATCCTTCTCATAGTTCTCAAAAACCCCTCCCATGAAAATTTTTTGGCTACGCTACTGCAAAAACTTACTTTTTATTTAAAAAACATCAAATTTTTACAAAAAATCAAGTTGTAAATCATCAACGATATGTCAGTCAAATTAACATTTATTCCAGTGACGTAAAAAATAGGGATAAAAGTTGTCACTAACACTGTGATGTGCGTCAATGGTTAAATTTGTCAAAATATTACTCTTTTTGAAAAGCTCATTATTGTCACCAAATTTGAAAAAATATTTAAAGGCGTTTTTGATTTATAGAAAATTTAGGGTGAGATTACAGAATGTCTGCAACTTTGCAGATCTGCAACTTTGCAGATCTGCAAATATGGCGGACTTACATATTCAGGTATCAAGTTTTCGTATTCCAAAAAAGATCTGCAAATTCGCAATATTTATTGTGGTTTATTACTCCTTACAACACTAAATCCAAATCCATTACTATGTTTAAAAACTCGATAATCTGACACCACGAACTGTATTCAATCAAAAGAAACAAAATACTTCATGGTTGTAGGATGTTCTAACCTCATTAAGGGTGGATTTGGATTTAGTGTTGTTGGGGGTGATAAACCACAATAAATATTGCGAATTTGCAGATATTTTTTGGAATACGAAAACTTGATACTTGCATCTGTAAGTCCGCCATATTTGCAGGTCTGCAAAGTTGCCGCCATACTTGCAGATCTGCAAAGTTGCAGACGTTCTGTAATTTCACCCTTAAGCCCTTTCAAGTGTTCATGTTCTTAAAAAAACAAAAACAAAAAAAAACAAACAAAAACAAGTAAAAAACAAAAACAGACGAAAAAATCAAAAACAAGCAAAAAACATGAGCTAGAAAAGACCTATTATAGGATTTACTTCTTATTAATGTACTTAGAGCAATTTGTATATTTCAAATAAAATGTGAACTGTGAAATATTGTAAGGATAGAACTTAAAATTGAATTAACACAAAATAAACTTTATTAAAATTAATTAAAGATTGACTGGCCAGTTGGTTTTGAAACCAGTGCCAAACCGAAATACATACACACACACACGCACACGCACACGCACACGCACACGCACACGCACACGCACACGCACACGCACACGCACACGCACACGCACACGCACACGCACACGCACACGCACACGCACACGCACACGCACACGCACACGCACACGCACACGCACACGCACACGCACACGCACACGCACACGCACACGCACACGCACACGCACACGCACACGCACACGCACACGCACACGCACACGCACACGCACACGCACACGCACACGCACACGCACACGCACACGCACACGCACACGCACACGCACACGCACACGCACACGCACACGCACACGCACACGCACACGCACACGCACACGCACACGCACACGCACACGCACACGCACACGCACACGCACACGCACACGCACACGCACACGCACACGCACACGCACACGCACACGCACACGCACACGCACACGCACACGCACACGCACACGCACACGCACACGCACACGCACACGCACACGCACACGCACACGCACACGCACACGCACACGCACACGCACACGCACACGCACACGCACACGCACACGCACACGCACACGCACACGCACACGCACACACACACACACACACACACACACACACACACACACACACACACACACACACACACACACACACACACACACACACACACACACACACACACACACACACACACACACACACACACACACACACACACACACACACACACACACACACACACACACACACACACACACACACACACACACACACACACACACACACACACACACACACACACACACACACACACACACACACACACACACACACACACACACACACACACACACACACACACACACACACACACACACACACACACACACACACACACACACACACACACACACACACACACACACACACACACACACACACACACACACACACACACACACACACACACACACACACACACACACACACACACACACACACACACACACACACACACACACACACACACACACACACACACACACACACACACACACACACACACACACACACACACACACACACACACACACACACACACACACACACACACACACACACACACACACACACACACACACACACACACACACACACACACACACACACACACACACACACACAGGGCTGCCATATCAAAACCCACTGGGGGTCGATTCTCGACTTGTAGGAACCTTTTCCTATAGGAATTTGTGACACTTTCCTATATGTAGGAAAATGTCATAAATTTTCGATGTACATAAAAATGTCAAAAATTCCTATAGGAAAATATTCCTAAAAGTCGAGAATCGACCCCCAGGTAGCTATTTTGTTTGGAACATGAAGGAAGGGTTTGGAATGCCTAAGGGCCGATTCCACCGTTGTGTTAAACGGAGATTAAAATGACATTGTTAATGTAAAAATGTCATTTTAAACTTCGTTTAAAACAACGGTGGAATTGGACCTAATATAATAAGGAGGGTAGTTTTTATTTGTGCAATTTTGAATTGATCATAAAGTATAATCTCAAAATCTTATTTTTTTAATAAATATAATCGAATGATCTGTATTTTGTCAAAACACTCAGCAACATTAATTTAGCAACATTCCAAACCTATTCAGATAATGTTTGTAACAAGTTTGGAACTGGCTTCGGGAACAAACCTACTATGTTGCCAAAATCCACTGGAATGCCTATAGCATGCCTATCCTTTCTCCATGACCTATAGGCACTTACGAGATGTGATTAGATTTTATTATAACCATACGGTCATGTTGCAAATAAGAATCTAGACAATTCAGAGACCCTATAAGCGTTATAAAACACTGCTTTTTGCAAATATGGCCACTCTGATATAATAATAATAATAATACTCTCCCTAATTCACCCCCTTACGAGTAAATTTTAACCCCAAAAGCTGAGCTTGTCCGGGGAAAGGGACGGATACTATTATTATTTGCCGTGGCGCTCCGGGGCGACTTAAAGATGATTGATGGTGCCATTTGACTTACAGGTGAGGAAAATCCGGAAAACCTCACCCACCATCATATGAAATACACCATACAGTGAGCACCATATGATGAAATTAAGGGTAAACTATTCATACAAAAATGTACATTGTAGAAAACAAAAATCGACGTGTCTCGGCGATTTTCCTAACAAGACTCCAGTAATGAGTTAGATAGGGGGTAAGACTTATGGTGCTCACTGTATATTATTTATTAACAGACTTAAAAAAAGGAGGAGATTCTCAATTCGTCGCAATATTTTTTTTTATGTATGTTCAGCGATAATTCTTTAACACGATAACCGATTTCAATGATTCTTTTTTGTTAGTAAGAGGGTACCTCAGGGGTGTTCCCATATACATTTGGTTAAGATGTGGTGATGGCATCTGCACGTTTTTGAAGTCTGTTTTTTTTTAATTTTTAAAACTTGTTTTCTATTTCAGTCCAACTTCAGACTTACTTAAAACGAATAGAGTCGAATATTTTGCAAGAAATAAACACTATTAAAAATGTACTCAAACAAAACGGATTCAAGATACCGCTTGAACAAGTTACGACATCTTTTGAATCGTTTCAAATTGAACCGGAACCGATTACAGAACAACCAAAATTCAAAACGATTTCTTCTCATTCAACATCTTCGCAAATATCAGATTTAGATTTTATTAAAGCTTTTAATGAACCAGTAGTTGCAACGAGGTCTGTAAAGGGAACGATTTCTAAATATAAAGATTCTGCAGAAAGTTTAATACCGAAATCTTTGATAGAAGAAGAAATTATTCAGTTCAATAATACAGTAGTAGAGTCGAATATTGGAAACATTTATTTCTATTACTGGAAAATACAGAATGTAAAAGAGGTTTTAAAGAAAAGCGGGATGTACATATCTAGTTCAGAATTTTTTGTATTGGGTGAGTTTTAGAACGTCATATAAATGATACAAAAACTTTATTATTGTTGTTTTAGGACATGGCTTGCATTTACAGTTGTATCCGAATTATGTTGAAAATGAATCTTTTGCCGTACATTTAGGATCTTCCACCAAAGGATTTATCAAAAAGCATAAAATGCATATTTTGAATCAATTAGACAAAAATGAAGATATCGACTCAGATCTACTCTTTGGATTGAAAAGCGAAGAGGACATGTTTGAAGTTTCAGAAGATATTATTCGTGAATCTGGTTATATTTGGAAAAATTGTATGGTTATTAAGTTGGAAATATTAATAAATTCCTAATTTCAAAAAAGTTTCCTTCGTATATTCTTGGTTATAGATTTATCTTTTTTTATAACATGGAGGAACAAACATGTGCACTTTTACTCAACAGCTGCCTCACGCGCAGCTGCTATTATACATCCTTTTCTATTACATGGAATAGTACACGCCAACACTACAATTGGCCAACTTTTGCCAAGCCAACCCTGTACCACCATGTTCCTTATAGTTCCTAATCACATACTTTGATTTCTCTTTCGCACTGCGCAGCTTTCTGAGTGCTTTTTAAAAGGAGATAGAAAACTCCGCCATTTTGATGCCTCATTACGTGTCGCCTACATTTTAGCCCAATATTAGGCATTCCAACGACCTGTCAAACAATAGGTGCCAGTGGGAAATTCTTGTATATTTAAGGGGGTAGCGACATAGTCTTGTAACTTGGACGCTATTTTTATTCGAAGTAGTACTCGCCAAGCCTGCCAATTTATGAAGAAATGTATAGGTGGGTTTTCTAAATATTATTTTTATTGTGTTTGACATAAAATATTTAAATGTAATCCATTATTCATGATTTTAAGTAAAGTAGATAGAATACACCATATGTCGCCACCCTTAGATATACCAAACCTGCCCACTGGTAATTCATTTGTTTGGAATGCCTAATAAGGCGTTCGGGAACGGAAGGGGTTAAAATAAAAGTTCCTTTTTTGACCGTTCGGAGATCGTAGAGTGGAGTGTGGATCGGGCATGCGCATAAGATGATTTAAATCGATAATAAGATAATTGCGACCGATTTTTAAGTAAAAATGTTTTTTATTTGGTTCCCGTGCATACCATTAATATGGAAGAAACTTATACGGTTGTAACTAATAGGTCTTTTCCTTTGCATCGAAAGTGTAGCACTGAGCTACACCACTTCTGAAAATATCGTTCCATTTATAAAAATTGTATGGATGGAACAATATTTTCAGAAGTGACGTAGCTCAGTGCTACACTGTCGATGCAAAGGAAAAGACCTAATAATGCTGCGTTTGAGAATCCACATCGGATGCATTTTTTACATCTCGAGCGTTTTTTTATCCACATCGGACACATCTGTCCCATTACATTTACGTATACTGAACCACGTGATCAAAGATTTTTCACATCTCAGATGCATCCGATGTGGATTCTCAAACGCAGCATAAGTACGATTAAGTTTTAAGTACTAGTATGGTCACATTGACAACTAACTTTGAACTCTGAGAGTAAAAGGGGTAAAACCATATGCGCCCTCCGTTTACGCCTACTTACTCCATGGAGTGCGCAGCCCAAACTCACCTAAAGTATGTGTTCCCACATACTTTGATTTTCTTTTACTATACGGAGAATGGTCGCACTGCGCAGCTTTCTGAGTGCCTTTTAAAAGGAGATAGAAAACTCCGCCAT
This sequence comes from Psylliodes chrysocephalus, assembly GCA_927349885.1. NCBI lineage: Eukaryota > Metazoa > Arthropoda > Insecta > Coleoptera > Chrysomelidae > Psylliodes > Psylliodes chrysocephalus. The sequence goes on along the minus strand of OV651827.1, from coordinate 24,128,542 downwards.
TTTGAACCCTTATTACGTGTTGCCTACATCTTGGCGCAATATTTTTAATAGGTGCGTTTTAATCATCCGCTTCTGCTTCGGAATTGTCAGTTTTCTTGTTTTAATCTGACAGGTTAAAACGACTAAACCGACAATTCCGGAAGCAGAAGCGGATGATTAAAACGCACCTGATATTTTGCTTGCTGCTGTCAGTGTCAGTGAATATTATTTTTTCCACTCCAGGGCCTCAATTTTCGACTTCACCGGAAAATTTCCCCATGGATAAATATTCCCATGCTTATATTCCAGTGGTATTATAAAATGGTATTCTCGACTAGGTTAGGAACCTTTTTCCTATGGGAATTTCGATTATTCGTATGTCGGGTATTAAGTATGTAAATATTGGAAACTGACCAATCATAATCAATATTATATTTCAATACTTTCAAGTAGTAATGTTGGGATCATTGATTATATCGTCAACTTTTGACTCTTGTTTTGCCACTTGCCATCTTGTCAGAGAAAACAATCAACCCTTCTTATTTAGAAAATAATGTGAAAATATATAATGTGCTAAACCTAGTACAAGGGGCACAATAAAGCCCAAACGAAGAGTAGCTGCTACAAGGTTAACTAAAACCTTGAATACTAGCCGAAATATTGAACGCATGTTACAAAATAAAAACTTTAATAAAGAAAATTATTATGACAAAAAATTCAAGTTATTAGAGAGAAATGTTTTGGCAAAAGAACAAATAACTTGTGCCTTGGAAAAAATAGCAGAAACAAAGGAATTTTAAGGATATTTAAGAGTGTTCAATATTTTAGCTTCAAGTTTTTTACCATCTCATTATGTTATTAACAGTTGCTATTTATTTTGCGTAATAAAACAAAATTTATTCTGAAATAGCCTATTCCTAATAATGAAACAAAATTTATTCTGGGATTGCTTATTCTAGAAAACTTGCGTTGATCATATTTGAGAAATTGTCTATCATTTAAGGATTCAAAGGGATCCCCTGCCTCATTTTTCCACTTAGACCAAAAATCTCTTGGGACATTAATTGCTCTTCTTCTGCCTCTTCTATATTGTTTAATTGAGAAAGTAAAATAGCTTCATCCATTTTAGGAAAGTTATATTAGTAATAATAATATATAAATATTATTATTTGAAGTAACTAGCAAATGTCACCGGTGACAGATTCCCATTGGAAATTTGATTTCCCATGCCAAATACCAGGTGTATTTGCTCCCATACTTTTCGTGAGAAAATATTCCTAGTGGATGTGTCGAGAATACAAAATATAAATTCCCATAGGAAAATTATCTTTTTCCCATGGGAAAAAAGTCGAGAATTGAGGCCCTGGGATACAAATTCAGGATACGCAGAAGACTGCTGTTTTATTAAGGCGGTTGTCATATATTGTATTATCCGAGTTGCACAGTGTATAAACTGAAACATTGAGATCCAAAGTGCCGACGCAGAGTGAGCGATCTGATTCTTTAGCTGTAAACTGTGTCACAGGGTTCAAAATGGCCGCGCCCGATGTTGGGTGTGTCGGACCTCTCTTGCCTCGTATAGTAATCAAAGTATGTGGTGTCGCCTCAGAGTAAAGGCATTTCTTTATATGCTTACCACGACATACTTCGTAACAGCGTTTTGGTTACTCTGATGACGTCAGACATACCGTGGTAACTCGTAGCACTTGTCGTTGTCACATGTCAAATTGACGATTTTACTTTGTTTTTGTTCAGATAAATAAAAGTGTTTTTGTCACAGACGTCATTTGATTTTCGTTCTTTTGTTATTTATTTAAATGTCTCCTCCAACAATAGGAAGAAAAAAATTAATAAGTGTTATTTGTGATGAAATAACAATGATAAATACTTGTGCCAGTAGTCCCATATTTTCATCTTTATATTTCAATATAAATAACAATATCCAATGGCCATCAACATCGCTCTCGTGAAGAGTTATTTCAGTGCCCTGTATTTCAAATATAATTTCTTTCATAGTAAATAGAGTTTTCTTTGGTAAATACAAAAATGCCCAACCCAAATATACAAAATGAACCATATAACCCGTAACCACAGAAAAATGTATCTAATTTAATATCTTTACAATACTTTGCGCATGCTCGATATGTTTAAATGTGGACCTTACTGACCTTACCACACACCTTACCCCTAAAAACATCATGGTTAGTAGTAGTTACGTATTTTGGTAACGTATGACGTCATGGAAGTAACCAAACCGTTTAAAGAATTGCTTTGGTTACATAAGTATGTTCTAGTAAGTTATGGTAAGCTTATAAAGAAATGCCTTAAATGCCTCGTTAGATGTAGCTACATATGCTTTGGTAACATGTAACCAAAGCAGAGTAACCAAACGTTATAAAGAAATGCTCTGGTTACAGAAGTATGTTCTGGTAAGCTTATAAAGAAATGCCTTTAATAAAAGTTCCTCTTTGACCGTTCGGAGATGGTGGAGTGGAGTGTGGATCGGGCATGCGCATAAGGTGATTTAAATTGATAATAAGTTAATTGTGAGTGATTCTTTAGTAAATAAATTTTTTTTTGGTTCCCGTGAATATCATTAATATGGAAGAAACTTATACGGTCGTTACTGACAAGTACGATTAAATTTTAAGTACTGGTATGTCACATTGACAATTGACATTGCACTCCGAGAGAAAGGAGTAAAATCATATTCGCACTCCGTTTACGCCTAATTACTACACTCCACTCTGGAGTGCGCAGCCCGAACTCACCTAAAGTATGTGGTGTCGCCGTGTCGCCTCAGAGTAAGTAACGGACCTCTCTCTTGCCTCGTATAGTAATCACTTGCCGCGTTTGAGAATCCACATCGGATGCATTTTTTACATCTCGAGCGTTTTTTTATCCACATCGGACACATCTGTCCCATTACATTTACGTATACTGAATCACGTGATCAAAGATTTTTTACATCTCAGGTCTCAGATGCATCCGATGTGGATTCTCAAACGCAGCAAAAGTATGTGGTGTCGCAGTAAAGAGAGGACAGTAAACAATGTTTGTGTCGCCATGATAATATGGTCGAAAATTCTAATTAGAGAGAAATAGATTAATATCTCTATCTCTTTGTTTGTATTGGTCAGTTTTACAAAGCTTTTCTCAGACAATTATTCCAGTGTTTAATTTAAATTTCTTCGTGTTGTGGTGTTAAAAGTAATTGTTATTAATATTATATTCATAACAAAAAAGTCATATTTTGTTTTCACTTCATTAAAAATGCACCTAACCTACCTTCTAAAACATTTTATTTTATATTCTACTTGGTCAACATTTTCGCATTTAAAATGACCCAGCGAAATTGTTTTACGGTACGCTACTGCTGAGAATTCTAAAACGAGTGAGAAAGCCTTCATTAGAAAGAGAGATACTGATTATATGATAGCGAGATTAATATTATATAACTTTATGTAGTGGTGGCCTATCTGCTATTATATTATCTAAGGGTGTCGCATAACTCATGAACCGATACACAGAAAAACACCAAATTTTAAACTTAAGCTTTGTTCCAGCGTCCAATGAGCTTTGGGGAGGTACTTTATAGGTGGTCATTTTTATATTTTATGGAATATATCTGTTATTTACGTTTGGGGAAGAAAATTCTTTAAATAAAAGTTACTTCTTATATTATTATCTATAATTTTTGTTCTATACAAAATTTTCCTAAAATGGTCCGTATTCGAGAAATTTGACAAAATGTAAAAAAATATTTTTTTATAAAAATTGCTCAAACAAAAGTTGTTTGTAATATAATTCTCTATAATTTTTGTCCTATACATAATTTCTCTAAAATGGACCGTATTCGAGATATTTGAGAAAATGTGTAAATTTCAAAATTTGAAGAAAACTCAAAAACGGATAAAAAAAAACAATAATTTTAAACTTAAGTTTTATTTCGGCCTGACGTGAAATGATTAGATTTTGGACAAAGTCGGAACATCTGGGGGGGTACTTTATGGAAGGCCGCTTTTATATTTTATGGAATATATCTGTTATTAATGTTTGGAGAAAAAATTTGTTCAAATAAAAGTTACTTCTAATATTATTATCTATAATTTTTGTTTTATGTAAAAATTTCCTGAAATGGTCCGTATTCGAGAAATTTGACAAAATGTGCAAAATTCTGATTTTTATGAAAATTTTTGAAATAAAAGTTGTTTGCGATATCGATCTCTATAATTTTTGTTTATACATGATTTTTCTAAAATGGGCCGTAATTTTTTAGTATTTTCGTTTTCAATGAATATCTATATAAAAATGTTTCAAGGTAGATGTATGTGGAAAATGTATATATTTAGTTTATCCTCTAAACATTTATAGAGGTACTGCAATAGGTTGTACAAAATAACCGGAAAAAGCCTGTAATAACTGGATAGGAAAGTCATGTGTTGGACACATCATATTTTTATCTGTGGGTATATTATTGTGGTTCCTTTTTTTCATCGATCCCTCTATCTATCTAAATAAATATAGTATTAGTTTCACATGTTCGCAATAATTTTAACTAATTTCTTGATTTGTGTAGCCAAAATATACCTGTCTTTACTCAGAAAAAAAAATCAGTGTGTTGCAATTTCTTTTGCCATAAAATTTATGCTTTTAGAAGCTGAAGATCCATTATCCAGCAGCAAAATTATGCCGAGAATTACACCTATTCAGCAGCTTGTAGAAAAATTATAAATAACTTTGATAGCACACGATTTTTATGGCCTTTGTTGCTAGATTAATTGAAATAATAATGTTTTTGTTAAATATTCATTTAAGGTTCTCTTCATTTAAAAAATGATTATCTTGCAAGGGATTATACATACATAAATGTATATATGTTTTAAAAATAAAACACTAGTACCTAATTTAAATTTATTTATTCCTTAGATCTGAAATCTCTTAAGGAACAAATTCATCATTCAAATATATTTATAATGTGTAAAAAGAGAAAAACATTATATACAATAATAATTAAACAAAACACTACAAATATATTAAAAAAATACGCATTTTATTATTAAAATCATCTTGATTTTGAAAATTATAGTTTTTACATTATCAATAAGTATAATAGGAAATATTAAGCGTTTTATTAACATAATAAGCATGATCACAATTTATTGAGTAAAAATTATGATTTTGTTGTTAATACTTGGAATGGCAATTAAATCTCCTCATTTAAATCATAATCTTCTTCTGGGAAATCACCAACTGTTACATTATGAGGTTTGACAAAGGCCCCGTACTTGTCGGGACATTCAAAATATTGTTTATCTTTTAATCTGAAATATCAAAGAATAATTCTGAATTTATTTGCCAAATTTCTTGCAAAAAGGCAGCACATTTAATAAATCCATTTATAGTAAGTTTCAATATGTATAGAAGATAAATGGGATATTATAAAGATGAAACCAGACATATAGTGTAAAGAAAAATATGAAGATTTTCTAATATAACATTATATTTATAAGCACAACACTGGGAATACTTCAAAATGTTTTATGTCTCAAGAATATTGAGAGCTTTAAATTTGTGCAACGATATTGTAGCACCTATACTGGCACAAGCATGTTTTTTCAAAATTTAAAAACACCATTACATTAATACTAAATACTTACGTTCCATTATTTTTTCCAAGTGGTTCATCATATTTGACACCTATCCAATATCCAGGTAGCCCTTCTACTATTCCTGTATACATTACTGTTCCTAATCTATCAGGAGCAGATTGAACTGAAACTTTACACCTAGCACCGACAGTCATTTCATCAGCCAATTTCTTTTCTTCTGCTTCTGTAGCTTCTTTTTTCTTTGCGTCACTATTACCACCATATTTTCCTGAAAAATTAAATTGTATTTTAACTAGTAAATAAATATAACCCTCCAAGTACTACCTAACTTATTCTTCATCAAAAAAGACCTCACTGTATCACCCTTTTTGTCATATTCATCGTTTGATAGCTCGAATTTTGGAACGTTTCCAAAATCTAATTCATTCCTCATTACAAAACTGTCTACTACGTGGAGTCTCACGCCGTCTTCCAAAGGAAATGACCCCAGAAGAGCGGAATTATCATCCAACGAGCATATTAATTTGTTGTCTTTGGAGAATGCTTGAAGCTGCATGGTGTTACAACTTCCACCAGTAATTAGTTCAAGTTTCACCTAAAAATAACAATAATGAAATTGTTCTTTAGTTTTTAAACGTGGGAATAAATAATTTTAAGTACAAAACATACCTTTAGATCTGATATTGTTAAATCCTTAGGAAACCTCTTTTCGTTAAATGATATGTCATCTTTGGAGGTAGAAATTTGAACATTTACAAAATCTGACGTTACTACTTTAAAATCTGCCATAATTTACAAGTTTATTTTAATTGTATTTCAAAAAGTTTGATTTTTGATTTATTTTGACATAATTGACAGTTCGTGACTCACGTTGATTTGACATTTGACAGATAAGCTAATTTCTGCAATGATATATAATGCATTTTCCTTTGGGGTTTGGTTCCGGTTCTAGTTAACCAAATTAGAACCAACCATATTCCTTTCATAAACAATGACGTCACTTATAACCATTTGGTTAACATTTTTGAACCAGCTTCGCGAGTCGGTTCTAATTTGCGGTATGTTCTATCCTTATTTAAATAGTATTCTTCTCATTGTCTAACTTTTTAAATTTAGTTTTCCCGCTGAACCTAAATAGTACCGTACGAGGTCAACTAAGAAAATAGATCTTACTAGAGGCTTTTCTTATAAATATGAATAAGGAAAAAAGAACTTAGACAATAATGTTAATAAAATTAAAATATGTAGTGATCGACAAAACTTCCTAGAAATGTTTAGTATTCGAGATGAAATCTTCAAGGGCGTGTGTGTGTTTATTTTAACACCATTAAGATTAATAGTCTTGGACTGAAATGAGATTCAAAAAATGTGCCACTATTTTTCAAAAGAAGATTATCATTCTGTTTATCGCTAGAAAAAGGTCTGCATCGTTCGTTAAATGCTTTGTCGGTAGTGTCGGTTTTATTTCTATTTTATTTTAAAGAGTTTTAAATTAGTTAGTATTATTTTTGTCTGTTAATTGCCCTGTCGGTAGTGTCTATTTTATTTATATTTTATTTTTATATTAAAGACTTAAGTTAGTTAATATTTTTTCTTCTATATCATATAGCTTTAGTGTTTACTTTGGCAAATAACTAACTACACAAAAAAATTAAAAGAAAATAAAATTGAGAACTAACTTTAAAAATGAGTCACACGTGGTATTTAAATTTACACCAAAATGACATATGACTGACCGAACCAATAACCCAATTCATTCCATTGGCTTTTGTTATGACGTCATCCATATGAACCAAAATCTGAACCGCTGTCAAAAATACTGTCAATTTAACGTCAACCATAACCAGAACCATACGTCAAAGGAAAACGACTATAGTTATATAGATTGCTCATCCATGTGTAGATAAGCGGTTTCACTAGGCGAAGTTCTATCTTTAGCTAATACAAGCAATGCTTATATTATATCTCAATTTAGAGTAATAATATGAAGACTAGAGAGAGTACAAGTAACATGAGTGACAAAAAACATCAAAGTAAGATTTACGTCGTTCCAGATTGTAAAACAGGATAAAAATTTAATGTAAAACTAAAGAAAACACAAGAAGTCACAGTCTTTTTAAAGCTTCTAATGTAAGTAAAATAATGTATTCTTGTCTAAATATATTATTTATTGTAAACTAATCACAATGTGTACCCGAACTGTAGTTTATTTTATTACAAGTTTCTATAATATAAAATAAATATAATAAATAAATAATATAATATAAGTCATAGATGCTGACTTACAAACTACAATAATTGTGCATTAAATTTAACTTACCAGAAAAAAAATTGATTTTTTATAGAGTTTTAATGTAAGATAAATAGTTACTACTGATATTTTTTGTTGAACTCCAATTGTGTCATTGTAAATGTTTCTTATAGGGTACTGGGGTCTATTTTGTAACAATTCCTTTATATTTAACGGCATTTAAAAATATTGGCGGCCTTTAAAAATATTTTCGTATTCGTTAATTTACTTCTGTCATTATTTAAACAGATTTCTTTAAGATAGTCCTCTAATGTATTTTAAAGATTCGTTTAAATAATGACAGAAGTAAAGAAGAAAATATTTTTAAAGGCCGTTAAATATAAAGGAATTGTTACAGAATAGACCCCACTAAACGATTAGAACAGTGGCAGCATATATATCGTTCCTAGTGCCAATAAAGCACTTTTTAGAGATGATGCCGTTCTACACTTTTTAGAAGATATCAAATATTATGAGACTATTTTTACTGATGGTACTGTTAGCAAAATAAAAAGAGGAAAGCTAAAATTAAAGGATGAGGTAATACCATGTACATTCCCAAATTTTCTTTTATAATTGTATTACAACAATAAGAAATCTGTTAGCTGTGTGTTAGTTTGCTCTTAAAACCATATAGGTTCAATTCAACAAAAATTGTACTTATCAAATTTCAGCATTTAACAAACCTTTTCGAATTTGGTCACTTAATTTATATTTTATATAGATAAAATTAAATAATTAATTAATTAAAACATGCAAGACTTATTTAGAAATAAATACAACGGTATGTTCTGTACTTTATTTAGCTATAAACAAGTTTATTTTTATTATTTTGACAAAATTATGTATAATTCCCATAAGAAGCCATGTATTTTGAACACCGTAAGCAGTACCAGCGCCCATGCGGTTAATTATAAAAGCTCAATTGGTGTGCGTTTTTTGGGACCGTAGTCGATTCGCCTCCTTATATGTAGTCTTCGTAGTATACTTATATGTGGATTTGCAGCAACATATGCTTCTTCAACGTCGTTGAATTGCTCTTTTAGGTTGAACTTCTTTTAAATGATTTACCAGATTTTTATATGTTTCTCTTGAATGCCGAATTCGCTGAGGATATCTCAATGCAATCGGAGCATTCTCAAATAATTCTTGACATAAAAAAATATGTTTTCAAAATACCTAACATATCGTGTATAGTAATAAAAAAATAAGGTATAATTCTTTTTTAAAATATTCAAATGTTGAATTTTTATTTTAAAACGCATTTGGGCCAGAACGGTTCTGTTCATGTACATTTACAAATGCGTGAGCAATAAGCATTCTATATAAGAATATATCATTGAAATTTTGGCGACCAGTTATTTGAATTCTGTTTTAAACAATTAATTTTAAATGGTTAATAAAACTACATTTCACATAATCTACTTTATTACACATATATACAGCGCTATTTTTTTATTGAAATTGGTAAATGTAAAAATAGAAAAGTTTCCGAAACGTACTTTGAAAAAAGGACTTGATAAAGGTTCAAAAGATAGAAGAAGAAACTAACCTCAAATTAACGTCAAAAATGGCAAAAACACAAGGTGTCGAAGTAACAGAATCAAAAAAACCAAATAAAAGCAAAAAGAAAGTAAAAGTATACGCTAAAAACAAAAAGAAAAATGATCCAGAATCTGTAGTAATAGAAAAACTAATTGCCAGTTATGAACAGGTAAGAATAAATGATTAAAATTAGAAAATATTTAGACTTATTTGTGGTTTTTAAATTTTATAGATCGACTCCACAAAAATAACGAAATTTGGCGAATTCCCCTTATCAGCAAAAACCCTCAAGGGTCTGAGGGAATCTGGATACCATAAACCTACTGAAATACAGAAAGAAACTATAGGCTTAGCTCTGCAAGGCAAAGACATTTTAGGAGCAGCACAAACTGGATCAGGGAAAACTTTAGCCTTTTTAATACCAATTTTAGAAATTTTATTCACCCAACAATGGACAAGGTTAGATGGAATAGGTGCTTTAGTGATTACACCTACAAGAGAATTGGCTTATCAAATTTTCGAAGCACTAAGAAAAATAGGGGAACATCATGATTTTTCTGCTGGATTAATTATAGGTATTTATCAACAATTACCAAATAAAGGTTTTGTAATAACCAGGCTTGGGAAAAGCCTAAGAATTAAAACAAATAAGTAGATTTTTAGGTCATATATGTCAAAAAATATGATTGAATATGAAAGATTATTTATTTTCTCAAATAAGGTAGTTCAAATTAACCAATTTACATGGCAATACTTTCTTGTTATACGTGTTTTTTAATAAAATGCTATGATTTATGTGTTCCATGATAATATAAATGATTTATTGAGTAGGTATAAGTTACAATGAGTTACAATAGTAAATAAGTTACAATAAAGTACAATAAGCTAATGGAAACCAATTATATAATAACAAGCACCTAGGTGAGAACACCTGTATGTGCTGACAAAAATTAAAATTATATTTTAATTATATTTAATGAATTATAAAGGAAATAAAAAAAACTTTTTTTTTAAATAAAAAATAAAACTTGAACAATTTATGCAAGAAACAGAAAAAAAAACTATTTAAAAAAATCCATGTATTAAGCCTGTTATTCTTGGAATATTCTGATAAACTTTGCATTATTTTGGAAAATGTATATTTTGTTAACTTTACAGAATAATTTATATTTGTTTAATAATTTTATATGAAGAGGTAGAGCGTTATAGAACTTTGTCCCTAGATAATTTACACTGTTTTTAAAAAACTCACTATTTGGTTTTGGTACTTTAATGCACATGTTCCATACAGTTCTAGTGTTATGTCCATGTTCTAAGGGGTTTTTTAAAAATTCATTTTTTGTATATAACACACTGGGTGAATATATTGATAAGGGAAATTCCCAAATAACGAAATTTAAAATTAAAATGTCAAAATTGAAGTTAGCAAAGCTGGATGATTTAGGGTCTAGAAAAATATTATTGTAAAATTATCAAGGATGTTGTTTGAATTTTGGGAATGATAGATTGTCATCAAATTTTTAAGTTGTCAGAGGGGAATTTAAAAAATGTCAGGACAGATTTTCTTTGGAAAGAGGTATAAATGTTGTTAAAATTAGAAATTGATAGAAATTGTGAAGATAGTTGTTATTGAGAAGTTAAAAATAAACAAAAAATATAAAGAAAGGCAATAGAAATTTTATTTAAACAAAATTAAATATTCAAGACAGAATTAAACAGAGAGAGTAGAATTTAACTGATTTTTAATTATTTTTTATACAAAATTAATTTTTCTAGATTTTGAACCCGCCCAGTTTTAAGATTTGGTAGTTTTAGAATATTTTTGGAAACCCATATACTGGGTGTTTCCATATCAATATAAACATCTAACATTTCTAATTTTTTCATTATATAAAGTTATGGTGGGACACAATCTACCTCTTTTATATATTAACTTCAAAATTTTGTTTTGAATAACATTTAACTGATTTAATGTAGTTCCATACATGTCTCCATATACTAAGATTCCATACCATAGTATAGATTCTACTAGACTGTAGTATAATGTTATTAGTAGATCCTGGTTGAGAAATTGTTTTAAAAGATTAAATTTATAAATCAGAAATCTAAGTTTTTTGCTATATATATTATATGGCAGTCCCGTTTTAAGTGCTGGTCTATAATTATACCTAAATATTTGGATGTTTCTGTTTCCTGTATGTCTAAATTTTGACATGTTTAGCTTCTAAATTGAGGTCGATCAGCCACTGTCTTTGAAAAAGCAATGTAGTTTGTTTTGTTAACATTCAAAGATAATTTAAAAACATCCAGCTAGTTTTTGACATGTTCCATTGCAGTTATAGCACATGTCTTGACGTCTTCCCAATATGATACAACTTTACCTTGAATATCAATCTGAGTTAAGCTCTTAATGTATAAATTAAATAGTATAGGTCCCAGAACAGTCCCTTGAGGCACTCCGATTTGTATATTTTCAGGGTTACTCACATTGTCTCTGACCTTTACCTTCTGTTGTCTGTGTGTCAAATAATTTTCAAAAATCTTCAACACGATGCCCCTCACTCCATTCTGTTCAAGAACATTTAAGAGCTTCTGATGTGGCACTGTGTCAAATGCTTTTATTAGATCTAGAAATATAGCTATACACTTGTTACCAGTATTCATTTCATTAGTAACATATGAAATCAGTTCATGCATAGCATCTCCTGAGTTAAGACCCTCAGTAAAGCCATATTGGTGCTTGGGAAGTAAGTCATTAGTTTATAAAAAAAATCAAAATTTTTCACACATTTCTCAAATATTTTGGCTACATTACTAATTAAACTAATAGGTCTATAGTTAGTTATTAATTTTGGATTACCAGCTTTATAAATAGGTGTCATAATTGAAGTTTTAAATTGTTTAGGTACGATTCCTGTATTAAAAATACAATTAATTATATGCATTAAAAGGTTCCAGTAAATACGGATGTAGTAGTTTCAGATGTTTTACTGTTATACAATCAAATCCCGGGGCACTACTGTTTTTTAAACTATTTATGTGTTTTATATCGTTTTCCCATATTGGTTTCAGAAATATTGATTATTCAGTGACACAGGAAAATTCACATTACATTCAGGGATATTTGTGAACATATTAGTGCCAATAGTCGAAAAGTAGTTAGCAGTAATTCGCCAATTCATTATCATTTTCAAATTCCTCATTATGTTGGTTAACAATCTGTAAATTGGTATTATTTTTTTGATGATTTTCATTAGTTGCTTCAGAGATTAATTGATAAGTTTTTATTTTATTGTTATAATAGTCATTTTTAGTTTTTGATATTAGGGGAGAGGGTGGAGGGTTTAACCACTTTTCGGTCTTTTGTGTATAACTTTTTATTTAAACACATTTTATTAGGTCTTTGTGTGTTAAACCATACAGCGTTCCTTAATATACATATATTTTCTATTAAACCAGGGTTAACTTTTATAAAAAAATTTAAAATAATTACCTAAACAAACCCACTACATTTGTTCAAATCCTCCCTTGGCTGGTGTGCCTTTGAACAGAAAAGGGGAGGGTTTGAACACGTCCAGAATGAGCTCTAAAATAAAAAAAAATATGCAGGAAAGGCCAAATATATTTTATTACTAAAGGTAACATTTAGGTACATATTTTATCTTTCAAATTTATCAAAACACACATTAAATCTGAATATTTTTGTAGCTCACAATGTGCCACCAGTGATTGAGGGTTGAGGTAACTTTAAAATAATGTCTGACAAAGAAATAAGAGACACGTCGTCTATTTCAGGAAAACAAAAGATATTGTCTCCTGTTTTTCTAAGAAATTTAATATTCAAATCATTTTCTAATCTCTCTTCTACCTGAGCCACATAGTGAACTATACTTTTTTTGTATTAAACTTCACTAGAACAAAATCGTTTACTATAATACAGCTGTACTCAACCTTTTTTCATTTCGGGCCACATAAATCTGTTTGTTATGCTACACGGGCCACAATATTCTAAAAAAAATAGGTAAAAAAGGTAAAAAAAGGTAAAAAAGGTAAAAAAAGGTAAAAAAGGTATAAAAAGGTAAGAAAGGTAAAAAAATGGTCCTCATGTTGTTTTAGTTGTGTTAATGCTTTGAAAAGACACAAGGACAGGACTATAGGTCAACCATTTCAATTACTAATAATCGTTTAGGGTCACACAAAAAAGCTTGGAGGGCCGCAAAGAAAGCTTCGAGGGCCGCACAGAACAGCTTGGAGGGCCACATGCGGCCCGCGGGCCGCAGGTTGAGTATGGCTGCTATGATAGTTTCTAAGCTTGCCGTATTTAATTTTTCGGAAGCTTCCAAATTATCTGGGTCATCATTATCAGTGCTGCTATCATGGACAGACATATCCTCTTCTGCACTACTACTGTCGCTTATCATTTTCCTTAATTTTCTTTTCTAATAAAGAAATTACTTCATTCTCTAAGCTACTGCCTTTTTTCTGTGGTTTTTTCTTTAAAACGATCTCATTTTTTTTGTTTTTTCGGTAATTGTTTCATAATTTTTTTTTACAATTCGAATAGTCTCCTCCATATTTGTGAATACCTGATTCGTGTTATACTTAAAAGTATAATCTTTTTCTTTGTCTTTGTTATTTATTCTGTAATATAAGGCTGTGTGTTTTACATTGTTTTGTTCAGCAGCAACTCGCAAAGAAATCTTTCTATCGACCACATCAGTTATTGCTTTCTGCATGTCCGCTTCATTGAATTCGACTCTCTTGCCCTTTTTCTTGTATACTCGGGGCATATTGATATTTTACCACTGAAATAAATAAATATATTTAGGTATTAATTTAAAATATTATTTCCTATTGGGTATGTTTTAAACAGTCTGGGTAGGCTTTGAACATCCTTCAAGGGCTTGTAGTTCAAAGCCTTTCAATGGCACTTTATTCTCAGAAAAAATTGAATTACATTTCATGCTTTTGAATATTTAAATATAACTGTTTTGTAAACTTACCTCAAAAATATAGGGATACGCTCAAACAATAGAACAATTAAATACCATTGACAGATTTAAAAATATATATGTTGTAAGGATGATCAAAATAAACAAGGAATTTAACGAAAATATATTCACCTAACAATGACCAAACATCATCTGGTAAATCCCCGCGTACCTAATGACAGGCGAAGAGAACACTGTTGCCAGTGCATTCCTATGTTCACAGACGACAAGAAAATATTTTAGTAGAAAATATTGTAATTGTTCAAAATCTCCTCGTGTTCAAACCATCCACCCTCTTCCCTAGTTTGTTTAAATTATTTCTAAATGTTTTATATTGAATTTGTTTGTTAATAGTATAGTTTTTTATAGATCTTTTTTAAGTTTATCCCTAGTTTTAATAGAATTAATTAAACCATTTGTTATCCATGGTTTTATTTTTTTATGGATTTTAATTTTATTATTTCGAGTGGTTTGGCATGTTTCAATGATATTAAGATACGCGTCATAAATAAGTTGTGTTGCAATTTCTGGATTATTTTCATTGCAAACACTTTCCCAGTTTACAGTGTCGAATTTTTGTTTTAATTTATCAGTATCGATTTTAGTTATAGTTTTGTATGTATTGTAGGAACTTGTGTAGTTTTTGGCAGATTGTGAGATATTTTTAATAATAGGATCATGAGCAGTCATATCATAGCTGATTACATAAGAGTTCACCGATAGATTTTCAGTCTTAATACTGTTTTTTAAGAATATATGATCCAAGCATGTTTTACTTTATGGCCTCGTAATAGTGTTTATGTAAGACATGAAACCATGGGAGTAAAAAGTTGCTTGGTAATCAGTATTTACTTGATTGGTTACATTTAGGAGATCAATATTAATGTCCCCTATGAATATTTCAATATTTCTATTTAGGTGATTTGGTATGAAATTTTCTAAATCCCTTATAAATGCTTGTGCAGAGTTTTGAGAAGACCTGTATACACCTGTAATGCCAATGGTCCGATGATTGACTTTTAGATTAATTTTAGTGACACAAATATCAGAATATTCCAGTTTAACTATATTTAATTCTGCATTTAGATTTGACCTGACCAAA
Source organism: Psylliodes chrysocephalus (assembly GCA_927349885.1). NCBI lineage: Eukaryota > Metazoa > Arthropoda > Insecta > Coleoptera > Chrysomelidae > Psylliodes > Psylliodes chrysocephalus. The sequence goes on along the minus strand of OV651827.1, from coordinate 24,113,023 downwards.
ATTACAACACCATCATTTCTGTTAATGTTACCATTGTTATAGTGGGTGGTGAAGCCATCTAGGTTAAATTAAGAAATAGATTCTAATTGGAAACATTCAGTCAAAACTATTATATCAAAATAATTAATTTTATAACTTTCTAGAAATACTAACAACTCATCAAAATTCTTTTTAATACTCCTAATATTGAAATGTAAGACATTTGGGAGTTTTTCATTTAAATTAATTTTATTTGTTATATTAGCAGCATCAAGATTATTTTCTTGATTAATAATCATGAACTCTCATCGGGTCGATGGTGTAGTGGTCTAACGCGCTTATATTCATTTATAGGCAAGTTTATGAGTCCGAGACTGCTGGGCTTCGAATCCCAGACCAGACCATGTGGATTTTTAATAAAATTGCATGGTTCGGTTTAGGATTTGATGCGTGCCGTATTAATAGAAATTCAATTTCTATTGATATGACATGCAGATTATAAAATCGCCATACATTTCGATGATGGTGGGTGAGGTTTTCCGGGTTTTCCTCACCTGTAAGTCAAATGGCACCATCAATCATCCTTAAGTCGCCCCGGAGCGCCACGGCAAATAATAATAATAATAATAGCCGTCCCTTCCCCTACACAAGTCATTCAGTCGACTTCAGGGGTTGAAATTCACTCGTAAGGGGGTGAATTAGGGAGAGTATTATTATTATTAACTATTTGAATGTGTGTACAAATATTAGTTACGTTATGTTATTGATCTGTATACTCGGTTTTATTTTGCAATACCATTTGATGATATTTCAAAAAGGGTCAAGTCAAAACCAGTGCAGAATGGTTGTAGTCGTAATTATTTAAATGAAAACCTCATAAACAAATATTTACAAAACAAATTTAACCAGCTATAATTCAAATAAATTGAAAACCACTTTTATGTCCTGGGGGTTAAGCAACAAAATATCTAACTCTCGGCCACAATAAAGGACTATATAGCCTTGACTTTGTAGCCCTTAAATGGTTAGGGAGTTTACTCAAGAATTAAAATAAGTTTCAATGTTTTCATGGCTAAAATAGATCATGGTATCATCCAGAAATAAGTATATCGAGCATCTTTCGACTATATATCAATTAAAAATAGTAGTGCACCTAGGATACTACCCTGTGGCACTCCCATATTATACATTTTTGGATGAATTAACTTCAAAATTATTGTATTTAAATGATTTATCACTCTAACACTACGGTTTTTTAATTTATTCTTGTCCATATTAAAATAATTAAAGACCTTGCTGCAAGAAGGGGGCAGTTCCATTTTTGTTAACTTTTGGGAAACAAAATAAATTTTTTAAAAATGACCGCGATTCCAAATACATTTTTTTTAGGTGGTAAAGATCTTAAATTCGAAAGAAATAGAATGGACCAGTGTAATATCGTAATTTGCACACCGGGTCGTCTTTTACAACACATGGACGAAAATCCCCTTTTCAACTGCATCAATATGAAAGTATTAGTACTAGACGAAGCCGACAGATGTTTAGATATGGGTTTCGAACAAACCATGAACGCCATCATAGCGAATTTACCACCACAACGACAGACGTTGTTATTTTCGGCCACGCAAACCAAATCCGTAAAAGATTTAGCTAGGTTGAGCTTAAAAGATCCTTGTTATGTTAGCGTACACGAAAATTCGGAATTCAGTACACCGAAAGGACTGTCACAGAGTTACGTCGTTTGCGAATTGCAGGATAAGGTTTCAGTGCTGTGGAGTTTTTTGAAAAACCATCCTAATAAAAAGATTATGGTGTTTTTCTCCAGCTGTAAGCAAGTTAAATATACTTTCGAAATTTTTTCAAAGTAAGTAACTGTTTTTTATAATTATAATTTTTTATTGACACTAAATCGTTGAAATGTTAAACAAAAACCTCAACGAGTCCAAATTGTAATCGTTTACACCTCAAATCTATTTATAATCTTAGGTTCTACTATTGAGTTATCACAAGGGGGTGGTTTGCCACGGCTTATTGTAATATGCGTAAATTTTGAACTATTCTGGGGGAAATTTTGTCTTTAGATTCTTTTGTTAATGTTGCTAGGATATTTTCAATGTTATTATAATAAAAGAAAACTGTTTAAAACTATGAAATATTTAATTAAACAATAATACTGAAATAAATTTAACAGAACAAAAATGATCCAATTAAATATGTATATAAAAAAACGATAATAAAATGAATTACTTTAAGTAATAAAAAAAAAATATATAGGCGCCATTTTTCGTACAATTGCTGTCAAATTTTGAAGGTGTAATTTTTATAATTTCGTAAAAGGAATTGGGGATTTTTTATTTTCATATTTCCAAAATTTCCTTTCAGTTTTGGATCTTGACATATTTTTCTCATTCCACTTTTCAATCATCATAAATTCAATTAAAAGTAAATTTATATTATTATTATTAAACTATCATAGATTGCGGCCTGGCACAAGTCTCATGGCTCTATACGGAACGTTACATCAGCTACGCAGAATGGACATCTACGAAAATTTCTGCCGCAAAAAATCCGCCATATTGTTCGCGACGGATTTAGCCGCCAGAGGATTGGACTTCCCTGAAGTCCATTGGGTGGTCCAAGTGGATTGTCCAGAAGATCCGGAAACATACATACATCGCGTAGGTAGAACAGCTCGTTTCCACAGGGGAGGCGAAAGCTTATTGATGCTGCTACCCAGCGAAGTGACAATGGTCGATAAGCTTAAGGCGAAGAAGATACCAATTGAGAAGATAGAGTTAGTATCAAATTTTCGCGATCAACTCTTAGACTATATTAAATTATTTTCAGTGTCAATCCTATGAGATTAAACAACCCGGTAAGGAAGATGGAGGCGTTTTTGGCTAAAGATCCTTCGTTAAAAGATACAGCTCAAAGAGCGTTCGTCTCTTACGTCAAAGCTGTGTTTTTAATGAAAGACAAAGAGGTATTCGACGCGCAATCATTAGATACCACTTCGTATGCGAAATCTTTAGGATTGGCGATACCGCCTAGAATTAGATTTTTACAAAGGATGAACGCTAGACTAGAAAAACAAAAAAACGAATTTAATACCGTAAAATCGAATAATATCGTTAAAACTGGTAATCAGAATAGTAAAAAGTATTTTGATAATGATGATGACGATGTTAATGATGGCAAAGAAACGACTAAAGTTGGTGTAGATGATGTTAAAAATGAATCTGAAGACAGTGGAGTCAGTGAAGATGAAAATTTACATGGTGCTAAAGATTCTGGACTCTTCCAGGTGTCTGATGAGGATAGCGACAATGATGATATATTACAGGTAATTAAAATGCAACTAATGGTGTTTAGGTTTCATATTTTCATTGTTCAATTCCGTTGCAAGCTCTCGCGAGCTTTCAGTCTTCTTTCTTCTTCATTTATTGAAACCAGTCTTGACTGATGCCATTCTCAACGGGATACCTATTAAATTAACACCCAAGTTCCAACTTTCATGAGCTACCCACCTTCTATTTTACAGAAAATATTTGAAACTTAAAGTTTACTGTCTTCTAACTTTCGACATCCCCACAACGTCTGTAGGTGTCCAATTTTTGCCCTTAAGACGTCTTAATACTTTAATATGGTCGCGGGTTATGCACGAAGCGTCGAAAAAGAATATTCCTGGTTGTGGGACTTACTTTTAAGTCTCTACAACAGTTTTGCTCATAAAAATAAACATTTTCTCCTACAGGTGAAGAGAAGAGACCACGACATCGAACTACCCACAGCCAAAGAGATCGCCGACATGGACCTGGGTAGAAACAAAAACAAGAAACCGATCAGCAAAGCAGCAGCGGCCAAAAAGATTCTAAAAAAGAAGATAGTCCCCAACAAAAAAACCGTATTCGACGACCAAGGCGACGCCGTCCTGACGACCAAAGATAAAAAATCCGAACTAGCCGTGGAATACGAAAACGAAGACGAGGGCGGCATCGACATCGAACGAGCCAAAAAAGTGCTCCGAGAAGAAGACAAATTCGATAAACAGTTGTTCAAGGAAAAGGTGAAAGCCAAACACAAAGAAGAGAAGAGGAAATTGAAGGAAAAGAAGAAGCAGGAGAAGGAGGATGAAGAGGAGGTTCGCGACGATTTCGGGGAAAGCGAATCTGATGTTGAACCGGATTTATCTTGGTTGCCGGATCCGGACGCGATATATGGCGAAAAAACGGAAGAGGAAATCGAAAGGTTGAAGGATGAGTTTGAAAACGGAACTGATGATGAAAGGACGGCGAAATCTTTCAAAACTAAAGAGAAAAAGTAAGTATTTTGAAGGTTATTCATAAGGAACAACCACAAAGTCTTGATTGCAATATATTAGGGAGTTTTAGCAAACAGCCGCTAACGTTACCTTAGGGATAGACTGTAATCTACTCCGTTCAATGTTTATGAAAAAGGTCACAATCTAAGTTTAACGTAACGTTAGCGGAAATCTTACGTACATTTGCTAAAACTCTCTATTATATTGTGGTTAAGAGTTGGAGTTTCATTTCCCACTAATCACAAAGTCTTAACCACACTGTATGATATTTTAGTTAAGACTTTTTTCCTTTAATAACAAAATCTTAAGCACGAAGTCTTAACTACAATATACTATATTGTGGTTAGGATTTTGAGTTTCTTTTTTCTTTAACAACAAAATCTTAACTACAATGTATTATATTATGGTTAAGACTTTAGAGTTTTCTTTTCCTTTAATCACAAAATCTTAACTACAATATATTATATTGTGGTTAAGACTTTGAGTTTTCTTTTGTGTTTATAAGAAAATGAAACTCAAAGTCTTAACCACAATATAATTAAAACTTTATGGTTAAACGTTAAAGGAAACTCAAAGTTATGACTTTGTGATTAAAGTCTTAGCTGCAATATATCATATTATGGTTAAGACTTTGAGTATCCTTTTCCTTTAATCACAAAGTCTTAACTACAATATATTATAGTGTGGTTAATACGTTGTTTACTTTTCCTTTAAAGTTTAACAATAAAGTCTTAACCACAATATATTATATTGTGATTGACTTAAAATTTCCTTTTATTTTAACCACACTATATTATAATGTGGTTAAGACTTAGCTTTATTCCAACAGCAGTATAGAATCGATCTGAATTTATATGCGCATGTACAGAATGCTGATATCTGTCATTGCAGCAAAATTCGTCCATTCATTTATCTTCGTTTTGCCACTTTCCTTATTTATTCTGGCAAAGATCTCATTGGTATTTAACAATTATGTGGGTAATATAACGCCGGAGGCGATTAGCGTCCATATTTGATAGCCGACCTTTAGGGAGGAGCAATGTTGGGCTTACTAGGTTCAGGGGCTTTAAGGACGACAATTTTAGGCAATACCAGGGTATTTATTGACATTATCTAATTGTGAAGCCCCACGTTGGGCGCCAAAAATGTTACACCCCAATTGTTAATTCTGATTAAGATAAATAATCTTCTGTTAGCAAAATTGGTTTAATAGTGGTTTGTTTTTGAGTCTTGTTCTTTATTTTCGCAAGTCCCTCATTTCCATTGTACATAATTTTCTCCTTGTATTTTATTTAACTTATATACCTCAGTTTTCCTGCTAATGATGTTTATACTGTCATTTCGTCATCTAGTTTTTTCCAGCACGTGTTATTATACCTAGTTAGATACCTAAATTTTTCTACTTGTCTTAAGTCATTATTGTTTATAGACTGGGAGCTGAACGCAAAAAAGACGAAGGTTGAATTGATGGCTAAACTCTAGACCAAACATGGTTTTACATGTCAAAATAATAACAAACTTCGATGCTACATTTTTAGAGAGTGCAAACAAAGGCAATACTAGTTATTGTTACAGACGCGTTTTGCGAAAGGTGTTTCAATTTTAACGCAACTAATGTCAAATCAATGACGATAGCCTCTTCTTTAACTGTAACTAGAGTTGCCCTTGTTTACACTCATTCCAAAAATATAGCACCGAATTTTGTGGTTATTGTGACGTTTGTGTAAAAACCAGATCAAACCATGGTTGATCTGGTGATTAGCAATTATTAACTAATAATTTTTTTACAATAAGCTTAAAATAATCCGCCTATTTTATATTTTACGATCGATTCTTGGACTATTACGTTTATCTCCTGTTTTTCCATTGGTATTTTTATACTAAAAATAATTCTTCTTTCAAAGCTTTTTCATTCTTTACACATTTCTGCATTTTAAGGTATTTAATGACATTACCCACACATTTTCCTTTACTAATTGCTTGGCCCCACGTTGGGCGCCAAAAATGTCACACCCAATTGTAATTCTGATTAATCTAAATATGATTAACTAGAGGCGTGATTATTTGTATGGCGAGCTAGATTTTGCACTGGAGATAGGCGTGAGTCGGTTTAAATGAAAGTTAATAATATGAGGATCACAAAATTGATTACAATTTATTGTTTGTAGTAAATTATTAGTAGACCAAAAATCTGTTAGTCTACATGAAACGCTAGGATTTGCGTGTAATTATTTTGTTTTGTTTCAAGGGGTCAAAAGAGGAAAAAGGAAAACAAAATAGATAACCTGGGGACGGTACTCAAAAAGAAGAAGAAACATAAATTAAAAGAAATCAGTTCTTCCCTTTCAGTCAACGAAGCCGAAGAACTTGCAATGTTATTACTAAAAAATAAATAAAACTTTTTAATATTTTGTAAATAAAATTTATTTCAAATTCAACAACCAAATTTTTTAATTCTTAACACTTAAAAATAGTTTTATAAAACGGGTTTTGTGTTTATTATGATTTATAAGTCATGGTAAGTGTCTTTAACTACTTTTTTCTTGTTGCTTTTCGACTTTGCAAGTACAATCTACCCAGTCTTTAGGATTCCTTAATACTTCTAATAGTTTACCTTCGGGCGTATCATCTTCAGGCACGTTCATATATTCCCATCTCTGAAAACAATGTTAATGAATTACTATGTGGATCTCGTAAACAAATTTGGTTAGTTCTCACAATACAACTGCACTGTCTTTGATATTATGACTTGTAATACTCTCCATAAACTTACACATACAATAAACAAGTTGATACGCTTTTGTTATACAGATTTTGTAACGAAAATGGCCGCGAAAGTTTTCCGACTCTAGAGAGATTTCCTTATTAGTCAAGCCCTAAATCACCAAAAATTTGCAAATATTGAATGCGTTCAAAATTAATAAATGGTCTGGAATTTTTTTATTGGACCTGTAATAGTACCAAATCGTTTAAATGAGGAAAATTATTTAAATTTTTTACAACAAACGTTATCTAACCCTAATTGAAGATGTGCTACTATTAATTCGTCATGTTTTACAAAAAATGTACCATTTAATAATTGCTCCTATACGATTGCCAGCAAAATCTCCGGACTTGACATCTTGTGACTTTTTTGTGAGGGGTGCTTTAAAATTTCCAGATTTATAGCTGGAAATAATGTTTTGAGAAACAATGCAAAGGTTGTATTTTAATTTTTAATGAAAATAAACTTGTGTATTCATTTTGAACATTTGTTATGATTTGTTGTGGTGCAATTAAAAATAGATTTAAGAACCTACTGGCTAACTCAGTCGGAAGAGCATCAGATTGTTAATCTTAGGATCGCGGATTTAGCCCCACGTTGGGCGCCAAAATTGTGGTGATAAACGTTGTATAAGAAATTATATATTGGACGCCACCATATTTGAAGCACTCACAATAAAATATTATTGACAAAAAACATATTATTACTAATTTGAGACAGTAGAACCCTGTCATTTCCCATTCCAGCCACCTATTCACCTTACACACATCCTTTTTATTAAATTTAAAAGTATTACTTACAGCGTTTAGTGGTAAAGACATCAAAATACTTTCATATCTAGCACCGGGCGTGTACAATCCAAACTTCGTGCCTCTATCGTAAATCAAATTGAATTCAACGTATCTACCTCTTCTTAATAATTGCCATTCTCTTTCTACGTTCGAGTACGGGGCAATTTTGTGTCTTTGAACTGAAAATAAATTGATACAACTTTTAACTTTGGACCGTGTAGAAATTTGAATAGATTAATAATCAGATTTTTATAAAATGTGAAAACCAAGGGGTTAACTGCAGTTCAAAATATGAAGTTAAAAAATTGTTTTTAAATCGACCATAGAAACTTTTAATGGCGATTTTAAATTTTCTGAAATGACTTTAAACAGTTATTCAGACTTTAGCTTGCTTATTATAGTTCGAACTAACTAATATGGCTTTAATGTGTGGTACTGCTGGAAAAAATGCTCGTCAAGCATATAATCTTGTAAGTTTATAGCAGCCGAACCGATACATATAACTGAATAGTTAAAGCCGGGATCCAACGGCGCGTGGAGCGGCACTCCACGCGCCAAATTTGTCAGTTCCCGCTCCGTTGGATAGGGCAAGCTTGCCAATCTTCGGTCGGCGCGATGAGTCCCGTCGTCTGTCGGTAAATCAACACGGTTCAAAGGGGCGCGGACGTTGGCGCGCAACACGTACGTACAGCTCCAACGGCGCGGCTAGGAGCGTGGTACTGCCAGTGCCGTGGTAACTTTCACCATGGAGTGGTCTAACGAAGTGGTATTAGAATTTTTATTATTCTATGAAGCCGAGCCGATTATTTTTTGTCCTCTTGCTATGCTATAAACTCCTAACATAAAATAAAAGGCTGAGGCAGCAACGATACGCGTCCGCTCACGGTTTATCTTTTCGTGCAATTAAACCAAATTATGAAATTTTTATCGCCAACACTGCCGTCGTAAAACAGTCTGCGCGATCCTCATGCGCCATGGAAACGGTCCGACTCTTGAGACTCAACTCACAACCTAGGATTGCCCTCCGCGCGCCGAGGAGTGCCACTCCACGCGCCGTTGGATCCCGGCTTAAAGGAGATAAATAAACAATATGGCATCGCAAATGAAACAGAATCATGACTTAAGTAATGTCTAGATGATGTATGTCTTTACAAAGACGACCAGTAGAATGTTTTAAAAATAATCGACGCCATTTCTATAGTCTGGGAGATAAATGAAACGTTATAAGAAACAGTGACGCACTGGATTACTTTATCGAAGAATCACAAACATTTTTAATTATAAATTCCTAGATTGTATCGTCTATCCTAACACATGGCCCAATATTTGCATGTACATACCTAAAGGAATGTATGACGGTATGACAGCATTAGCACAATCCGTAACAAACTCGAAACATTTATCTTGACTAGGCGAATCCAAATCATCGAAAAAAATCCCTCCTACCCCCCGCCTTTCCCCTCTATGCGGTATATGGAAATAATCGTCGCACCATTTCTTAAACCTCGGGTAATAAGTTGGGTCGTGCTTATCGCAGGCGTCTTTAAGCGTTTGATGGAAATGGATGGCGTCGGCGCTGTTTAGATAGTACGGAGTCAAATCGGTACCGCCGCCGAACCACCATTGGACTTCGTCGCCGCTTTTGACTTCGAAGTACCTGTAATTGAAGTGAATCGTCGGTACCATCGGGTTGACGGGGTGGATTACAGCGCTTATACCGGCAGCGAAGAATGGTAGTTCGCCGCTTTCTAGTTTTTTACCTGTGGAATTAAAGAAAGTTTGGAGTATGTCAGATTAATAAGTAAACATTGATAATCAGGGGTCAATAACCTTTAGCAACTGAATTTTTAATATTATTACACAATTTTGATTGTAAGCATACATCTCTGCTATGATTTGAATTTCGCGCTAATGTCACTCGTTAATGTCAGTTGTCAATTGTCGGAAGTGACTTATGATTATACAGTTTGTCTCCAAATTATTCAAAACAATATCTTACCCCTAGAACGCATTTGAGCAACGGCACCTGGCGGCAACTGACCAGCAACAACGGAAATATTCACTCCCGCCTTTTCGAATACTTTTCCATCTTGCAACACGCATGTAATACCTCCACCCCCTTCTTTCCTTTCCCAACGGTCGACGATGAATTTATTGCAGTCTTCTTCGATTTCGAGGGCTTTGCAAAAGTCTTTCTGTACTTTCATTATCATCAGTTCCATTTTGGTTTTCATGTCGTCTGGGTTTGAAGAGAGCTTGTCTAGAGGTGTAATTGGTAAGGCCATGAATTCGTTAGTGTCTATGGAGGATTTGGAGAAGAATGCCAAGGCGCCCGTGAATAGTGGACCATATCTCCTACAATAATAATAATAATAATGAATGTTTTGCGCTCTAAGATAGTGCCTACTTAGAAAGGCACAATCGGATACCAAAAGTAATATATTCTCAATTAACGCAGGAACTAAACCTAGTTAAAAATCCTTTTTACTATCCCTATTTTAGAATCAAGGGAGATAAGATATCTAAAAGGCATTTGAGAATGTTGATCAAAACCAAAAACGTTAACAGAGATGAGTTGATATAAAGAATTCAAAAAAGATTCATGGTGGAATATAGAATAGATACCACTGTAACGTTTGTGGGTAACAACTGGATTTACATTTTGATGTTTGACATGAAACTATTCAACTTTGAATCTCCCAAATCAGTATCAAATAAATTCAAAGCTAAAAATGCGAAAACAAAATTCGCCTCGCAATAAACTACACGTCAGTATCCCGTTCAATGATGAAGAACATTATTTTAATATACAGCCATTCACAAGCTTAAACCGACGAATATATCTTTAGAATGACAGGAAGATTCAAATATGTGATGATAATCGGAGACTTCAACTCCCGCTGTCCACGTAAATCAAATTTTTTATCTGTAACACAAAGTTTGAAAAACAAGTCTTCACTCTGGTATCAACTACAAACTGCTGGTTTCAACGGTCTCCTATTTAAATTAAAACTTATTGTGCCTGATGGTGTTATATGTCTTATTAAAAACTTCCTTCAAAACAGATCTCCAGTGTTAAAATAAATAGCAACACCTCTCCAAGATTCATTGTAAATCAAGGGTCGCATCCCAAGGGTCGCCATTTTTCTGCTCTTATACAATATATATTACTTTGATTATCCCTAGAAATTACATCCTCCAATATTTTGATAGCACGGCTCTGATATCTCATGGAAATACATTGAATCAAACCATTAGCAATACATAATCAATACAATTAAGTTGTTTAATGGCTCAATAAAAAGAGATTACAAGTTAACCCACAAAAAAGTCAATTAATGTTACCCTATCATGAGCTTAATAAACCGTGTCCGCCCTGTCCTTTCCCCCTTTTCTTTCAGCTTCTGAAAAAATTATTATTTAGCAGAAACGACGATTACCCCCTCACTTCAGGTAGTTAATTAGAAATCATTGTGACCTCTGGAATTTTGTTATCTCCATCTGTAGTTGCCCGAGTTCCTTTGAAGCTATCTCGAGAGTTGGTGGAGTAAACCACTTCAAATAATCTGGCGCCCGAGTAACTGTCCGAGAATAGCGCTATTCGTAAAAGTAGTTTCTCAAGAGGTAGTTATTAATTTACATTTACTGATAATTTATTTATTTATTTATTTATTTATACATTGTTCAACAGGTTAAACCCAATTACAGAACAGGAGTACATTTGAAAGAAAACAGTTTAACAAAAAGCATATAGATAATTAATCTAAAATTACAGTAAATAAATTCAAAATTATTTTAAACAATGTGTTTTTATGTTTTTAACACTGCAATTAAATATATCCAACTGTTCACTAATATTATTATAATTATTACACATATTATATACGGGTGAAAACTTCAGAACGTTTGTCCGAGGAGTCGCTATGTAAAATGATTCAGTGTTTCGAGAGGTTGCGCGTGGGATTCTAAAATTAAGCATATGTAAAAGAGCTTCACAATTGATTTTAAAATTAACAACTTTGTAGAGGGTAATTATGGAGAAGTACTTTCGTCTTACGTCGAGACTTGTCAATCTGTGTCTAGTCAGTAAAGCATTTTGAGTAATACCAATCGGTGGATAAATTTGGTCTGCCCGAAAACTTAAGTATTTGAGGAAACGCCTTTGTGTGAACTCTATCCGACAAATGTGTATTTGATAATAAGGATCCCAAATAAACGAGGCATATTCGAGTTTAGATCGAACAAATGAGAAATACAATGATTTAATAGTATCTGTGTTTTTAAAATCACGGCCCACTCGTACTATGAATCCATACATACGATTTGCAGCTGTTGAGATGTTATCTATGTGGTATTTAAACGACAATACTGGGTCAAATGTAACCCCTAAATCCATAAAATTGTTGGGTTTAGAAAGCAAACGTCCATCAAGGACATAATCGAATATAATTGGATGCGCTTTTAATGTGTATGACATTACGTTACATTTGACGGGATTCAGTGTAAGACCATTTTTGTTGCACCATTCAACAACTTTGTGCAAATTTTCCGACAACTGTTCACAGTCAGAAATATTTTCAATAGCTGAATATATTTTTAAGTCATCAGCATACAGCAAATAATCAACATTTATAGCGTCACCAATGTCGTTGATAAAAATATTAAATAACAGCGGACCCAAATTTGAACCTTGCGGTATACCAGAGGTGGCGCAATATTTGTTAGACTTGAATCCATTTAATTGAACATATTGTGTTCTTTGAGAGAGATACGATTGAAAAAGTGTGATCAAACTATTAGAAAGACCAAATGCGCAGAGTTTCTGTATCATAATATTATGATCAAGTCTATCAAATGCTTTTGTCATATCCGTATAGATGACGTCAGTTTGGACCCGATTATCAATATTTTCAGCTATTTGCTGTGTGATCACAGAAAGATTTGTTACTGTGGAACGCCCTTTAACAAAACCATGTTGCTGAGCTGAGATTGCGTTACAAACATGTTGATAAATACTACGTTCCAGTAATATTTCTAGAATTTTGCAGAAATTGCAAATGATAGAAATCGGCCTATAATTTTTGATATCAGTACGTTCACCTTTTTTAAAAATTGGGCAGACTTTAGAACATTTCCACATCGAAGGAATTGTATTGGATTTAAGGCAGATATTTATCAAAATAGTTAGAGGGCGAGCTAATACTGCTGAACAATCTTTTAAAATGAACGCAGGAATATGATCCGGTCCTGTGGTACGTTTAGGTTTAATGTTTTTTAAAGCATCCTGGACCTGGGTTTCAGAAAAATGAGTTATATGAAGCTGAGATGGCTGGACGTCCTTTAATGATATGTTTGAACCCTTGGAAGCGACATAAGATTGTCCAAAATATTCCGCAAAGCTTTCTACTATTTCTGTTGGATTATTTAATGTTTTATTTTCAAAACTCATGGTGCTTGCAACTTTACCTTGGCATTGTTTATTATTAACGTATGCCCAAAATTTATTTGAATTTGCTGAGATTTCAGATTCAAGATTTGCTATGTAATTTTTATAAGCTTCAGGTACACAAGTTTTAATTTCAGCTCTGATGAGCTTAAATTCTTGAAGAGCTTGTATATTATTCTCATTCTGATATAAGCGATGAAGTTTAGACTTTTTCCGAAGTTTCTTAATAATAGAACCATTAAACCACGGAGGATATTTTCTTTTATTACTTACAGTATATTTAGGTATACACTGATCTAGTATATTGTATAATTTACCATAAAAGTACGTGCAGGCATCTTCAGCATCATAGAAAACCTCCAAAAAATCCCAATTCACAGTAGATAACATTTCATACAAGAGTGGAAAATTTGCTTTACGAAAATTGTAGCAATTCGTGTAAGAGGATTCAAGATTTTTCTTATATTGCTTTTTTTCGTTTATTCTACAAGTAATTTCTAAAGCCGGATGATATTTATCTTCTTCTACCAAAGGTTCTAAAGATTTTTCAACCAAACAGAAATGTTTATAATACATCAAGTCTAAGAGCTTATTGTAATCATTGAATACAAAGTTATGTTGAGTCAAATCTAGAACGTCGGCAAAATTATTTAAGCTATTTAATTTAAGATTAGTTTGAATGTTAGATACATAATCAGGTATGTTAAAATCACCTATCATTATAAATTTACAATCATGTAAAAAATCTAATGTCTCCAGAGAATCAAACAATTGTTCGTATTCATAAATAAATGAATAAATATGCACAAAATAAGCGGCTAATTTAACTGCAACTATATCACAAATTTAAGTGATGCAGCACTTTTTATCAAGAATATTTTTTTTTATTAATATTTTCTCATGTGTATGAAACTTTTTGAAACACACTGTGTAATGGATTGCGACGTGCTCGAAGAGCACGTCACAACTTATTAAAATGTGTTCAAGAATTAAAAAAAAAATTAAAAGACAGAACAATTATTCTTGTCAAAAAGTTCTGCATCATTTATATAAAGCATCAACTTTTATTAAGAATGCATTTTTATAAAAAAAATCGTTTTAAAAATGAGTCTCCCTGTATATATAATTTATATTTGTTTAATAAATTGTAAATAATACTTTTCTTTAAATACTTGTGTTCTATTTATAAAAATAAGGACACTTTACTCTTGAGTGCATTTATTTCCCTCGTATAAAAAATTGTAGTAATTACGTATTCGATTTTATATAAAGCATCAAGTTTTATTAAGAATTCCTTTTTTTATAAGAAATCTTTAAAAAAATGAGTCTCCCTGTATATATCTTGTTAATAATAATACAGTTTTCTTTAAATTCTTACTTTCTATTTTTAAAAATAAGTACACTTTATTCTAGACTGTATTTTGATATCCCTCGTATAAAGCATTTATTTGAAATTTCAGTAATTTAGTATTCGATGTCACCCTGTAGTATATAATTAGTATTTATTTTGTGTAAATCCATTTTCCTTTAAATTCCAGACATTTCTTAAATATGGCAACACTGCATCGGAACTTTCACTACTCTTGCTCCATCCGCCACCTATTATTTAATTCCTGAACTAACATTCCTAAACTGCATCTGTGATCATCATTTTTTTAATATTTAATAACTAGCAGGACAAATTAAATTGTCTTATTTACAATTATTATTAAACATTTTACTATAACCTGTCAAAATTTCATTACAATCCATCCAATAAAAGATAATTAAGATGTGAATAGTAAATCTATGTTTTGACCATCGCTGTCATTTGAATTTGCAGTTCATTTTTCAGCGACTGCATTTCTTGCGTAATGCAGCCCTAGCCTTATCCGGAATAATTTTACAAGCATCTATAATAATCAAGGCAGCTATGGTTTCGTATACTTAACATAAAACAAATGACTTTAGTTACATAAAATGGCTTCTTACTGCGTTGTTCAGTGAATTATTCAAAAACTTTTCGAGGATAAACTTCCGGATTTATCTTTTTGAGTGTTAGAAAAGTGAAAATTAGTGTCCCTATGATTGTTAGATGTTATCAGGTGAGACATTTTTGAATTAAATCGTTATATCTGCTAGAATTTATCGGTTTTTTGAATCAGTGGAAACCGATGACGCTTCGTCATATTTTAACGTTGTAGGTAGAGGTATCTACGTTGTATACAAATTATTGAATTTATTGCACGTTTTTGATACCTATATTATGAACTGATATTTGCTTTAGGTCCTAGATATATTCTATTGCAATAATTTCTTTTTTTTTCTTCTGAAATTAGTTTGTATAACTGACTCACAATACAATTTCAATTGGATACATGATATTAGTTAAAAATATAGAAGTGTGCACTGTGCAGTGTTTTTTTATATTTCTATTAAAGCTTTTATCTTTAAATAATAATTTTACTAATATAAAACCTACACCGGCAAATAAACGACGATAATTCAAAGGGAAAAACGCCAAATTTTCAACTTAAGCTTTAATCCAGTCTGCGCATGAGCTGATTAGATTTTGGACAGAGTCGGAGCTCTGGGGGGTAGTTTATAGAGGGTTGTTTTTATATTTTAAGATATATTTCTGTTATTTATGATTAGAGAAGATTTTTTTTTAAATAAGAGTTGTAGGCGATGTTTATTTTCTATAATTTTTGTTATATACAGGGTGATTCATTTAAGGGTGTCGAGGAACTGTATATTGATAACCGAATGTGCTAGAATTTGGAGGAAACAATTTTTATAACAAAATATGGCTTACAAAAATGTTTAAACATGTTTTTACTACTAGGTGGCGCAATTTATCTCGTATAAAATATACAGGGTGTCTGTAAAAGGTCTTTACAAAAACATACCGCATATTCCTTAGACCAAAATAAGTCGATTTAAGTAAAATTACCTTAGTACAAAGTTGCTTCGTTTGGGCTCCAGAGGGCCTTGAAGTTACAATTTTTAAATCGTTTTTCCCATATAAATTAAAAACGGCATATGCGATTTTGCTGAAATTTGGTATATTGGTAGAGTTTTATGTGGCAAAAAAATGGTATTAAAATTTTGTCCGATAATAAAACATAGGCGTAGAACTTGATTTTTTAAATAATTGCACCTTTAAAAATTCTACGCCAATGGAAGAAAAATAGTTTGAGTATGAAATTTAGATTGCGCAACTCATTTACTTTAAAAAAGGTACTCTTGATAAGACTCGATTATTCTCATGGTTTTGACGAAATTTGCATTTTAGTAATTTTAGAACATAAAGAATAATTATTAAAATACAAACTTTGTCAAAACCATGAGAGTAAATCGAGTGTTATCAAGGGTACTTTTTTGTAGTAAATGAGAACCCAATCCAAATTCCATACTCAAACCCCTTTTCTGCCATTGGCGTAGAATTTTTAAAGGTGCAATTATTTAAAAAATCAAGTTCTACGCCTATGTATTATTATCGGACAAAATTTTATACGATGAAAAACATAAAAATGTACTTTTTTCATATCTTCTTCAACACCTCTAATCGAGACTTTTAACAAAAATACTCGATTCTTGCCATGTACGATTTTTTGAGGAATATTAATTATTTGCCTGCAATACGTATACAAAAACATTTATTGTTGGTTTCCATAGTTTCATCTAAATAAAAATATTGTCAAGTTTTAACACCTAATCTCTTGTTAACGATTGAAAGTGTTCTATCTGACTCAATAATTAAAAAAACAAATGCGTGGTTTATTAATATGGCTGTACAATATACCAATGCAGAATATACCGATATGTTACTGACATTAGGATTTTGTGAAGGAAATGCTCGAGATAGTGTCAGGGTGTACTCTGAAAGGTTTCCAAATCGTCGTGTACCTAGCCACCCAACTTTTGCTGCTGTTGAGAGACGTCTTCGGGAGACCGGTTCCTTTGCTCCCAACACTGTTGATAATGGAAGAGAACGTTTTGTAAGGATTCCTGAAGTTGAAGAAGACATTTTAGAACGTGTTGAAGAAGATCCAGAATTAAGCACCAGACGAATTGGAAGGGAATTAGGAGAAAGTAAAGATGTCGTTCATAAAGTGCTTAGAGAACAATTGCTATATCCATACCATAAGAAGCCAGTACAAGAATTATTAGTCCATGATCCTCAAATTCGTTTGGTTTTTGTCGATTTGTTAATATGCAAAGATAAAGAGATCCAAACTTTGTCAAGAAGGTTCTCTTTACCGATGAAGCGGGTTTTACAAGAAGAGGTATAACTAATACCCATAATGAACATGTTTATGCCGCTGAAAATCCGCATGCAATAAAGGTAAACCATTTTCAGCACGAATTCAAAATTAATGTGTGGGCTGGAATAATTGGTAATTTCATTGTTGGTCCTGTTATACTTCCACGAAGATTAACTGGAGAAAATTATTTGGATTTTCTACAAAATACGTTGCCAGAATTGTTAGAAGATTTACCTCTCCAACTTCGGAGAGATATGTGGTTTATGCAAGATGGAGCTCCACCACATTTTTCTTTAAACGTTAGAAACCACTTGAATGAACAATATCCACACAAATGGATAGGCAGAGGTAATGACGCACCTGTAAACTGGCCATCACGTTCCCCAGACCTAACACCGATGGATTACTTTTTATGGGGACATCTGAAATCCACAGTTTACAGGGAACCTGTAGAAAATGAGGAACAACTCTGGCAACGTATTCAAGATGCAATAAACAATCTTAGAGGTGATGAAGAAGTTATGGAAAGGATACATTTTAATTTTCTTCGACGTATAAATCTTTGAATGCGTGAAAATGGTGAACATTTTGAACAATTTTTGTAAAATCTCTATTTTGATTATGTTGTAAATAAATATTTTTGTGAAACCTATACACTCTAAATTATTAAAATAGAAATTTAGCGAAAACCATGAGAGTAATCGAGTCTTCAAGAGTACCTTTTTTAAAGTAAATGAGTTGTGCAATCTAAATTTCATACTCAAACTCCTTTTCTTCCATTGGCGTAGAATTTTTAAAGGTGTAATTATTTAAAAAATCAAGTTTTACGCCTATGTATTATTATTGGACAACATTTTAATACCATTTTTTTGCCACATAAAACTCTACCAATATACCAAATTTCAGCAAAATCGCATATGCCGTTTTAAATTTATATGGGAAAAACGATTTAAAAATTGTAACTTAAAGGCCCTCTGGAGCCCAAACGAAGCAACTTTGTACTAAGGTAATTTTACTTAAATCGACTTAGTTTGGTCTAAGGAATATGTGGTATGTTTTTGTAAAGACCCGTTACTTGTATTTTAAGTTTAAAACCATGCTTGACTTTTTATAAAAAGTAACTTTTCTCCTAAAATTAGTAATAAAAAAGCTTTCCACATGCTACCAACTAACTGTTGGCGGCATATTAATTTTTTTTTATTATTAATATTAGTAAAAAAAGTTATTATTCATTAATAGTTGTGCATGCTAAAACCTAAAATTTAATCATCTTATATCAAATTTTATCAGTCGTTTACGAGGTTTGTCAAAAATAAAAGTACTTTACTCTTGGGCAAAATCATATTTTGTAACATATTTTAAACTATGCAGAACCTTTTATAAGGAACAACTTTTTTCCACAAAACTAACAATAAAAAGGCTTCTCATATGGTGCATATGTATTAATTGGCATTATTATTAGTAAAATATAAGGAATTTCACATAAATTCTAAAAAGAATTTTTAATATTTAAAAAGAAAACGCATTTTCAGTCTCGTGGGCTTTATAGAGCAACACTAATCAAAGTAAATAAAAATACAAAGATCTTTGGAATGACAAGACATTAGTTTGTGATTTTGACAGGTCAATAAGTAAGCGATAGATTGCGCCACCTAGCAAAAAGGTGTATTTAATATTCTCCCCTTTTGCTAATAAAAAATTCTATTAATTGTTTTTCTTTTCAGCGAATCTCCGTTAAAACAACTTTAAATCGTCGCAAATTTTTCGACAGTTAATCGGTAGCACAATGTAAATGGTTTGAGCTCATGTTCATTTCACTTCTAACAATAAAGACGTTTGTTCCTAGAATATATATCCTGGGGTGTACATTCTAGGATCAAATGGACAAGGCTGCAGACATACTACCCGGAGATATAAAATTACGTATCAAAGGGTTGTTATGGAATTGAATATGATACGATGATCATTAATGTTGTCGGGAATAGAAGATATGTCCGGACGCGCTTATCGGGAGAATCTACTGGAAATAATGGATATTACTGAGAAGCTGAAATGAATACTGGAACAACAAATGGGATAGAGGGCGAAGGAGGAATGAGAGTCTTCAAATGGTGAGTCTTTTCGATTTAAGTTCAGCTGTTTTCTGTAAACAAATTATTACAACATATTTTATGGTTAGTTTTTATTTCTATTGACATTCAATGTTATTTTTTAGCAGGCATGAGCGGCGTTAAAAGTTTTTCGATTTAAGTGTAGCTAAGAATAATTATTATTAATCGTTTGGTATACAGGGTCTTTCACGGCTAAGGGGACAGTTACATTTGATCATTTTTTGAATAGTGAATGAATGTGGGTTAATATTACTGATATTCTAGAAAAAAAGTATTATTCGGGGTATTTAGAAAACACTTTATATTGTTATAAGATTTTTTCTATACAACTTAACAGTAGTCTTGAGGATGTTTATGTATTTACAAGGAAGTATGAGGAGTTCCGAGGAAGTAAGAAAAATATATGAAGAATATATGAGAATTTCTAAGGCTTTATGAGGATTTCTAAGGTTTTAAGAGGATTTCTAAAGCTTTATGAGGATATTCATGAAAGTTTGGGGGAAGTATAAGGATTTACAAGGAAGTATAAGGATTTCTAAGGATGTGTGATGGATTTATGAGGATTTCTAAGGATGTGTGATGGATTTATGAGGACCTAAGGAAGTATGAACATATTCATGAAAGAATGGAGGATGTTTAAGGGATTACAAAGACGTATGAGAATTTGAGAAAATATGACGGACATATGAGGATGTATGCAGGATTTATAAGGATAATCATAAAAATATTGAGGATGTTTAAGTATTTACAAGGAAGTATAAGGAGTTCTGAGGAAGTAAGAAAAATATATGAAGGATATATGAGAATTTCTAAGGCTTTATGAGGATTTCTAAGGTTTTAAGAGGATTTCTAAAGCTTTATGAGGATATTCATGAAAGTTTGGGGGATGTTTAAGGATTTACAAGGAAGTATAAGGATTTACAAGGAAGTATAAGGATTTCTAAGGATGTGTGATGGATTTATGAGGATTTCTAAGGAAGTATGAGGATTTGAGAAAATATGAAGGACATATGAGGATGTTTGCAGGATTTATAAGGATGTATAAGGATAATCATAAAAATATTGAGGATATTTAAGTATTTACAAGGAAGTATGAGGAGTTTTGAGGAAGTATTAAGAATGTATGGATATATGAGAATTTCTAAGAAAGTATGAGGATATTCATAAGAGAATGGAAGATGTTTAATGGATTACAAAGAAGTATGAGGATTTGGGAAAGTATGAGGATGTATCGAGGATTTAAAAGGATTTATAAGGATAATCATGAAAATATGAAGGAAGTTTAAGTATTTACAAGGAAGTATGAGGAGTTCTGAGGAAGTATGAAAAATGTATGAAGGATATATGAGAATTTCTAAGGCTTTATGAGGATTTCTTAAGCTCTATGAGGATATTCATGAAAGTATGGACGTTTAAGGATTTACAAGGAAGTATGAGGAAGTCTGTGAATGTATGATGGATTTATGAGGATTTCTAAGGAAGTATGACGATATTCACAAAAATATGGAGGATGTTTTAGGGATTACAAAGAAGTATGAGGATTTGAGGAAGTACGGATGATGTATGAGGATGTATGGAGGATTTATAAGGATTTCTAAGGATGTAAAAGGATAATTATTGAAAATATAGAGGATGTTTAAGTATTTACAAGGAAGTATGAGGAGTTCTAAGTCTGAAAAATGTGTGAAGGATATAAGAATTTCTACAGCTTTATGAGGATTTCTAAGGCTTTAAGAGGATTTCTAAAGCTTTATAAGGATGTTTAAGGATTTACAAGGAAATATGAGGATTTATGAGGATGTATGATGGATTCATGAGGATTTCTAAGAAAGTATGAGGATATTATGGAAAGAATGGAAGATGTTTAAGGGATTACAAAGAAGTATGAGGATTTGAGGAAGTATCAGGATGTATGGAGGATTATATAAAGATTTATAAGGATGTATAAGGAAAATCATAAAAATTATGAGGATGTTTAAGTATTTACAAGGAAGTATGAGCATCTATAAGAATTTATTTCCACCAAAAGGATGTAGATAAACAAAATTTAAGTATGGTTTGCCTCCCTTGCAGTTAGTTTAACATACTAGCTATTTTTTTGATTAAATATAATTTATTTTCATTTGCTAACTCTCCTTTCTTAATAACCTGTTTTGTTGTCCTAAAAAACATTTTTCATACAAATTCATACTGTTTTGTATGTTTTTAAAGGATAAAAATATACAAGGTGAGTCAAAAAGGAATACAAATACTTTAGGGGGTGATAGAACAATGAAAATTAAGGTTCGTTTGCTACATAAACTAATGTCCGAAACTTATATAAAATTACAAAAAATATATTACTGATATTGTAAAAGTATTAAACGAGGCGACATTTCTGATATTGAATTAGTTGATTAGATGCTACTTCCTCTAAAGAAAATATCTATTGTACATAACATATTAACATGATATAAGTTCACTGCCCTATTTGAATTCTCAACCTTATCTATTGAACTTTTTAGGTTGTCTGGAACCATATTAGTTTCTAACAAGGAATTTATTATATTTATCAATATATTAGCAATAGTTTCGAAACAATTTCTTTTAAACTATCAAAACTAACAAGATTAAACTTTTTTAAGACTTACAACATCATTTTTAATAATAATGGGAAAATTATTAACATTCTGATTTATATTAGATACTAAGTCAATCATACTATCAATATAATATGTGTTAAGGGCATCTGGCATTTCAATTAAGTCTTTTATAGATACATTTTCATTTACTTCAATTTCTACAAAGTAATTTTGTAATAGTTCCTTCATTATATTTCATAATTTAATAGAATTACTTTTATTTTCCATAGTTTGAGAGTCAAAATATTTTCTTTTCATTTCTAATAAATTTTTTTGTGTCATCAGCAACAACTGCTATGGTTATTAGCCTCGTGTTCTGTGTAGGCTTTGTTACTGTTTCCCAGCGCCACTTTAGGAACAGCAGTGTTAATTATTACCCAACAGTGAATGGTCGAGTAGGGAATCCTACCAAGGCATCAGAATTTAACAGCCATATTAAGTTTTTGTTTATATAATTCTTTATTTTGTTCTGTTTTGTTTGATACATAATTTTTGTAAACTTTAGTCATATCTTTAGTTGCATACACTTTGGAAAAATCTTAATTTGGTGCCACTACATTTAAAACCCTCATTACTTTCTAATAAAAATCTTTATGCTTGTCATTAATCCTTAATCTATAATTCTTTTCAACCCTAGATAAATTCTCATTAATAGTATCAAAATTGATAATTCTACCTCTACTTTTAATTAATTATGGTTCTTTGGTTAGTGCCAAACAGTCTAAATATATTAAAACTGATAGTTTGAGGATTAATTTGGACAATTTGTTTGAAAAAGGACTGTTATTTTCAAAAAAGGACAGGCGACAACCTTACTGTATTGTTGTTAAATATTTCGATCCCTTCCTGTTATATTTGCTCTCTACAGAAACAGAATACTAGGGCAAAACCACAAAATTGTATAATTTTCAATTCATTTTTTATTAGTGAATGATCGCTTTAAAGAAAATACCTAGTTAATGAATTTTATTATTTAGTCTACAGGTATTTAAATGAAAAATGCTGGACCCCCAAAGTATTCAAAATATACTCAACCCATCTTCTTAAAGCACCCCTCTAGAAATTATCTTTCCTTTTGTTTTACCATTAAATCAAATTATATAAAACTTCTAAGTTCTACAAGAAATTTGGAGTTAAGCTCCGGTTGGAAGTTAGGACCAAAAAATTGTTTTTTTTTTGCTTTCCCCCCTTTGATTGGTTTTATTTCCATTATTTTAAAGTTTCGTACATTCGTTTATATATCAAACTGACCTTAATTTTCATTGTTTTATCTGGTAAAATATTTGTATTCCTTTTTGATCCACGACTGCAAATATAAATAAAAACTTACAGTACATCTTTTCTGCTCTTTTGGCTATGTTACTGCGAACAATTTACCAAGATAAAGTTAATTTGCTTCTATTAGATATTGACTTTAAATAATATACTTAAACATTTGAAAAAGATGGTTATTATTCTATTATCCAAGTGAGACAAGATGTAGCAAATATAATTAATAAAATTTCAACATTTCATCGACATACTGGCCATTTTTTTAATTAAATTTAAATTATATTCATCTCCCCACCCTTCTACATTAATTCTTTCCTTAATTATTTGTTTTAGAGGCCAAAAAGACTATTTTTTAAGCAAATTCAGACTGTTCCGCTATTTTGAGGTTAGTTTAAGGGATTTAAAGTAAATAGACACCAATATATACTTTTTCCTTATCGTTTGAACTGTCTATTATACTATTATCACAGAATATTATTATAATAATGTAGTAGATAACATTTTATTAGAATTTGGAATGATATATTTTTCCTATCATTTTGGATTAAAAACACTACTAAATTCCATTCTAGCAAAGGAAATTTGATATAGATTTCAATTATATAATAAATATACCTCATAAACCATTTAAAATAGTAAATTTTATTTAAATTTACCCACTTGAACGAAACATAACCTCAAACTTACCTCAATTTACCGATTTTCGTTTGCCTCTGGTAGTACAGAAGCGTACAGTTCTTTATAAACACTTTGAAGAACATTTTTTAGTTTGATCTACTATGGAAATGGATTTAAATCGTCGAAAAACATAACATAACGAAAAATAAACCACAATCAGCTGTTGTCGATAAACGTTGAATGTTTTTAAGTGGGTTAGTTCAGTAGTTCCAGTTAACAGGTAGTGTCGCATTATCGTATCAACATTCGGATATCTTTGTCTTTCGATCGCGTTGAAAAAAGAAGCGATACGATAAGATTTGTTTTAATTTGAATCCCAAGCAACATGTGGTATTTTTTTTGTGTCGTATCGATCTGTCAAGGTGTATCGAATTGAAGTATAGTAGATAAAACGCATCGAACGTTGGGGTGTTGCTATCTAGCCAATCCTTCGCTGACGGGGTGTATTTCGGTGTTTATTTTACGAGAAACAATAGTGGTGCAAATTTCGCTTGCGCCCTGACGTGCGGGCTTTTAGCGCAGCATTGAAAACAGTGCGAAACCAGTGCCGTTCGTGCGATATTGACTTTTTTACGATCAACCCGCAAGTCGGTGAGAACGGAACGAGTTTTAGGTCGTCGCGACGCTTTCCAGAAGGATAATATCGCTAAAAGTCCGGGTTCGGAAAGCGCATTGTATACATTCCTGAGTGTACGCGACGTTACATAGGCGAAGCTCTGTTTTAAGTCGATATTTTTGCTGCAGAATGGTGTAATCTCGCAGATGGAATAAAAAAGGAGTTTTTTTTCGCGATATTACCGTAAAATCGTTTTTTTCATTATCGCGACGTTGATCAAAGTAATGGTGTGATGAGGCGTGAAAAGGACGATAGACGTGAAGTTATGAAGAAGTTCACTTTCAAAGGCGTATTGGACAATTTTCGCAACTCTGTTGCTCAACCGCCGAGACAGGACCAGGAGATCCAGGAGACGCTGAGATCCGAGCACTTCCAAGTCAAAAGGGTGAGTTTATATCGATATAATTGCGGTTGAAGAATATTTTGATTTGTGTGCGCGATAATTTTAGGGAAACAAATAAATGTTGCGCAAACGAATTAAAAAAGAAACGATAAATAAACCAGACAAAAGAAATATAAGTAAAAAACGGTTTTTGATATTTTATTTCTAGAACGAACATTTCTGCGTTAAATAGCAGAATAAATATAAGTAAAATGAGATTTTATAAATATTAGTTTTGCAGCAAACATTTATGTTAAATAGCTGTAGGTATATACGAGGGTTACGAAAAAAATTGTATAGAAAAAAAGGTGTAATAAAAATATATCAATAAATAAGTATAGTAAAACGCGTATTTAGGGCAATTCGAGGAATCCGTATGTGTGAATTTCACATATTTTTAAATACTCAAAAGTTTCGTAAACAAATTTACTGAAAAACTAGCATTTTTCGAAAAAAATCCAATAAAAAAACCTCAATTTTGCAGGTTATATGCACAAAACACAGAAAACAAAAATATTTACTTCATTATGACAGATCAGATTCTGTATTGAAAATAACAACGTTGCCAAGTTGTTAACTAAATTATAAGTTTCAGGATTATCTATATAATATCTAGTATACAGGGTGGCTATTTTTTTAATTTTTATATGTCGAAAACCGTAAGAGTTACAGAGTCGGTTAAATGGGAAAAAAGTTGTACTATTTCAAGACTAATTTAGTGATGTTTTAAAACCGAGAACATCAGGACCGGTTTCCAAGATATACAGGGTGTCTGTAAAAGGTCTTTACAAAAACATACCACATATTCCTTAGACCAAAATAAGTCGATTTAAGTAAAATTACCTTAGTACAAAGTTGCTTCGTTTGGGCTCCAGAGGGCCTTGAAGTTACAATTTTTAAATCGTTTTTCCCATATAAATTTAAAACGGCATATGCGATTTTGCTGATATTTGGTATATTGGTAGAGTTTTATGTGGCAAAAAAAAATGGTATTAAAATTTTGTCCGATAATAATACATAGGCGTAGAACTTGATTTTTTAAATAATTGCACCTTTAAAAATTCTACGCCAATGGAAGAAATGGAGTTTGAGTATGAAATTTAGATTGCGCAACTCATTTACTTTAAAAAAGGTACTCTTGATAAGACTCGATTACTCTCATGGTTTTCTTTAAATTTCTGTTTTAATAATTTAGAGTGTATAGGTTCCACAAAAATATTTATTTACAACATAATCAAAATAGAGATTTTACAAAAATTGTTCAAAATGTTCACCATTTTCACGCATACAAAGATTTATACGTCGAAGAAAATTAAAATGTATCCTTTCCCAGGCAGCACACTTTGGTATAAATTATGTATTTTTTTAGGTACTACCATACGTATGAATACGGTTGATGTACTACCAAATATATTCGTGAAAATGTCCGCCTTATAAACGTCGATTACTAAGAATTTATCCTCTATAATTAAACGTTTTTACTATACGTCTATATTGGATTTATAGTTGTAGTATATTTATACGAATTCACTTTGGTATAAAATACGTTTTTTTATGTACTACAATATACGTATGGATACTGTTGATATGCTACCCAATATATACGTGAAAATGTCCGTCCTATAAACGTATATTTTTTTTATTTTTTATACGTCTAACATTACTACTTTATCTACCTTTAATTATCCTGTTTTTATTAATGTGTAAAATGCGTCTAACTGATATTGTTTTAAATGTATTTCAAACACAAATTAAATAAAGTGATCAAAAAAAAATTTCTAAAAGAGGCCATGGAAAAATGTTAATATTTCCTAAATGATAGTTTAGATTTTATCCATAGCAGGTGTGTGTATACACCAGAAATAGGCATTACTCGTATTTATATTTTGGTTGTAATTGACCTAAATATTTATAAATTTTTTTTGATCACTTGTTATATGTACAGAACAATATTTAATTATAAAAAAAATAAACAATAAAATACTAAAAAATAAATAAATACAAAAAAATGAACACTAAAATACTGAATAACAAACTAAACGAAACTTTTCTTTAACTAACAAAAAATATATATGAAAATAAAAATCTTAGCTTAACACTTTGGACGGGCCTTAGCTAACTTAAGCTAATCTTGCATGGCACACCTAATCGTTCGGTCGGTTAAGTCGCTTGGTCCACCCCCATTCCTATAACGAAAATCTAACTTAATTTCAGGTGAAATATTTTCTAAAAGCTCCGAAATTAAATTCGTATTATTTTCTTGGAAATTATTATAAATAATAGAATCAGATGATATATTAATGTCCGAAGCCTTATTAATGTTATCTTCACTGGGAATAAAAATAAATTGATTTGACTTTAAAGCATCTTGAACATTTTGCGCTATTTTTCTACGTAGATGACGCAGTGACAGAGTTATTTTAGACATTTTATTAAATAAAAAACAACTGTCAAAAAAAAAGGAAAATAAGTATAATAAGTATGCTTGAAATAACTACGTAACCTAAAAAATACGTAAAAAAATAAAAGAAACAAAAGTAAGGTTATGTTTTGAAGTTTCTATAATCATTTAACACACTGTACGTACCTATAAAACAGTAGTTGTTGTAAAATGCAACAATTATTAAAGGAGTAGCTAAATTAAAACATTAATAGAAACTTACCTATGCTTTTAATCAATATTGTAAAAGCCAGGACGCCAAAGAAACATGCAACAAAACGTGTACACAAATTAAAATGGACGAACCGATGAACCTGCTCCCACAAACCATTCCCTACACTGAACAATAATACTACACATACGCATGAGTAGAAATGAGAAAAGACCGTACCACTAGTACGTCGTCCTCCATCCGCCATCTAAAAATAGTTCCATGTGTATGGGGAATTTGTTATAAATATTACAGGTAATATAATTAAAAAAATGTGGATGTAATGTAAATAAATATATCTATAAGCTTTTAATTTAAATAAACCTAAATATATACATATTATTTACTTCTGTCTACTAGTTCATCGTAAACTGGTAATATGCGTTTAAGGTGACTTATATTTAAACGTAGAATAATATAGGTATATTAACTAGTATCGACAAACAAAAGCGTTTAATTTATTTGTTAAAAAACGTTAAGTATAAAAATGGTAGATGGTAAACGTTTAAAAAATCAACCAAGACGAAATTTAAACGGGAATTATAAACGAAGAAAACATATTGTATAATAATGTAAATTTATACGAATTTAATTTAAATAAACCTAAACGTATATTTAGGCCCACTGTATATAAATAGTTCATCGCAAACTAAAAATAGTCGTATATTGTTAACTATATTTAAACGTAGACAAATTTACAATTATATACCATAGGATGTATATAAAAAACGTATAATATATCGTTTAAAACACGGTATGTATAATAATCGTAAACGTATACGGAATCAACCAATACCAAAATTAAACGAGTATTACGTATAAAATTCGTTAGTTATACTAATGTGTGCTGCCTGGGTTTCCATAACTTCTTCATCACCTCTAAGATTGTTTATTGCATCTTGAATACGTTGCCAGAGTTGTTCCTCATTTTCTACAGGTTCCCTGTAAACTGTGGATTTCAGATGTCCCCATAAAAAGTAATCCATCGGTGTTAGGTCTGGGGAACGTGGTGGCCAGTTTACAGGTGCGTCATTACCTCTACCTATCCATTTGTGTGGATATTGTTCATTCAAGTGGTTTCTAACGTTTAAAGAAAAATGTGGTGGAGCTCCATCTTTCATAAACCACATATCTCTCCGAAGTTGGAGAGGTAAATCTTCTAACAATTCTGGCAACGTATTTTGTAGAAAATCCAAATAATTTTCTCCAGTTAATCTTCGTGGAAGTATAACAGGACCAACAATGAAATTACCAATTATTCCAGCCCACACATTAATTTTGAATTCGTGCTGAAAATGGTTTACCTTTATTGCATGCGGATTTTCAACGGCATGAACATGTTCATTATGGGTATTAGTTATACCTCTTCTTGTAAAACCCGCTTCATCGGTAAAGAGAACCTTCTTGACAAAGTTTGGATCTCTTTCTCTTTGCATATTAACAAATCGACAAAAACCCAAACGAATTTGAGGATCATGGACTAATAATTCTTGTACTGGCTTCTTATGGTATGGATATAGCAATTGTTCTCCAAGCACTTTATGAACGACATCTTTACTTACTCCTAGTTCCCTTCCAATTCGTCTGGTGCTTAATTCTGGATCTTCTTCAACACGTTCTAAAATGTCTTCTTCAACTTCAGGAATCCTTACAAAACGTTCTCTTCCATTATCAACAGTGTTGGGAGCAAAGGAATCTCCCGAAGACGGCTCTCAACAGCAGCAAAAGTTGGGTGGCTAGGTACACGACGATTTGGAAACCTTTCAGAGTACACCCTGACACTCTCTCGAGCATTTCCTTCACAAAATCCTAATGTCAGTAACATATCGGTGTATTCTGCATTGGTATATTGTACAGCCATATTAATAAACCACGCATTTGTTTTTTTAATTATTGAGTCAGATAGAACACTTTTAATCGTTAACAAGAGATTAGGTGTTAAAACTTGACAATATTTTTATTTAGATGAAACTATGGAAACCAACAATAAATGTTTTTGTATACGTATTGCAAGCAAATAATTAATATTCCTTAAAAAATCGTACATAGCAAGAATCGAGTATTTTTGTTAAAACTCTCGATTAGAGGTGTTGAAGAAGATATGAAAAAAGTACATTTTTATGTTTTTCATCGTATAAAATTTTGTCTGATAATAATACATAGGCGTAGAACTTGATTTTTTAAATAATTGCACCTTTAAAAATTCTACGCCAATGGCAAAAAAGGGGGTTTGAGTATGAAATTTGGATTGGGTACTCATTTACTACAAAAAAGTACCCTTGATAACACTCGATTTACTCTCATGGTTTTGACAAAGTTTGTATTTTAATAATTATTGTTTATGTTCTAAAATTATTAAAATGCAAATTTCGTCAAAACCATGAGAGTAATCGAGTCTTATCAAGAGTACCTTTTTTAAAGTAATTGAGTTGCGCAATCTAAATTTCATACTCAAACTCCTTTTCTTCCATTGGCGTAGAATTTTTAAAGGTGCAATTATTTAAAAAATCAAGTTCTACGCCTATGTATTATTATCGGACAAAATTTTAATACCATTTTTTTGCCACATAAAACTCTACCAATATACAAAATTTCAGCAAAATCGCATATGCCGTTTTAAATTTATATGGGAAAAACGATTTAAAAATTGGAGCTTCAAGGCCCTCTGGGTGCCTATTCTTGAAATTGGGGAGTGAGAAATATTGAGAGAAAATTCTCACTTTCTACTCCCTTGTAAAAATTCGTATTCTTGATATCGAATTCACCAATATTGGTGGAGAATTTTCTCTCAAAATTTTCTCCTACTTTTAGGTAGAAAGAATGAAAATAATGAGAGAATTCAATTCACAAGCATGCGCAGTGCGTGTCAGAATTTAAATAAATAAAAATATTACTATAACATAATCTCATTTATGTTGTTAGTAGTGTTCAGGTATATTTATACCTTTGTGGTATTTACTTTCCCTTTAAAATGGATTTAGACGCGAAAATAATAAGAATAATTTTTATTCAATACAGATAAATTTTAGACAAAATGAAAAAAATGGTGCAACAACTTGTTTAATTATAAAGAGTAGTAGTGTAAAATTATCCCCTTACACTATAGGTATAATATTCCCCTTTTCCAACAGTAATAACTCCCTCACATCTTTTAAATTTGTTTTTAAAATGAAGAATTATTTAGGAAAATAATACCTTCTACAATCGTAGAGTTTTAAACACATTTAGAAGGATATTCAAACTTGAATTATTGCCAAGAGATTTGAATTTCTAGTTTGATAATTATTTAAAACGACAGTTAATATTATTTTTAATGAACAATAGCAATTTAAAATGTTTATACGTGAAAAAGTCAAAATTCCGTTGTCGATAAAAACAAATCATAAAAATCTTAAAATGCCAGCAGTGTCATTTGCTGTCAAAAGTTCGTAGTTTCTAATTGGTCGGATGATCTAAAACAATCTGGCAACTCTGTATTTATTTTCACCATCTACTTTCTCCTCTCTTGGCTTTCACGTTATTTTAAGAATACCAATTTTTTGGGAAAGTGAAAATAAAGTGAATATATTCCCCGGGGAGTTTTAATTTCTCTCGTTTTCAAGCATACGCACCCTGGAGCCCAAACGAAGCAACTTTGTACTAAGGTCATTTTACTTAAATCGACTTATTTTGGTCTAAGGAATATGTGGTATGTTTTTGTAAAGATCTTTTACAGACACCCTGCATATGATTAACAGAAACTAGGAAAACATTTTTTAAGTATCAGCTATTTGGATGCCCTTTTGAACGAAATAGAAGTATAAAACGAAATATAAAACTTGAATGCGGTTATTTCGAAGTTTTATATATACCTAAAACGACGAATTTTAATTATGTTGGATTTGTAAATATATGTGTAGGACGTAAAAAGTATGATCGTATGCAACGTATCGATACCTTTTTGCCAGACTATCGTAAGTGCCTTTTAAACAAATATGTCACTTATGTTAGTCTGGCAAAAAGGTATCGATATGTGCTTAGCATTTTTCCCACTTTTCCCACCAATTTTTGATATTTTTTATTATATAGGAGATACTCTCAATGGAAAATTTTTAAATTGACACTCTGAATAGTTACCTACCTACTTCGGTAAATGTTAATAAACGGTTTTGTCTTGCTTGTATTTTTAGAATGCGATATGCGTTTGCGATACGATATGAATTCGATACTTGACTTTTAACTCCCGCCTCCTAGCTTGCTTGGCGCGCGGTGCGTTGTTGATATCGTTAAATAGCTGGCTGGAAAAAAATATACCTATACCAATTGATAAAAAATTCGCTTGCCTGTAATGCCGAGCTGATTTCCTTTATCACGAAACCGAAATGGAAACGGAAGATACGAACGCTTCAAGGTCGCAAAGCATTTTCATTTATTTCCCTATTTAGTTTTTCTATTAGTAAATATGAAATTTGACCTTATTTTTTTGGTATGTTCACTTAATTAATGGTTGAATATTGGAGTAACTTTCGTTTACTCCTCTTAAAGATAATGAACACTTCACAGTTACCATATCTTTTTTTATTCCAAGATATACATTTTCTTTTATTACAAATAATTTTTTCTCTATCAATTAGCCTCGATTTTCTATTTTTTTTCGATCATGTGAAGTTTTGTTTGTTTTGTGTTGGGCAAATCGGAATCTTCTTTTATAGAATTTTTTCTTTTTTACTGCCCAACCGGCTGATTTGTGGATTTATATTTCATAAACAAAAAGAAGTTTATTTTGATATCCTCTATCACCCTTTGAAGGTTGTCGATATATTCTTGAGACACCCTGTGTACATAATAAAAAATAATTAACGAAAAAAATCTAAACTTCATATACAGGGTGATCCATTAGTGTGAAAAAGTCCAATATCTCCGCCATTATTAGAGATATAAAAAAATATTTTCACAGAACAGTAGACAGCGTTAAATTACATATTTTAAAATTATTTTTGAATATACAGGGCGTTTAATAACTTCCCTCTGGAACCAACTTATGTTCTTCTTAATGGATCGCTTTTCACATTCTAAAAATATTAATTATTATTGGTTTATACAGGGTATTTTGCAGAATATAATCAGTTTTGTATGAAAATCGTATTGAATTCAATGACCTATATCATGCAAAAGAAACAATTGATAACCAATTTTTTTTCTACCACAATTTTTCAATCCTGGTCAAATTTTATCCAGAGACACTACTTTTTTCAACTCGCATCAAATCTGTACAGGATGAGTCAAAACACAAATACATAATTTTCTTAATTTTTTGAAATGGTTCACCCTGTATTTTATATCATCGTTCAAAAGTATCCTAATTATACTTTAATTTGACTTAAGCATTCCCTATACCAAAAGTTAATAGTTTTTAGAGATTTTTAAATTTTAGTGGTAAAAACGATAATTCAGAAACTAATTGATAGAAAATACATTCTGTTTGATAATTAGTAATTATTACAACTGAACCAGCTGTAATTTATGATCGATTTTTACATTAAGAAAGAAAAAATATCAATAGCTAGCACAAATTCATACTTTATTATTTAAATGTAATTTTTGCAAATTTTATTCAATTTCTAAGCATTTCTACAGTAACACTTTGAAATGCCTCTCTTACTCGTATTTTCATATCATCTACTGTAGTTGGAGGTATTTTATACACTAGAGCCTTAGAGACTTTTTTCTGGGGCTACGTTAGTCATTTTTGATTCGAAACATATGCCATATTTTTAGGCTATTTTAAGGTTAGTTTTATATCCTATTCAAAAATTTTATTCTTCTCGTTTTTGCAAATATCAAGGTGCTCTGCCATGGGCGAAGTTATGTCATCAGATCTGGGGGGGCTAAAGCCCTAGCCCTAGTTATATAATATATATTAGTTCTAGAGGTTAAAGTTAAGTAAAAAAATTCTGGCGAATATGAAAAATTTCCTCATTTTCGCAGTCATGAAATAATAGTTTGTGCAACAAGAGTAGATATGGACAATTCACTCGAGTTGTACAGTATATTTTTTCTATGAACCACTAAGGAAAATATAAAAATTTAAAAAATTATTTTAGGTTTAGACAAAATAACTAATTTTAAAATAATTTATGAATTTTATTAATTTATAAAATATAATAAACATAAAATAAGCCCCTTGTCCAGATTCGAACCCAGGCTATTCACTTCACTCCAGGTTTTTAGTTTTAATACTCGTAATTAAATCAGTTTCATACAATTTGATTAAAATTCATTTTTTTTTAAATGTGGCCCAAATAAAAATAAAAATGCCATTTTTTATCGATTCTAAACAAAAATAACTAATTTTAACGTATGTAATCTTAATGACTAAAAAATATACTGACAGAATTTAAAATTTTAAAAATAATAGTAGTTGGGTGTCCAAAATATGAACTGTGATTGGTGGATTTCATTTTTTTGCAGTTTTCTCACTATGTTATGTTGGAATTGGGGTGTTAATAAACTGCGACCTAAAAGATCTATTGTGCCCCCTTCTGTCGCTTATGCAGCACAGAAATGTCTCAATGCCTATAAAGATCCTTCCAATTATATTTTCTCAAGGAAGTGTAGGATTTGGAATGGCTTCAAGTTAGGTAAATTTCACTCTTCTATTTTATATGCTCCATATGCTCCTAGGTATAGTGTCCTTTGATTCTGGAGTGCTGCACATTCAGTTAGAAAGTGAACGAAGGTTTCGTCCTCCTCACAGAATCTGCAGTCACTATCTTCTACTAATCTCAGTTTACTAAGGTGTCCTTTTGGTTGGCATTGTCCAGTAAGATCCCTGTCACAAGTTTTCTCACTACTAGAAAAATGTATATTATGAAAACAGCTTAAAATACAATCTGGCTAATGTGGAACACCCCGAAAGCCTTGCCAGACTCATCTAATAATCGCCAAGCGCGCTAAATTCGGCACGTTCGATTGCTATTCCTCTCCTCGTTTAACTACCTGGCTTGTCAGGTCCGACCGAAATATGGTTTTATAACCGAAACAGAAACCAAATTTCGGCTCCTTTCTTAGTTTCGGCCGAAACCGAAACAAGAACTTTGTTTTAAGGCAATCTCTTATTGAAATTTGCAGTATCTTATTGTAATCCTTGTTTTAGACTAATTATAAATTTAAGCTACATTTACTTATTACCTATTTATTTTTGGTGATCAAAAGAAGCCATTAATAAATTTATGGACATTGTTTTTTTTTATTACTTTTAAAATTAAAAAAAAAGTAAGTGAATTACAAAGTATCAATCATTTCTGCATCTGTAGTAGATATTTTGTAACAAAAAATAGTATTATGAAGAAAATTATATGTAATGTATAATTTTTATTTAAAAAAAAAAAAAACAAATTCAGCGGATTAAATATGTTTGTTACTTATAATTAAATTAATATTCATAAGTACACAGTCTAACGTTGTAGTGTAAAAAAAATATTTTTCCACGTTTTCACCTAAAAAATTGCACCTTTGATCCGAATAAATTAGGCTAGGAGCACTGAAGTCTGTTCACTTGAAACAAAGCAGAGATGTTTGTGTGTACGTGCACTGTGTAAGAATGGCACCCGGCACAGTCGCCATTGTGCAGGACACAACCAACTTTCGAAAGTAGTTTTGCTGTCGGCCGCAGTTTCGGCCAGTTTTTCGCCAAAACCGAAACTGTAGTCGAAACTCTTATTTTAAGCCGAAGTTGGCCGAAACCGTCACCGAACCTTCGGTCGGACACTACTTGTGAGTCTGGCAGGCCTTCGTGATTGTAATTGTCAGCCAGACGTGTATTTTCACTTAGAATACCACAAGTGACTAAATTATTTCCGGAAATTTTTTCGAACTTACGAATATTTTGAAATTTAGTCGAAGACGATGGATAAGTTTCTTAAAATATGCGTGAGTGAGCAAAAATTTACTGATAATAATTTAAGCACATGTGGTATTGGGTAAGAAAATTTTACACCAAAATATCCAAATTTCAAAACTTGACAGACATACATTAAAACGACTAAAATCAAATTTTCAAAGCTGGCCATACCACAGCATATAAAACATATATTTTTAAATGCTGTGACCATACCATGAGTATTTGTCATATTTGAAGTCGTTTAGTTGACGGGAAAAATCTCATTAATATTTTACTTAAAATAAATGTAGTGTATTTCTACCTAGTTATAATTGGTATTAAATAAAATATTAACCACTAAAACGGCAAATTTTTAATCACACTATCGCGTTGCGTCGTAATATTTTATGCATGGAAGGGCTTCTCAACTGTCAAAAAAATTTTCAGTATAATTTCGTTTAGGGTACCCACCAATAGGAAAATTACCGGAAATTTTTCTAGTTTTCATGGAAACGTTTTAAAATAACAGCATTTGATCGGCTATAAAATAGAGGTATAAAATTACAATATAATCTATTACGTGGCAAATTTTCAAACCCGGGAAAATAAAAGCAAAAATATTATATTTTTTCGATTTTGAAGATGTTACCAGACTCATTTGCCAATTTCGTAAATCAGCCAGACATTATTATTAACAGTTCATGATTGTATCAATTTATATGCTAAATTTTCTGCCACACTCACTTTCCACTATCTGAGATAATCCAAACTGCTATTTTTATAAACTTTTTGTTCTAGTTTAGTAAATGTATAATATTTATGACTGGGAAAATAAGAGTCAGATTCAAAAATTTTGTTTTTTGTTACTCATATACACCTACTGGAAAAATGAGTAGGTACGAAAAAAATTTACTGCCTCCTGAGCTAAATGTAAAATTGCAGAATCAATCAATTGGCACGATTCTTTTTATTTTTTAATTTCTGTTCTAAAATCTGAAATGTATGGGTGGATGTGCGATAAATGTTCGAATTATTTTTGGGGGGGCTAATTTGGTTTTTGGGGGGGCTTAGCCCCCCCAAGCCCTCCCCTAACTTCGCCCATGTGCTCTGCTAACTTCGAACGAAGTCAGCAAAGCACCTCACTTTTTTGAAGTTAGTTTTTTCAAAAACAACGACACCATACTTTTAGGCTATTTTTAGGCTTTTAAAATATTATAAAACTTTTCGAAAAAAATTGTTATTTTGCTAGCTTCGAACGAATCCAGCAGAGCTTCTCGGTTTTTTAAAGCTTTTTTTCTAAAAAAAATTACACCGAATTTTTAGGCATTTTTAGGCTTTTAAAATATTATAAAACTTTTCGAAAATAATTAGTATTTTTTAAAAAATACTGGGTGCTTTGCTAGCTTCGAACGAATACAGCACAGCACAGCACAGCACCTCGGTTTTTCTTAAAGCTTTTTTACTAAAAACAACCTAACCAAATTTTTAGACTATTTTTAGGCTCTTGAAATATTGTAAAACTTTCCTAACACATTGTTATTTTTAAATAATACAGGGTACTTTGTTGGAACAAAGTCAGCAGAGCACATCGGTTCATTAATTTTTTTTTTCTGAAAACAACTACTTTTGTCTCATTTTAAAGCTATTTTTAGGCTTTTGAAATAATATAAAACAAAAATTAATATTTTTAAAAATTTGCTAGTTTCGAACGAATACAGCAGAGCACCTCGGTTTTTTAAACCTTTTTTCTATAAACAACCACACCACATTTTTAGTCTATTTTTAGGCTCTTGAAATATTATAAACTTTACTAAAAAATGCTATTTTTAAATAATGCAGGCTTTTTTGGAATAAAGTTAGTAGAGCAGTTCGGTTTAACTATTTTTTCGTGAGCATAAAAATAGCCTAAAAAGGTGATATAATTGTTTTTAGAAAAAATAAAAAACTTTAAAATGCTGATGTTCTTTACTGAGCGAAAAATTTTATATTTAAGGAGTCTAAAAATAGACTAAAAATTAATATGGTGTGATTTGTTTTTTAGAAGAAAAAAAACTTAAAAATCGAGGTGCTCTGTAGGCTTTGTTCTAAAGTTAGCAAAGCATTTTTTACAAATAGTAAATTTTTTTGGAATGTTTTTTAATATTTTAAAAGCTTAAAAATAGTCTTAAATGAGGCTTGGTTCTTTTTAGAAAAATCCTTTAAAAAACGGAGTTGCTCTGCTGGCTTCGTTCGAACAAAGCACCCTGTAATAAAAAAAAGTAACTATTTTTTTTATAAAAGTTTTATAATATTTCAAGAGCCTAAAATAGCCTAAAAATGTGGTGTGGTTGTTTTTAGAAAAAAGCTTTAAAAAACCGAGGTGCTCTGCTGTATTCGTTCGAAGCACCCTGTATTTTTTAAAAATACTTATTTTTTCGAAAAGTTTAATATTTCAAGAGCCTCAAAATAGCCTAAAAATATGGTGTCGTTATTTTTGGAAAAGAAAACCTAAAACAACTGAGGTTCTCTGCTGACTTCGTTCGAAGTTAGCACCTTGATTTTTGCAAAAAACGAGGAGCATAAAATTTTTGAATAGAGTATACAAATAGCCTTAAAATAGCCTAAAAATATGGCATAGGCTTCAACTCACAATTGCCTAGGTGCTCTGTTGTCTTCTTTGACATAACAAAACATTTAGTTAATTTTCCTTTTTAGTAACAGTTTTTGTTCTATCAATTTTCTCATATGAAACCACATCCCCAACTAGCCATTCATAAAAGTGTATTTGTTGTGAAGTTCTCATCATCATCATCTATTGTATAGTCCAGGAGACAGTGACGATTTTCGGTATTTATTTTCCCAGTCAGCAAGCACGAATAGAGAATTGTAGGATTAGCAATTCTAAGCAAAATTCATATATATTTAGAGGGGGGATCCGATGGGCTGAGGCCGAAAATGCGTCAAAACATACGAGAACACGGCCCTTTTTTCCATTGATAAAAATAGTTTTAGTAGTAAGAGATGTACTGAAGTTAAGTAAAAAAATAGTCTGATTAATCTGTATGGATAATATATTTGGCAAGTGCATAAAATACACTTTCAAACGAGTTATGTACACAATTATTTCTACGACCACAATTATTTAAAGAATGTTCCAGGTGTTTTGTATATTAAAGTGTACACATAGGACACATAAATAAAATCTTATATCACAATGTTTCACCTAACCAGTTGGTTTATTTATAGAAATTAAACATAATAATTGAAGATATTACAGAAGAAAATAGGGAAATAAATTACATTTCCTTTTACACTTTTATATAATAATTGTTTTATTTAGAATTCACGAATCACTTATTAATTATTATATATACATTAATTATAATTATTGTTAGTTTCGTTATGTCAAATCATTTATACTAGAGGTGTGAGGAAGATACAGTGAACTGTGGAACGCCAATATCGTTGGATGCGCGTGGTAGAAATGGTCCTATAATACTGCTAAAAACATAGCTAAATTTTCATGGAAACACTGTACTTTTGACATTTGCGATACTCCGACGCATATGCATTATTGATGTAATCTCATGATTTTATAGTAATTGTTTTTGCAATTTTAGTGTGATTTTTAGGTTATTATGGTTATTCATTTTATTTGGTTCTGATCTTTTGCGCATTTAGAGTATTTGTCTTTTATATAGTTTTTAATTTGAATTTTAATATTGTGGTCTATTTATATTTGATTGCTGCTTTTCGACTAGTGCTTTATTCTTTTTGTGTTAAAATAAGCTTTATAACCATTAAGTACATGCTTCTAGTTGATATCTACCTAATCGTCATCGGGTGCTTGCAACAATGGGAAAAAGTGTATGGTTTTTTTGGTGTAAAGTTAGACGCCTTCATTTTTCAGGTAAGTTATTTGTAGTTATTTTTTACTTAAAATGATAGCAATACGTCCTGGTTCGGGGTGTGACTTTTAGGTTTTAGCTATCTGAGCCAAATTGTCGGCTAAGTGTCCTCTTTTAGGGCACCCAGAACCGAAAACTATATAGGTATATAATATGTTTTTTTTTAAATTATTTTTTAATATGTATGCAGCTTGGATGAGGGCTTTAGGAAGAGATCCTAAGACTGAACACTGACTGCTATAAATGCCGTTTTTAGAGCACATTTCATAGTAAGTGATTTCATTCTAGCAGCAATTAGGAAACGTTTAAAAAACATGCTGTACCAGCTATTACTTTAAGACCTCGTCTCTTTAAGTTATTATTACTTCATTCTAATGTATATATTAAAATGGTTTTTAACTTATGTCCTTATGATTAAAAGATGTAGGTATTTTAGTTATGTTATAATAGAAATATATGATACTTTGTATTGACTGACCTACTGGCCACTGGTCATTCCACTTTTACTCCCTTTTTTCATAAATTATCAAATTATTTAAAAACAAATACATACCTAGCTATTTTCTGTAAATTACATTAAAATTTTAGTATTAATACTTTACTAATAAAACTTCAGTTAATTTATCTTATATATATATATACACAACGGAAGAGTTAATTGGATTTTCTCCTTGTTGAGTTTCAAAAATAGTAATTTAACATGATTTAAAAACAAATACATGAAATGGGCAAAATAGGCCTGCATAGGCACTTTGTAAACAATCTCACTTGTATCGATGTGACGTAATGCGCGAATTCAATCTGGCTTACTTTTGTTAATAGATTGGCGTTCCATTTTAAATATACAGTTCACCGGGAATAGATTATTTAAATATACACGGACCGGGAAAACAAGTACGAAACAATTCACTGGCTTCTGGACTAGTACTGTATCGAAGGAATTTTTATGAATGAAACAATATACGACCCTCCACAATTGCGGTCTACTCTACTTCCGCTGTTGTCAGACATTATTTTTTTTTGGACAATTTAAAGACCTAACAGTAATTCAAGCAAACGCAATAACATTACTACAGTTAAAAACATCGCAAACTTGGCATCAATATTTTAATTTTATCCAAATATTGCATTTCTGTCAAGGATCATCCGCGTTGACTTCAGAAATTGTGTAATCTGTATTATGGTTATATATATATATATATATCTATAGTTAAAAGCATTTAAAAAAATTTAGAAAATTATGTATTTGTGTTTTGACTCACCCTGTACAGATTTGAAGCGAAATGAAAAAAGTAGTGTCTCCCGATAAAATTTGACCATGATCGAAAAATTATGGTAGAAAAAAATTGTTTGTCAATTGTTTCTTTTGCATGATATAGGTCATTGAATTCAATACCATTTTTATACAAAACTGATTATATCCTGCAAAATACCCTGTATAAACCAATAATAATTTATATTTTTAGAATGGGAAAAGCGAGGGTAATTCAAATATAAAATAAAATATAGGGTGATCCTTTAAAAAAATATATAAGTTGGTTCCTGAGAGAAGTTATTAAACACCCTGTATATTCAAAAATAATTTTAAAATATGTAAGTTAACGCTGTCTACCGTTCTGTGAAAATATATTTTTTATATCTCTAATAATGGCGGAGATATTGGATTTTTTCACCCTAATGGATCGCCCTGTATACAAAAATTAAAATATAAATGATAATCCTATTATTGTGCTTTGTTTATGTACAAAAAAAACTTAGGTAATTACAAAAAACAAATCCCAATTGTTTGTTATACAAATTATTAAATATTATCTTTAAATTTAAAAAAATATAAAATGAACTTATATAAACAAATTTATAAGCAGATAAAAGACGAATCTATTTAGCATAAATATTTTTATCACATTAACATCAAACTTATTAAGAGTAGCAGTAGCCCCAGATTAGAACTAAAAAAAAAAGTACTGATAGGTACTTAATAAAATACTACAATGTTTTATTCATCAATAGTTATTACTGGATGCTGAATCAAAGAATGACTACACCT
The DNA here is from genome assembly GCA_927349885.1 of Psylliodes chrysocephalus. Classification (NCBI taxonomy): domain Eukaryota; kingdom Metazoa; phylum Arthropoda; class Insecta; order Coleoptera; family Chrysomelidae; genus Psylliodes; species Psylliodes chrysocephalus. The sequence goes on along the minus strand of OV651827.1, from coordinate 24,071,349 downwards.
AATTGAATTTTTATTGTACGTTTGACCTCAGTCGTTGAGTTTCGTGCAATAAATAATCCAATAAACGTGGGTTGTCGTTTACGAGGGTAATACCAAAAGTTTTCTTTTACAATCGCATGGCAAAATGTCCTATCGGTTAAGAAAAAATTGATTTCCCAACTTTTTGGTTACAGTTTAGTTCAAATTAATAATTTTTTTTATCTTATTGACTTATTTCATTGAATATTCTTGGTAATTGGGAAATTTTAGGCCCAAATAAGACAAAGAGGGCCTTAAGGGCGTGCATTGGAACAGAGAAGTCTGAACAAGTCCTCCCAGAGAGAGACAAAATAAAGTTATCCGAGAGGTGCTGCCTCTAGTTAGCAACTAAGTAACAAATATACGTTCTGCATTTTCGCATTTGCGAATAAAAATGTATTCTTTTAAACTCGCAGGTACGGGCTTTTGTATGGTATAGATTGAAATTTTTTTGACTTTGCCTCCCACTTCGGTGTCACAAGCTGAATTTTTCAGGAATGAAAGTACATGATAAGCTTACCCTTATTCCGGAGGTAATACAAAATTAGACAGTGCAAAAGGGCACTATCATAAAAAATCGAGTTATTGATACCACCATATAGAAAAAAAAATGCTTATTTTTTTGTTGTAATGCACAATAAGGTCTTTGTAGGAAGTTTTTTTTTATAATTATTTAAAAAAAATCATTTGCATTAGCCCTTATGGTCGAAAAAAAATTTAAACGTCAATATCTCGGTTTCAACCGTCCACAAATTTGTATAAAAAATCTTTTTTTAGAAATATACCTCTCATTTGACGAAAAACGAAGGCCTAAATGAGAAAAAACTATTCTTCATAAAAGTTTCGCCAATGTATTAACAAGGTAACAGTGCTTTCCCCATATTTGCTTTTATAATAACAAAAATATAGCAATAAACAATTAGTTATGTCATGGTTTAACTAGAAAGCAAACATTGAAGGTAAAGTATCTCACTCTCTATCTTCTCTCTCAGTGCTAAAATGTATGCAATCAGTTTGACTCTCTCATATTATTTTATACACGGATTATTGATTTATACGCTGATTTATTTTTTTATTTTTTGAGGAAAATAAAAAATAAGAAAATATGAACTATTTATTGAAGGTATAAACACAGTATATATAAGTATCGATTAAAAACAGTAAGGCTATTGCTTTGCAAAATACAATAAATTCCCAATGTAAAAAACATTATAATAAGAATAATTAAAAGTATATAAAGCATAAATTAATAATATTAAAATTTATAGTACAAGACTTTTAAACTAATCAGAATAAGATTCACCACACGAATCAACATTTTCCAAAACATTAGCGACTGTGGTCAAACTTTTTCTGCAGTTTTTCTGTGCCATACAGGTAGGTGCAGGAACCGATACAGCCAATATTTTTTTCCTGCATTTGCAAATTTTGCTTTCTTAGTCTAGAACAGAATAATATTGTTAGAATATTGTACATCTATGAAAATTATCGGTGTATAGTACCTTTTTTCCATTTGCATGATGTAAGTTCTGTTATGTCTGGTGGCAGGTCGGACAGAGTCTTAGAGTGGGTATCAGGCTTCCATCTTGATCTACTTTTTATTCATACTCTTTAACATTCGGAAGCTGCACCTGCGGCTTTAAAGAGCTTAGCCAAATATTTAGCTGGTGAAAACATCTTAAACAATGTAATCTTAGGTCGTCTTAAGTCGGTGGCAATTTAGCAATGGTTTTTAAAGAGGCCATTAATCCCCTCAAAATGTTAATGGAAGTAACATTGGCAATTTTTGAATAAATTTTTATGAAACATTTTTCAAGATTAGAGAATATGTTTTCTTTTCCCAATGCCAGACTATTGGCTAGTTGTGTCATAACCGGTCAGAGAATGAAAATCAGGCAAATTTTCTAGAAGGTATCATCTAAATTTAAATCATGTACTGCTAGAAATCGTCTTGAGTCTCTTCGCCCTGTTCTGAACCATATCTCTTTAGTCAAATGCTTCTTAAAATAAATTTTTAAGACTAAAACATCTGTATCGTTCCAATTAATAATGCAGCGTGAATTCCCCGAATTTTTGGCTGACAATATGTGCAATAAGATACGAGTATCAGCTTCTTCGTGATTTGAATTTAAGAAATCGTCTTTTGATGGTTCAAAATTCGTCCCATATTTATTGATATTCGCGAATCCACCACTAGTTACAAATTAAATATGCTTTTGCTGAATGGAATTTTGAAGAAGTTGCTCTGACAGAAAATTTGTTAAACGTCTGTTGTTAAATATCGAATGAATAAACAAGTTCTATTGTTGCGGAAGTGGAGTATTGGGTCGGTCAATTTCTACATTAATTGATTTCTGGAATCCTTTCTTTTGACGAGTTTTTGATAGAATGTTCTTTATAATGATCATATACCACATCTATCCTTTAAACATTAAATTTATTTCTAAAAATAACGTTTACAAATACATTAGCATATTCTTGAAATGATATGCAACTTTTGGACTTTCCCAAACCTTGGACTATTGCCATCCCATCAAAAATGTGACAAGTTTTGCCAGAGTCAATAGGTGCAGGTAAGTCTTTGTGAGTAAATGCCATATTGTTCTAAAATATTTCCCAATGGACTCTTATTTGTGGAGGTGCCGAGATACCTATTTACTGTTAGATACATCGGAGAGGCTGTCAGCTCAAACTTAAATATTTCGGCATAAATAATGTTTCTACCCATATCCTTTGCTAATAAAATTTTTTGAAGAAACTGTTGACCATCCAAGGATTGAGAAGTTGGAGAGTTTTTGAGTTTTCTGTTGATTGTCTTTGTCCATTGTATTTTCTTTAATGGCTTATAAAAATATGGAGTATCAACAATACTTAAAAAACTCTAAAAAGTCATTTGACCCTTTTCTTCTGCTGTTAATTTTAAGGCCTCTACTTTTGCACTGAAAATTTCCTTAGTTGATATAGAAGTTAATTTCGATGATCCATATTTAAAAACATCAAATTTATTAAGCTGTTCTACTAAAGTAACCACCCATTCTTCATCTAATGCATTTCGTTTTTTCCTCTGTCTCAGCGTTAAACATGAAATATGTAATTAAAACATTGACTTCTTATTTCAATCCTGTTTGTTGCATCAACAAGCATATTGACTTGGCGAGGATTAAGAACATCCCTATTTTGATATCATTTTTGTCTTTGCTTCTTACAAAAACAAATCCGTAATTAAAATTTTAAACGAAAACTTATAACTTATAACAAAATAAGCAAGCAATAAATTTTAACCATCTCCGTGCAGACATTTTCCGATCTCAAAGTATACAGTTGAGGCTTTCTCTCATTACTTACATATCCTTCATGCTCTTACGCAAATATTGAATATGTTTAATTCTTACAAAATTAAAAAAATCGAATACAAATCAACTTAATAATTGAAATGATATACATATTAGTAAACTCCTAAATAAGGACCTGCATATTTGAATTTATTTTTATTTTTATTCAAGACGACTTTAGCGCCATCTATTAGAGAAGCTCCGAATTAACCTGTGGCTACTGTATGCAATTTTAGAAAGTTTTCTTCTATATTTTAGGCAATTATTACACATAAATGGCGATTTATAATTTATTCCAAAATTTACTTCAATGAGCTTTTAAGAAAATTGACGCAATTAATTTAGATATTTTAAGTGACATTTGTTGCTTTAGTATATAGCCTATTCAAAGAAGAATTATTTTCATCATCGGGTAATTATTACTGGTATATTTTTAGCTTTATTTCATCGTAAAAATTACCATATTTTGGGAATTATTTTTAAACGATCCCTTATAGTTAGAGACACCAAAAACCTTTATTGAACAGTAGTATATATCTATTATCGGCAGGAATTTTTTCACTTTTATCTTTGTTGTAGTTTCAGCTAAAAAGTCATTGAAAGAGCGTTGTGTATGCCTATGTTAAATACATTGCCCACGCCCGCCCTTAAAGGATTATAGCAGGACATGACTGGTCGAAAATGTCTCGCACGGCTTTAGGATGATTTGAATTTAGCACTTTGGGTACATTGATTGAATTCCCTTCAACATAACAATTTTTTCTTATAAAATATTTACTTCATCATGAAGTTTTTTAATTACCTAACTGATATTTTTAGTTCCTTACAAAATTGGCATCACTTTCCACTCAAAATTCGAACAAGCTTTTTTCGATCAACATTTTCGGACTCACGTTAATCCTCCAATAACCGAATTAGATCTCGGGAGGTTTCCGATCCAAGATCAACCCCTCTAAGGAGGCATAAATCATGGCGGAGATTCCAAGTCGGGACAAATCTGACCTCAGATGGACCCTTTTTCGGAATCGAATCTGCAACTGAGCTTGCAAAATGCGCGGATAAAGACTTCGGTTGCCACATATATTCGAGTAACAAATGACCAAAGGTCTGATCTGTCGCGAGATTGGGGATTTTATTTTTCGAGCACAATTTTTTTTTATATAATTATTTGGAGATTTTGTGGAAAATCTTTAACTTCACATCCACAGTTAATATACGAGGGTTACTTTTTTGGTTTTTGCAGAAAAAGGGGTTAGGTATTGTGAATTTTATATTAGATTATATTTACTAATTATTTTTAGGCTTTTCCTGGTATAATATGACCGTGTTGAAGGTTAAAGTAATGTGATGTTTGTTTACTTTAAAACAACAGTTTATTTATTAATAATTTATTTAAACACTTATTTATGTTATAACACTACTATTTATAATTTATATATATTTCGAATGTCTCTAAACTGTTCACTGTCCATATAATAACTGCCTCTCGCTTAGTCCTCCACCAATATTTATATACAAATTTAAAAAATTGGTGAATGTACTAGAAAGTTCACTAATTCTCTCCAATACACTAGAAACATTATCCCGTTCTTTCTTTCGAAAGTTCTTCCGCCATAGTCGTCACATATGTTTCGTCTTAAGGGGTTTAATTATGTATGATATTCGGATAAGTTGCGCAATCGATTGGGTAGGCATTAGATTCGAGAGATTTTGTTTTAAACCAGAAATGTTAATAATTTTATTCCAAATGGACTTCAGGGAAGAATGACGATTAAGAGAACTACAATACATCCTAAAGTTGTTATTTTTTCGTTTGGATTTGAGAACTTTTCTAGATGTGGCTATATTTTTTTTAACTTGGATGTAATTATCTAAATTTGGACTTTCCATGACATTTCTAATAGAGATTACTCTGTTTGATACAAGTTCATTACATGAATCATCCCACCAAGGGATACGATATTTAACATTCCTGTTAGGCTTGAAGAAGGGAATAGTAGTATCAGCAACTTGATTTACTATAGATCAGTGGTCGCCAACCTGTCGATCGCGAGCTACCGGTAGCTCGCGGAGGCAATTCTGGTAGCTCTCACAACGATTTTAATTTAAAAAATACAAACTGCAAAAATCAGAGAAGCTTCTGAAAATTCCACAAAAAAATCTAATTGACACAATATTAAACATAAACAGCGGCAACGTTGCGGTGAGCGATCTGCCGCTGACGCCATCAGGCTAGAATCGGCTAGAACCGACCAGCCGGACCAGCGCGTTAGTGTTCGAGAACGATCAGGATTGCTTTGAACGGGATAAATACGCACGGCGCGGCGACATTGCGCTTAGTTTAAAACTGAACGCGTAACCAACGTCCAGCGGTTGGGTTAGTAAAGAACAACAAAAAATAATATTATGGCAAGCAGTTGTAAGGAGGTAAAGACATACCACTTTCATTCGGAATGGGAAGAACAATACTTTTTTACAAAAGTTAAAGATAAAAATGTGTGTTTGTTATGTAATACTTCGGTCTCCGTTGCTAAAAAAGGAAATATTGAGAGACATCATAAAAATGTACATTCTAATTTTGAAAAATCATTCCCACTACATTCTGCCGCCAGAAAGGAGAAACTGAAACAGTTAAAAAAGCAGTTAATTGGACAACAGTCAATATTTTTTAAAAACAGTCGACAAAAATAAGGCTGCAACTGAAGCATCGTACCATGTGTCCCAGATAATTGCACAAAAAAAGAAACCTTATGAAGACGGGGAAATGATAAAACAGGCATTTTTAGAAGCTGCTGATTCGTTATTTGCCAACTTTAGAAATAAAGACGAGATAGTTTCAGCTATAAAATCTATGCAACTTTCTGCTAATCCAGTGATGAGACGTGTAAAAGTAATGAGCAATGATATTTTTTTACAGTTAAGAACTGACTTAGATAACTGTGTTTATTTTTCACTTCAACTGGATGAATCAACAGATGTCGTTGACACTGCCCAGATGGCCGTGTTCGGCAGAATGGTTTTTAGTGATTTTACGATTAAAGAAGATCTTTTGAAGTTTATTCCACTGAAAGGACACAGTACTGGACAGGAATTGTTTTCTCATTTAAAAAATATTATTTCTTCCGAGAAAATTCCAATATCGAAAATGGTAGGCTTGACAACCGATGGCGCTCCAGCTATGGTGGGTTGTGATAAGGGTCTGGTGGCGTTATGTCGTAAAGATGAAACTTTTCCGTAATTTCTCTGTTACCACTGCATTATCCATCAGCAAGCATTATGTGGAAATTTCCTGAAACTAAACAATGTTATGAAACTGGTGGTAAAAATTGTGAACAAGATTAGAGCTCAAGCGTTACAAAGAAGATTATTCAAAACCTTAGCCGATGAAGTTGACTGTCAATACGGGGACCTACTCCTTCACTCTGAAGTGCGATGGTTAAGTAGAGGACGGGTGCTGAAACGTTTTAAGGGCGCCATTTCAGTGTATTTTACGTGGTCAAAACATAGGTTTACGATTTTTTACAGAACTTTTCACTGGATGGATTTTAATGAAACTTTGGCAGATTATAGAAAAATGTTTAATGATTGAAATGAGACATTTTCATTTGTCCTGCTATTTATTAAATACTATTAAAAAATATAAAAAAGTGATAGTCACAGATGTAGTTCAAAAAACTTTATAGCATTCTACATATTTTTCTGAATATTCTTGCCAAATTTTAATAATCAATGTTGCGTACTTTTTAAGTTCTGTACAAAATACGATTTCATCTAAATTTGATAATTTCACTACGTCCATGTTGTTTTTTAGTTCAGGACCTAAATTATAGATGTCCGATGAAGCAAAAGTAGCGAAAGCTTCGGCGCCGTGTTGCCATATTTTAAAATTGTCTTGAATTTAGACAAAACTATATTATTATGGTTATTTACAATTTACACAAATATAAATTATATATACATTTTTTAACGTTTTCTTATTAAGACTAATTTTTAATAAAATTTGGTGCTTTGTCTAAAATTAAAATATAAATTAACCAATATTTAAAATAAATGTCTTTATACGAGGAAAAACAAAAGTTTGTATTAAAGATGTAATTTTTTTAATGTATGCTGAGTTTTTTTTTGTAAATAAAGTGTGAATTCGGCAAAATGGGCATGAGTTGGTTATTCAATATGTTAACTATCATGAGAGAAATATTCATCAATGCAATAAAGTGATGCTACTTTGAAGGCCAGTAATGCAATAATATATATTTATTAGGCTATTAGTGACACCAATATATTTTTGCTCCAGTTCATGGTTTCAAAAAAAAAATCAGTTAAAATAACACTCATGCCTCTTTCATTTACTCTTCAAAAATGTTTTTTATTAGGAAGGATAAAATGAAAAATTTCTAAGTATCCAGTAAAAGCTTTATTTAATTCAATAAATAGGTATGTAAATAAATAACAAAATATTCTTTTCAAATGGCCTCTCTGGCTTTCAGTCGTTTTGGAATATTCCTGTACACAATCTCTGGCATTACACACTGATTATAAAAATTTAGTAATTTGGGTGAAACATTATTCTGCCAAAAATGAAATGAAAAACCATGAAATCAAACGGAGCTATATTAATTTAAATTTTAAAAATCATGGTCTATTTGTTATTTAAATGGGAAACATACATCGATCGAAAGGAACCACTTAAAATCAAAATTACGGGTTCAAATTTTAAGGGAAGTTTTTTTTGATAAAAGGAACAAAATTTTCATGTGTCAGCGAATCAAAAAAAAAAAAAATGTTCGTTTTAAATGGAACACCCTAAATACATATATATGCCGACAATTTTTTAGGATGGTAGGAGACGCTAAAATACACAATTTTTGTTCTAAAAATGTATGTCCGAAAACTCTTCGTTTCCAAGATAAAAGTTTTAAATAAAATTCAAATTTTAATGAATATCTCGAAACATTTTAATTAATTTCAATGAAATTTTTAAAGTTTGTTGTTACCTATTTTAATAAATTATCTTTTGGACCTTTTAGCGTGTATCCAGCGTTATTATATAATTTTATTAGATTTCTGCTGAAAAAGAATATCACCATGTATATTTTTAAATTTTTATAATGGTTTTGATAAAACGTTATAAAATACAACTCTTTGTCTTTTATTATTTTTTTGTTGTATAGCGCCTTTCGTTTTGAGATGTATTTTTAGTTGCTTCAGAGAAGTGCATGCAAAAGTTTAGATATTATTTGTTTATCAGAAAGCGAAAAGAAATTCGCAAAAATATAAAGAGACAATAAAGTAGTATTTTTAGTTGCTTTTTTCAAAACAATTATCAATATTGTAAATATATAATAGACGCTACAACTTTTGGTTAAAATTCCCTGTATTTCGGACATGTGTTTATTCAACAAAAATATTTACCCCTACCGCCCTTCGGTTTAGTTTATTTTTGTTTAAACTTAAATTTTAAATTATTAAGATATGAAGCAATGCATAGGGATCGTACTTCCACATATTCTTTTATCACCCTTTGCATCAACCTACCCTTATCTCAAAATTTTCAATGGTACCCTGCATTTATTGTAAAGTATTATGAAAGAGCATACTTTTAAGTACATCCATATTAAAAAATTACAAAGAATACTTTTTAGAATATTTTAATTTAAAATTTTGGCAAAATATTTTATTTGCTAGGAAAAATCAAGGGAGGTATGTATGAAAAGAATGTGAAATTTCTTGCCTCGATGCACTGCCTCACCCCCAAAAATTCAAGATTCCAATTTAAATTTTAACAAAAATAAAGCCATCCAAAATTTTCAGGTGAACTCGATATAAAGTTAAAATGACCTAACACCTGATTTCGATAGATTTTTTTGGAGACTTCAATCCACAAACCATATTTTTTTAAATAATGAATTTAAATTATAGTTTAATAATAGTAATAGGTACTTACCACCCAAATTTAGTACACAAAAAAACTACACAGTTAATGTAAAATTATCGAAAAATAATAAAAATATACTGGAAATATAATAAACACTCAAATTAAACTTACGAACACAAATCAAAAATACACATAACTAAAATAAATAAAACAAATAGACCATATATATACTTATTTATTTCAATCATTATTTGGAAATAGGGGTAAATATACCTACCTATTTATAATAGACCTAGTACCTGCTGCTACCCTAATTAGACAGCTAAATATTTAATTCACCGTAAACGAGAAAAACCTCGCTAAAGAATTGGTAGACTGCCTAATAATATATTTCAATAAATATGCGGTGTTGACAAATATTTTTCACCAGACCAACTTATTTGAAAACAAAAAATAGGAGTATGTTGCGTATATTATTTAGCTGGCCGATTTTTGCGATATAATGGACAAAATATGGAGGTTAAAGAGTGTAGCTACATCTACATAGGAAAGGATTAACTAAAATTCACATTTAAATCATTGAATCAAAAACCGGAAGTGCTGTGGCGTCCTTAATGATGTCCTATCTGGCATAGTTCAATTTTTCAAACAACGCGATGAACCGACTCCGGAACTAGAAAATTCAATCTGGCTTAGAGATTTTAGTTTTCTCGTGGCATTACAGAGAAATTAAACGAACTTAATTTGCAGCTTCAGGGGAGATACAAAGAACTAGCGGAAATGATTTCTGATATAAAAGCATTTATCAAAAAGCTGGAGTTTTGGGAACAAAACCTAATTAACAGCGATGCCAAGCATTTTTCTATTCTTTCAGAAAAAATATCTCAAAATCCATTAGAACCCTATGACAGCAAATATCATGTAGAAATAGTTTCTACCCTGAAGAATAACTTCAAAAATCGTTTGAAGGATTTCAACGAAATGGCTTTAGTAGCGCAGTTTGTTGTTTCACCCTTTATGGAAATTGATATCCAACAGTTTGCAACTTGTGTTATGCAGAATTTTGGCGAAGACATCGCTGCAACAGAAATGGAAGTAATTGAGTTTCAAAATGATTTAGCCTTAAAATCGTTAGTCTCAAGTACCAAATGTATCTGGCCTATTGTAAGTAAAGACAAATATTCAGTTCTATGCCGTGTTGCCTTGAAAGTGAATGCATTATTCAGTTCAACCTATTTGTGTGAATCTTCTTTTTCCAATATGAAGTTTATTAAGAACAAATATCGCAATCGACTTACAGATGAACATTTGGATAATTGTATTCGAATGGCTGTATCAAATTATACTGCAAACATTAAAAAAATTATCGATGAGTCTGAGTGTCAGCCTTCTCATTGAACGTGCTTTTTTATTTTTCAATGTTTATGTTCATGATAGTGCGTTACTTTTTTGTTGTTATTATTAACTATTTTTAAATCTTACGTGACATGCCGTTGTGGCTGGATAAAAGTTTCTGTTTATTTTTCAAACACCTTCGTTTGGTAGCTAGGAATGTAGCTATGAACAAGTACGTACTAGTAATATTAGTTATTTTGTTATTAGTTTATTATTAGTACCTATGTATTATGTATTACCAGTTAAATAGTAAAATAAATACATATAATGATAAATTAACTGTGGATTATTTCATTTACGTTGCGTTACGTGGCTTCCGTGTGGATAGCTCGCTGTTTATTCCAAAATTAACAAAGTAGCTTAATACATTGAGAGGTTGGCGACCACTGGTATAGATATTGAAATGAATTATACAGAGTGGGAATGATCAAACTTTAAAATCAACAATCGAAAATAACAGAATGGTTAAGAGGCACATTTAATTTTACTCATCTATAAAAAAAACACCCTGTACATCAAACAGGAAACACTTCCGTCAGCCATAATGTATAATTTTTGACAGGTGTGCCAACACAAACAAAGTAATACAATTAAATTCAAAATTAATAAAAAATTGGCAACTAATCTTATAAAAAATGAAAGAAATTATTTAAATTTTACTCTCAAAGTATTTGAAAACGTATATTAAATTTACTCACCTAAAATTTGCAAAGGGTTTTGTTGAAAAAACAAAAGGTAGCTTGAATTTAATTCCCAAAGGCAAAACTACGTTCTTTTCTGTTCCTGAAATATTTTATCTATTTTATTAAAAATACACACAGAATCAACTTCAAAAGTAAAAATACGTTGTAATAAGACATCTAAAATATAAGTGATTCCAAATAAAGTAAAACGCGAGTTTTAAATTGAAATTTAAGAAAATATACCTGTGTAACCAAGCAAACAAATCCATAGCAACGAATGCGTGACGTAGCAGCTCCTGACGATGCTTCAGTGACTCTATCCAAGGAAGCGACCCACACAAACTACTGAACATGTCAACATAACCTAAAAATATCAAGAAGATAACAAACTTTCACGAACACTACCGAAAAAAAGGTATAAGACAATTATTAAACTACTAAAATTAAACAATCACTTACTTTTTCTTTTAATTTCTTGTTTTTTTCAATTTGTTAATAAAAAAACGAATATTAGCTTAGCGTGCAGTGTTGCCAGATTTTAAAAGCCTAAGGCGCAAGTTCAGTTGTGGAAAAGCGCCTAAAAGCGCAAGTATCCAAAATGGGCAATTAAAATGCGAAACTCGATTTTTTTATTACAGTATTTCTAATTATATTATTATGGAGAAAATGAAAAAGTTACTTCATTTTTAAGAAAAGTATACTCATCTGCTAATTGGGAAATTCATCCAAATGAATGTTTCGGCTTACGTGTTTTTACAACTTTTTGAAACCCTCGCGGTTTTCTGTCTAACTTCGAATTTTAGATATGGATGGAAAAATATAAATAAAAATATTCCAGTCTGCGGCGCAGGGCGGTTCAATAAAAGCGCCCAATTTGCGCTTTGCGCTTTTATGATTTTTTCGGCGCAAATGACTGCTGAAAAGAGCCCAATTTGCGCGAAAGCGCCCAATCTGGCCACACTGTTACGTGAACAAATCTGTCTTCTTTCTTTTAAAACGTGTAAACAGATCGAAATTACCTTTTGATACCGATCAGACAAGTTCCTCGCGCCCTCTGCAAAACCAAACCAAAACTTGCAATTTATTTAAGTAGTAATCTTTAATTTTAACCAGTACCTAAGTAGTTTTCTGCATGAATAAGATTTCGAATAAATGTGTTTAAATGTTTTAAGGCTGCGACATTTGATCCAGCGGTTTTGCAACAAAGCAAGTATTCAATACATTGTACTTAGATGGCAATACCTGTACCTGTAGCTCGTATAACAATTTTATTTTTAAGCGTACTTGTTTTTATATCCAGGTTGCCAAATCTAGGTAGACAGATACCAATAAATGTTTTAGAAGAATAATATATTTTGCGATATCCAGTTCACAAAGCACATAGAGGTTCCACGTGAATGACCAAGGTCAAAACCGACAACTGACATTTTTTATGCTATTTGCTCCAAACTCTAGATGGGGCTACTGGTGAAATTATGATTTCTTGCTCCATTTTTAAGCCTTATGGGAGAAAAACTTAACCAAAGACTCCAAAGATGTAGACATGGGTAACGCACTAAAATTCTTTGCGTTGATACACTAACTCCGGCGCACTCTATTGCGCCAACTCATTGCGTTAACGCAATTGCGTTATTGCGTCACATCACTGCCTGCGCCGAATGAAGTCAATGCACCTCGGTGTATCGCATGATACCGGTGTTATTCAGAGCGGGCTGTCCTTTTATCTTTTATAAGGGTCAAACCGTGTTCAAGGCAATAACGCAATTGGGAATTTAACTAATTTTTTTTATTATTTGTTTAAAAATATAACAGTGTAATGCACCCATTTTTTTATTTCATTGTGTTTGGATTTTACAAAGAATACAAAAATTACAATTTATATAAAAATGATATAACATTTGTATACTATACTAAAGAACTAAAAACTGCCAGTGTACAAAGTTAAAATTCATAAAATTCGACCTACAATCCTACAAATGATGTGACATGTTGCAAAGAACATAATTACTTGATAGATTTTGGGTAATCTGCATTACGAGTTGCATCAATTACGTAAATTAAAATTCTCAAATCGTCACGGAAAACGGAATCAGTGCCTGGCGCATGGCGCACCAACAACTCGCGATCCTTTCGACTCAGTATCGAAAATTTCGTTGCGCTGATACAATAACAGATGGTGTATCAACGCTCGTAACGCATACAACTGCGTTAACGCAATAACGCAACGCAGCGCTGCGTTACCCATGTCTACAAAGATGTGACGTGTATTTATTTATGTTCTTGGTTAGTTTCATTTTTCCGTCTGATTTTAGTGATTTTTTGTTGGCTTTGGCTTTTGGTTTCTGTTTATAGTGTCGTCTTAGTTATTTGCAAAATTGTGATGTTTCGCTTTTTTATTTCCTACTGTGTTTTGCAATAATTTTGGTGCTACGTTGAAAACGTTCGAGAAAAACTTCATTGATTCACCATATATTCACCATGCATCTGCATCATAAAAAGACAAACGGGGACAACAACTAATTGATAATCAATTTATCACTGGACTAGATTCCGAAATCTGTATCACCATCTGTATTTGGAAGGAAAATACTTATTTATCATTGAATGAATAGTTAAAAGGATTCACCTTTTAATACAATACCTATATTACATTTGTCCTCAGTTAAAAAGACATTTATAAAATATATAACTTTAGTGTTAATAAAATGTAATATCCTAGTCTCTACTTCACATTTACATTATTGATAGGTATTTTAAAGATTTGAGATTATATATATCTATTTGCTCCAAGTAAGTATTCGTTAAATATGTATTATTATTTGTATTTATTTTTATCTAATAATATTTATTTAATTTATTAATAAACATATTTTAAGAATGTTCTATTTTATTATTTATTGATATATCTTATATTTATTTAATAAAAATATGCAGAACCAACTCTCCACATTAGACCCCTTATAACAAATTAATTCTTCAAATTTGGTATAATCGACCTAAATTATTTTGTAAAATAAAAGTTTCGAACTTACTAGTTCCATACTTTATTTTATAAAATAATTTATGTGGAAATCATTTAAAATTTAATTTAAAACTACTACCTACTCCTAAAAATTACAATTTGAATTTACCGCCATCTGTCAATTGTCATTTTAGTTCCAGCTCCAAACACAAGGTGGCGCTAATTTGGTTTAAAAGTTTAACATTGGCGTGGGGTCTCTAGAAGATACATGCTTTGTGATCCAGTTTCAATTTAATAATTGCACTGTTACATGAAAAATTAATCTGTCAAAACTTGTACCTAGTTGGTAAGTAGTAAGTAGGTTAAATGTAACAAGAAGAAAAAAAAACATTAAATTTTACTTTAGAATAATATTTCAACATTTATTCACATTATTGGTATATTGTATTCACTTGTAAACTATATTTGAGGGTCATAATAACAATTTTAATCCTAAAGAACTGGGTCAATTGAACTTTTCCACATCGCAATTTTTGGATTGGAGTGAAAGGTATTTTATGGTTGGGTAGAAATTTTATTACTTTATGGTTTTTCCTAATCCGAAGGGTTTTGTTTACATTTTACCTAAAAATTTGCAAAACTTCTTTCTATAAATATAAATCGATTATTTTGGAATTTAAATGATTCCTCGATTCATTTCGGTAATAAAATAAGAATTTTTAATTTTTTATGCCTACTTATTAGGTAATGGTACCTCTAAAATGCATAATGATATTACTTAAGTAAAAATATAATTTGACAATAGCGTGATCGCTCATGCTTTTGTTGATTAGACAGAAATTGTGAAACTTAACAATCGATTGGATCGATTATTGTGAATTTCAGAACTAAGCAACTGGT
Organism: Psylliodes chrysocephalus; assembly: GCA_927349885.1. Taxonomy (NCBI): domain Eukaryota; kingdom Metazoa; phylum Arthropoda; class Insecta; order Coleoptera; family Chrysomelidae; genus Psylliodes; species Psylliodes chrysocephalus. Next base: position 24,056,184 of record OV651827.1, on the reverse strand, counting down.
AGTCTCTGGCAACTGACAAGACAAAAAAATCAAATGTCGAAGGATTGAAGTCTAAACGACAAAACGTAAACAGTTCGTTTTTCGTGTTTGAATTTTGGCAAATTTTTGAGTGGGTGTTGTTATTTTTTTGTGCTTTTTCGTTATTCGTGATTTTGTTACTTTTATAAGACTTCATTAGTTATAAGGATATTTAGTAGTTAGTGAATAAACTTTTACCTTATAAAATATGGGGCATCATACAAATGTCCCGAGTAGAAAGAGGAAGTGAAATAAGATGTGCAATTGGAAAGTCATGTGTTCCCAAAAGTCGTTTGGTTTCAAAGTTGCTCAAGGAATAAAAGTGTAACAAAAATTTAATGTTGAAAGATATATGAAGGATTCATTTCCAATATTTTTGACATCTGTATTATATTTTAGGTTGTTTTTATTGTAATATACTATAATCTTTTTTCTAATAAACTACTTTTTGTTTTATGTCTAATTTCCTTCCACCCATGTCCTATCAATAATTATTTTTGCAATAAACAAAAATATTTCGGTATTTTTGCAAGTTTTGAATTAGTTTTTATTAAAATTGCTCATAAACCGATACAATTAACATTAATAAAACTGATTATAATAACTACTTCAAACAAACTCAAAATTAATATTGCAGAAAAATATCCATTTGTACACCACTTCATTGGCTTCAATTCTTAAAATTAGTCTTCATGACACGTATATGACATACAGTGAGTGCAATAAAGTTGGGTCCATATATATATATATATATATATATATATATATATATATATATATATATATATATATATATATATATATATATATATATGGCAATTTGTTTTAATATTATGACCGAATAAAACGTCATTTACCTCTGATTATTTAAAAAGTTGGCTACGTACATTACTTACCTGTCAAATTCGTAATAATTTTGAAAAATCGCTCAAAAATCCTTTTTTAAACGAAACTGACAGAACTAAATCCAGTAGTCAAATTTAATATGGGTTGTTTAAGTTTTTAAATAACCAGAGATGATAGTTTACGATGTTTTTTCCAATCGTAATATCAAAAAAAAAAATCACATATAGATCCAACTTATTGACACACACTGTATAAAGCAGGTTTGAGAACGTACAAAACTATATTTTTTTTAATTCTTGTCAACTAACAAAAGTGCTTGTGCCTTAAAATCTTCCCGATTTTGTCTATGGAGAAAGATTTTGTCACTCAATAAATATCTTTAAAACCATTGTAAACATACATAGAACGGCAACGTCGTATTATCATTGATTATCATATACAAGTATATTTGAGCAACGGTTCGTATTGTACTTTGAAATAATTTGACATGCCGTTTGCATTTCTAATTGGTCAACCAATAATTTGACATAAGACGTTTACTTTTCTGATTGGCAACCATTAGTTGTCGCCCAAGTTTCAATGCATATGTTAACTCAGCCTTGCATGTCGCATTGGTGGTGAACACGGTGTACTAAAATGACATGATAATTAACGCGTCAATTTTAAAAATTGTGTCAAAATTTGCAAATTGAAATCATGCTTTTTACTTTCCTATCTGTATACAGATATAAGGAAAGTATAGGAATCATGATTTTTTTCGACCTCGAGTTTTCGACGGATTTTTACGTTTTGAGGTCCCCTGAATCCGTTTTGACTATTTTCGCGATGATGTCTGTGTGTGTGTGTGTCTGTGTGTGTGTCTGTGTGTGTGTCTGTATAACGCATAACTCATGAACCGATACACGGAAAAACACCAAATTTCAAACTTAAGCTTTTTTCCAACGTCTTATGAGCTGATTAGATTTTGGGCAGAGTCGGAACATCTGGGGGGGTACTTTATAGGTGGTCATTTTTATATTTTATGGAATATATCTGTTATTTACGTTTGGGGAAGAAAATTCTTTAAATGAAAGTTACTTCTTATTTTATTATCTATAATTTTTGTTATATACAAAATTTTCCTAAAATGGTCCGTATTCGCGAAATTTGACAAAATGTAAAAAAATATTTTTTTTTATAAAAATTGTTTAAACAAAAGTTGTTTGTAATATAATTCTCTATAATTTTTATCCTATAGATAATTTCTCTAAAATGGACCGTATTCGAGATATTTGAGAAAATGTGTAAATTTCGAAATTTGAAGAAAACTCAAAAATGGATAAAGAAAAAAACATTAAATTTTAAACTTAAGTTTTATTTCGGCCTGACGTGAAATGATTAGATTTTGGACAAAGTCGGAACATCTGGGGGGGTACTTTATGGGAGGCCGTTTTTATATTTTATGGAATATATCTGTTATTTATGTTTGAAGAAAAAAATTGTTCAAATAAAAGTTACTTCTAATAATATTATCTATAATTTTTGCATTATGCAAAAATTTGCTGAAATGGTCCGTATTCGAAAAATTTGACAAAATGTGCAAAATTCTGATTTTTATGAAAATTGTTGAAATAAAAGTTGTTTGCGATATCGATCTCTATAATATTTGTTTATACATGATTTTTTTAAAATGGACCGTAATGGAAAAATTGTAGGAAAAGTGCTAAATTTTAATTTTTCAGTATTTTCATTTTCAATGAATATCTATAGAAAAATGTTTCGCGGTAGATGTATGTGGACAATGTATATATTTAGTTTATCCTCTAAACATTTATAGAGATGCTGCAATAGATTGTACAAAATAACCGGAAAAAGCCTGTAATACCTAGATAGGAAAGTCATGTGTTGGACACATCAGATTTTTGTAATAATTATTAGACCGACAGCCGTCATATTGTAGGATAGTTAATAAAAAATCATAGATAATTCATTGAAAATAATTTGCTTAATCATCCTTGCAATAAAATTTTTAAAGTTTTTAATGATAATTTGAAATTATGATTAGTTATTATCGAATATGTGTATATTCAATTCATTCTTACAACATTTCTGTTTATAATTATAACTCAATTTCCTTGTAATTTTTCTTTATTAATCTAAAAAGCATGATTTAGTAACACGTTGTAAAATGACAAAAACGGCCGCCATTTTTAGTCCATTTCCCAGCCTTAAAAGGTATTTTATTAAGAATTTTTATAAGTTAAGAGGATCAAGGTCGTTTGATACCTTACAATGATTATTAGTTATAATAAAAATGTTTTTCGTTAATTCTGTGTTTCTTTTTTTTAATAGATAAATTCATAAAGGGTAAATTTTATTGGGGTATACTAAAATTTTATCAATAAGACTCCAAAACAACAGGATAAATATTTTAATAACAATTTTTTTTTGAAGAGAGTAAATAATGAAATTTTCCATAAATAATAAATCACAATTTTTTCTTTATCGCATTAACAGTGGCGCCGGGCATTATAAAAAAAATATTCTAAAACTTTCTGTTATTTGCGATAGAGAATTACTGATTGGGGTTGTGTATGAAGATACATAAAATAAAATTATAAAAATTAAAATACCCCTCATACACACACTACATATCAATATGAACTCATAATAATTATCTTTGGGTAAGGAAGGAATAAGAGTAATCAGTTTATTAAAATAAGAATTAAAATCTGCATTGTTGAAGTTTCTTCTATTGTTAGGGGTGGGAATCTGGAGGATCCGGCGGATCCTTAACTCCATGTGGGCTGGTGGTTAAGTTAACCTCTATTTGTTTTCTGTTAGGCAAATCACAAAAATAATGTTTATATACAATTACTTACTAAAAATATGAGGAAGAAAAAGGTTGAAAATACACAGGATGGTGTTAGTAAAGCCCAAATAACAAAAGATTGTTAAATGTTTACACTTCAGATGTCAAAGCAAAAGTCCATAACTGAGATGATTTTAATTCTTAATTAAAGAAAGGGTACAAATTTATTTAAGGGATAATTTGGTTGGCTTAAAGATTACATACTTTATTAATTTTATAATATATTTAAAACAAACATTTAAAATTTAATCAGGGTTTTACCGATTTAAATCATTTGATTATTGTTTAAAATAATTCAACTCATATTTTTCGAATTTTGTTAACAATGTATGTATCAGTAGCTTTAGCGTGAGTAATTTTAGGTAGAGAGAGCTAAAACGACATAAAAAATAATGTTGAATGAAGTTTGAATGAACTAAATTATCCTTTTTATTTTCATTCAAAGGACAATATCTCGACAGACATATTTCCTGGGGCAACATGATTTATGGTATTATTGGATTATTCCTTATCCACAGTATTGGAAAGCGTATCCTAAAGGCTATTTATTTCAAGGAGCAGAGAAAATACTTCGATGTATTTATTGTACGTTCTTAAAATGGGAAGAAAATGAAATATCAATGTTGAAAAGAACCGTTTTTTGTCAAGCGAATAAGATATTATATACGAGGGTGTAATGTTTATCAATTTATGTACCAACTGTAATATACAATTTGAATTAGCCGTGCAGTAAAATCGAGAAATTAAGACGCGAATAAAAAACTATTTGGTTAACAACTGTTGCTAAAGGAAAATCGATTAAAAAAAGTTCATACCTTAACCGCTAGAGGTAGGAGTGAGTCGGTATTGTCGATTTACGTATTTGTCCTGTAAAGCTCATGTTTTATTTTCATTTGGAGATGTTTTGTTGTGCAGCAAGATAATTAATAATAGAGAGAGAGAGAGATATGCTTTATTGTCGTAAAAAAATTTACAAAAAATTTTATAGACAAAGCGTGTAACTTAAATACTAAACATATTATAAAAATAACTAAACAGCAGAAAAAACAAACAGAAACAAACAGACAAAATAGGAATAACAATTGCAATGGATATGCAATATCCGTCATTATAATTATTCTAATTTAATTTTTAAATTTAAATTTAAATTTAAACTTTAATATTTAATTAATGCCATTGTAAGTGGAACTAAAGTACGTTATAAAATTCTGCTACTGTGTAATATGGTCTTTCTAGAAGAAAAGCTTTAGCCAGTCTTCGGAACTTATCGTATGTATTTATAGATTTTAATTGCATCGGAAGGTTATTATACAATTTTTTGGCATTGTAGGTAATGGAATGTTTTAATAGGTCAGAAGTGGGCATTGTTAAATAAACATCAGTCTCTAAATTTCTTGTAGGATATCTACGAGTCGGTCTTTCGGATAAATTTTGAATGTGCTTGCGAACTAAGCAGACGGATTCGAAAATAAATAGAGTAGGAAGGGTTAGAATTTTGAAATTTTTGAAGTAATTTTCGCAATGTGTCCTACTACTTAAACCAAATACATAGCGGATTGCTCTTTTTTGCAGTTTAAAAATAGATTCGAAAAGGTATAAGCTACAAGAACCCCAGAAAGGTAAACCATAGCGAAGGTGAGATTCGAATAAGGAAAAGTAGGTTATTAATGCAGTAGAAGGAGTCAGCTCTTTAGAAACCGATTTAATGGCAAAACATGCGGAGGATAATTTTTTTGCTAAGGTATCTATCTATATGAGCAGACCATTTTAGAGAATTGTCTATATAAAGACCTAAAAACTTGATTGAAGTCACCGTTTGGATCAGATTATTGTTTAGAGTTAGAGGTTGTAAAGTACCTCTGTAAGACAATGCTACAGTTTTACTGGTGTTGAAACAAAGTCCATTCGAATCAGACCAGGACTTAATAGTCACTAGATCTTCACTTATGATAGATTGTAATGTCTGCATGTTAGAATTATTCCAGGTTACACTGGTGTCATCAGCAAATAAAGTAATTCTACCACTTATTCTTAAGTCTGTGATGTCGTTGATGAATAATAAAAACAAAATTGGACCTAATACTGATCCTTGAGGTACTCCACTGCTTATTGCTAGATTTGTAGAATCCTCACCATTCGCCCGCACCTGTTGATTTCTATTTTCTAGGTAAGTTTTAAACCATTGTAAAGGAGAACCCCGTATGCCATAAATTTGTAACTTATTAATTAAAATATCATGATTTACACAATCGAAGGCCTTTGCGAAGTCACAAAATACTGAAGCGGTGAAAAGTTTATCATTAAGTGAAGTGTATATTTCATTAAGAACGGAAAACATTGCGTCGCTAGTGCATTTTTTAGGTAGAAAGCCATACTGATGAGCTGTGAGGATGTTATGCTTGAAAAGAAAGGGCAAAAGACGGTTTTTCATTAGCCGTTCTACTATCTTCGATAAGGTAGGCAATAACGCGATAGGTCTATAGTTACAGGTTTTGGTTTTGTCGCCACCTTTATGAAGTGGGATTATTATAGCTGTTTTTAGACAGTTAGGAAAGAGACCAATTTCAAAGGATTCATTAATCAGTGAAGTTAAAATGTTGATTACTACATCCGGTATATTTAGAAATATTTTGGTGGACAGGCCATCAATTCCACAGGAAAATTTATTTTGGATGTTGTTTATGGTTTGCACTAGTTCATGCTTATCTACTGGTCTTAGGAAGAAACTTTCAGTGATCCTTTTAGTAGGTAGGAGGAAGGAGAGAGCATCCTGACTCGGAGCTATGTTAGATTTGATATTTTTACTTACATTTACGAAATAATTGTTTAGTTCATCTGGGCTAGGATTTACACTGTTTGAAGAACGGGTTTTATTCCTTAAGTCATTTATTATAGACCAGGTTTCTTTGGAGGAGTTTTTAGCTCTTGCGATGCGATTTTTGTAATAGTTTTTCTTAGCAGATTTGATGATTTTCCGATACAATATTCTGTAGTTGTTGATATAGTTTAATATTAGGGGATTATCTGTGTACTTTTTAATATACATGAGTGACCTCATATTTTTAGATGATGTTCTTACTCCTTTAGTTGTCCAAGATTTATGACATTTAGTTTTAATGGGGCGAAGTGGGAAAGCTGTATTGAAACACATAATTATTTTATTTAAGAAGTCTAAAAATTTAGAGTCAATATCTTCAGAAAGACCATTCCAATCAGTAGTTAGACATAAATTATAGAAATTTTTGAAATTATGCTTAGAGAAAATTCTACCTAGCTGACGGGCTTTTTTTGGAGCTGTACGGGGTATCAAAAATTTGGCAAATACTGCTTCGTGGTCTGAGAGATCTGAACTAATTACTTGGTGCTCTACATCAACAGATCTCAAAATTAACAATTTAATATTTGGAATGATTTAAATTAAAACTAGTTAAACAATTTCAACACAAGCCGACTAACTGTTTTTTGACAATTATATTTGTCAAAGACTGACTTTTTTTGTTAACTTGACTTAATGACCTGTTAATGGGCTTGGCCCATGGATATTGTACCATAAATAAATAAATTACTCGCACAGTCCATTTAAATTTCATTCAACAATATTTTTCAGATCGTTCTTTAGAAAAATGTTTCTTCTTTGAAATTAGAATATTTTCACACAAAAAAAGTTTGGAGAAATAAAAAAACACCAAAATTGCTCTGCTCACTGCTGTTATATTACTGGCGCAGTCCATTCAATTTTCATTTAATAGAATTTTTAACATCGTTTTCCACCAAAATGTTTTTTCTTTAAACTGAATGTTTTCACACAAAAATTAAAGAAATAAAAAAAAAACGAAAATTGCTCTGCTCACTGTTATATTACTAGCGCAGTCCATTTAATGTTTATCCAACATCATTTTTTTAGAGCGTTTCCTATCAATTTTTTTTTAAATGTGAATGTTCTCACAAAAAAAGTTTGGAGAAATAAAAAACACCAAAATTTCTCTGCTTACTGATAAAATACTCGCACAATCCATTCAAATTTCATCCAACATAATTTTTAAGATCGCTTTCCATAAAAAATTTCCCTGAAATGTGAATGTTCTTACACAAAAAAGTTAAGAGAAATAAAAAAAAGTTAGGAGAAAAAAAAAAGTTAGGAGAAATAAAAAAAAAAAAAACGAAAATTGCCCTGCTCACTGTAAATTACTCACGTAGTCCATTCAAATTACTTCAATTACTGTTATATTTCTTGCGCAGTCCGTTTAATTTTTATTTAACAGTATTTTTAAGATGGCTCTTTACCAAAATGTTTTTTCTTAGAAATGTGAATGATCTCACACAAAAATGGTACGAGAAATGAAAAAAAAAAAGACAATTTCCCTGCTCACTCTTAAATTACTCGCATAATCCATTAAAATTTTATCCAATATAAATTTTAAGATCGTTTTCCATAAAAAAATTTTTTCTGAAATGTGAATGTTTACACAAAAAAGTTAGGAGAAATAAAAAAGTTAGGAGAAATGAAAACGAAAATTGCTCTGCTCACTGTTACATTACTCGCATAGTCAATTCAATTTTTATTTAACATCATTTTTAAGATCGTTCTACACCAAAATTTCTTTGAAAATTGAATGTTCTAACAAAAATAAGTTAGAAGAAACAAAAAAAAAACGAAAATTGCTTTAACTGTTAAATTACTCGCGTAATTCATTCAAACTTAATTTAACATTATTTTTTAGGTTATTCCCGCTCTTCTCTACCAAAAATGTCTTTGTTTGAACTTTGAATGTACGCCGCGCACGCCTCGAATATAAATATCGTTAATTTCGCCTCGCGGGATGTTTACAAAGGGAATCTTTGGTAGAAATTCGCAACATAAATCCATTTGGAATATATAAATATCAAAGAAAGGCTGAATTTGTCAAAATGTGGATCCCTTCTAAAAGTAAAGTCGTTAAATTAAAATTATGCGACGAGCAGCGACCCGTCCCGCGTTCGAACGGAAGCAAATCATTTTAATGAAAGGCGGTAAACGTTTTTGATCTAAATAGGAGGTTTTCAGGTATTCATATAGTTTTATTAAAGGACACCGCAATTTTTGTATTGATTTTGGGTATAAAATACACTAAAATACATTGATTTATTTTAAAACACTCAAACGGACAAATTAGGCTATTTATAAAAAAAATGCTGCGCACTATACTGTTTTAAAATTCTAGGCATTCTTGAATTGACAAGATGCGATTTGAAAACATTTTTAGCAAACTTTTACAATATATTTTCAAATAGAACCTTTCTTGTTAGGACGGCAGTACGATTTTTATACATATTAAAGAATAAGAATTTTTTGTTTCACACGTTCTGTCAATGATAAAGCTGTAGCTATTCTACTAGGGGTACTAAAAATACTATATTTCGTGTATATCAGATTTGATAAATCGGGAAAAAAACTTAAAAATAGGTCATTCCCATACGTTTGGCCAATGTTTTACAAAACGAAGGTATGCGTTATCACAACATTGACATAAATACAGCTATTATAAAATTTATGTGTTTTCCACCTGTCGGAAAATCGAATTGGATATAAACTATAAATCAATGAAGTTACACAGTAGATACCTATTTCATATTTTCACATTTACTCATAGTTTGTAAACACGTTATATAAACAGATCAGTCTTTTAAGACAAGAATAGGTTTTAAAATTTTGAATTAATTGATGATTACTATAAATATGATTACAAAATTGTTACATATTAATATATAATAATAATAATGTTTATTTACTGAAATATACATTTAAAAATACATTCATAAAATACATTCATAAAAACGACAAGAAATAAATAAACATACAAATTCACAGAAGCAGTACTTACATTGTGTACCGCTTGTACGTGATAATTTATAATAATAATTTTTTTTTTGTGTTGACAAATTTAAGTTTTTTTTTTTTTAAACAATAATGTAAAATTAAATAAATTGTTACATATTATTAGGTAGGTATATTATATGCTAAAAACGTCAAAATCGGGTGATGTCAAATCCGGGATTTTTTTGTCAATGTCCATTATAATGCGAGAAAGTCACAAGAGGGTATTAGTCATATTCGGTTGGATGTCTTATTTTGGGTAAGTATAGTTATTTATATATTTATATATATTGTAAAATTTAAATAATTAATTTAATAAAGTATAGAACAATTTTCTGGGTGTGTTTAATAACCATTTTTTTAACATAGATTTAAATAAATTGTGTTCTTTAATTATTGTTATATTTTCAGGAATTAAAGTATATAATTTTGGACCTATAAAGCTACAATGTCTTTATCCAATGGTTTTACTGCAGCGTGGGATAGAGAAAGTGAGTTGTCTTGTGTTGTAGGTATGTTCTATTTGTATTAATTTTATGTTACCCTTGTGAATATTTGTTAAGAGAGTTAAACAATATATTTGCCTTATATCTAGAACTCCTGCATCCAGAAACAGACGATCACTTGAGTATGAACGCTCTTTATTATACATAAGTTTTAGTATCCATTTTTGTACCACATTTAACTTTTCTAGATAAGAATCACTGACCCCACCCCAAGCTATGATGCCATATGATAGTTGCGATTGCACTAATCCGTAATAGATGATTTTTAATTGAGTACCGTTTAAATATTGTCTTAGGTACTTAAATCTAGATATAAATCCTCTCAATTTATTGACTAGGTTGCAGATATGTAGGTCCCATCTTAGATGTCGATCGATGACAATACCTAAATATTTAATAGACGAAGCTTCTGGAATCTTAATTTTATCGGATACTGTTAGAGGTCCCATACTTGGAAGTCCATTTGAATAAGAGGCGAATGGTAAGTACTTGGTTTTTTCGTAGTTTAAAGTTAGTTTGTTATAATTAAACCAGTTAATAATATTTTGAAAATCTTTTTCAGCATTTTTTTTCAAGTCATTCCAGTTATGGTCTTGGTACAATATCACAGTATCATCTGCAAAACTCAATATTTTACCCACTGACGGTTGTATCATAAGATTATTTATGTAAATAGTAAAAAGTATTGGTCCTAGCACCGTTCCCTGAGGAACTCCGTATGTAATTATTTTTGGAGAACTTATTGTACCCTCAATATTTACCACCTGCTCCCTACCAGAAAGGTAACTCTCAAATAATGTTAATGCATTGCCACGGATTCCAATTTAATTCAATTTTTCTAGTAATTTCCTGTGACATACCGTGTCAAAGGCTTTGGAGAGATCGACAAAGATACAAAGTAATGTTGAGATTACTGATTTTTGATAAGTTTAAACATATCTCCGTTTACTAATATTTTACTTTCAGTGAAGCTGTGTGACATTTATTATAGAGTTTTCAACTTCGATCAAAACTCATCAAAATAAAAGAAAATATGTCTCTAACATGTGCATCGTTCTAAAAATACGCCAAAATCCATTAGTACACTATATACTTTTTGGATGTTTCAACCTATATCTAATAATTTGACAGATGAATACTCTTGTCCCAGCTAGCAAGGGACATCGATTGACGTCATAATCACGATGAATTTTGGTCAAATACGTCGATGTGATTTTTTGACGCAAAAGTAACGTAATAATGACGTCATTTTCGGACCAATTTGACACGTAAACACAGTAGCTGCAAACAAAATAAACCTATTTAAGTCATTAATGCGCTGCGAGTTACATGGGGCTAATTTACGGATGTCCACATATTTTTAGGCAGAGTTGCATAGATAAGATAGCGGTTCTACGTTATATTGTTATGTGACAGGCTCCTGGTTCACCTACAGTGAATAAGCGAGTCTGTGTGGCGCTATGAATGTAATTCCCGAATAGGGGTTGCTCAGGCGCCAGTTTTGGTATCACAGTTTGCTCTGCGACCCTGTGGTACACCATAGTGTACTCAAGGTGAACTCAGTGGAGGTAAAAATAATTCCAGGCGGTCACTGCTAGGTAGCCACTATACTAGAATAAATAAAAATAAAACACTTATCTCCTTTACACCTCGTACCCTACGGTACCCTACGGTACCCTACTGTACCCTGAAAGAGAACGGTTAAGAACCAGTAATAAGAGAAACCCAGGAATAGGTACTAAAATATATATTTACAAAAAAAATAAATACAACGGTAATTATATATGAACGGCTCCCTGTATTCGGAAAATCTATTCTTTAAAAATAAATTATTAAAATTGAAAAGTATTTAAATATTGACGGATCCCTAAATCCGGAAAATTGAATAAAAATAAATCATTAAAGTTGAAAATTATTTAAATATTGACGGATCCCCGTATTCGGAAAATTTGTTAAAAATAAATTATTAAAGTTGAAAATTATTTAAACATATAGAAATATGTATGGTTTATTAGCACAGGAGGCTAATCGGACTGGGAATTGTGAAACGCCCAGTATACGGAAAATGTATGAAAATAAATTAATACACTTGAAACAATTTAAATATGACGGTAATCAAATGCAAACAAATAAATGAACTCAAAATTGTCGGAGCCCCCTTGTATCTTAATAACCAAGCGATGGGAAACGGCGGCCACGACAGTCGTAGAAAATAATATTTTTGAATTTTGCCCAGTGTGAATTTAATTTTACAGAAGTCGTCTGGCTTCATTCAATTTCTAATTGTGGACGGGGAATAATTCAAATACGACTGAATAAAAAAATTAAAAGAAAAGAAATTTTACACGAAATGAGGCGCGGAAATTAATTTAAACGTCTTTTTGGGAAATTAGACAACGTCATCAGGAGAGAGAGAGCTCTCTAACCCAGGAAACGGATCGAACCTCCGAAAAAGAAAAAAATAAAACAATAAAATAATAAAAAATCGAAAACAGGTCGAATCTCTCACTTCGATGTTAACTGGGCGGTTTTTAAAAGAAATTGGATATAGTTGCTGACAAAGAGAGCACTCGGTGTCTAGTCTAGGTCCAACCTCAAATAAAACATTGCCAATGGTTTCCCACTGAGGGATGAAATAATATATCCTGGATGTGAATCAAAATTCTTCACTTGTCACACGGGTGTCCCAACTAATTATATAAAAGCCAATATAGAAAAAAAAAAAATAATATACGGTTCCTACCTTAACAAATCCAACGGGTCAACCAATTAATTAATCGAGATTACGGCACTACACGACGTATTCACTATAAATTAAAGAAAGCTGAGTACTTCTCGGATGTTGGGAATCAAGAGGCTGTCATTTTCAGCTCTCCATGAATTTATGCTTTTTCGGTAAAGCAACATGGAAGACCAGTACGACAAAGTGGGGATACCACTACTACAGCTGACTGTTTACAATTTAAAAATAAAAAATGCCCTTATAGTCCTTGACAAATAAAAGGTAGATAATCCATACGAAATCGACTATAAAAATGCACATTCGGATTTCGGCAAATATAAGAATATTTTAATCTACGAGGGTACTCGCAATTGTTGAAAAACGATAATTCCTGGGAAACAGAAATACGGGGGAACTTCTACATGTTCTCAGGCGGGAATTAATTGAAATATACATTTTTAAGATGAATTAAAAATAAAATTTAGTGACTTCGTCACAGTTATTAACTTTACTTTTAATATTGTATTCAGATCATTCTTTACTTAGCTTAAGGCAGTAAACAATCCTTTGTATTTTGTATGTAATTAATAAGTCTTTTTCGGTGTTTGAAAATTTATATACTGCCAGTTTTTTTTATTCACTATTAAATAAATAGAAGGTGATTCATACAACATCGTTTTTTAACGTAAAATGTGACGTGTATTTCATGTGGTTTGCATTAATAATTAAATTATCTAAAGCAGTAGTGCTTTATATATCTTTAGCTATTGCGTGTGCTCGTGCTATAATTGTCAGGTAAAGATTTAATTTATTATCTATTATTCCGCTGATGTATTTTTTTTTAACAAATCCTAAATAAAACCGTTACAAATGAAAATAAACGAGGTAAAATAATCATTAGAGATGCGCGCCTCTGTAAATCCCACCCTGATAGGTATATATACATATATACATATCTACTTCCGTATGAATGAAATAATTTTTTTGAAATCCTCCTCCAAACCACCAACAAAAGGTATGAAAAAAAATAATTACTTGCAAATTACCTTCTGGTACGCGACCGATCGTAGACAGATAAAGCGAATTACAGGTCTCATCTGGGGATTCTAAACGCTCTTATCGCACCTTTTTATCCAAATGTTACATTAACATATTGGGCCGGCATGTTCAGTGGCGTAGAGTAGTTGGAAAAATGCCAATTTGCTCTTATTTAATGTTATAGATCCCTATGTATCAGGTTTCGTTCGATTTAAATCATATGATTTAAATTACTATTAAAATAAAAAATCTGTTTTGTTTTACAAAATATAATCAAAATGTAATTCGAATTTTGAATGCGGTATAACAGAGATTTTCGTTTTCTAATTTAATACAATCTAATAATCTAATATAAGATTAAATATCTTATATGTGCTTTAACTTGTTGAATACACTGTTTGAATTTGTGCCTAGTTATCTATATAGGCGCCATTGTGCATTTTATTTGCAATACTGTACCATTTTTGACACGTTTGTGCATCCAAAAACAACACCGACTGCAATTGTCACAGCATAAAAAGTTAGTAGGTCCGTTTCATCACAATATACAGCTATATATATACATACAGCTCATAGCAGCGTCAGTAGAGGAATCCTTAATTAAAAAAGATTAATCGCGAAGCGACGTGGGATACGGGGACGTGCGAGCGGAAGAGGAGGCGCATTACCATGTAATTTCGCAGCGTTGTATTCAGGGCGTCGAGACGGCGACGTTTTAGAGACGTCGGTCGTAGTAGGTGGCGGCAGATGACCGGTTTACTCGATGGGACGTGCTTACTTCAATTCCAGCGTGATGCTTTCTTTAAAGGTAAAGGTTCACCCACCCCTTTTCTAATTTAACGGAGGTCAATTTTTTTTATTAAATAAACCTGGATGTAGGTTCCTTTGAGAGGAGAGTCAAATAAGTTTGTCAATAGTCTCTGTCAGAATTTTTCAGGGTGTGGTAAAAATACATAGATAATATTACTTATTTCTTTATTTTTATTTATTTATTTAGCAGTACAAAAAATTTATATATATATATATATATATATATATATATATATATATATAAAAAACACAAACTTGATGTAGGTAATAAAAATGGCAATCAATTGCACCTAAACACTTACTGAAAAAAAAAAAAAAAAATCACAGAAGGAAACAGTAGATGTTTAGGAACGACTGTACCAGCAGAAACAAATATATAACTAATCACGAAAAAGTAAAATAAAAACAAAATACAAAATTGGAAAAATACTATCGTTAATAATTAATTATGGACACATTACTTAACTAGAAAAAAATTTTTAAGTTGTCTAACACTGGTAAAAAATATATCAAGATGTGATTCAAATGACAAATAATTATTGATGAGTTGGTTAAGTGGAGAGAATTTAGAAGCATTTGTTCTGCATGGTAAGCTGTAAAATAGGCTGTGAGTTCTAGCAGTGATCCTGGGAGTTCTAGCAGTGATCCTGGGAGTTCTGAACTTGAGAAGACTTATTATGGCTTCACATTTAAAAATAAAATTACTATTTTGTATCCTTTATGTACCTTTCCAATGTCTTCATGGAAAACGATATCAGACTAATTGGTCGGTATATTTTTGGGACAGTGTAATCCATCCTTCCATGTTTGGGTATAAATACCACTTTTACTTCTCTCCATTTTTGGAGGATATACCTCTGAGCCAACGAGGATCTGAATATACCCACTAGGTGCGGTGTGAGTTCTTCCAGACCCCACTGAAGTAGGGCTGGGAATAGATACCGTCAGGTTCTGGCGATTTAAATGGAGAGAAGCTAGATATTGCCCATCTATTTTTTCCATCGTCTACAATGTGTCCGTAGTCTTTGCTGACTACACAAAACTAAATATTACTACTTAAAACTATTTACTTACATAAGCATTATATTCTATCCGTTGGGCTGCAAGGCTGGCTGAAGCACACGTTACTTTTACCACTGTATGGTTTAACAAAAAACTAACCGCGATTTCGCGTGACCGACCCGTGACTCTACTTTCGGACACAAAAAAGGAATCCACTTAATTCGACCGCTCGTAAACAAAAACCAAAAGGAACTCCTCGAAAATTAACTTGTAATTTTCCAAGAATGCTCTTGTTGATCTTCATTGACTCTGCACTTTAATATTATGATTTAATAAAACCTTGTCCAACTACACGTTTTATTATTTTATTGAATATCTATTTAGCTCGCCTGCCCTTGGACAAAACTTTACAAATCATAACATACCTATTCACAGGGTGTTATATTTATTCTTAACAGTATATTATATTTGTGTCTATACAAAGCAAGTTTTTAAACAGGCAGCATGAATGGTAGAAACTTGACGCTCGGCACGTTTATTATAATTTAGTATTTTTCAATATCTATTACCTCTTTTACATAGACGTTAATTAATTCAATAGAACATAATAGTTCTATGTTTACGACCTCACTCAACCAGTCCTTACTTAAACTACATTCCTGTCTGTAACCTTAACATTTATCACCGACATGGATACAGATCCTTCGCCAACTCTAATACTCTCTCATCCCCCCCCTCGCCCTTCTAAGAACACGCCGTACCGCGGCCGTAACTCGGCAGTTATTACACCCTTTCAAAACGTTGCGCCCATTTGGGCCGTCTCTCCAGGCCACCTACACGGGAATTTATTCCGGTGCGTTAAAGTCCCACGGGAAACAGATGGTGAATCCTTTTTGCAGGAGTTTGCAGAATTCTATCGATTTCGAACGGATAGAGCAGGAACGGACCGGGTTAACTTTATCGATCGAATTGGCGCGGTCGTAGTAGGATCGATGGGGTGAAATTAAATTTTTAATATCGGTCTAGATTAACCAAATAGGGTTCAGCTCGCAATGGTATGGTGGGAGGCTCAACAATAATAATTATTTTGTAATGAAAATTATAGACAAGATGTAAATCTATCAAATTTGACAATATAAGAATCGATTCATGAAAAATTGCAAATATTACAGAAAGTAAGGGAATAAATTATTAAAGGATTAGCAGATATGTTATATATTTGTTTCGAAATCAATTGCGGTAAAGGACAATCTTATTTTATACCTTATTTTAGGAAATTATTATTATAATCTCAGTTTATGTCTGACTTTAAGTGTTAAATAAATATTTATCTAAGAAATATAATTTGTCAAATGTGAATAGATGTTTCTATCTAAGACAAATCCAGAAAACTCCCCCATATCTTGTATATAATGTTTCTGTTCTTATTTAGAGACAAGAGTGTTTTTTAATATAATTAAATGATTTTGTATAATATTTTGTGTATGCATCTCAATATATCAAGCGATGAAACATAAAAAAACTTTAAACCAATAATTTGAACGCTTTTATATTAACTTTGACATTAAAAAAACAATAAAAGAGATCCTGCCATGACCTGAATCTATTTTTATATCCCGCACATGACCTTTTCTAATAAAAAGTTATGCAGGAAAGAAAGAAAGTGATGAAGTCGAGAGATAACGTTTGGATATTTCATTTTGCAGTATAATTTTATTTTTATTATTCTCCGAGAACCCAATCAGAATCCCACTAAGCTAGGGGTAATGTTTTTTATGATATACAGGGTCTTACAATAGTGGAGCGATCTGTTATAACTGGCGTTGTGTAATAGTTATACATTAAAAAAAATATGTAATAGTAGTTTGTGCAACAAGAGTGAATATGATGGCCATATTGCACGAGTACGATGTGGACAATCCACTCGAGTTGTACAGAATATTTTTTCTACGACCTACTAACAAAAATTTACAAATAAAAAAAATATTTTAAGATATTAAGACAAAATAACTAATTTTAAAATAATTTACGACTTTTAATAATTTTTAAAATAAAATGAAAAAAGTTTATTTCATTTTTCCCCATCCGAGAATCGAACTCGAGTCTTCAGCGTGGAAGGAAAAAACGCTAACCACAGGACCACCTATTCTTTTATTTTTGTTTCTTTAATACTCGTAATTAAATTGACTTTATATATTTTTATTTAAATTAACAAATTATTTATAATTATAGACGAAATAAAAACAAAACTGCTGTTATTTATCGATTCTACACAAATATAACCCATTTTAATGTATGTTTAATCTCAATAACTAAAAAATATACCGACAATTAGTTTGACAGAATTGTCAATTGTCAATTGTCAATTGTCAATTTTAAAAATAATAGCAAACGGTTCATCAAAATATGTACGGTGATTGGTGGATATCATTTTTTTCCAATGTTCTCACTATCTAGAATGGATATGAAATATATTCGTTCAGTTGAAGGCAATAGCATACTTTTTCGTTTTGTAATCTGTATGTAGATAAGCTAATATCCATGTGGGTGCAGAAAAAAATATATTCAACTCTACAGAAATGTAATCCTTGCATAATTTAACATTTTTAGAAGTATTTAGTGACAATTTATTCATGCTTAAATTTTTTGATTTATTTGATCAATTTGAAAATCAAAAATAAAATTAATTTGTTTTTTGTTTGTAGAATAAAATTAATTTTTTTTATTGTTTGTAGAATAAAATTAATTTTTTTTATTGTTTTATTATTGTTTTTAATTGTTTTTTTATTGTTTTTTTATTGTTTTTTATTGTTTTTTAT
Source organism: Psylliodes chrysocephalus (assembly GCA_927349885.1). Classification (NCBI taxonomy): domain Eukaryota; kingdom Metazoa; phylum Arthropoda; class Insecta; order Coleoptera; family Chrysomelidae; genus Psylliodes; species Psylliodes chrysocephalus. The sequence goes on along the minus strand of OV651827.1, from coordinate 24,037,718 downwards.
TGTTTTTAATTGTTTTTAATTGTTTTTTTATTTTTTTTATTTTTTTTATTTTTTTTATTGTTTTTTATTGTTTTTTTATTGTTTTTTTTTTATTGTTTTTTTATTGTTTTTTTATTGTTTTTTTATTGTTTTTTTATTGTTTTTTATTGTTTTTTATTGTTTTTTATTGTTTTTTTATTGTTTTTTATTGTTTTTTATTGTTTTTTATTGTTTTTTATTGTTTTTTTATTGTTTTTTATTGTTTTTTATTGTTTTTTTTTATTGTTTTTTATTGTTTTTTATTGTTTTTTATTGTTTTTTATTGTTTTTTATTGTTTTTTATTGTTTTTTATTGTTTTTTATTGTTTTTTTATTGTTTTTTATTGTTTTTTATTGTTTTTTATTGTTTTTTTTATTGTTTTTTATTGTTTTTTATTGTTTTTTATTGTTTTTTATTGTTTTTTATTGTTTTTTATTGTTTTTTATTGTTTTTTATTGTTTTTTATTGTTTTTTATTGTTTTTTTTATTGTTTTTTATTGTTTTTTTTATTGTTTTTTATTGTTTTTTTATTGTTTTTTATTGTTTTTTTTTTATTGTTTTTTTTTATTGTTTTTTATTGTTTTTTATTGCTTTTTTTATTGTTTTTTATTGTTTTTTTTTATTGTTTTTTATTGTTTTTTTATTGTTTTTTTATTGTTTTTTGTTTTTTTATTGTTTTTTGTTTTTTATTGTTTTTTTTATTGTTTTTTATTGTTTTTTATTGTTTTTTATTGTTTTTTATTGTTTTTTATTGTTTTTTATTGTTTTTTATTGTTTTTTATTGTTTTTTATTGTTTTTTATTGTTTTTTATTGTTTTTTATTGTTTTTTTTGTTTTTTTATTGTTTTTTATTGTTTTTTTTTGTTTTTTTATTGTTTTTTATTGTTTTTTATTGTTTTTTATTGTTTTTTATTGTTTTTTTATTGTTTTTTTATTGTTTTTTATTGTTTTTTTATTGTTTTTTATTGTTTTTTATTGTTTTTTATTGTTTTTTATTGTTTTTTATTGTTTTTTATTGTTTTTTTTATTGTTTTTTTTATTGTTTTTTTTATTGTTTTTTATTGTTTTTTTATTGGTTTTTATTGTTTTTTATTTTTTATTGTTTTTTATTGTTTTTTATTGTTTTTTATTGTTTTTTATTGTTTTTTTATTGTTTTTTATTGTTTTTTTATTGTTTTTTTATTGTTTTTTATTGTTTTTTTTATTGTTTTTTATTGTTTTTTATTGTTTTTTATTGTTTTTTATTGTTTTTTATTGTTTTTTATTGTTTTTTATTGTTTTTTTATTGTTTTTTTATTGTTTTTTATTGTTTTTTATTGTTTTTTATTGTTTTTTATTGTTTTTTATTGTTTTTTATTGTTTTTTATTGTTTTTTATTGTTTTTTTATTGTTTTTTATTGTTTTTTATTGTTTTTTTTATTGTTTTTTATTGTTTTTTTTATTGTTTTTTATTGTTTTTTTATTGTTTTTTATTGTTTTTTTTTTATTGTTTTTTTTTATTGTTTTTTTATTGTTTTTTATTGCTTTTTTTATTGTTTTTTATTGTTTTTTTTTATTGTTTTTTTATTGTTTTTTTATTGTTTTTTTATTGTTTTTTTTATTGTTTTTTTATTGTTTTTTTATTGTTTTTTGTTTTTTTATTGTTTTTTGTTTTTTATTGTTTTTTTATTGTTTTTTATTGTTTTTTATTGTTTTTTATTGTTTTTTATTGTTTTTTATTGTTTTTTTGTTTTTTTATTGTTTTTTATTGTTTTTTTTATTGTTTTTTATTGTTTTTTTATTGTTTTTTATTGTTTTTTATTGTTTTTTATTGTTTTTTATTGTTTTTTATTGTTTTTTATTGTTTTTTATTGTTTTTTATTGTTTTTTATTGTTTTTTATTGTTTTTTATTGTTTTTTATTGTTTTTTATTGTTTTTTATTGTTTTTTTTATTGTTTTTTATTGTTTTTTATTGTTTTTTATTGTTTTTTATTGTTTTTTATTGTTTTTTATTGTTTTTTATTGTTTTTTATTGTTTTTTATTGTTTTTTATTGTTTTTTTTATTGTTTTTTTTTTATTGTTTTTTTTATTGTTTTTTATTGTTTTTTTATTGGTTTTTATTGTTTTTTATTGTTTTTTTATTTTTTTTTATTTTTTTTATTTTTTTTATTGTTTTTTTATTTTTTTATTGTTTTTTTATTTTTTATTGTTTTTAATTTTTTTTATTGTTTTTTATTGTTTTTTATTGTTTTTTTATTGTTTGTTTTTTTGTTTTTTTTTATTGTTTTCTATTGTTTTTTATTGTTTTTTTATTGTTTTTTACTGTTTTTTTATTGTTTTTTATTGTTTTTTTATTGTTTTTTTATTGTTTTTTTATTGTTTTTTATTGTTTTTTATTGTTTATTGTTTTTTATTGTTTTTTATTGTTTTTTATTGTTTTTTATTGTTTTTTTATTGTTTTTTATTGTTTTTTTATTGTTTTTATTTGTTTTTAATTATTTTTATTGCTTATTATTATTGATTTAATTTATGTTGTTCTTTTATTGTTTTTTTATTGTTATTTATTATTTTTTATTCCTTTTTTCATTGTTTTATATTGATTTTTATTGTATTTTTTTTTTATTTATTTTTATTGTTTTTTATTGTTATTATTTTTTATTGTTTTTTTAGTTGTTTTTTGTATTGTTTTTTATTGGTTTTTTTATTGTTTCTTTTAAGTTGTTTTTTATTGTTTCTTTTAAAATGTTTTTTATTGTGTTTTATTATTTATTGTTTTTATTTGTCTATTGGTTTTGTTATTTATTGTTTTTTGTTTTGTTTTTGTTTTTAGTTATTTATTGTGTTTTATTGCTTTCTTATTGTTTTTGTGTTTAATTTTTTTATCGTTATTTTTTATTGATTGTTTTATTGCTTTTTATTGTTCTTTTAAGGTTATTTATTGTTTCTTATTGCTGTTTTCATTGTTTTATATTGTTTTCTATTGTTTTTATTAATTGTTTTTTATTGTTTTTTGTTTTGTTTCTGATTTTAGTTTTTTTATTGTTTTTATTTTTTTACTGTTTTTATTGTTTCTTATTGTTTTTTCTCCTACCCATCACTACAAATATTAAACAATTAAAATTAATTAAAAATACGTAAAATTTCCTATTGGAGTATTCACTGTTGGTTTCTAATTAACATTGCTGTTTTTAAAGTGTCGCTGCTAGGACACAGTAGCAAAGCCAACATTAAACACAAATTAATAAAAATATAATGTTCTGTAGTAAATAGACTTACTTAAAATCTTAAAATCAAATCGTCGACATAGTGAACATTTTTAATTTAAATTCCAAATATATTATTTTATACTTGGTATTTTTTTTTTCATTGATTCTTCTTAATTTAATTTGTCTGTTAACCGACCGTCTGTTTGTCTAACTTTGAATTTGAAGAGGACGCGAATATTCTAATGTACAAAAGAATAAAATTGAATAAGGAATTGCAAACTTTTATTTTATTTTATTTTCTGCGAAAGATACCCATCTCAACAGTTGTCTAACTATTAGAAGCATACGGACTTGAAAGCGAATGCAAATTGGCATTATCATTTTCCTTCCATTCTATATATATATAATCTTTTTTTCTCTTCTCTTTTCCCTTTTTGTTTTGACCGAAAGGTTGCAGTGCCAAGCAAATATACTTTAAAAATTTTCTCTACGTTCTCGTAAAAACCCGACTTTATGGTAATTTTATGTAACGTTTTAAATTTGAATTTTTTGCGATTTTTTGGTTACACGGACCGTCTCGACAAAGTGCACATTGGTTCAGAAACACAATCAACTGGGACAATACGTAAACCGTGATGATATATTTCAGGAACCACCAAATTGCTGGCATAATAATTCAAATTTAAATTTTTTATGGTTTATAAATACACATTTAGAGCTAGAAGGGTGCGAATACAGAATTACAAATAAAACAATACATACCTATGTATAAGGACACACATATGTACATGTTGTCATGAAAATACGAAGGGTAGAACAATAATTAATGAGCAGTAAAAGTTTTCATTTAAAATCAATAATAAAATCACTAGACACTTTGACTATGATCAAAAGAAAACAAAATTAAATTTTTCTTTAACGAGTTAAAATAAAAAGTATGGACACACACCTTAATATTTTGTGAAATTAGATCAACTCTCTTTGATTAATTTTTTTTTGACGTGGCCTGCCTAGTAACGCTGGTTGTCAAGGGGAATTAAACAAGACGGGTAGACATATTGAAATTTTGGGGACCTAAAAAGAAAAAGGTACAATTAAAAAGTTTTTAAACCAAAAGTTAAAGAAATTTTTAAAGATTTTGTGTTGAAATGAAATTTGACTTATGTCGCCAATATAAATTTGTAGGTTCCTACACAATTTTTTTGAATAGTTCGGCACCTGATAAATAGATGTCGCTACAGTCATTTAACTTAAAACGTTCATATTTGAACCAATTTAAAACTGTCAGCAAGGTATTATTACATAAGTTTTCTTTTTTACAGTTTTAAAAAGGATTCGAATAATTTCAAATTAATTTTAATTCTGTTTTCGATTTATTTGAATCCTTGTTATAATAAAAAAAATATATGAAAATAAGTCAAACTTCTATTCAATGTCAGAGCTTTCTTTGGTATCATTAATAGTAAGGGGAGAAAATAGAAATTCTAATATAGTCCAGTGATAAAAGTAAATTTTTTCCTAATAGGAATGAACAAGCTTAATTTTCTAAATTAATTTATTTGCAAGCAATGAAACAACAAATTCATATGATTAATATAATTAAATGTTCACTCTGAACCGACACTGAGAGTAGAGTTATCTATACTCTGTTAAATTACTTAACAGATTAGCCGGAGCAACAACTATAAAAAAAGTAAGTATAATTGACCATACTATTCATTTATTATTGTCATGATAACTCTATATAAATAAATAAATAAAATAAACTATAATTTCATAATATCCTCACTAATATATTATTATGACAATATATAAATATAGAACCAAACACAAAACAATATCATAATAGTATATTATATAACGATCAAGTAATGGCTTTTATATGAGAGTTGCATACAATATTTATACTACTCCCCTACTTTTTTGTTTTTTTTTGTTTTTTTTGTTCTTTTTTTTGTTCTTTTTTTTGTTTTTTGTTTTTTTTTGTTATTTCGTTTTCTTTTCACTTTTAGTTTTTTTTTTTTTTTAGTTTTTAACTTTTTTTTGTTTTTTGTGTAAAATAAAATTTATTTTAGATTTAAACCTTCTCAATATAATTATATATGTGAAGTTTATTTTAAATAATATATAAAATAAAATCAGAATCACCTATTTGTATAATTTGTGTTTTTAAAGAATGAGTTTAGTTTATTAATACTCTTCTTAACAAGGTTATGTATCTATGTTTTAATGGGACTTTTTGAGATAAAATCATTGGAAAATGAATGATAACTTCGAAAAAAATGAGTAAATGTTGAAAGTGATAAAAAAGTAACGTTTTGTTTAAATTACAACAGAAAGAGGAATTTGAGTAATAATGTTGTGTAGACAGTACATTGGGAGTAAGAAGAATAAATCAAAAATTAAATTAAATTGTCTTTTGTTTGTAGTATAAAAATTAATTTTTGTTTTGTTTTCTTATTGATTTTTATTGTTTTTTATAGTTTTCTATTGTATTTTATTGTTTTTTATTGGTTTTTTATTGTTTTTTATTGTTTTTTATTGTTTTTTATTGTTTTTTATTGTTTTTTTATTGTTTTTTTATTGTTTTTTATTGTTTTTTATTGTTTTTTATTGTTTTTTATTGTTTTTTTATTGTTTTTTTATTGTTTTTTATTGTTTTTTATTGTTTTTTATTGTTTTTTTTTTATTGTTTTTTATTGTTTTTTTTATTGTTTTTTATTGTTTTTTATTGTTTTTTATTGTTTTTTATTGTTTTTTATTGTTTTTTATTGTTTTTTATTGTTTTTTATTGTTTTTTATTGTTTTTTATTGTTTTTTATTGTTTTTTATTGCTTTTTATTGTTTTATAGGTTTTTATTTTTTGTATTAATTTTATTGTTTTTTTATTTGTTATTGTTTTTTGTTTTCTATTGTTTTTTTATCGTTTTTTTAGTCTTTTTATTGTTTTTCTTATTGTTTTTTTTTTTATTGTTTATTATTGATAAATGTCGTGGTACATCACCGTTTTGAACCACAGTGCGCCGTCATTCCGATGCTAACGTTAACCCAAAAAAAAAATCCTACAGTGCGCCACTGTTAGAGTCCAATGTCGTTAAAAATTCAAATTCGAATTTTCAGCAACGTTCGCGTATATTTTCATTTTCTCGTAACGTCGAAATGAAGACAATCACCGTAATCCAATGTGTAAAAGAAGATGAAAAAAAAAACGATTTTGTATTCATCGCGCTACCTGAACGTGCCCATAACGAAGTTCTTATTTTTGCGATGCGAGCGCGACTTCTATAACCGTTTTACAGTAGTCTACTTTACCGATGAAGGCGTGATTCAGGAATAAATTTTCCGTGAAGAAAATCCGTTGAATTGTATATCAAAAGAGACAGAACTCAAAATTTACATTTTTTCTGTTAATTCGTTGAATGTGATTAATAAACAATCCTATAAACAAAAAAATGGTTTAATTTGACTTGGAAAAGATTCGTCTAGATCAGTGGTCGCCAACCTGTCGATCGCGAGCTACCGGTAGCTCGCGGAGGCAATTCTGGTAGCTCTCACAACGATTTTAATTTAAAAAATACAAACTGCAAAAATCAGAGAAGCTTCCGAAAATTCCACAAAAAAATCTAATTGTCATAATATTAAACATAAACAGCGGCAACGTTGCGGTGATCGATCTGCCGCTGAAGCCATCAAGCTAGAATCGGCTAGAACCGACCAGCCGGACCAGCGCGTTAGTGTTCGAGAACGATCAGGATTGCTTTGAACGGGATAAATACCCACTGCACGGCGACATTACGCTTAGTTTAAAACTAAACGCGTAACCAACGTCCAGCGGTTGGGTTAGTAGAGAACAACAAAACATAATATTATGGCAAGCAGTTGTAAGAAGGTAAGGACATACTACTTTCATTCGGAATGGGAAGAACAATACTTTTTTACAGAAGTTAAAGATAAAAATGTGTGTTTGTTATGTAATACTTCGGTCTCCGTTGCTAAAGAAGGAAATATTGAGAGACATCATAAAACTGTACATTCTAATTTTGAAAAATCATTCCCACTACATTCTGCCGCCAGAAAGGAGAAACTGAAACAGTTAAAAATGCAGTTAATTGGACAACAATCAATATTTTTAAGAACAGTCGACAAAAATAAGGCTGCAACTGAAGCATCGTACAGTGTGTCGCAGATAATTGCACAAAAAAAGAAACCTTATGAAGACGGGGAAATGATAAAACAGGCGTTTTTAGAAGCTGCTGATTCGTTATTTGCCAACTTTAGAAATAAAGACGAGATAGTTTCAGCTATAAAATCTATGCAACTTTCTGCTAATACAGTGATGAGACGTGTAGAAGTAATGAGCAATGATATTTTTTACAGTTAAGAACTGACTTAGATAGCTGTATTTATTTTTCACTTCAACTGGATGAATCAACAGATATCGTTGACACTGCCCAGATGGCTGTGTTCGTCAGGATGGTTTTTAGTGATTTTACGATTAAAGAAGATCTTTTGAAGTTTATTCCACTGAAAGGACACACTACTGGACAGGAGTTGTTTTCTCATTTAAAAAATATTATTTCTTCCGAGAAAATTCCAATATCGAAAATGGTAGGCTTGACAACCGATGGCGCTCCAGCTATGGTGGGTTGTGATAAGGATCTGGTGGCGTTATGTCGTAAAGATGAAACTTTTCCGCAATTTTTCTATTACCACTGCATTATCCATCAGCAAGCATTATGTGGAAATTTCCTGAAACTAAACAACGTTATGAAACTGGTGGTAAAAATTGTGAACAAGATTAGAGCTCAAGCGTTACAAAGAAGATTATTCAAAACCTTGGCCGATGATGTTGACTGTCAATACGGGGACCTACTCCTTCACTCTGAAGCCCGATGGTTAAGTAGAGGACGGGTGCTGAAACGTTTTAATGATGTCCTATCTGGCATAGTTCAATTTTTCAAACAACGCGATGAACCGACTCCGGATCTAGAAAATTCAATCTGGCTTAGAGATTTTGGTTTTTTCGTGGACATTACAGAGAAATTAAACGAACCTAATTTGCAGCTTCAGGGAAGAGACAAAGAACTAGCGGAAATGATTTCTGATATAAAAGCATTTATCAAAAAGCTGGAGTTTTGGGAACAAAACCTAATTACCAGCGATGCCAAACATTTTTCTATTCTTTCAGAAAAAATATCTCAAAATCCATTAGAACCCTATGACAGCAAATATCATGTAGAAATAGTTTCTACCCTGAAGAATAACTTCAAGAATCGTTTTAAGGATTTCAACGAAATGGCTTTAGTAGCGCAGTTTGTTGTTTCACCCTTTATGAAATTTGATATCCAACAGTTTGCAACTTGTGTTATGCAGAACTTTGGCGAAGACATCGCTGCCACAGAAATGGAAGTAATTGAGTTTCAAAATGATTTAGCCTTAAAATCGTTAGTCTCAAGTATCAAATGTATCTGGCCTATTGTAAGCAAAGACAAATATTCAGTTCTATGCCGTGTTGCCTTGAAAGTGAAAGCATTATTCAGTTCAACCTATTTGTGTGAATCTTCTTTTTCTAATATGAAGTTTATTAAGAACAAATATCGCAATCGACTTACAGATGAACATTTGGATAATTGTATTCGAATGGCTGTATCAAATTATACTGTAAACATTAAAAAAATTACCGATGAGTCTGAGTGTCAACCTTCTCATTGAACGTGCTTTTTTATTTTTCAATGTTTATGTTCATGATAGTGCGTTACTTTTTTGTTGTTATTATTAACTATTTTTAAATCTTACGTGACATGCCGTTGTGGCTGGATAAAAGTTTGTGTTTATTTTTCAAACACCTTCGTTTGGTAGGTAGGAATGTAGGTATGAACAAGTACGTACTAGTAATATTAGTTATTTTGTTATTAGTTTATTATTGGTACCTATGTATTATGTATTACCAGTTAAATAGTAAAATAAATACATATAATGATAAATTAACTGTGGATTATTTCATTTACGTTGCGTTACGTGGCTTCCGTGTGGGTAGCTCGCTGTTTATTCCAAAATTAACAAAGTAGCCCAACACATTGAGAGGTTGGCGACCACTGGTCTAGATTGTCTAGATAACAAAAACTATTTTTTTTATTTGTCATACTTTTATTTCACAGATTGTGTTGATGTCTACGTTCCTAGATAGATATAGTAAAATTAACATAAAATCGTAGGTCTATTTTCGTGGCTTTAAAAAACCCGTTGACTAACTTTTTTTTTCTATGTACATTGACTGCACACTTCAGCTTTTTAATAAAAAAATCAGTATAGATACAAAACTTAATTGGACAGATCATGCAATAATAATTCATTTATAACCAAACTCTTTTTAAATTTCATTATTATATTTTTGTCATTTCTTGTTTTCTATTACGGTTTTTTCTGTTTATTTCCATGATTTTATCATTTCTATAAAACTAGTTATTACGGTATTTGTTTTTGATGAGTTATATACGTCGTTAATATTTAGGCACTTATTTCTGAAACGCCCTGTAGGTCCGTATTTACCCAATAATAATGTATAAAACATATCGAAAAAGACGGTTAGAATTTTAATAATTTTCTAGACACAGAACAGCTAAACCACATATGTTTAAATTAAAAAGTTTGGTAGGGAAATTGAAAAATAATAAAAAAATTAAAAAAATATCAATATTCAACTTTGTGCTTGCAATTGGAAACGATTTGGACGTTCTTTGAAAGGTAGCAGTCGAAATATAGTAGCGAATTTAAAGAAGAGATCCAATTTAAAACTCTTTTTCGCCTTTATTTATTGATCTCATATAACGTGTGGTTTGTATGTTCATAGAAACTTTTCCAATTTTCCTCAGACACAGTTTCCTAGAAACGATTTCGTTCTAATATAAAATTTCTATCTTATTCTGTACAATTTATATTTTTGTTGGTACACAATTTGATCGAAATCATAAATTACTATAATGACTATAATACAAAACTTTACTTTATCAAGATCGTCATCATAGCTAACCTCGACGCTTCGCGTCTCGGTGATCTAACTAATCTCACGACAGGAATGAAACTCTTCCCACCTTGGTGTGTAATATACAATTTTTTTTCCAAATTATGGTGTGAAATGGTGTGAAATTTTCTTACCGAATACCACGCAAACTTAAATTATTCCTGGAAATTTTCTTTCGGGCACGAATATTTTAGGAAAATTATCCCTCTTAAGTTCTTATGATATTATAAGTGAAAATTGCTTACTTGAAAACAAATCCATTTTTTAATTTTGTGTAAATAATTTCATAATATTTCCAATGTTGTAATAACAATTCCTTTTCATATTCAAATCCTACTCCGCGATGCGTATAAAATTAATCATTCGAGGAACTGCTACGATTGAAGAGCAATGGACCGCGACGGATCCAGACAAAGGGAAAGACTAGAGAGCAACGAATTACCATTACGATCAATTATCGAATTGTAATCGTCGATTTTGAAGCGTTTCCGTATCCAACGCCTACATTGTCCACTTCGCTCTAATTTCAATTGGATTCCGTTCGAACTTTACATCCGGTTCTTCTGGAACGGTTAATGGCGGTTCCGAGAAATTTTGGACAAACAAAAACAGAAATCTTAGTAAGGAAATTCTATAGATACAGAGTCTTCAACAATAATCGTATCACGCGTGGCCAAATTGTAATAAATATTAAAATAAAAATGTCCCAAAATAATTAAATGTTTCGATTTTATATATAAAAGGCTAGTACTCTGAAAAACAATAAATATATATTTTTTTCAATAACCCTCGTAATTTACGAACCGCTGAATACAATCGGCTGTTCGTTTAAGTTATTTAAAGAACAGAAGAACACTTTCAAAGGCAAAAAAGTTAAAAGTTTTAGCGTTAATTTGGCTAAAGAATAATTACGGTGTTTTTGTACGGCTCGTTTGGCTCACCACTAATTCCTCCCTACAGGCGACCTGTCATTAGGATAAAAAGCACTTCCGAGCAAAAATTCTGGATTTCGCAGAAAGAACAGTTGCGAACACTAAGCTTTTGACGAGATTGAATAATTTAGAACTTTAGGCAGAATAAGCAGAAATAATAATGATAATAATAATCATCTTGTATCTATTTTTATATATATATTATTATGTAGACTTGAGTAAGGATCACTATTATTTACCAATGAAAATTAAAATGAATCTTCTATAATAAGTATCACTAATTCCAACCCTAACCACCAAGTACATTTTTTATTCTGGTTATGTAAGCATAACATAATTTCATATTTTCCAAATTTATCGTTACATATCTAAGTTAATTATTTATTTAAAAAACGCTCTGTACGTTAACTCTTGTATAATTATGACGCAAATTTGTTTTAAGTTGTAATCATGTTCAATATTATTATTTAAACCAGTGGTCGCCAACCTCTCAATGTGTTGAGCTACTTTGTTAATTTTGGAATAAACAGCGAGCTACCCACACGGAAGCCACGTAACGCAACGTAAATGAAATTATCCACAGTTAATTTATCATTATATGTATTTATTTTACTATAAATACATAGGTACTAATAATAAACTAATAACAAAATAACTAATATTACTAGTACGTACTTGTTCATAGCTACATTCCTACCTACCAAACGAAGTTTTTTAATATTTGCAGTATAATTTGATACAGCTATTCGAATACAATTATCCAAATGTTCATCTGTAAGTCGATTGCGATATTTGTTCTTAATAAACTTCATATTGGAAAAAGAAGATTCACACAAATAGGTTGAACTGAATAATGCTTTCACTTTCAAGGCAACCCGGCATAGAACTGAATATTTGTCTTTACTTACAATAGGCCAGATACATTTGGTACTTGAGACTAACGATTTTAAGGTTAAATCATTTTGAAATTCAATTACTTCCATTTCTGTTGCAGCGATGTCTTCGCCAAAGTTCTGCATGACACAAGTTGCAAACTGTTGGATATCAATTTCCATAAAGGGTGAAACAACAAACTGCGCTACTAAAGCCATTTCGTTGAAATCCTTAAAACGATTTTTGAAGTTATTCTTCAAGGTAGAAACTATTTCTACATGATATTTGCTGTCATAGGGTTCTAATGGATTTTGAGATATTTTTTCTGAAAGAATAGGAAAATGCTTGGCATCGCTGTTAATTAGGTTTTGTTCCCAAAACTCCAGCTTTTTGATAAATGCTTTTATATCAGAAATCATTTCCGCTAGTTCTTTGTCTCTCCCCTGAAGCTGCAAATTAAGTTCGTTTAATTTCTCTGTAATGTCCACGAGAAAACCAAAATCACTAAGCCAGATTGAATTTTCTAGTTCCGGAGTCGGTTCAACGCGTTGTTTGAAAAATTGAACTATGCCAGATAGGACATCATTAAAACGTTTCAGCACCCGTCCTCTACTTAACCATCGGACTTCAGAGTGAAGGAGTAGGTCCCCGTATTGACAGTCAACTTCATCGTCCAAGGTTTTGAATAATCTTCTTTGTAACGCTTGAGCTCTAATCTTGTTCACAATTTTTACCACCAGTTTCATAACATTGTTTAGTTTCAGGAAATTTTCACATAATGCTTGCTGATGAATAATGCAGTGGTAACAGAGAAGTTGAGGAAAAGTTTCATCTTTACGACATAACGCCACCAGACCCTTATCACAACCCACCATAGCTGGAGCGCCATCGGTTGTCAAGCCTACCATTTTCGATATTGGAATTTTTTTCGGAAGAAATAATATTTTTTAAATGAGAAAACAACTCCTGTCCAGTAGTGTGTCCTTTCAGTGGAATAAACTTCAAAAGATCTTCTTTAATCGTAAAATCACTAAAAACCATCCTGACGAACACGACCATCTGGGCAGTGTCAACGACATCTGTTGATTCATCCAGTTGAAGTGAAAAATAAACACAGTTATCTTAACTGTAAAAAAATATCATTGCTCATTACTTCTACACGTCTCATCACTGTATTAGCAGAAAGTTGCATATATTTTATAGCTGAAACTATCTCATCTTTATTTCTAAAGTTGGCAAATAACGAATCAGCAGCTTCTAAAAACGCCTGTTTTATCATTTCCCCGTCTTCATAAGGTTTCTTTTTTTGTGCAATTGTCTGGGACACACGGTACGATGCTTCAGTTGCAGCCTTATTTTTGTCGACTATTCTTAAAAATATTGATTGTTGTCCAATTAACTGCATTTTTAACTGTTTCAGTTTCTCCTTTCTGGCGGCAGAATGTAGTGGGAATGATTTTTAAAAATTAGAATGTACAGTTTTATGATGTCTCTCAATATTTCCTTTTTTTAGCAACGGAGACCGAAGTATTACATAACAAACACACATTTTTATCTTTAACTTCTGTAAAAAAGTATTGTTCTTCCCATTCCGAATGAAAGTGGTATGTCCTTACCTTCTTACAACTACTTGCCATAATATTATTTTTTGTTGTTCTCTACTAACCCAACCGCTGGACGTTGGTTACGCGTTCAGTTTTAAACTAAGCGTAATGTCGCCATGCCGTGCGTATTTATCCCGTTCAAAGCAATCCTGATCGTTCTCGAACACTAACGCGCTGGTCCGGCTGGTCGGTTCTAGCCGATTCTAGCTTGATGGCGTCAGCGGCAAATCGCTCACCGCAACGTTGCCGCTGTTTATGTTTAATATTATGACAATTAGATTTTTTTGTGGAATTTTCGGAAGCTTCTCTGATTTTTGCAGTTTGTATTTTTTAAATTAAAATCGTGAGAGCTACCAGAATTGCCTCCGCGAGCTACCGGTAGCTCGCGATCGACAGGTTGGCGACCACTGATTTAAACATTGGTTTACAAACAATAAACTATGGGAAAGTTATAAGGTTATCTTGAGGAAACGCTCAGGGTTTTTTCCACATGGCAGAATTCTCTATGTACGAGACCCTCCTTGTTGGGAAGACAAGAAAATCTCCAAGCAATATTTAGGAGTGAGGGTAGCCATATGTGAGTAATTGGGATTTATTACGAAGGTTGTAAATCCTTTCTATCTCACATAATCAACCTTTAATTGTGTGAGATTGAAAGAATTTTTATTTACAACCTTAGTACTGAATCCAAGCAATCTGTCACAAAATAATACAATTTAGTCAATATTTGTTAAATATTTCGAAATATCAAGCAGACTGGAGCGTGTTTCTAATCAGACTGGCTTTATTTATGTAAAAATTTGGCATGTGTCAAATTTTGGTATGATTCTAGGAAATAGCCCGTTGCATTTTTGATATTTTAATGACATGGATTTATTGTTATTAATTAATAATTTTTAAAGCCGGTGTTGAATTTCCTAGTTAATATATATTTTTACTATTAACACTGATATATATATTATCATATTTGATTTGATTAGATTTTAATAAACCCAGCTTTAGTTATTTCCTACTTTTTTTTCAAATATTTCAAAATATCAAGTAGTCTGGGAGTTTAGTTGTCAAATTAACAAAATGAAACTAATGAAATTTAGTTTCATTATTTACCTAGGTTTTTTTTTATTATCATTATTTACCTAGGGAGAGAAATATTACTTCTCATTAGAGGAATGGAGTAAATAATGGTGATTTCTCATGTTAGTAGTAAAAAAATACTGTTAGTGACTGGTTTTACGGAAATAGGAAAAAAAAATTACGTTGTTATACCTAATTCCTTTTTAAACTAACAATTTTTAATAAAATCACGTACAAAAGGGGCGCGATCTAATAAAACCAAAAGGTAATTGTTACATTTATCGGTAAAGAA
The DNA here is from genome assembly GCA_927349885.1 of Psylliodes chrysocephalus. Taxonomy (NCBI): domain Eukaryota; kingdom Metazoa; phylum Arthropoda; class Insecta; order Coleoptera; family Chrysomelidae; genus Psylliodes; species Psylliodes chrysocephalus. The sequence continues at coordinate 24,022,716 of OV651827.1, read as the reverse complement.
GTAAACAGTAATCGTCGTTGTAGAAGGCCGCTCTATAATAACTCTAAAACAAATCAATACTCTAAGCTATTACGTTGTTAGATAACAATGCGATAGAGCAGCCCTATCAAGATCGCGGTCGCGTGGAAGAAACCGTGAGCGTTTACGTATTAAATTGCTTGATAGTCCAATCAAATTTCTATCTCCGCGAAATCGAACATTTAAAATAAATAGGCAACAGTTTGATTTGCGATTAAATAATTACATTTAAAAAAAAACATAGAGATTACTTTACTCTTGCTTCTGTCATGTGAGAACAAGCTTCTTATTTGCAATAATTATACAATACAAATTTTTTATACTTCTAAAAAATATACAAATACTGTAAATTAATGTTTTGAAATTTTACCACATTTTGCCAATCCTTTTATTTGAATTAAAAATTGGGATCACTGTATTAAATTATGATTGTGTATTAATAACTTTGATCCTTAAAGATATCCACCATGATGTTGAAAAAAAAATGTTTAAAAAATGGTGTATATCCACCATTATGTAATTTAAAAAATGGTGTATGCGCTCCAATATAAATGTGCGAATACACCAAATTATAGAAACAGTATTTTAAATCTCTGATAGACGAGGAATGTACATATTGTGTGCTATATAAATTATAAGCTAACTTAACCTAAAAGTAGGTATAAAGGGTATATAAGTAATATATCGAAAGATTCTGTAGACTTTAAAACGCTGCACGATTACACAAAAGCAGATAGTGTAGAATAATGATCGCAAAGGTTCATTAGACCAGTGGTCGCCAACCTGTCGATCGCGAGCTACCGGTAGCTCGCGGAAGCAATTCTGGTATCTCTCACAACGATTTTAATTTAAAAAATACAAACTGCAAAAATCAGAAAAGCTTCCGAAAATTCTACAAAAAATCTAATTGTCATAATATTAAACATAAACAGCGGCAACGTTGCGGTGAGCGATCTGCCGCTGACGCCATCAAGCTAGAATCGGCTAGAACGGACCAGCGCGTTAGTGTTCGAGAACGATCAGGATTGCTTTGAACGGGATAAATACGCACGGCGCGGCGAAATTGCGTTTAGTTTAAAACTGAACGCGTAACCAACGTCCAGCGGTTGGGTTAGTAGAGAACAACAAAAAATCATATTATGGCAAGCAGTTGTAAGAAGGTAAAGACATACCACTTTCATTCGGAATGGGGAAGGCTGCAACTGAAACATCGTACCGTGTGTCCCAGATAATTGCACAAAAAAAGAAACCTTATGAAGACGGGCAAATGATAAAACAGGCGTTTTTAGTAGCTACTGATTCGTTATTTGCCAACTAGAAATAAAGACGAGATAGTTTCAGCTATAAAATCTATGCAACTTTCTGCTAATACAGTGATGAGACGTGTAAAAGTAATGAGCAATGATATTTTTTTACAGTTAAAAACTGACATAGATAACTGTGTTTATTTTTCACTTCAACTGGATGAATCAACAGATGTCGTTGACACTGCCCAGATGGCTGTGTTCGTCAGGATGGTTGTTAGTGGTTTTACGATTAAAGAAGATCTTTTGAAGTTTATTCCACTGAAAGGACACACTACTGGACATGAGTTGTTTTCTCATTTAAAAAATATTAGTTCTTCCGAAAAAAATCCAATATCGAAAATGGTATGCTTGACAACCGATGGCGCTCCAGCTATGGTGGGTTGTGATAAGGGTCTGGTGGCGTTATGTCGTAAAGATGAAACTTTTCCGCAATTTTTTTGTTACCACTGCATTATCCATCAGCAAGCATTATGTGGAAATTTCCTGAAACTAAACAACGTTATGAAACTGGTGGTAAAAATTGTGAACAAGATTAGAGCTCAAGCGTTACAAAGAAGATTATTCAAAACCTTGGCCGATGAAGTTGACTGTCAATACGGGGACCTACTCCTTCACCCTGAAGTCCGATGGTTAAGTAGAGGACGGGTGCTGAAAAGTTTTAATAATGTCCTATCTGGCATAGTTCAATTTTTCAAACAACGCGATGAAACGATTCCGGAACTAGAAAATTCAATCTGGCTTAGAGATTTTGGTTTTCTCGTAGACATTACAGAGAAATTAAACGAACTTAATTTGCAGCTTTAGGGTAGAGACAAAGAACTAGCGGAAATGATTTCTGATATAAAAGCATTTGTCAAAAAGCTGGAGTTTTGGGAACAAAACCTAATTAACAGCGATGCCAAGCATTTTTCTATTCTTTCAGAAAAAATATCTCAAAATCCATTAGAACCCTATGACAGCAAATATCATATAGAAATAATTTCTACCCTGAAGAATAACTTCAAAAATCGTTTTAAGGATTTCAACGAAATGGCTTTAGTAGCTCAGTTTGTTGTTTCACCCTTTATGGAAATTGATATCCAACAGTTTGCAACTTATATTATGCAGAACTTTGGCGAAGACATCGCTGCAACAGAAATGGAAGTAATTGAGTTTCAAAATGATTTAGCCTTAAAATCGTTAGTCTCAAGTACCAAATGTATCTGGCCTATTGTAAGTAAAGACAAATATTCAGTTCTATGCCGTGTTGCCTTGAAAGTGAAAGCATTATTCAGTTCAACCTATTTGTGTGAATCTTCTTTTTCCAATATGAAGTTTATTAAGAACAAATATCGCAATCGACTTGCAGATGAACATTTCGATAATTGTATTCGAATGGCTGTATCAAATTATACTGCAAACATTAAAAAAATTATCGATGAGTCTGAGTGTCAGCCTTCTCATTGAACGTGCTTTTTTATTTTTCAATGTTTATGTTCATGATAGTGCGTTACTCTTTTGTTGTTATTATTAACTATTTTTAAATCTTACGTGACATGCCGTTGTGGCTGGATAAAAGTTTGTGTTTATTTTTCAAACACCTTCGTTTGGTAGGTAGGAATGTAGCTATGAACAAGTACGTACTAGTAATATTAGTTATTTTGTTATTAGTTTATTATTAGTACCTATGTATTATGTATTACCAGTTAAATAGTAAAATAAATACATATAATGATAAATTAACTGTGGATTATTTCATTTACGTTGCGGTACGTGGCTTCCGTGTGGGTAGCTCGCTGTTTATTCCAAAATTAACAAAGTAGCTCAACACATTGAGAGGTTGGCGACCACTGATCTAGAGGATCATATATGCTTTTTAACAATTTTTTCCTAAATTGCGCTTGAACTGTTTGTATTCCAGCTTGGAAATTTTTACTTTAGGGATTTAAGGTAATGGGCCGATCTTTTCATCTCTAAGTAAAGTTACATATTGGTTTACTTGACAGATTAACAAACAATAACTAATCCTATGGTTTATTCAGCAATAGTTACTTTCAACTCTACCCAGAGGTGAAACGATTAGCTCCAAATTTCATAATTTAATATGGAAAATTATTTCTAACAATGTTACGCCATTGCTAATAATCAGAAATTTCATTCTCTCTCACTTCATCGAATCGAAACTTTCGTCCGTAGAGAATTAAGTTCAGACCATCGATTACCTTGTACAAGACCGTTTGATTAATAATTATATAAACTGTCATTAATCATTTAAAGAAATACGAAAGACGAAGTAAAGAGCTTTAACTAGACGTGGACCCGGTAATTAGAAAATGAAATAAACTGTTCGACTGTAAAGGATTAAATAATAAATGAACTTTCCAGGAGACGGTGTTACAGTGAAAAACAATTATAAGAGGCTTGAATTAATAATAGATATTTTTTTCTAATTTTGGCATATTTTATGTTTGAGTAGGAAAACATTTAGAAATGAAATGGTTCTACAGAGATCAACCAAAAAAGTAAATTTTTGTGACAAATTGGGTGAAAAATGATTATTTATTTATTCAAAAAGCTTGGAATAAAATTATTTTCTTAGCCCTTGATCTACGCCAATGGGTTATCGTAATTTATCGAAATAGAGTGTGTTAACCATGGAGGTATAATACTAATGGAGATGCCATGAGGCAATTGTTTTGCATATGATACGTTTTATTAAAAATGACACTACTGGGAGTGGCTTAAATGGTTGACTAAGCAGGGTCGTATTCAAATATAATTAAAGTCCGTATGCAGAATTACAACTTTTAAATTATAGGTACCTCTTCAGTTTTTCATATTGTTTTATATCATGAGGATGAGGAGGTACATAGCAGTGAATGATGGCCACAAATCTAATTAAATAATAAAAATACACCACCAGTATTTATTATTATACAGTATATTCATTATCAAAACGGTATAATAATACCAAATTAGGATCTATTAAAAACTGCTTTTAAATACTTGAAATTTTATTCTAAATTATGTGTTACTTAAAAAGTTAGTCATTTAAGTGTAATTATAAATTGGTTTTTAAGTTTAATTATAGTTGGTTTTTAAGTTTATAGTTGGTTTTTAAGTTTAATTATAAAGTTAGTTATTTAAGTTTTATTATAGTTATCTAAGTTTTAATATAGTTATTTGTCTTTATTATAAAGTTAGTCAAGTTCTTTATTAAGTTAGTTATTTAAGTTTTATTGTAAATAAAGTGTATACTAACTAAACATTCATTTATTGTCGGAACAGCATTCTTCTTCAATCTGACCCTAACTCACTCTTATCAAAAAATTCTTCCTTGAAGTGAATAGAGCACAACATGCTATTCGGTTTAGGCTTAAATTGGTCTTTTCCCACAAATTTAGACCAAATTTTGAGATACTGTGGGTCTTTTGGAAACCTGTAATAAAAAAAAGTTAAGCATTCTAAAAAAAATTCTAAGTAAACTCCTTATACTTACTTATGAAAACTTAAATTAGATATTTTCTTACGCTCTTTCACTGAAGAGTTTTTACAATTAATTTTGGCACACTTAGTCATGATTTTTATACAAATTAATAAAAAAAACACTTATTAAGATAGAAATAACGTCGAAATATTTAAATTTGAACAAAGTTCTGACAGCTTTTTGACAACTATGACATGACTACTAAGAGAGGGGGAAGGGGTGTCGTTTTTTTTGGCATGTCATCTCCATAGTATTCAACCTCATTGGTGTTAACTAATGATAGCAATTAAGTAACAAATACATAGTTTTAAGTTATTTAGAAAATTATGTATTTATGAAATTCACGTTATCACCCTGTAGAATGAAAACTGAGTCGTTTACAGGAAAATTATACTTAGCTTTTCTAAATAATTAGTAACTTCTTGTTTACGGTACTTTATTGTGAAACGCTCTGTATAAGTGACAATTTATTAAATAGTGTTTTAATTTTTAAATTTTATATCGTGTGAAAAAGTAACAACTATTTTTATATAAGGTGTCTTTGCGAATAAAAATTTTTCTTGGGATTCATTTATTAATATTTTGACATATTCTTTTTTTATTTCTAGGTGAGTACCTACTGGTAGATAATTTTCAAAACAACTTCCTAAACAAAATTTTATCCATATTTTGAAGCGGTAAGTACACCCTATTTATTTAATAACAAAATTTTAGGATTTTTTTTCAATTTTTTATAGGCACAAGTTTTCACAGAATTGCTGTCAAATTTTTAATTTAGGCAGTAATACTATTTATCTAAGTAAACAATTTTTAAATTTTCTTAATCCTAAATAAAAAAATTCATACAAAATTTAGGATTTTTTTTTTCAAGCACACACAACATCTAAATATCTAAATAAATATTTCGTGCATTTCTTAATATGAATTAAAAAAGTAGTAAATTAATACAAATTAAAAAAAAAATAGAAACAAAAAAAATAAAAAGCAAAAAAAATTTAAGGATTTTTTTTTAATTTTCATTGTTCATATAACCGCTGTCCAATTTTTAAGTAGATTAGGCATTACCATACGCCGTTACTACATATTTATCCAAGGAAACAATTAGCGCATTTTCTTAATCAAATAAGAAAACAAATAAAAAAAAATGTAGGAAAACTTTTAATTTTTTTTTTATAGGCGCCATTGTTTACAAATCATGTCAAATTTTTAAGCAGATTACACTATAACTATTTTTATCTAAGGAAACAATTCGAGCATTTTCTTAAACAAATATCAAAAATTACAAAATAAAATAAAAAAATTAAAAATCCATATACATAAATAAAATATTTTTTATTTGATTATAGGCGCCATTGTCGGTACAATTGCTGTCAAATTGTCAATAGATTAGGCATTAACATACGCCGTTACTATTTATCCAAGGAAACAATAAAGAAATAAAAAATAAAAAAAATTAGATTTTAAGGATTTTTTTAAACATTTTTTTATAGGCGCCATTTTTCATACAACTGCTGTCAAATTTTCAAATTGTGCAATAATATACGCCGTTGCTATTGATCTAAGTGAACAATTCTTGAATTTTCTTAATTTTAAAAAAAATTCCAAAAATTCTCAATTTTTTTATAGAAGCCTTTCTTCGTATAACTGCTGTCAAATTTTGACCGTTACTATATCTAAATAAACATTTCGTATATTTTCTTATTTATAAATTTAAAAAAATAAAGAAATAATAAAAATTTAAAAAACTAAAAAAATTAAATTAAAATTAACAAACTTTAAAAATTACAAAATTACAAAAATTTAAAAAATTAAAACGAATTATTAAAAAAATCAATAAAAATTCTTAACTGAAACGGTTGCCGAAATATTTAACAAAAACTCTGATTTTTCTGTTAAAATTCCCTCAAATTTGATCTAAAATCTCTTATTTTATTTTATCGAAATCAGTTAAATGCAATGATATAAATTTAATCATATTTTTTAATTCTTATCAATATTTTAATCCATATTTTGCTTTGTACTGAAAATTAAAAATACATAATTTATTTTTCATTATTAAATTATTGTTTTTATTTTTCTATGTACAACTTATATTTTACAAAATTTATTATCTGATTGTGGATTCCTAAGTGATTCAGAACTTTTTATCATTTTTTTTTTATATTTTACAATAAATTTTAAATAATATTTGACATTATTGTTTAGCTCAGTGGTCGCCAACATCTCAATGTGTTTAGCTACTTTGTTAATTTTGGAATAAACAGCGAGCTACCCACACGGAAGCCACGTAACGCAACGTAAATAAAATAATCCACAGTTAATTTATCATTATATGTATTTATTTTACTATTTAACTGGTAATACATAATACATAGGTACTAATAATAAACTAATAACAAAATTACTAATATTACTATTACGTACTAGTTCATAGCTACATTCCTACCTACCAAACGAAGGTGTTTGAAAAATAAACACAAACTTTTATCCAGTCACAACGGCATGTCACGTAAGATTTAAACATAGTTAATAATAACAACAAAAAAGTAACGCACTATCATGAACATAAACATTGAAAAATAAAAAAGCACGTTCAATGAGAAGGCTGACACTCAGACTCTTCGATAATTTTTTTAATGTTTGCAGTATAATTTGATGCAGCCATTCGCATACAATTATCCAAATGTTCATCTGTAAGTCGATTGCGATATTTGTTCTTGTTGAAATATGATTTGGTATCATTGTTTTATTGTAAACACAGTTTAAGTTAGTTATAGTTAGTTTTTGTTTAGTGGTACTATTGTATGGTTGACAGAATATTGACTTATGTCAGATGTTGGGGTTTTTGACGTGGTTCGGTAGTTGGTTGTTGTCGTCGTAAGTTGTAAGACAAGATTGTAATAATGCACGTTGTTTAAAATGAAAATAAAGTTGTATTGAATAAAATAAAGTATTATTTAAACCATAGACTATTTAAATTAACAGTTCTTAATAAACTTCATATTGGAAAAAGAAGATTCACACCAATAGGTTGAACTGAATAATGCTTTCACTTTCAAGGCAACACGGCATAGAACTGAATATTTGTCTTTACTTACAATAGGCCAGATACATTTGGTACTTGAGACTAACGATTTTAAGGCTAAATCATTTTGAAACTCAATTACTTCCATTTCTGTTGCAGCGATGTCTTCGCCAAAGTTCTGCATAACACAAGTTGCAAACTATTGGATATCAATTTCTATAAAGGGTGAAACAACAAACTGCGTTACTAAAGCCATTTCGTTGAAATCTTTAAAACGATTTTTGAAGTTATTCTTCAGAGTAGAAACTATTTCTACATGATATTTGCTGTCATAGGGTTCTAATGGATTTTGAGATATTTTTTCTGAAAGAATAGGAAAATGCTTGGCATCGCTGTTAATTAGGTTTTGTTCCCAAATCTCCAGCTTCTTGATAAATGCTTTTATATCAGAAATCATTTCCGTTAGTTCTTTGTCTCTCCCCTGAAGCTGCAAATTAAGTTTGTTTAATTTCTCTGTAATGTTCACGAGAAAACCAAAATCTCTAAGCCAGATTGAATTTTCTAGTTCCGGAGTCGGTTCATCGCGTTGTTTGAAAAATCGAACTAGGATAGGATAGGACATCATTAAAACGTTTCAGCACCCGTCCTCTACTTAACCATCGGTATTGACAGTCAACTTCATCGGCCAAGGTTTTGAATAATCTTCTTTGTAACGCTTGAGCTCTAATCTTGTTCACAATTTTTACCACCAGTTTCATAACGTTGTTAAGTTTCAGGAAATTTCCACATAATGCTTGCTGATGGATAATGCAGTGGTAACAGAAAAATTGCGGAAAAGTTTCATCTTTACGACATAACGTCACCAGACCCTTATCACAACCCACCATAGCTGGAGCGCCATCGGTTGTCAAGCCTACCATTTTCGATATTGGAATTTTCACGGAAGAAATAATATTTTTTAAATGAGAAAACAACTCCTGTCCAGTAATGTGTCCTTTCAGTGGAATAAACTTCAAAAGATCTTCTTTAATCGTAAAATCACTAAAAACCATCCTGACGAACACAGCCATCTGGGCAGTGTCAACATCTGTTGATTCATCCAGTTGAAGTGAAAAATAAATAGAGTTATCTAAGTCAGTTCTTAACTGTAAAAACATATCATTGCTCATTACTTCTACGTCTCATCACTGTATTAGCAGAAAGTTGCATAGATTTTATAGCTGAAACTATCTCGTCTTTATTTCTAGTTGGCAAATAACGAATCAGTAGCTTCTAAAAACGCCTGTTTTATCATTTGCCCGTCTTCATAAGGTTTCTTTTTTTGTGCAATTATCTGGGACACACGGTACGATACTTCAGTTGCAGCCTTATTTTTGTCGACTGTTCTTAAAAATATTGATTGTTGTCCAATTAACTGCTTTTTTAACTGTTCAGTTTCTCCTTTCTGGCGGCAAAATGTACTGGGAATGATTTTTCAAAATTGAAATGTACAGTTTTATGATATTTCTCAATATTTCCTTTTTTAGCAACGGAGACCGAAGTATTACATAACAAACACACATTTTTATCTTTAACTTCTGTAAAAAAGTATTGTTCTTCCCATTTCGAATGAAAGTGGTATGTCTTTACCTTCTTACAACTGCTTACCATAATATTATTTTTTGTTGTTCTCTACTAACCCAACCGCTGGACGTTGGTTACGCGTTCAGTTTTAAACTAAGCGCAACGTCGCCGCGCCGTGCGTATTTATCCCGTTCAAAGAAATCCTGATCGTTCTCGAACACTAACGCGCTGGTCCGGCTGGTCGGTTCTAACCGATTCTAGTTTGATGGCGTCAGCGGCAGATCGCTCACCGCAACGTTGCCGCTGTTTATGTTTAATATTATGACAATTAGATTTTTTTGTGGAATTTTCGGAAGCTTCTCTGATTTTTGCAGTTTGTATTTTTTAAATTAAAATCGTTGTGAGAGCTACCAGAATGTTGGCGACCACTGGTTTAGCTAGTTAAATCAGCCGAATAAACTTTTTTCTACATAAGGTTTTTATACATAAGATATTTATGTTTCTGTTCGATATCACATGTTACACTAATGTAAGGTATGTTCTGCTGATTTAAAAAACATTAGTTTGCATTACTATCTTATTTGTCAATACAAGTATATCGCGTTCCTAAACAAAGCAACAAAAGCCCAAAAAATTAAAGAAAATCCGAGTAAAATCCGTTACATGAAAACTGATTTTGGCTGGAAACCTACGAGCTAAAAGAAATTACCTGATAGCAGCGAATACATCAGCGCAAAAATTGCTTTTTTTAGGTTTTACATTGAATTCGACAAACGTAAAATCGGCTAGAACTTCACGCCAGTGGAGAAGCTGTAATGCGGTTTCAACGCAAATCTCGAAAGGAAAAAAATAAATAAGAATGGTGGAAATTCAGGTGTAAAAAAAACAATTTTCTCTGCGAAAAACTACGAAGAGATTTGTACAACGGTCGTTTAACAGGCTCTTACAAAAATAAACAGTTTGGTTTCTTTTTTCTTCACACTGATAATACTGTTTAATAATGTATTGGTAATAAATAGACATTACATAAAGAATGTGAAAATTTAATTTTTATTAAAATCAATTACTAAACTTACCAAATAATATAAACATTTAGAAATTTACGATATTGGGAAAACATTGTTAAAACAAAGTGATTTTGAATAACAATCTAGATGAGATAAAACATTATAACTTTAGTTAGTGTTCTTCATTGAAATGGATTTAACGATAATCACCAGAAACCTGTGACATATTAAGAATTACGACAAATGACAGGAACGATCGTTAATGGTTCTGAATGTTGTTTTAATAATTTATACAATATTTACTACTTGTTAATACTTTATTGTACAAGTAATTCTTTATTAGGTATTACACCTTACACCATGTGTTTTATAATAATAATAATAATAATAATAATAATAATAATAATATAACTTTATTCAATAATAAATTACATATGTATATAAATCATATCTTTATATACAATAAAAAAATATGATTCTTCCTAAAAAAGAAGTACCATAAAAATATAATATGGTATAATAAAAATAACAAATATTAAATAAAGTGGTGCGAAGCGATAAGTATTAAATACTTGTATCGCTTTATAAAACAATTTAGGTAGTAATAATAATAATAGCTTTATTGCCCAACAGTTTCCCATTTACAGGACAATATTCTTAATAGTAAGTAACAATAATAAAGTGGTATCTAAAAATAAAATTAATAAATTACAAAAGTAAATTCTACTTATGGGTTGTGATGTAACATATATTTACACGAAAACTAATTAAAAGTTGCAAAATAAAAACTATAATAGAAAACAAATGAATATTGTGAACAAGCCAAGAATATATTAAAAAAAAAAAAAAAATTCTTACAAAAATAACACAGGGAGAATTCAATATAATACAATATACTTATTACAATATTTCGTTAAGGAAAGTAACTGCATTTTTAATTAGTTCACCAAGAGAACAATGAAAAATATCGCAATGACTACTAATTTTATTGTAATTGTTACACATTACATATAAGGGTGATTTTAACATCAAGTTGGTTTTTGCCCTAGGGCATTCGAATAGCTTGTTGGTTCTAGAATTTAGACGGGGTATATTAAATTTAATTTGTGACAAAATATCGCTACAATCAATAAAATTGTGCATGAGTTTAAATAGAAAAATAAGCGAGGATGTGTTCCTTCTTAGGCTCAGGCTATTAATATCAAATTGTTTACACAACTCCGTATAATCACAACCACGTTCGGGATATACTCCATCAATTTTGAAAACTAGGTATTTTAAAAATTTTCTTTGAACCCGTTCTATATCCAGAACGTAGCAGTTGTAATAAGGGTTCCAGATCAGACTACAATATTCCAGCTTAGAACGCACGTGGGTACTAAATAATAATTTAAGGGGTGCTATATTTGAAAATTGCCTGCAGTTTCTAATAATGAATCCATACATTCTAAAAGCTTCGGAAACTTTAACTTGAATATGATTTGAGAAGGTTAATTTAGCATCAAAAATTACACCTAAGTCCCTAATAGTAGAACATCTCTCCAACTCATTATCTCCAATCGAATATGAGAATTGAATATTTTCTCTTTTCCTAGAGTAAGTAACTATCTTACATTTTTGAGCATTTAGGTGTAACATATTTGTCTTACACCAGTTATTAATACAGTTCAAATTTCTCTGGAGCTCATTGCAGTGATCTGTATTTTTAATACTTAAGAAAATCTTTAAATCATCCGCAAAACACAATTTATTACAACTAACTTCATTGTATAAATCATTAATAAATATTAAAAATAGTAAAGGTCCAAGATTTGAACCCTGTGGTACTCCAGATGTAACCGCAATTGATTCTGATTTAAATCCATTGTAAGTAACGAATTGTGTCCTATTTGATAAATATGACTTAAATAAAGCTAAAGTGCTGTTAGAAAAACCAGTCTTTGAAAGTTTTGAAATTAAGAAGCTATGCTTAACTCTATCAAATGCCTTCGAGAAATCGGTATATATCACATCCACCTGTCCTTGGTCATCTAATACATCCGCAATAATAACAATAACAATATCAATACAGCTCATATAATTATTGTTTTATAATAAAAAAAAAAATGAATAAATGAACAGAGGAAGCCACACTGAGTACCGGACATCCAGAAAATGAGAAGCTAAGGATAAACTTGACAGCTCCTCAGGCACTGTATGTCAGGTAGGTAAGCAATAAGCTTGCCTCGTCATCTATGATTTTTTTCTTTTCATTTTACATGACAAAAAGAAAGAAAGAAAGAGAGAAAAAAAAAACAATTAAAAATGTTATAAATGTTATAACCCAAAAAATATTTCCACACCTTTAGCTGAACAATACATTTCAAAAGCAAGTGATAGTTTAAGGGTAAGTATATGAATATTCAATTTTATTATAGAATTTTAGTTTGTTTTATCTTAGTTTATTTTAATTTTTTTTTTATTTTTTATTTTAATTGCTACCGATTATATCTATAGTTTCATTTAAAATCCATTTCGCAATAATAGTTTTAAAGTTTTTATAATAAATTTTTGACTTTAGTTCTTGAGGCAGTGAATTATAAACTTTTAATCCGACGTATGAATAACTGCGTTGCGAGAGGGTTGTTCTACATTTCGGTAAGATAATCTTATTGTTTAGATGAAATCTTGTGTTATATTGGCGGCACATAATATTTATTTCCTTTGTATTTACAAGTTGAATCAAAGCTTGTTTATAATACAATTTTCTTATAGTTAATAAGTTACTGTAAGTGAAAAGTGCTTCAGTGGGAAATCGTAGATTTAATTTAAATATTAGTTTAATCAGACGTTTTTGAATTACCACTAAAGGTTGCAAAGTAGTAGTGTAAGCTCCTCCCCATCCAATTATCCCGTAATTTAATATAGATTGAACTAGGGCGTAGTAAAGTGAAATAAGATCACGCTCACTAAGTATTTTTGAGGTTAACTTAAACATATATAATAGTGATCTCATTCTTTTCACCAGATTATTAATATGTATATTCCATTTTAGATTTGAGTCTATGGTTACTCCTAAATATTTGGCACTACATGACACAGGTAAAGACCAGGATGTACTACGGAATGGTAGATCTATTTTTAAAGGATTTAAATTCGCTAAGACATTTTTAAAATTATAAAATGGTAGATACACTGTCTTGTCTAAATTAATTGTTAAAAGATTTTCATCAAACCAGTGTGTTATTTTTTGTAAATCTCGTTTTAGGCTAGTTTCCACTTCCAACCGATCGTTTCCTTTAACAAAGAGAGCGGTATCATCAGCAAATGAGATTATGTTGCCATCCGTTTTTAAAAGGTAAGTAAATCGTTTAAATATAATATAAATAATATGGGTCCTAATACTGTACCTTGAGGCACCCCATAGATAACTTCTTGTGGTGCACTTCTATTTCCATTAACTTCAACTATTTTGTTGTCTGCTGGTTAAGTAACTTTTAAGGAGTAAATGGGCTTTACCTCTAAATCCCATATCATAAAGCTTTGATAACAATTTTTGATGGCTGACTGTGTCGAAAGCTTTTGCTAGATCTACAAATACACAGGCACATTTTTGGTTATCGTTTAAACTATTGGAAATCCTTCTAGTCAATAATGCAATAGCATCATTAGTAGAACATTTTTCTCTAAATCCAAATTGTGTATTACGTAATAAATTATTTTTATTGACAAATTTTGTTATTTTCCCTTTCAAAGCTTTTTCAAAAATTTTTGCTATATTTGACCTTACTTACTAAAGAAAACAAATTGACATTCTATGTCATTATAATCAATGATGTATGGATCACTGGATTACCTATTTAACAACACTTAAGTCAGGCGAACAGAACCAGAACAGTTTTATCCTATAAAACCATTTACAAAAAAATTATTGATTAAATTAAAATCCCGACAACTTAACCCTTTCTATATCCTTTGACAGAATATTATTCAGAGTTGTTCTAATATTATCATTTCGTTAGGAAACTCTATCCTCATAGCGTATCCAATCTCTTAAAATTCAAATTTGAAACCCGAAACATGTCTAGATGCACTCTCTAAAGGTTTAGAGAATGATAATAATAATTATGCATGCAAGGAAATGTTGTGAAGGCTCCATCTGTTGGCAACATTTGACTATCGATTTCGGGGTCAGATAAGACCTAATTCGACACAAATAGTGTGATTGGATTGTTCGATGCCGGAGGTAAATTGGCGATAAGTTAGCCATTGCGGTACGATAATAGTGGAAGCGGTATTAAGAAGAAAATGCCACAAAAAGTTTTATACAAATGGGAAAAATATATTAAAACAAAAATATTGATAAAAAATTCTGCATCACTTGGAAATCTGTATTCAAACATTAAGTTTTGTAGAATATAAAAACTTTTTCATGTGTATCAAACTTTTTGAAACACATCGTGTAATGGATTGCGACACAGGATGTCCCAATTGGGACACCCTGTATATATATGTTGGCTAGTAGGTTGTTTGGGAAACAAACAATATTTGTTGTTTAATTACACCTGGATGTATGTTTATCTGGGAGTGGATTTTTTACATAGATTTATTTTTTGAAAAAAATCCCTAACAACTATCTTTGTTTTTTGTATAAGTTTTTAAAATAAAGGTAATAAGCGAAAAAAAAAACAGTGTCGCCATCTATTTAACTCACCGTGAGATACACCCTTTCACGTTGTATTAAGATTTGCCAAAATATTTACTTACAACTTGCTTGAATACAAAATTACAAGCTATTTACATTTTAAGAGTAAGCAAACTTTTAATAGAGATGAAATCCTTAATGCAATAACTAATTCTTTGAAAATTTCATCAAAATTCATCAGCCACCAGACAGCATACATACACTTCAAAGTAGGTATTTAAATTTCGAGCTATGTACTCGGAGGAAATGCGGTTAAATTTCTGTCGTACTTACTTCTAATCTGCAAAGCTCCTTTAATTAACCAGCCAACTTGTTCGTTACGTCGAATATTATCATTATAAAATCGTTCGAATACACCTGCGCATATCAAAGTTTTAATATGCAATGACTGCGAAACGTCGGAAGGGAATTTAATTCGGTTAAGAGTGTAGTCGTGCGCGCGTAAACTTTTAGGGTGCTAATTTTCAATATAGCCGACGTCTACGTTTCGGATGAAATCATTTTCGAATAGAAATACAGTTTTAATTTCCAAATAAAACTAAAACGACGAATATGTTTTGGTTTAATCGATTTTTACGTAGATCTGGGGAAAAAGTTGAGTATATAAAAATACGGCAACGTCGCTTTTTTTTATAAGTAGCAAATACAATAACTGTTCGTAACTTTTATGTATTTCTGCAGAAATATTCTAAATAAAGGCAACAAACTCATTTAATAAGGTTGAAAGTAATTTAATATATTAAAATTAAGTCTTCAGTTAGCAAAAATTATGATAGAAAAATTTCTGGTGAATAAAAATTTACATAAACTTTGGTTGTAGAAAAACATAATATCCTAATATGCTGAATGAAAATATTTATTAATATTGGTCGTATAAAAAATAAAGTATCTCAGTAGTTTTGTTTAAAAACTCTGACGCTGAACGCTGAACTCTTTCTTGAATTAGTTCTTGTCATTTCTACTGTTACAAAATGAAAAATATTTTGGAGGATTTTTTTACTTTTCAACTCATGTGTTGATATTCTTTTCAACACATGTGTGATGTACTTTTCAGTACATGTGTGATATGGTTTAATTGACTTTCTCATTTAAAAAATCTGATGTGTCCAACACATGTCTTTCCTATCTAGTTATATAAATGTTTAGAGGATAAACTAAATATATACATTGTCCACATACATCTACCTCGAAACATTTTTCTATAGATATTCATGGAAAACGAAAATACTGAAAAATTTTAATTTCCTACAATTTTTTCATTACGGTCCATTTTAGAAAAATCATGTATAAACAAAAATTATAGAGATCGATATCGCAAACAACTTTTATTTCAAAAACTTTCATAATAAAAATCAGAATTTTGCACATTTTGTCAAATTTCTCGAATACGGACCATTTCAGGAAATTTTTACATAAAACAAAAATTACAGATAATAATATTAGAAGTAACTTTTATTTGAACAATTTTCCTCTCCAAACATAAATAACAGATATATTCCATAAAATATAAAAACGGTCTCCCATAAAGTACCCCCCCAGATGTTCCGACTTTGTCCAAAATCTAATCGTTTGACGTCAGGCCGAAATAAACCTTAAGTTTAAAATTTAATGTTTTTTTCTTTATCTGTTTTTGAGTTTTTTTCAAAATTCGAAATTTACACATTTTCTCAAATATCTCGAATACGGTCCATTTTAGAGAAATTATGTAGAGAATAAAAATTATAGAGAATTATATTACAAACAACTTTTATTTGAACAATTTTTATAAAAAAATATTTTTTTTACATTTTGTCAAATTTCTCGAATACGGACCATTTTAGGAAAATTTTGTATAGAACAAAAATTATAGATAATAATATTAGAAGTAACTTTTATTTAAAGAATTTTCTTCTCCAAACGTAAATAACAGATATATTCCATAAAATATAAAAATGACCACCTATAAAGTACCCCCCCAAATGTTCCGACTCTGCCCAAAATCTAATCAGCTCATAAGACGCTGAAACAAAGCTTAAGTTTAAAATTTGGTGTTTTTCTGTCTATCGGTTCATGAGTTATGCGTTATACAGACACACACACACAGACACACAGACACACACACACACACAGACATCATCGCGAAAATAGTCAAAACGGATTCAGGGGACCTCAAAACGTAAAAATCCGTCGAAAACTCGAGGTCGAAAAAAATCATGATTCCTATACTTTCCTTATATCTGTATACAGATAGGAAAGTAAAAAGACGTTTTTTTAAGGATTTTGTGTGTGGTCGTAGGAAAAATAGTGTTCACAACTCGTTGGAAAGTGTATTTCTCGCACTCAATGCGTAAATAAAAACTCTTTACGCACTAGTGCGTGAAGTAAAGTTTTACGAACTCTGTAGCGTGCAAAATGATAGTACTTTAAGAACGGTAGTAGAAAAAATCTATTTTAGCTTAGATTTTTTGTAAACATCTATTATTATTTTTCAGCTTATTTAACCCTGTTTAAAAAACACAAGAAATTAAATATTTAAAAAAATATATCGATGATTTACTTTTGTTGCAGTCATTTTTACTTTCCTATCTGTATACAGATATAAGGAAAGTATAGGAATCATGATTTTTTTCGACCTCGAGCTTTCGACGGATTTTTACGTTTTGAGGTCCCCTGAATCCGTTTTGACTATTTTCGCGATGATGTCTGTGTGTGTGTGTGTGTGTGTGTGTGTGTGTGTGTGTGTGTGTGTGTGTGTGTGTGTGTGTGTGTGTGTGTGTGTGTGTGTGTGTGTGTGTGTGTGTGTGTGTGTGTGTGTGTGTGTGTGTGTGTGTGTGTGTGTGTGTGTGTGTGTGTGTGTGTGTGTGTGTGTGTGTGTGTGTGTGTGTGTGTGTGTGTGTGTGTGTGTGTGTGTGTGTGTGTGTGTGTGTGTGTGTGTGTGTGTGTGTGTGTGTGTGTGTGTGTGTGTGTGTGTGTGTGTGTGTGTGTGTGTGTGTGTGTGTGTGTGTGTGTGTGTGTGTGTGTGTGTGTGTGTGTGTGTGTGTGTGTGTGTGTGTGTGTGTGTGTGTGTGTGTGTGTGTGTGTGTGTGTGTGTGTGTGTGTGTGTGTGTGTGTGTGTGTGTGTGTGTGTGTGTGTGTGTGTGTGTGTGTGTGTGTGTGTGTGTGTGTGTGTGTGTGTGTGTGTGTGTGTGTGTGTGTGTGTGTGTGTGTGTGTGTGTGTGTGTGTGTGTGTGTGTGTGTGTGTGTGTGTGTGTGTGTGTGTGTGTGTGTGTGTGTGTGTGTGTGTGTGTGTGTGTGTGTGTGTGTGTGTGTGTGTGTGTGTGTGTGTGTGTGTGTGTGTGTGTGTGTGTGTGTGTGTGTGTGTGTGTGTGTGTGTGTGTGTGTGTGTGTGTGTGTGTGTGTGTGTGTGTGTGTGTGTGTGTGTGTGTGTGTGTGTGTGTGTGTGTGTGTGTGTGTGTGTGTGTGTGTGTGTGTGTGTGTGTGTGTGTGTGTGTGTGTGTGTGTGTGTGTGTGTGTGTGTGTGTGTGTGTGTGTGTGTGTGTGTGTGTGTGTGTGTGTGTGTGTGTGTGTGTGTGTGTGTGTGTGTGTGTGTGTGTGTGTGTGTGTGTGTGTGTGTGTGTGTGTGTGTGTGTGTGTGTGTGTGTGTGTGTGTGTGTGTGTGTGTGTGTGTGTGTGTGTGTGTGTGTGTGTGTGTGTGTGTGTGTGTGTGTGTGTGTGTGTGTGTGTGTGTGTGTGTGTGTGTGTCTGTGTGTGTGTGTGTCTGTGTGTGTGTGTGTGTGTCTGTATAACGCATAACTCATGAACCGATACACGGAAAAACACCAAATTTCAAACTTAAGCTTTATTCCAGCGTCTAATGAGCTGATTAGATTTTGGGCAGAGTCGGAACATCTGGGGGGGTACTTTATAGGTGGTCATTTTTATATTTTATGGAATATATCTGTTATTTACGTTTGGGGAAGAAAATTTTTTAAATAAAAGTTACTTCTTATTTTATTATCTATAATTTTTGTTATTTACAAAATTTTCCTAAAATGGTCCGTATTCGAGAAATTTGACAAAATGTAAAAAAATATTTTTTTTTATAAAAATTGTTCAAACAAAAGTTGTTTGTAATATAATTCTCTATAATTTTTGTCCCATAGATAATTTCTCTTAAATGGACCGTATTCGAGATATTTGAGAAAATGTGTAAATTTCGAAATTTGAAGAAAACTCAAAAACGGATAAAGAAAAAATCAATAAATTTTAAACTTAAGTTTTATTTTGGCCTGACGTGAAATGATTAGATTTTGGACAAAGTCGGAACATCTGGGGGGGGTACTTTATGGGAGGCCGTTTATATATTTTATGGAATATATCTGTTATTTATGTTTGGAGAAGAAAATTGTTCAAATAAAAGTTACTTCTAATATTATTATCTATAATTTTTGCCTTATGTAAAAATTTCCTGAAATGGTCCGTATTCGAGAAATTTGACAAAATGTGCAAAATTCTGATTTTTATGAAAATTGTTGAAATAAAAGTTGTTTGCGATTTCGATCTCTATAATATTTGTTCATACATGATTTTTTTTAAATGGACCGTAATGGAAAAATTGTAGGAAAAGTGCTAAATTTAAATTTTTCAGTATTTTCATTTTCAATGAATATCTATAGAAAAATGTTTCGCGGTAGATGTATGTGGACAATGTATATATATATTTAGTTTATCCTCTAAACATTTATAGAGATGCTGCAATAGGTTGTACACAATAAACGGAAAAAGCCTGTAATAACTAGATAGGAAAGTCATGTGTTGGACACATCAGATTTTTAAACTAATAGTGCAATTTCCTATAATAATTACATCTGCTAATCTACAATGATGGAATACCATTTTACAACGTTGCTTTTATTTATCAGATTTCTGGGGAAAATCATGGAAAATATCAACAGTTACTTTTTATACAAAACGACGTTGCCATAGCTTTATATTTTCAAATTGTTTCCCCAGATCTGGAGAAATACAGCAAAATTGAAGCGTACTCTATATACAGCGGAAATCTCATTTACTGAAGGTGCTTACTTTCAGCTCGACTTTAATAAAAGAAAACGTTAATATAAAAATGAAATTGAATTGATTTCGCATCGCTGAATATCGTCGACATAATAATAAACGATGTCGAACTGAAATAAGATTTCGAGACGAAGTTGATTGGAAAACGTATTAATCAAAACGAGATTACAAGATTGATAAGGTATAGAAACACGTTATAAATGGATGTTTTCTGTCATTGTGGATAAATCTAAGTTTAAGTCTTATATTTCAATAGCAAACAAATTAATTTTAATATTTTTATTTATGTTTTCAAGTTACAGTTTTTGAAAAAAGAATTATCCAAAATACAAGTCTTTTTTTGTAATTTGAGACAACGCATAAAAAATCAGTGGTACTAAATATCATTTTCGAAACTCTGTATATTTTAAACTAAAACAGCAAAGAGTAGAAATAATTTCTTTGCTGTTGCAAGTTTTTTATGTATAATTAAGTTTTTTCTAAAATACCAGCTTTTTGTATTGCTTAATTTTATATACAGGGTGTCTGTAAAAGGTCTTTACAAAAACATACCACATATTCCTTAGACCAAAATAAGTCGATTTAAGTAAAATTACCTTAGTACAAAGTTGCTTCGTTTGGGCTCCAGAGGGCCTTGAAGTTACAATTTTTAAATCGTTTTTCCCATATAAATTTAAAACGGCATATGCGATTTTGCTGAAATTTGGTATATTGGTAGACTTTTATGTGGCAAAAATAATGGTATTAAAATTTTGTCCGATAATAATACATAGGCGAAGAACTTGATTTTTTAAATAATTGCACCTTTAAAAATTCTACGCCAATGGAAGAAAAGGAGTTTGAGTATGAAATTTAGATTGCGCAACTCATTTACTTTAAAAAAGGTACTCTTGATAAGACTCGATTACACTCATGGTTTTCGCTAAATTTCTGTTTTAATAATTTAGAGTGTATAGGTTTCACAAAAATATTTATTTACAACATAATCAAAATAGAGATTTTACAAAAATTGTTCAAAATGTTTACCATTTTCACGCATACAAAGATTTATACGTCGAAGAAAATTAAAATGTATCCTTTCCATAACTTCTTCATCACCTTCATTTATTGCATCTTGAATACGTTGCCAGAGTTGTTCCTCATTTTCTACAGATTCCCTGTAAACTGTGGATTTCAGATGTCCCCATAAAAAGTAATCCATCGGTGTTAGGTCTGGGGAACGTAGTGGCCAGTTTACAGGTGCGTCATTACCTATCCATTTGTGTGGATATTGTTCATTCAAGTGGTTTCTAACGTTTAAAGAAAAATGTGGTGGAGCTCCATCTTGCATAAACCACATATCTCTCCGAAGTTGGAAAGGTAAATCTTCTAACAATTCTGGCAACGTATTTTGTAGAAAATCCAAATAATTTTCTCCAGTTAATCTTCGTGGAAGTATGACAGGACCAACAATGAAATTACCAATTATTCCAGCCCACACATTAATTTTGAATTCGTGCTGAAAATGGTTTACCTTTATTGCATGAGGATTTTCAACGGCATAAACATGTTCATTATGGGTATTAGTTATACCTCTTCTTGTAAAACCCGCTTCATCGGTAAAGAGAACCTTCTTGACAAAGTTTGGATCTCTTTCTCTGTGCATATTACCAAATCGACAAAAACCCAAACGAATTTGAGGATCATGGACTAATAATTCTTGTACTGGCTTCTTATGGTATGGATATAGCAATTGTTCTCTAAGCACTTTATAATATAATATATAATAATAATAATGTTTATTTACTGAAATATACATTTAAAAAATACATTCATAAAAACGACAAGAAATAAATGAACATACAAATTCACAGAAGCAGTACTTACATTGTGTACCGCTTGTACGTGATAATTTATAATAATAATTTTTTTTTGTGTTGACAAATTTTAAGTTTTTTTTTTTTTTAACAATAATGTAAAATTAAATAAATTGTTACATATTATTAGGTAGGTATATTATAGGCTAAAAACGTCAAAATCGGGTGATGTCAAATCCGGGATTTTTTGTCAATGTCCATTATAATGCGAGAAAGTCACAAGAGGGTATTAGTCATATTCGGTTGGAAGTCTTATTTTGGGTAAGTATAATTATTTATATATTTATGTCTATTGTAAAATTTAAATAATTAATTTAATAAAGTATAAAACAATTTTCTGGGTGTGTTTAATAACCATTTTTTTAATATAGATTTAAATAAATTGTGTTCTTTAATTATTTTTTTCTACACCCGTATTATAATAATGCACTTATATGCCCATAATCCGTTTCATAATGATACCCATTATGATACAGATTTTTCATTACGATACAGATTTTTAATCAATAGAAACCTACAATTTTTCAATCAAGCATGCTGTTTGACGTTTGTCCTAGGTTCCTATGTAATTATTTTAGTTGTCAAAACGTATTAAATTTTCGTAGGTAGCTAAACTTCGATAATTATAATATTAAAATGTCTGATATTAGCGATATAGAAGACTCCTCCACACATATCGGAGAAAGCAGAAAATACAGTACAAAATATTTTACCGCAAAAATCTAGGGAAATACCAATACCTGAAGTAATACCATTAATTACAATTTTGTAGAATTTTTTATAGAAATACGAGTAATTACTGTTATTGTGTTCAATACCAATATAAATATAATATTTATAGGTCTTGATTATTTATCGGGTGTAGAAAAAATAGCGTATGCAACTCTCATGTAATGGTTATTAAAACACTCGCATAAACCATACGAAACTCGCCTTTGGCTCGTTTCGTATCCCGGTTAATGCTCGTGTATTAATAACCATCATTACATGATCGTTGCATAATATACTATTATATTTTCAGGAATTAAAGTATATAATTTTGGACCTATAAAGCTACAATGTCTTTGTCCAATGGTTTTACTGCAGCGTGGGATAGAGAAAGTGAGTTGTCTTGTGTTGTAGGTATGTTCTATTTGTATTAATTTTATGTTACCCTTGTGAATATTTGTTAAGAGAGTTAAACAATATATTTGCCTTATATCTAGAACTCCTGCATCACTTGAGTATGAACGCTCTTTATTATACATAAGTTTTAGTATCCATTTTTGTACCACATTTAACTTTTCTAGTTAAGAATCACTGACCCCACCCCAAGCTATGATGCCATATGATAGTTGCGATTGCACTAATCCGTAATAGATGATTTTTAATTGAGTAACGTTTAAATATTGTCTTAGGTATTTAAATCTAGATATAAATCCTCTCAATTTATTGACTAGGTTGCAGATATGTAGGTCCCATCTTAGATGTCGATCGATGACAATACCTAAATATTTAATAGACGAAGCTTCTGGAATCTTAATTTTATCAGATACTGTTAGAGGTCCCATACTTGGAAGTCCATTTGAATAAGAGGCGAATGGTAAGTACTTGGTTTTTTCGTAGTTTAAAGTTAGTTTGTTATAATTAAACCAGTTAATAATATTTTGAAAATCTTTTTCAGCATTTTTTTTCAAGTCATTCCAGTTATGGTCTTGGTACAATATCACAGTATCATCCGCAAAACTCAATATTTTACCCACTGACGGTTGTATCATAAGATTATTTATGTAAATAGTAAAAAGTATTGGTCCTAGCACCGTTCCCTGAGGAACTCCGTATGTAATTATTTTTGGAGAACTTATTGTACCCTCAATATTTATCACCTGCTCCCTACCAGAAAGGTAACTCTCAAATAATGTTAATGCATTGCCACGGATTCCAATTTGATTCAATTTTTCTAGTAATTTCCTGTGACATACCGTTTCAAAGGCTTTAGAGAGATCGACAAAGATACAAAGTGATGGTTTAGATTTATCTAAAGAGGAATATATTTCTGAAGTTAATGCATGTATGGCATCTTGTGTCGATCTCCCCTCCCTAAATCCATACTGGTTATTAGAAAGAACATTAAATTTATTTAGAAATTTTATTATACGCGTTTTGATAGCTTTCTCAAGGTTTTGGCTACATTAGATATTAAAGAGATCGGTCGATAATTTTCAATCTTTTCAACGTCTCCTCGTTTGAATAACGGTTTAATTAACCCGGTTTTGAATATTTTTGGAAAACATCCTGTACAAAACGTACTATTTATGAGGTGTACTAAAGGTGATACTTTATGAACGACATCTTTACTTACTCCTAGTTCCCTTCCAATTCGTTTGGTGCTTAATTCTGGATCTTCTTCAACACGTTCTAAAATGTCTTCTTCAACTTCAGGAATCCTTACAAAACGTTCTCTTCCATTATCAACAGTGTTGGGAGCAAAAGGAACCGGTCTCCTGATGACGTCTCTCAACAGCAGTAAAAGTTGGGTGGCTAAGTACACGACGATTTGGAAACCTTTCAGAGTACACCCTGACACTATCTCGAGCATTTCCTTCACAAAATCCTAATGTCAGTAACATATCGGTATATTCTGCATTGGTATATTGTACAGCCATATTAATAAACCACGCATTTGTTTTTTTAATTATTGAGTCAGATAGAACACTTTCAATCGTTAACAAGAGATTAGGTGTTAAAACTTGACAATATTTTTATTTAGATGAAACTATGGAAACCAACAATAAATGTTTTTGTATACGTATTGCAGGCAAATAATTAATATTCCTCAAAAAATCGTACATGGCAAGAATCGAGTATTTTTGTTAACAGTCTCGATTAGAGGTGTTGAAGAAGATATGAAAAAAGTACATTTTTATGTTTTTCTTCGTATAAAATTTTGTCCGATAATAATACATAGGCGTAGAATTTGATTTTTTAAATAATTGTACCTTTAAAATTCTACGCCAATGGCAAAAAAGGGGTTTGAGTATGAAATTTGGATTGGGTACTCATTTACTACAAAAAAGTACCCTTGATGACACTCGATTTACTCTCATGATTTTGACAAAGTTTGTATTTTAATAATTATTGTTTATGGGGGGGTGGGTTGGCTCAGTGGTTAGAGTCATGACTTTGAGATCGGAAGGTCTCAGGATCGAATCCCACCGTTGGCCGGGATTTTTTCATTAAATTTAATTATTTAAAATTAATTCTGATGCCTTGGTAGGATTTCCCACTCGACCATTCACTGTTGGGTTCTAATTAACAGTGCTGTTCCTAAAGTGGCGCTGGGAAACAGTAACAAAGCCTACACAGAACACGAGGCTAATGGCCGTAGTAGTCGAAGCCGATGACACCAAATTAAAAAAAAAAAAATTATTGTTTATGTTCTAAAATTACTAAAATGCAAATTTCGTCAAACCATGAGAGTAATCGAGTCTTATCAAGAGTACATTTTTTAAAGTAAATGAGTTGCGCAATCTAAATTTCATACTCAAACTCCTTTTCTTCCATTGACGTAGAATTTTTAAAGGTGCAATTATTTAAAAAATCAAGTTCTATGCCTATGTATTATTATCGGATAAAATTTTAATACCATTTTTTTTGCCACATAAAACTCTACCAATATACCAAATTTCAGCAAAATCGCATATACTGTTTTAAATTTATATGGGTAAAACGATTTAAAAATTGTAACTTCAAGGCCCTCTGGAGCCCAAACGAAGCAACTTTTTACAAAGGTAATTTTACTTAAATCGACTTATTTTGGTCTAAGGAATATGTGGTATGTTTTTGTAAAGACCTTTTACAGACACCCTGTATAGAACTCGTTGACATCATTTACTTCATTTTCTTAAATGTTTCTATTGAATCTATTATACTTATGGCCAACTCTTTTTCTATCAGAATTTCAAATCCAACCTTGGGCGAACAGCAGGCAGCTTGTAAGAAAAAGTGCAGGGTCGGAGCTGCCCTTACACGACATTATTTATTCATAACAATGCTAGAACAATTACAGACCGTACCTACTGAAGTTAAAGACTATTGATTTAAGCGATACTGTAAAAGGAGCAACTGTAAATTATTTTATACTATGAAAGCAGGAGGACAAATACAATCAAAATAATGAATGTAGAATTGAAGAACATTGTATACATTGTATACAAAGTCTAGATGTAAAATCAGTAGAAGGGGTATTTATAATAGTAAGAAAATGGTATAAATTCATCCCAATAAATATATTTCCTTTTTTAATTGCTAATTCGATACTATACAGAAAATTGCTGAGTAAATCAAAAGGATTATCTCATTATGGTTTAATCACGCCGGGATTTGTATATCGTAACAGTGAAAAACGAACCAATTAACGCCGGCCATCTTGCTTTAGAATTGCCTAATAAACTTTGATAACTAAACGGGGCAGAACGTAATTTATCGAGTTTGACGTTCAAATTTTATATTCTTTGAAATACTTTCCCCTGTTGGTTTGGTTTCATTATGCGATGTGAAAGTCGAAGAAGGCCTCAAGGGACAACGAAACGCATTGGCGTAGATAAATCAAATTGATTATTATTAAATAAAATAAATATTGAAACTGTATAATTTTGGACTAATGTATTTAATGAATATTTATTGAGAACACTAGCAGAGTTTAATAAATTTTGATGTAATTTAGATTTAGTTTATGTATCAAAGTTTATTAAAAAAAAAAACTAATGAACATGTAATTAAAATTTAAAATTAAAAATGGTAATTATAAAATTTGGTACGATGTTTTTTAGGTAGTCTCAATGTAAATAAATTAAATTAAAATGATATAATCAAACAGGAGCGGTTTCTTCATTGGTTCATTTGTGCAGTAAACACCCAGTTACATTTCATAAAAACACATTAATTTATGATAAATAACATAAAAATATCAATTCAATATTAATAATTTTATACGTGCTAATCTCTATATTTGGTACGCCATTGCGCTCTAGCTAATCGCGCCTCTGTAATTCACTATTGTGAATAAGCGCCAAAGAGCGAGATGTTTTCGCGAAAGGTTGTAGCTAAAAAAAGAGGTCATGTGTTTTGTATCCAACTTAAGTACTATGCAAAGAGCAAAAAATTGGAGTTTCCTTCAAAAGGCGTAAATGAAGTTTAAAAAACAGAAAACTGCGTAAATGTCATCAGAAGAGATTTCACAGAGACAAAATTTAATTAGGGATATCTTCATTCTAGTTTGTATCTGTATAATGTGTAATGCTATGTATTGTGATGGGACTGATATTATAAAATAAATATATCTAGAGATATTATTGATTAGAAAATTATCGATTGCGCCAATGGAATATCAAATTTCCTTTCTAAAATATATTGATATTAATAAATAAGTTTCATTTATTTTGCAGGCAATATTTTTCAAAAATTTAAATATTTAATTTTGTGGTTTTTAGAGGACGCCACTGTCGTAACAATTAATTCAAGCGCCGCTTTTCTTGTGTTCGAAATACTCTCTAAATTTATTGTCGTTTGATACTAAATAAATGTTTTTTTAACGAAAGGTAGGCCATGAATATGGAAATTGTGGCCTCACTGGGAGAGATAAAGAATAATTTTGTGGGAGCTGACGGTGAATCGATAGCAAAGCTTTTTGTTGAATATCTACCAAGCTAAATCACAGTTTTTCTAAATTTTTTGAAAATTATAAGTTGATTTGATTTTTTTTTTAATTTATTTTAATCCCCTTAACCTCCTTCATTTTTAATCAAAATTGATAGGCTTTATCCCATTATAGACCTTGATTTTCCAAAAAATTTCAAGTTTTAAATAATAAAGTTTTGACATCTTTTGTTAAACATTTCGATTTTCAATCAAATTGATGATTAACATAATATATTTTGTAGGTAACCAAGAACCATATTTACATCATTCTGGATCACTTGCAAATATATAATAAATTAATAAAATTGTATTTATTATGTATATAAATGTTGTATGCTAATGTAGCATATAATTTTCAATGTTTATTTAAATATATAAATAAATTTTAAGGATTTTTTTTTAACTGTTTGTGCTTGTAAAACTATTTTGTGTTGTTTAGTTGATAATTGTCTTAAATGTGTTTTAATTAATTATTTTATTCAAACAGACATCTGGTGGTTTAACCTAACCTACATTAAAAATTTTTTTAAAAAATACTTATTACACATGATTTTTTTTTTTTTAACTCGTTCTGTTAAACTTTTTGTAGCGCTTCCTTTATGGAATTAGTCAAGGTGAGTCAAGGTTATTGTTTAACTTTCTTTTGTGTTTTTTCTGTTATTTTGTATATGTTAAAGTCCGTTCATGCTTTTATAATTGTTTTTATTACAACTGACTCCTTGACATTCCATTTAGGTGTGCCTGATGATGAAGTGACAACTTCGAAACCGGTCGCCAATTAAATTGACTTGTGAGAAATAAAGGACCTTTTCTTTAACCCTTACACTTATTTATACTTCTCTTACTTGTGATGTTTTGTTAAAAAATTAATACGTAACAAAATGTTATAAAAAAATCATTACATAAAGTTTAAACGTACAGTTAGTTACCTCGTTGCCTCTAGTACATGTTGTACATCCCTTTGAACGTTTTGTATGCACAAACGTTTTATGAAAATCATCTCGGTACAAGTTTACAAAGTTCCACATTCAACAACTGAACTGCCGTATTCGAATCGTGATTACATCACGAACAGATGTATACCTTTTAACTGCATTCAAAAGGCACTTACGTTTTATAACTCTGGCTTTTCGAAATACATATATATATATTCCGATGTTTGTTAATGGCGGTAAAGAGCTCGAAAAAGTCCTTTGTGTGTGAATGAGCAAATGGAGGTAAATAATTGTAACTACGTTTTGAAATATAGGAAAGAAATATATTATTATATTTACTTAAAACAGATAATTATTTAATTTATTTACAATTATATTCCCTAATTTATATTGTTAATTTAATTTTACACAACAAAATCTTTCTATCAACTAACTTATAACGATATATACGAGTTGTGCCGTTCCAGGCTTGTCTCGAAGACTCTCGATGCTCTAGATTCGACTCGACCACATGTCGACACCGTGTCTGCAATAGTCTCGAATTTTGGGCAAAAAACATTTTAGGAAAAAAAATTTGTTTTGGGCAAAAACAATTTTTTTAATTTATTTTTTAATTTTTTTATATTTTTTTAATAATAAAAAAAAACGCAGAAATTGTTTACTTAATCAATGCCTCTGTTTGAAAATGTATAAGCAATAACGCCTTTAGAAAATTTAAAAATAATATTTTTCATAAATAAAAAAAGATATTTCTTATTATTTTTTAATTTTTATTTTTTTTTATTATTTTTAATTTTTTTTATGATTAACAAAATGTAAGACTTTAGATTGATAGTTACGGCGTATGTTACTGTCTAATGTCTAATCTACTTGAAAATTTGACAGAGTTGTATTAAAAATGTTGCTTTTAAAACATATTTTTTATTTTTGTTTTTTTTATTTTTATATTTTTTTTATTTATGATTAGGAAAATGCATGAATATAAATAAGATCGATAGTAACTTCGTGTGTTTATAAACCTAATCTGTTTGAAAATATGACAGTAGTTGTACGAACAATTGTGTCTATAAAAAAATAAAAAAAAAAATAAAAAAGGAGGCTTATGTTTTTTTAAATGGACCACCCTGTATTTAATTGTAAATTTGAATTCCCCTGACTTTACCCTTCAAGAAAATATCAACATGTATAAGGTTATACTGGGTATTTTGGAAGTTTAAACCAATTTTATATGAAAATAGTACTAGGTTCAACCCTCTGTATATTTCAAAAGAAACAATCGAACAATTTGATGAATCATTTTTAATGATAGTCTACTTTTATATGAATATACTAATTTTTTCCTAGCGCAACAGACGTGTACAGGGTGAGTCAAAACTCATCTACATGCTTTCTCAATTTTTTTAAATATAACACCCTGTATTTCATATCACTACTAAAAAGTACTCTAATTATACGTTTGTTTGAGTTAAATATTGCCTATTCCTAAACACAACAGTTTAGCGAGATTCTTAGATGAAATGTTAAAAAGGATTAATTATAACTAAATTCACAATGTAATTTGATTTAAATTCCTGTTAAAATATACTGTTTAATCAGTTTATATTTTTAAGGTACCTGGTACAATTTTTTATCAACTGAAATTATTAAAATATCGGTATATTCTGCATTGGTATATTGTACAGCCATATTAATAAAGCACGCATTTGTTTTTCAGATAGAACACTTTCAATCGTTAACAAGATATTAGGTGTTAAAACTTGACAATATTTTTATTTAGATGAAACTATGGAAACCAACAATAAATGTTTTTGTATACGTATTGCAGGCAAATAATTAATATTCCTCAAAAAATCGTACATGGCAAGAATCGAGTATTTATGTTAAAAGTCTCGATTAGAGGTGTTGAAGAAGATATGAAAAAAGTACATTTTTATGTTTTTCATCGTATAAAATTTTGTCCGATAATAATACATAGGCGTAGAACTTGATTTTTTAAATAATTGCACCTTTAAAAATTCTACGCCATTGGCAAAAAAGGGGTTTGAGCATGAAATTTGGATTGGGTAGAAATTATATGGAAGGAAATAAATGATTTTATAATATTTAGCTGTATTATGCTAACTTACATTATTCGCAAAATACCGTATATTTATATTTTGGTTAGCGTTAAACAAGTTGCAAAGTGTTGCTGAATTCCTTAGAAATCTGTTGGTATCGTTAAAACTCTTACCACATTTTGTGCTTGAGTGTGACAAACAAAAATAAAATGTCAAACGAAACGTCAAACGAAACATCAAACGAAACGACAAACGAAACGTCAAACGAAAACGTCAAACCAAAACGTCAAATGAAACGTCAAACGAAACGTTAAACGAAATGTCAAACGAAACGTCAAACGAAACGTCAAACGAAACGTCAAACGAAACGTCAAACGAAACGTTAAACAAAACGTCAAACGAAACGTCAAACGAATCGTCAATCGAAACGTCAAACGAATCGTCAAACGAAACGTCAAGCAAAACGTCAAACGAAACATCAAACGAAAACGTTATGCGAAACGTTAAACGAAACGTCAAACTAAACGTCAAAAGAAAACGATAAACGTCAAACGAAAACGTCATGCGAAACGTCAAACGAAACGTCGATTTTATTATGTTCTTTATATAATGGTCTAGGCATATGGTGGGTATTTGAAAATTAAAAAATCAATACTTGAAACAAATGAGTACAAAGGGGGCATATACAAGTCATTTCTACGTTCTACTGTCTTCTACAGTAATACCTTCATCAAATTTACTCTTTGATAACGAAACATATATACATATATACCTGCTTTCCACTTGACCTCCTCCTTAACTAAATTCACCCCTCTTTCAAAATACAACTAACATGGTTGTGGCTTTGAAACCAACAAAATTCCTGTGTAAACGTTGAAAATGTTTATTTTGAAACGCATGGTCAATTGGAGAAAAGGCCTTTAATGGCATTACGGTCGAATTATTTAGAATTAGTACCTGAATATCCGAGTATTCTGATGTTGTATGATGTAAAATGTAGGTGGAATTCGTTTTTTATTATTCGTTCTTTGTAATTTTCGGTTAAAGGTGTAAATTCAATTGTAATTATTGAGATAACATCGGCTTGTGTCAACTTGTGATGTACTGATAACGTAAATGACAGAAAAATTGCTTAAAGTGTGCGTACAACTGTATACATGATAGAACATTACATTTAATAATGACACATAATTACACTGAAAAAAATTGATGCCTACAATGTGAAAAAATAGCCGCAAATTTCACAACCTAATGATTATATATATTTACAGTGATATTTACTGTAAAAAGGAGTTGATCGTTCTTAATTACTAACTTTTTGCTAAAAATACATTTTAGAATGAATACACAAAAGTTTTAATTGTAAAAATACGAATTTATTTGAGGAATACATAACTTACTGAATTTTACAGTTTTAGTGGAAAAATAAAATGTAAAAACACAGAATTTTAAACATTTTTACAGATTTAAGAATTAATTCACAAATCTACTGTATAATATTTCGTAAACTAAATTAATTACAGGGTAATATCTAAATTTCGAATTAGAAACTTGTCAAAAACATTTACAGTGTTATATTACACATAAGTTTGTAATGTTACAACTATTTATAGATGTAAAAATGTAATTTTACTGAGAAATAAATATTACAAGTAACCAATGCGTTTTTACAGTCGCCAATGCAATTTTACAACCGTTCAGTGTAAACATCATTCTAAAGCGACTGTAAAATTACAGTCAAAATCACTGCGAGCCGTAAGAAATGTTTCACTTCAAAAAGTTATTTTTTTTAACTTAATTTTTTTTAGTAAATTTTACTCCGTATATTTTACGACAAATTAACAGCACAAGTTTCCAACCTCTTGGTCTAATTTACGACCCTTTTATTTGTAATGCATATTGCTTTGCTTATTCCGAATTTTGTGTGCCGCTGGCAAGAAACTTATTTATAGCTTCACTTTCATTAACTCTCCAACCAGGCGATCACATAAACTTTACGTTTCGAAGTCGGGTTTGCTTTGGTTAATTTTTAACTTAATCATTGGCGTAGCTAGAGAGGGCAGAGGTGAGTGTAAACTAATTCATGTGACCTCTTTCTTTCAATTTGAATTTTGTTTCGTTTAGTAAGTCAAAATTATTGATTTAATATTAAATTGGTTTTGGAACAGAATTTTAACCATGAAAATATGTCCAAATATTATCCCGAGCCAAGTTCCAACTTTTACACTTGATAACGGGTGATAATTGAAAGTTAGCAAATGTGATATGCGCTGTGGGATACATTTTTTGTACTATTCCTTTTAATAAGAATTACATTTTTTGGGATAATTATAAAAGAAGAAACAGAATTGGCATTTTAAAATGAAATCCTCCAGAAAAATGCAAAAAATGTTAACAAGGATAAAAATTCAGTTTTTAGATTTGATCCCAAGTTTATAAAATGACAAAGTAAAGAAAGACATTATTAAAGAAAGACATTATTAAAGACATTATTAAAGACATTATTAAAGACATTATTAAAGACATTATTAAAGACATTATTAAAGACATTATTAAAGACATTATTAAAGACATTATTAAAGACATTATTAAAGACATTATTAAAGACATTATTAAAGACATTATTAAAGACATTATTAAAGACATTATTAAAAACATTATTAAAGACATTATTAAAGACATTATTAAAGACATTATTAAAGACATTATTAAAGACATTATTAAATACATTATTAAAGACATTATTAAAGACATTATTAAAGACATTATTAAAGACATTATTAAAGACATTATTAAAGACATTATTAAAGACATTATTAAAGACATTATTAAAGACATTATTAAAGACATTATTAAAGACATTATTAAATACATTATTAAAGACATTATTAAAGACATTATTAAAGACATTATTAAAGACATTATTAAAGACATTATTAAAGACATTATTAAAGACATTATTAAAGACATTATTAAAGACATTATTAAAGACATTATTAAAGACATTATTAAAGACATTATTAAAGACATTATTAAAGACATTATTAAAGACATTATTAAAGACATTATTAAAGACATTATTAAAGACATTATTAAAGACATTATTAAAGACATTATTAAAGACATTATTAAAGACATTATTAAAGACATTATTAAAGACATTATTAAAGACATTATTAAAGACATTATTAAAGACATTATTAAAGACATTATTAATGACATTATTAAAGACATTATTAAAGACATTATTAAAGACATTATTAAAGACATTATTAAAGACATTATTAAAGACATTATTAAAGACATTATTAAAGACAATATTAAAGACATTATTAAAGACATTATTATAGACATTATTAAAGACATTATTAAAGACATTATTAAAGACATTATTAAAGACATTATTAAAGACATTATTAAAGACATTATTAAAGACATTATTAAAGACATTATTAAAGACATTATTAAAGACATTATGTAAGACATTATTAAAGACATTATTAAAGACATTATTAAAGACATTATTAAAGACATTATTAAAGACATTATTAAAGACATTATTAAAGACACTATTAAAAACATTATTAAAGATATTATTGAAGACATTATTAAAGACATTATTAAAGACATTATTAAAGACATTATTAAAGACATTATTAGACATTATTAAAGACATTATTAAATACATTAAAGACATTATTAAAGACATTATTGAATACATTAAAGACATTATTAAATACATTATTTAAGACATTATTGAAGATGTTAAAGACATTATTTAAGACATTTGTTAATAACATTATTAAAGACATTATTAAAGTCATATATTAAAGACATTATTAAAGACATTATTAAATACATTAAAGACATTCTTAAAGACATTATTGAATACATTAAAGACATTATTAAATAAATTATTTAAGACATTATTGAAGATGTTAAAGACATTATTTAAGACATTTGTTAATAACATTATTAAATACATTATTAAAGTCATATATTAAAGACATTAATAAAGACAATATTAAAGATATTATTAAAGATATTATTAAAGACATTATTAAAGACATTATTAAATATATTATTAAAGACAATATTAAAGACATTATTAAATATATTATTAAAGATATTATTAAAGACATTATTAAAGGCATTATTAAAGACATTATTAAAGACATTCTTAAAGACATTATTGAATACATTAAAGACATTATTAAATAAATTATTTAAGACATTATTGAAGATGTTAAAGACATTATTTAAGACATTTGTTAATAACATTATTAAATACATTATTAAAGTCATATATTAAAGACATTAATAAAGACAATATTAAAGATATTATTAAAGACATTATTAAAGACATTATTAACACATTGACGAGCGCTAGGTGAAAAAAAATGTATCATATGGGGTCACTCTAATTTTTCTATTCGATTCAAAAATTTATATAAAAATAAGGAGTTCATTCATTAACCAGCAAGAACTAACTCATTTTTTTGCAAAAAAACAAAAGGTCTGCTAATGCAGACACGTCCATACGTGTCATATTATATGATATGCGTGGACAAGACATATTATCAAATTTTTTATTGAAACAAAAAAAATAAAATACATAAGAAAACAAATGGCTAAATTCTCAGCATAAAAAAATAATCATCAAAATAAATTGCACAAAATGGCACAAACGTAAGTGGTAACTTTAAAAACAAATATCTATATCTACCAACACTGTCTAGGTTTTATGATAATTTTCAAAGCACTTTCCGACACAAAGTGGAGGTTTAGATTCGCAACCTTGGCATCTCCATGATGTTTGGCCTCTCTTAGAATTTTTAGAACAGTTTCTGCAACGAAGAAAATAGCTTTTTCTCTTATAACCGTCAGGTACCGGAATCTTCTCCAAAATGTGCTCTAGCTCTATCTGATGGACTGGTGCTGTAGCTCTGGGACAATTCAAGGCACCCTGCTTTACAAACTGCCTTCCATCTTTATTATGGGGAGGTATCAGAAGAAAATCTTTGATAATACTCTCTCTAAAGTCGATCAGCTTTATTTTGGACTGTGTGACTTTGCGGTATAAAATAAAACTGTTTATTAGTGTAACGTCGAGTAAATGAAAAATAACTTTTTTGTACCAACGTACAGATTTTCTCGGACAACTGTAATACGAAGTTAACTGGTCGGATCTGTCCACGCCAGACATGTGCAAATTGTACTCGGCTACTTCTTTTGGCTTTGTTTTCTCTTGCCCGTACGAATTCATTACTTGTATCAACTGTGGGTGATATTTTGTAGTGATACATAGCACTTCTCTTTTATCCTTCCACTTGGACACATACACCTTGCCTTTTCGTAACCATTTGTGCTCACCTTTTTTTAGCTTTTTGGAAGTTATAGCTTTAGGATTATTTGTTCGGTTTGATCTCAGTGTTCCAGTGGAGTGCGTTTTACGGCAAAGTAGTTTATTGGACAAAGATACACTGTTATAGTAATTGTCCATAACAACATGGTGGCCCTTATCTAAAAAAGGTTCCAGAAGGCGAAGTACTAAAGATTCTAATTTGGAATCTCCAGCAGTGGCATTGACCTCAATATCTTTACCTTTGTATATTTCCATGTTATGGTTGTATCCACTGGGAGAACATAGCTCATAAAATTTAATGCCATATTTCGCCTTTTTGCCTTTTATATACTGGCGAAAACTGAGCCGTCCCCTATGCAAAAGCAATGACTCGTCTAATGATAGATGTTCTTCTGGAGAATAGGCTTCCTGAAACCGTTTTATTAGCATTTTTAGTAGTTGGCTTACTTTATTAAGACGATTTCCCTGTTCATTTTCATTAGTGCAGTTAAATGCCCTTAGCAACAATTCAAAACGGCGGCCAGACATAGTATGTGAAAAAATTGGGTGATAGTAGAGTGGGTCGTAGGAAAATATTTTTCTGATAGAAGGAAATCGAATTTGTGCATGCAGCAAACACAAACCCAGAAATTTGTACAACTCTTCTCTATTAGTTTCGGTAAATGACGAGAATCGAGAATTCTTCGGATGGGGTCGATTTAAATTTTGAAGCTCTTTGCCATATTTGTTCGTGCTTTCAACCAACAGGTCCATAATTTCATTTGTCCATAATTCCTTGAACACGTCAATGGGAGAGGGTATGTTAGCAAAGTGCAATTTGATTCCAGAAGATATTTCATCAAAATGAAAATCAGGTATATCTGTTGTATTATCTACCCATTCGTCATCACTATCTTCATCACTAAAACTTACAGCATCGTTATTTATGAAAGGTTCATCCTCGGGTTGGTCCTCGGGTTCGTTTCTAACTAACGGCGGATCATCCATTTCCGAGTGATTAGATTCACTGAGTTCACTTTCCGACGGTTCAAAATCTGGATCTCGGTCGTCATCACCACTAAATGGTTCTGCTTCCGACTCACTATCAGAATTACTTTCTAGTTGGTATTCATCCGAGTCTACCTCATCGTACAGCTTTAGTAAACGGGTTTTTTTCCTTTTCATCCATGCTTACCAATAACTAATTGCTAAAAATTCAATTTATATTCTATTTATATTATACAAAATATCATATTTCTCACCAAAAAGCAATTTTCATCAGCCGATTTACAACACGTGGTTCTCACTACACACACTTATCCTTACTATCAACACAAATCATATGGTCACGCCGACTGCAATTGCAGTTGTGTGATTATTAAACCGCCAAATTTATTGCGCAGACGCACTTCGAAAAATTCGCACCAAATTGATGTGTATGGACACTTCTCAGTATTTTTTTTGCATTTACTGGGACAGTTAGAAGACACAAGCACAGGGTATAATGGATTAGGCGTCTGCAATAACAGACGCGTGTGATTTGGGAATGTAAATATTGTCTGCAAATACAGACGCGTCCCTAGATACCTGTCTGTATATGCAGACACGCCCGTCAATGGGTTAAAGACATTATTAAATACATTAAAGACATTATTAAAGACATTATTGAATACTTTAAAGACATTATTAAATACATTATTTAAGACATTATTGAAGATGTTAAAGACATTATTTAAGACATTTGTTAATAACATTATTAAAGACATTATTAAAGTCATATATTAAAGACATTATTAAAGACATTATTAAAGACATTATTAAATACATTAAAGGCATTCTTAAAGACATTATTGAATACATTAAAGACATTATTAAATAAATTATTTAAGACATTATTGAAGATGTTAAAGACATTATTTAAGACATTTGTTAATAACATTATTAAATACCTACATTATTAAAGTCATATATTAAAGACATTAATAAAGACAATATTAAAGATATTATTAAAGACATTATTAAAGACATTATTAAATATATTATTAAAGACAATATTAAAGACATTATTAAATATATTATTAAAGATATTATTAAAGATATTATTAAAGACATTATTAAAGGCATTATTAAAGACAATATTGAAGACATTAGACATTATTAAATACATTAAAGACATTATTAAATATTTATTAGAGACATTAAAGGCATTATTACAGACATTATTACATTATTAAAGACATTAGTACGGATATTATTAAGGACATTATTAAGGGCATTATTAAGAACATTCTTTAAGACATTAAGTACATTATTAAGGGCATTTTTAAGGGCATTATAAAGGACATTATTTAAGACATTATTAAGGACATTATTTAGGGCATTATTAAGGACATTATTAAAGACATTATTAAGGACATTATTAAAGACATTATTGAATACATTATTAAATACATTATTAAAGACATTATTAAAGACATTATTAAAGACATTATGAAAGACATTATTAAAGACATTATTAAAGACATTATTAAAGACATTAATAAAGACATTATTAAAGACATTATTAAAGACATTATTAAAGACATTATTAAAGACATTATTAAAGACATTATTAAAGACATTATTAAAGACATTATTAAAGACATTATTAAAGACATTATTAAAGACATTATTAAAGACATTATTAAAGACATTATGTAAGACATTATTAAAGACATTATTAAAGACATTATTAAAGACATTATTAAAGACATTATTAAAGACATTATTAAAGACATTATTAAATACATTATTAAAGACATTATTAAAGACATTATTAAAAACATTATTAAAGACATTATTAAAGACATTAAAGACATTATTTAAGATATTATTAAAGTCATTTATTAAAGACATTATTAAAGACATTGTTAAAGATATTATTAAAGACGTTAGTAAAGACATTATTAAAGACATTAAATACATTAAAGACATTATTGAAAACATTATTTAAGATATTTATTAAAGACATTATTGAAGACATTAAAGACATTATTTAATACATTTATTAATGACATTATTAAAGACATTAATACGGATATTATTAAGGGCATTATTAAGAACATTATTTAAGACATTAAGGACATTATTAAGGGCATTTTAAGGGCATTATTAAGGACATTATTTAAGACATTATTAAGGACATTATTTAGGGCATTATTAAGGACATTATTTAAGATATCTTTAAGGACATTATTAAGAATTTTATTAAGGACATTATTAAGAACTTTATTAAGGACATTATTTATGACATTATTAAAGACGTTGATAAATATACATTATTAAAAACATTATTAAAGATATTAAAGATATTATTATTAAAGACATCATTATTAAAAACATTATTAAAGACATTAATATATAAATTTGTATATTTTGAAATTGAAAGATAATATAGGATGTGAAATTTTATCTGAATCTAAACATATAAAAAATAAAATTTTAACCGAGTATGGATATTACTGATTGAAAAATATTACTAAATACCCCTAGATAACATGAAAATGGCTCAGATATTTATTGTTTCAATATTTTTTAAATACTGTCTCAACCATTACGTTATACGAATCCAAACTACTATATAAGTCGCAATCCATTATACAGTCTTTTTCAAAATGTTTTATACACATGAAAAAGTTTATATATTTTACAAAACTTAATGTTTGAATGCGGATTTCCAAGTGATGCAGAACTTTTTATCAATATTTTTTATTTTTGTTTTAATATATAATAAAACTTTTTTCCATTTGTATAAAACTTTTTGTGACACCCCTGCACATTTTCTTCTTAATACCGCTTCCATTAGTATCGTACCGCAATGGCTAACTTATCGCCAATTTACCTCTGGCATCGAACAATCCAATCACACTATTAGCGTCGAATTAGGTCTTATCTGACCCCGAAATCGATAGTCGAATGTTGCCAACAGATGGAGCCTTCACAACATTTCCTTGCATGCATAATTATTATTATCATTTCCTAAACCTATAGAGAGTGCATCTAGACATGTTTTGGGTTTCTAATTTGAATTTTAAGAGATTGGATACGCTATGAGGAATAGAGTTTCCTAAGGAAATGATAATATTAGTTATATTAGAACAACTCTGAATAATATTCTGTCAAAGTTTATATAAGGGGTTAAGCTGTCAGACTTTTAAGTTAATCAATAGATTATATGTACTTTATGTGTGGACAATAAATGTTTTACTATTATTATTATATTGTTTGTAGGTAAAAACTTTAATAATGTTACCCAGAAAGTATAGAGAACATTTTTT
Organism: Psylliodes chrysocephalus; assembly: GCA_927349885.1. Taxonomy (NCBI): domain Eukaryota; kingdom Metazoa; phylum Arthropoda; class Insecta; order Coleoptera; family Chrysomelidae; genus Psylliodes; species Psylliodes chrysocephalus. The sequence continues at coordinate 23,982,425 of OV651827.1, read as the reverse complement.
CCAAAACTCAATAAAATCTCTTTCGCAAAAATCTTAAACCTAATGAAGAAAAATGAGCGGAGCCCTTTTAGTAATAATTCGCGTGCGAGGTTATCATCTATCCTCTTTTCTTTCAACTTACGACGGCTAAAAAATTCATTTTGCAACTGGAAAATAATATCCCATAACGTTTTCGTCATTTACTTTTTTCCCCCTTTGTTACACTGCACAACCCTTGCTGAAAGCATAAATTTAATTTTAGCAAATGAACGATTTTATTAAATTTTTCGGGTCTCTCCATTTTTCTTATCTATCTGAGACGAGGTTTAAATTACGGAATGACGTGACATCTGACATGACATTAAGTACCTGTCAGCGACACACGAAATGAAATCATGTGCGCGAATATGTCAACAAAATATCTAGTAAATGTTGTTGTATTCCAAGTTTTAGACCAGAGACGATGCAAGAAAATGTATTTTTTTATATGGAGACTTATACAGGGTGTCCTTTAAAATGTGTCCCAAAATTCTCAGGCAGATTCCTTAACCAAAAAATGGAAAAAAAGTTCCTATAGACCTATGTCCTAAAGTGCCCCCTAAGCGAGCAACAGCCTCTCGAAATCATTTTTTTTATTTTGGTTTTTTGAATTTTCTTAAAAATGGAAACAAATAAAAGAACCAAATTTTGGCTGTTAAATATGATCAATAATAGTGACCTTTTGACACCTTCAAAAAGAAATTATTTCGTCAGGGGTGTACTTGGGAATTTTTTGAAAATTTTGATTATTCATAACTTTTTTGTGTTTTTGGTAATGACTTATCCATATTTTTTTTTACATTCTACATTGAAAACTACGTCAAAAAGGAATACTTGTTTGATCTCGATTGGAGCAGCCGTTTCCGAGAAAACATCATCCAAAGATATTCGTCCACTTTAGCTTAATTTTCAATTTTGGCTGTTGTAGCCAAAAAGTTGGAAATCGAGGAACACGGCTTACATGTCCCTATCCTTACTTTTGAAGGTCTATTCAGTGGCAAAAAATATTAGTTGATACAGGGTGATCAAAAATCGGATGTGATTTTGGATTTTTGATCACCCTGTATCAAATAATATGTATTTTATGTCACTGAATAGACCTTAAAAAGTTAGGATAGGGACTGTAAGCCATTTTCCTCGATTTCCAACTGTTTGGCTACAACAGCCACCTGAATTTGAAAAAATGTGATTTTTGAGTAGCTGTAGATCCTTTACTATTCATATTAGATAACAAGTGTGATATATCATTGAAATCAGATTATCGAGCAGATTCTAAAAATATAAAAATATACAGGGTGTTCCATTTAAAAAACATAACTTTGATTTGGCACGGCCTTATGAAACACCCTGTCACATCGTAACTAATTTTAAAATGTGAAGCTTAAAGCTGCCTACTTTTATTATAACAGATCTACAGAGCTTCCTCACACTAATCAATCACCCTGTATACTATTTTTAGCTCTCTAAATAAAATTTAAAAATTTAGTTCCCATTTATTTATTATGAAGACCATAAGGTTTGTATTTAGCTGTTTAGAATAAAAAAGTAAAAATATGTATTTTTTTGGCGTTTTTGTGTTTCATGGATAATTTTTTTCGCTCACTGATAAAAATGTTTCTTCAGTTAAACATTATTTCTAAAAGTGTTCTGGTGCGATTCGTTGTATTGTTATTATTTTGTTTAAAATGGCTCACAATAACTACAATAATGATTACACATTCGGCGAAATGACGGACATGCACTTATGTTTTGGACTCGCTTCTGGAAATGCCAATGAAGCTCGCAGACTTTATCAGGAGCGCTTTCCAAATAGGCATCTTCCATGCGCTAAGACGTTTTCTAGAATTGACGATAGACTTCGGGAAACTGGTACATTTAAGAAAAACTCTAGTAACAGTGGAAGACAAAATTATGTGAGAACTCCTGCTTTGGAAGAAGCAATTTTGGATAGGGTAGCTGAAACCCCATCGACAAGTACCAGAAAAATAGCAAATGGTAAGTAATTACTTATTTATTATTTTAGCTACCCCGTACCTTATCGTATAAAACTAGTTTTTTTACTTGTTATTGCTTCTCTTACATTTCACGACTTTTCGTATCGAAAAGAGTTGCGTTATGCAGAAAAAATCTGATTTCCCAAATCAATGGATTCTCTTTCTTAACTATTCACTACACAGATTCTCTCATTTAATTTCAGAAGTGGGAGTCGGACGTAACACGGTATGGAAAGTTTTGCGTGAACAACAATTGTACCCTTACCACATTCAAAAAGTTCAGGCACTTAAAGCTACTGATTATGAGCCGCGAGTTATCTTTTCTGAATGGTTTCTTGGAAGATGTAATCAAGATGCAATGTTTCTTAATAAAGTGCTATTTACCGATGAAGCTGGTTTCACTAGAGATGGTATAATATATTTTCGAAATATGCATGAATGGGCTGAAGATAACCCTCACGCGGTTGTTGAACGTCACCACCAGGATAAATTTTCAATAAACGTCTGGGCTGGAGTTATTGATAATTACCTTATTGGACCATTTGTTTTGCCGAATAGGTTAAATGGAGCAGCATACAGGCTTTTTTTGGAAAATAACTTACATGAGCTTCTTGATAATATTCCGATTCAAATCAGACATAACATGTGGTTTATGCATGATGGAGCTCCACCACATTACAGCCTTGAAGCTAGACAGCACCTTAACGAAAGATTTGAGGGTAGAGTAATTGGCAGAGGTTGTCCAGTTGACTGGCCACCTCGTTCACCAGATCTAAATCCAATGGATTTTTTTGTTTGGGGTTATTTAAAATCATTGGTTTATTCCAGTCCTGTTGAAACAGTTGAAGAATTGGAAGAACGAGTTTTTCATCATTGCGAAGTTCTTAGGAATAATCCTGAAGTATTTTTTCGTGTAAGACAGTCTATGATGCGACGGTTGCGCTTGTGTGTGGAAACCAATGGTCGCCACATTGAGCATCTGCTTTAATTTTTTTTGATTTGTTTTTTTAGAATAAATATTTTTTTAAACCGTTTCTTATTATTAAATAAAAATAGTCCCACCACGACATTTGAACTACAATTATTTAGAGAGAGCTAAAAAAGTTATTTTTATTTACGAGATTCACCGAGGTAATTTAGGAAAATTGAAAATTAAGCTAAAGTGGACAAAAGGTCACTATTATTGATCATATTTAACAGCCAAAATTTGGTTCTTTTATTTGTTTCCATTTTTAAGAAAATTCAAAAAATCAAAATAAAAAAAATGATTTCGAGAGGCTGTTGCTCGCTTAGGGGGCACTTTAGGACATAGGTCTATAGGAACTTTTTTTCCATTTTTTGGTTAAGGAATCTGCCTGAGAATTTTGGGACACATTTTAAAGGACACCCTGTATAGATTCGTCTAGTAAGAACGAATTTCCTGGTTTCATATTTTTATATTGTAGTTGTAAAGTATTTATTAATAAATTAGATTAAATCAACAATATTTTATAAGCTCTTGATCTTAATTATCTTTACTAATGCATTTTAAATCGATTGTATTATTTTGAAAACGAAGATAGATGTTAGTGGGGTTAGATGATGTTACTTTTTGTATAAATACTTGAAGACATATATGTGGATGGTCTATGTAACAGAAACATACTTTAGAAATATTACTGTTCGAAATTTCTTATTTGAATAGTTCACCATAGGACATTGGTTCTTTATTTCCTGGTAACATCATTCTTTGAAAAAATATCATAACAGATCATAGAAGTATTTTTAAGTAGGTACATAGGTCTTTCATTTTTGCAGAAATGTCGATTAAAAAAATGTACTTAGATCCTTTATCCACTCATGTCTTCAATTATTATTGCAAGGGAGTAGTAGTACTTAGTACAATAGTTGAGTGGTATATGTTATTTTCCTAGTTTCATTTGTGCAGTTTAGTAATTGACAAAATGGATCTCTTACAGATCTTATTCTAACGTTTTTTACATTATCAAAATTCTTTTTTCTTTTTTTTACTCTAATCGAAATTTTTCAATTTTAAATTCAACAGTAAAAGCTAAACGATGTTTTTCTGGAACTAAATGAATTATTCCTTTTGGGATACGACGCTTTACTTGAATGGTAATCGACTTCATAATAAATTTAATTAAAAGTCAAAAGATTAATTTAATTTTGAGTTTTTTTAGAGACGATGATCAAATTTAGACGTTTATTCCAAGGGATATGTTTCTAGTTAGTCGGAAGAAGAATATTCTAATTTAAAATAAATAAGAGCTGGAAGGCCTCAAGAAAGTGCTTTTGGATTCATAGTAATTCATAGAACTTCGTAGAAATTCGAAGAAATTCGTGAAAATTCGTGAAAATTCGAAGTAATTCGTGAAAATTCGTGGAAATTCGTAGAAATTCGTGGAAATTCGTGGTAATTCCTGGAAATTCATTGAAATTCGTGGAAATTCATTGAAATTCATTGAAATTTATAGAAATTCATAGAAATTTAAAGAAATTCATAGAAATTCATAGAAATTCATAGAAATTCATAGAAATTCATAGAAATTCATAGAAATTCATAGAAATTCATAGAAATTCATAGAAATTCATAGAAATTCATAGAAATTCATAGAAATTCATAGAAATTCATAGAAATTCATAGAAATTCATAGAAATTCATAGAAATTCATAGAAATTCATAGAAATTCATAGAAATTCATAGAAATTCATAGAAATTCATAGAAATTCATAGAAATTCATAGAAATTCATAGAAATTCATAGAAATTCATAGAAATTCATAGAAATTCATAGAAATTCATAGAAATTCATAGAAATTCATAGAAATTCACAGAAATTCATAGAAATTCATAGAAATTCATAGAAATTCATAGAAATTCATAGAAATTCATAGAAATTCATAGAAATTCATAGAAATTCATAGAAATTCATAGAAATTCATAGAAATTCATAGAAATTCATAGAAATTCATAGAAATTCATAGAAATTCATAGAAATTCATAGAAATTCATAGAAATTCATAGAAATTCATAGAAATTCATAGAAATTCATAGAAATTCATAGAAATTCATAGAAATTCATAGAAATTCATAGAAATTCATAGAAATTCATAGAAATTCATAGAAATTCATAGAAATTCATAGAAATTCATAGAAATTCATAGAAATTTATAGAAATTCATAGAAATTCATAGAAATTCATAGAAATTTATAGAAATTTATAGAAATTCATAGAAATTCATAGAAATTCATAGAAATTCATAGAAATTCATAGAAATTCATAGAAATTCATAGAAATTCATAGAAATTCATAGAAATTCATAGAAATTCATAGAAATTCATAGAAATTCATAGAAATTCATAGAAATTCATAGAAATTCATAGAAATTCATAGAAATTCATAGAAATTCATAGAAATTCATAGAAATTCATAGAAATTCATAGAAATTCATAGAAATTCATAGAAATTTATAGAAATTCATAGAAATTCATAGAAATTCATAGAAATTCATAGAAATTCATAGAAATTCATAGAAATTCATAGAAATTCATAGAAATTCATAGAAATTCATAGAAATTCATAGAAATTCATAGAAATTCATAGAAATTCATAGAAATTCATTGCGAAGTTCTTAGGAATAATCCTGAAGTATTTTTTCGTGTAAGACAGTCTATGATGCGACGGTTGCGCTTGTGTGTGGAAACCAATGGTCGCCACATTGAGCATCTGCTTTAATTTTTTTTGATTTGTTTTTTTAGAATAAATATTTTTTTAAACCGTTTCTTATTATTAAATAAAAATAGTCCCACCACGACATTTGAACTACAATTATTTAGAGAGAGCTAAAAAAGTTATTTTTATTTACGAGATTCACCGAGGTAATTTAGGAAAATTGAAAATTAAGCTAAAGTGGACAAAAGGTCACTATTATTGATCATATTTAACAGCCAAAATTTGGTTCTTTTATTTGTTTCCATTTTTAAGAAAATTCAAAAAATCAAAATAAAAAAAATGATTTCGAGAGGCTGTTGCTCGCTTAGGGGGCACTTTAGGACATAGGTCTATAGGAACTTTTTTTCCATTTTTTGGTTAAGGAATCTGCCTGAGAATTTTGGGACACATTTTAAAGGACACCCTGTATAGATTCGTCTAGTAAGAACGAATTTCCTGGTTTCATATTTTTATATTGTAGTTGTAAAGTATTTATTAATAAATTAGATTAAATCAACAATATTTTATAAGCTCTTGATCTTAATTATCTTTACTAATGCATTTTAAATCGATTGTATTATTTTGAAAACGAAGATAGATGTTAGTGGGGTTAGATGATGTTACTTTTTGTATAAATACTTGAAGACATATATGTGGATGGTCTATGTAACAGAAACATACTTTAGAAATATTACTGTTCGAAATTTCTTATTTGAATAGTTCACCATAGGACATTGGTTCTTTATTTCCTGGTAACATCATTCTTTGAAAAAATATCATAACAGATCATAGAAGTATTTTTAAGTAGGTACATAGGTTTTTCATTTTTGCAGAAATGTCGATTAAAAAAATGTACTTAGATCCTTTATCCACTCATGTCTTCAATTATTATTGCAAGGGAGTAGTAGTACTTAGTACAATAGTTGAGTGGTATATGTTATTTTCCTAGTTTCATTTGTGCAGTTTAGTAATTGACAAAATGGATCTCTTACAGATCTTATTCTAACGTTTTTTACATTATCAAAATTCTTTTTTCTTTTTTTTACTCTAATCGAAATTTTTCAATTTTAAATTCAACAGTAAAAGCTAAACGATGTTTTTCTGGAACTAAATGAATTATTCCTTTTGGGATACGACGCTTTACTTGAATGGTAATCGACTTCATAATAAATTTAATTAAAAGTCAAAAGATTAATTTAATTTTGAGTTTTTTTAGAGACGATGATCAAATTTAGACGTTTATTCCAAGGGATATGTTTCTAGTTAGTCGGAAGAAGAATATTCTAATTTAAAATAAATAAGAGCTGGAAGGCCTCAAGAAAGTGCTTTTGGATTCATAGTAATTCATAGAACTTCGTAGAAATTCGAAGAAATTCGTGAAAATTCGTGAAAATTCGAAGTAATTCGTGAAAATTCGTGGAAATTCGTAGAAATTCGTGGAAATTCGTGGTAATTCCTGGAAATTCATTGAAATTCGTGGAAATTCATTGAAATTCATTGAAATTTATAGAAATTCATAGAAATTTAAAGAAATTCATAGAAATTCATAGAAATTCATAGAAATTCATAGAAATTCATAGAAATTCATAGAAATTCATAGAAATTCATAGAAATTCATAGAAATTCATAGAAATTCATAGAAATTCATAGAAATTCATAGAAATTCATAGAAATTCATAGAAATTCATAGAAATTCATAGAAATTCATAGAAATTCATAGAAATTCATAGAAATTCATAGAAATTCATAGAAATTCATAGAAATTCATAGAAATTCATAGAAATTCATAGAAATTCATAGAAATTCATAGAAATTCATAGAAATTCATAGAAATTCATAGAAATTCATAGAAATTCATAGAAATTCATAGAAATTCATAGAAATTCATAGAAATTCACAGAAATTCATAGAAATTCATAGAAATTCATAGAAATTCATAGAAATTCATAGAAATTCATAGAAATTCATAGAAATTCATAGAAATTCATAGAAATTCATAGAAATTCATAGAAATTCATAGAAATTCATAGAAATTCATAGAAATTCATAGAAATTCATAGAAATTCATAGAAATTCATAGAAATTCATAGAAATTCATAGAAATTCATAGAAATTCATAGAAATTCATAGAAATTCATAGAAATTCATAGAAATTCATAGAAATTCATAGAAATTTATAGAAATTTATAGAAATTCATAGAAATTCATAGAAATTCATAGAAATTCATAGAAATTCATAGAAATTCATAGAAATTCATAGAAATTCATAGAAATTCATAGAAATTCATAGAAATTCATAGAAATTCATAGAAATTCATAGAAATTCATAGAAATTCATAGAAATTCATAGAAATTCATAGAAATTCATAGAAATTCATAGAAATTCATAGAAATTCATAGAAATTCATAGAAATTCATAGAAATTCATAGAAATTTATAGAAATTTATAGAAATTCATAGAAATTCATAGAAATTCATAGAAATTCATAGAAATTCATAGAAATTCATAGAAATTCATAGAAATTCATAGAAATTCATAGAAATTCATAGAAATTCATAGAAATTCATAGAAATTCATAGAAATTCATAGAAATTCATAGAAATTCATAGAAATTCATAGAAATTCATAGAAATTCATAGAAATTCATAGAAATTCATAGAAATTCATAGAAATTCATAGAAATTCATAGAAATTCATAGAAATTCATAGAAATTCATAGAAATTCATAGAAATTCATAGAAATTCATAGAAATTCATAGAAATTCATAGAAATTCATAGAAATTCATAGAAATTCATAGAAATTCATAGAAATTCATAGAAATTCATAGAAATTCATAGAAATTCATAGAAATTCATAGAAATTCATAGAAATTCATAGAAATTCATAGAAATTCATAGAAATTCATAGAAATTCATAGAAATTCATAGAAATTCATAGAAATTCATAGAAATTCATAGAAATTCATAGAAATTCATAGAAATTCATAGAAATTCATAGAAATTCATAGAAATTCATAGAAATTCATAGAAATTCATAGAAATTCATAGAAATTCATAGAAATTCATAGAAATTCATAGAAATTCATAGAAATTCATAGAAATTCATAGAAATTCATAGAAATTCATAGAAATTCATAGAAATTCATAGAAATTCATAGAAATTCATAGAAATTCATAGAAATTCATAGAAATTCATAGAAATTCATAGAAATTCATAGAAATTCATAGAAATTCATAGAAATTCATAGAAATTCATAGAAATTCATAGAAATTCATAGAAATTCATAGAAATTCATAGAAATTCATAGAAATTCATAGAAATTCATAGAAATTCATAGAAATTCATAGAAATTCATAGAAATTCATAGAAATTCATAGAAATTCATAGAAATTCATAGAAATTCATAGAAATTCATAGAAATTCATAGAAATTCATAGAAATTCATAGAAATTCATAGAAATTCATAGAAATTCATAGAAATTCATAGAAATTCATAGAAATTCATAGAAATTCATAGAAATTCATAGAAATTCATAGAAATTCATAGAAATTCATAGAAATTCATAGAAATTCATAGAAATTCATAGAAATTCATAGAAATTCATAGAAATTCATAGAAATTCATAGAAATTCATAGAAATTCATAGAAATTCATAGAAATTCATAGAAATTCATAGAAATTCATAGAAATTCATAGAAATTCATAGAAATTCATAGAAATTCATAGAAATTCATAGAAATTCATAGAAATTCATAGAAATTCATAGAAATTCATAGAAATTCATAGAAATTCATAGAAATTCATAGAAATTCATAGAAATTCATAGAAATTCATAGAAATTCATAGAAATTCATAGAAATTCATAGAAATTCATAGAAATTCATAGAAATTCATAGAAATTCATAGAAATTCATAGAAATTCATAGAAATTCATAGAAATTCATAGAAATTCATAGAAATTCATAGAAATTCATAGAAATTCATAGAAATTCATAGAAATTCATAGAAATTCATAGAAATTCATAGAAATTCATAGAAATTCATAGAAATTCATAGAAATTCATAGAAATTCATAGAAATTTATAGAAATTTATAGAAATTCATAGAAATTCATAGAAATTCATAGAAATTTATAGAAATTTATAGAAATTTATAGAAATTCATGAACACACAGACAGCCAGACAGCGCGTTGTTGTTTCTGTGCCAGTTAGACGGGCTGCCAGTTAGACACGAATGGGGTAATGATTAATGGGGACCGTTCAGCTTGTCATCGAAAAGCAAGTTAGTGAGAAATAGTGTTGTCAACATAAAATCTAGTGAGAAAAGCAGTGCTGCCAACATCTCAAAAGAATATCACTAAAATATAAGCTAGGTACTCACAGAATGTCTCATTCTAGAGTTTTCGTAGGAGTATTAAGCTCGTGTAAAGTACTCAATTCCAATGAAGTATTCCTTTCACAAGAAGCACGTGTTAATTCTAAACCTTTAAATGGCTGACTTATCTACAGAATTGTCTCATGTCTGTTTGGACCTTCTCTTAGATCTCTTAGTTCTAATCCTACATGAAGATTGGACTACATCGCAAATCCTTTCTTTTACACTTGAGGAGAAGGGTCGTTAGTGGTGATCCAGTGATTCAGGTATTAAGAAACTAGTATAAAACTTTTATTTTGGCGAGATCAATTATTTTTAATTTTTCATTAAAATAAACTTTTAACTTCTTCATGTATGAGATACTTACTCAGGATAGCAATAGTACTTTTAAGATGAATTTTCTAATCGATAATGCGTTAGATTTTTAAATATTTAGATAGTTATACTATAATCAGGTAAATACTAATAATTTTGATTATGGTATTAAAAACAACAATAATTATTTATTTATTTATTTACAACTGCAATTGGGTCACCTATATTAACAATAAATAATGCTGTTTCTGTAACTAAATCTTTCACCATACTAATTGAAACATATCCTTCAATGTTTCCACCGAGTTCAAGTGGAAAAATGCTTTGTAAATATGGCTGTTAGACTTGTTGAACTAGGCCACGACCGTCAGCGACGACACCCTTCCGAAAATTCACTCAAACCACCCCAATCTAAGTCTCGCGGTCCTTGTATCGAATTTCCGTGTTGAGCATTCTCCCTTGTCAGTTCCAGTTGTTGAATTCAACAACTTCTATAACTTGTTGAATCATCGAGTATCGATTAAGCCGTAAATCTTGGTTGTTTGTCGAACGTCGCGCTCCTCTGGCCTGGTGAGGGTTTATCAAAACTGCTTGCTACGTTTAAACGCTTTGATTTATATCTAGGATTAGTTTTGCCGGGATCAGGTGCGCTTTAGCGAATGATTTATCCTGTTGTTTTGCCGTGCGTCCCGTTTCCTGTTTTTGTCGTTGCAAGTCCTGGCGGTTGAGTAAATTAGACGCTGCTAATTCTGGATGCTGGATGTAAATGTAAACGTTAACATGAGATGTTGCTAAACATATTCTGTTTATCAACTGTACAAATAAATAAGACATGCTGTTTCTAAGTAGAAATGCGATAAATTTACTGCAGCTATACGAATTTATTTAGGAAGATAGGTTTGAAATTACCAAATCCTAATTTAAAAAAAAGGTGGTTGATAGATCTTCTAGAAGCTGAAATGTTTTATAGGTTACCTTGTATTGGGCAAATTCATCTTTAACATAGCCAGTTTGTTTTGCAGAGAATCAAGTTTGGGTAGATTGCATCAGGATCACCTCTATATAGACCTAAATTTATTTATTCCTCAGAGGTGTAACTTAACTTTAAACTTAGATCATCGAGTTAGTAGGAACAGGAGATGACATACCAAACAAATATTCAAAATTAGAATGGTAAAGACCTTGAGTAGGTCCGAACTCAATATTTTTTGGGTTGTTTAAAGTCGTCGTTGTAATTTGGATAATTATAATTCAATGAATTTTCACGTGATATATCTTTTCAAATACGAAATGAATAAAATAGATATGCCTGATTAAAAAAATATGTAATATTGTAATAGGTGTTTTCTTAAATAAAAATAAACTAACTTAAATTTAAAAAGTGTTTATTTTCCTAAAACATTTACAAAACTGTAAGCAAAAGCTTAAGGATCACAATATTTTTAAAATAATAATTTTATCATAAGTAATAAGCAAGATAATGAAATAGAACGAATAGAATAGATATGCCTGATTAAAAAAATATGTAATATTTTAATAGGTGTTTTCTTAAATAAAAATAAACTAACTTAAATTTAAAAAGTGTTTATTTTCCTAAAACATTTACAAAACTGTAAGCAAAAGCTTAAGGATCACAATATTTTTCAAATATTAATTTTATCATAAGTAATAAGGAAGATTATTAACATAAAGTAACACCATATGCTTAATGTACAGAATAATAGATGTTATGAACATATTTATTTATGCCAAAGAGATAAAATAATTGATTTAAAAATAATTTATGACTTTTACTAATTTAAAATATAAAATAAACTTGAAATAAATACAAATTTTATTTAATTGGCGTTGAGTCATAGAGAGGGAGTTCCCGGACGTTCTGGATCGCCCAGAGTGTTCTGGTACAGAGCTGGCTTTATATAAATACTTTGGCTTTTGCATCGTTATTACACCGTCTCGCAAACAAATACATCTACCGAATGTGGTTTGTGGATAAGGCGTTGACTTTTTAAACCAGAAGTTGTGTGGATTTAGCTCTCGGTGTAATCATTTTTTATATTTTATTCTAGTTTTTCTTAGTTTTATATTCACATTTGTCTAATGTTCACTATGTGTATTGTATTCATACTGCCGGCCTTAGTTATTAAGTTTTAAATAGGCTTAAGTATAATTTTATTACTTGTAAATATATATCATAATATTGTAATTAATTATTGTTAACGAAGAACTATGGAATTAATTAGGTTACCTGTATTGACACCTAAGCAATATGAAGTAATTTGTTTAATTCGATGGTTTTTCAATATATACTGCAAGGTTAAAAAATGTAATACATACTTTTGGATTAAAATAAAGACAAGTTACATTTTCAATTCGACTTTGGTTTCATTACAACATGTAAAATAAGAAGGTCCTTTGTCCTAACATTACACATATTTGACAATGAATACCTATGTACATGTTAAGTTAAATCTGAGTTACGCTGAAACCTTTTCTAAAAAAATTTTTCAGTTATTTTGAACATAAAAAAACATTGAAAATAGTCAAGATAATCGTAACTTTGCTAATTTTTTTAACAAAATCTAATTTGGGAGTCGCGTCGTTAATATACAATATACATGTATTTGTTGTTCGATCAAACGTTCGTTTGAGCATGTATCCGAATTAAATGTTCATTATGGGATGATAATCATATGGAGTTCCGTCCACATTTCATACGTTCGAGTCGCCCACTCCTTTGATGTTACCGCTACGATTCCGCTAGTCGGCTATGCCGCGCCAACGAAACCCCTTTGTTGGCATTCGTTGACACGGTCTTTACGCAGCTTAATACTGATTTAGGCATTCAAAACAAAAGAACTTGTTGGCGGTACATACGATGTGTTCTATCTACATGAATCATGAATAAGGGATTAAAATTAATTATTTTACGTTGAACACAATTTTGGCGACTATTATTTCAAGTAAAAATAGCGTCCAAGATGGAAGAAAATGTCGCAACCCTCTTAGATATAAGAGCCCTGCTCACTAGCAGCTATTGTTTGACAGGTCGTAAGTAAATTCTTCTTTTGAAGCCATTTATGCAGTGTGTTATCTATTTCACGAAACTATGACGTTAGTAATATTTTTTTAAATTGAACAAATTATATTTTATATTAAAAAAATTAGTTCCTTTTAAATGCAAATCCAAATTAACAGTTTTTAAGAAAATTATACTAAATGACTTTACAGCTTTATGAAATAAAACAAGAAAATCTAAAATACGATGTAGTCACAAATACATACGCGTGCAAAGTGATTTATCAATGTTGCCATTATTTTAATTACTGGTACTCTTGAATAGGTACAAATTTCATCTTCCGTTTGGCTTTAAATGTTCAAAACTATATTCCGTATAGAATGTTTGAAATCCTTGATGGGAACAAGTCGACTGACTCTATAAACGAATGCGTGTACTAAAATTATCGGTAAAGAAGGTAGACAATGGTAAGTCTCTCGTTGAGAGGATTGTTTTTAAAAAGAATTTTTATTACTAATTCTTAAATAAAAACCCAAAATAAATTATATTTAGTACTTAATATGAATGTTATCGTTACAAGCTATGCTATCAGACTGACCTTATTTTATTGAAATGTTACTAGGAGAAAAAAATAGAGTCAGCAACCAGATACCGTTTTCCTGTGAAAGGCATATGGGGTCATCGATCATAAATCGCGTATATAATTTGAAATTTCGGCTTTTTTTATAATTATTTAAGCTTTTATTTTGATTGTTTTTAAAGTTGCATTATTGATATTAGCATCAGCAACTGCTCTGATTTATTAAAAAAATGTCTACCAATTCTTAGGTGTTCTTCTTTTATAGTTTTCAAATTCATTTGGAAATAACCAACAGCAAAGTTTTTAAATTGGTAAGTATTTTGTATTAGTAGGAAAAAACTAGAAATAGGATTTTTTAGGTAATTTGGCTGTGGGGGCCCGAGGTATCAGTTCATTTTGGAAAAAAGCTCTATTGCCCAAAATAGTTTGTTCTGAAATAATGAATAAATAAAATTTTAAATCAATAGTAGATATTTGTATGGTTCGTATCGCATTTGTTAATTTGTTTCATGTTAACACTTATTTTTAATTTTCTCTTTAGAAATTATTCCATGTAGATTTACTTGTATTATATCATTCCTGAGTGGAACTGAACCACTTTCGGTTACTGTAGATAATTCTGTCGTATTGTAACGATCAAATATTTTAGCTTGTATTTTTATATCTGGTATTTCGTAAGTAAAACTAATAGTCAAAATTGGTTGTTCCCATTTAAATTTAACATGAACGCAGACACACCATAATAACATAATATGTTCTTTGGTAAATTTATAAGAATCATGTAAATTTAACTGTATGGAAGTAGGTATCATATTACTATTATTATAATTATAATTATTATAATCATAATAATTATTACGCAAATTTGTTGATTTGAAAATTACTGACGAATGTTTATTTTTAACATGATTTTCCATTTCGTATATCTTGAAATAATAGCAACATGATTCAATGGGACATTTTTGACTAACTTGTTTTTCACATTGTATTTCATGTGTATACAACTGGTTATAATCAAAAACTGATCCACAACGCCAGATGCAGCTGAACAAAATGTTCTTTAAATCTATTGATGTAAGACCTTCCTCTGTAACTAAATGTTTACTATTATTGGTAGTACATGGACACTTCATGTAATAATTACCATTATTTCCAATTAAATAATAATTATCTTTGTGTAAATTTGGGTAAATTAATGAGCAATAATAACAACTAAATGTAATGGTATTAATTGTTATCTCTGATTTTGGATTTGGATATGTTTGTTTATTAAGCCTATTCCTAGCACGGGTGCATAAATGTTGGCGCGAAAAAGAAAATTCGCGTTTCTGAAGTAAAAGTGTTTTTAAATATTCTCCCAGCTGATTATGAAATGTTTTTGAAAGAGAATCAAAATCAGAATGATTTATTTTGTTTTGTGTAGCTTTGAGAACGGTACTTTTCAATTCGACCCTATTTAAATGAAACATTACCAACAACTTTGACTTATTTGTAATATTTAAAGTTACATTATATGTAACTAATCTATTTCCACTTGAGTATATATTTTTATTTAAAATGTCAACGTTTTTCTCGAAGAAATCCACTTTTAAATTTTTTATTAAATCCTTTTTTTCCAAATTTAATACAAAGTTTAATAAAAAACTCCTTGAACCATCCGCAAATGAATCAGATACATCGCGGAAGTTTACAAAAAGCAAATCTGATTCTAATTGGTACAAAAATGTTTTTTCTATATTCCTTAAGTCAGTTACTTGAAAATTAGGTTTTTCTAATAAATATTCGGAGTGATTTAGTTTAAAGTGACGAATTATTAAAAAGG
Source organism: Psylliodes chrysocephalus (assembly GCA_927349885.1). NCBI lineage: Eukaryota > Metazoa > Arthropoda > Insecta > Coleoptera > Chrysomelidae > Psylliodes > Psylliodes chrysocephalus. The sequence continues at coordinate 23,966,586 of OV651827.1, read as the reverse complement.
TAAACATTTCTTTCAAACAAATGGGACATTTGTACTTCTTGGATAAACACATTTTTTCGTGTTCAACTACTTCCGATGATTCCAATAATTGTGTACATCCATCAAACTTGTTAATACACTCGAAAAAACTTCTTGTAGCAATTTGGTTATACATGGAAACCACACCATTGTCCTCTTCGCCCTTGTAGCTTGCTAAACATCTGCCACATTTTATTTTTCTGTTCGGATAAACTTTGACTGGAGTTACTGATAAGGATTTATAACAGTAATCACATACTCTATCACAGGTAATAACATTTAGTATCTGGCTCATCTAAAATTAAAATAAAAACAATAAATCATCAAAGTTTCCAGCAACGCAGTAGGTAAAAGAAAAAAAATACAATTACTGTTCAAAATAGTAATTCGAGAGGCGCTAAAATGGTGGTTCACGCCTTATCGAGACTGAGGCCCACAAGGGTAAACTCGTAGCGTAACAAAAACACAACAAAATACCTCGGTACCAAGGTACGAAGATTTTATGACTAGGGGATTACTATTTATTATTTAGAATTCACTGGTTGAATATGTAATTCAAAATCGTATAATTAAAATTATCTACAAAAACCAGCATACCTCTCTTTTATATAACACATTATATTATCTGTCTTGCTGTACCTTTATTTATGGAAAACCTGAATTTTTTTTTTTTAAATCTTTGGACATGGAACAAACTAATGCAATTCAAAAAGATCGTACACTAATTGACAAAAACCAAATAATGACATTGGAAATGACAGAAACAAACTAGATACTTCTATTTCATAGCCTACATTTCAGTTTCAGTACCATCGAGTGGATGTATTTTAGTAATGCATAGAATTATAAGATCAAACGAACTTACCTGAAGTTAAGTTCGATCTTAATTAAATAAAATAGATATATGTCGCCCCCTGCATATGCTTCGATTCGACCACATAGTTGAAACACAGCTTATACAATACAGCTAAAACACTCTCTTAGCGGCAACGGTTTGCGTCGATTCCGTCGCGCATCGCTTAAGCTCCGCCTTCGGAGGGAAAAGACGGCTTTGGCGTTCAGAAGAGTACTTAGATAAGGTATTGAGCCGTGCGTATAATTTCGTTGATTGCATAATTTCGTTGAGCCTATAATTTCGATGATTTTGTTTGAGCTCTTTGTTGTGTTAAGTTAAAGGTACTGTTATTATTTTGATGACTCTTTAGCTGTGAGTGAAATGAGTGAAAAAAATACATCATTCTGTTTGTGGAGTCAAAAGCTGTTTTAATAAGGGTTATACCTGCAAGAAAATATTCTTTCATTTTCCCAAGGACCTAAACCGGAAAGTGCCACATTATAAGAAATGTTCATAGTTAATAACATAATTTATAGAGGGTGTCCCATTACTGCGTAATTGTTCAATATTTCAATTTGTGTTGTAGACACCCAAAAAAGTTTTAATTAAAAATTATATGGATTTGAAAAATACATATTTTAAAAATATTTTTGGATATACAAGGTGTCGCGTTTTTGCCTGGCAAATCAAAATATATGTTTTTTAAATGGAACACCCTGGATTTTATTTTTTTTAGAATGGTTTGGTAATACAGTATTTAACCCTAGAATAAATTAAAAAATATTACAGTAAAATATTGAAATTATTTTTTTTTTGAAATTAGAGAATGATGCAAACCCCAAATTAAATTATCCTAATTTAGGTAGGTTTATATTGATTTCAAAATTGTTTAATATACAGGCTTAAAAGATATTAAGCTAACGAATAGTGGTGATAGAACTGGTTTATTTTATACAGAGTGTTTTGAAACATGTCTTAAACTGACCGCATAAGTTGTATCTACTCACCAAAAAATAATTTGCAATAACCTTCAAAGAATTGATGTCCGCGTCAAATAAACCTTAAGTAGTAAATTTGATTCTATTCAAAATAATTTTTCTACGCCCACGCACAGACTACAAAACGAAAAAGTATGTTATTGTGTTCAACTAAACGAATATATTTCATATCCATTTTAGGTAGTGAGAACACTTAAAAAAATGAAAAAAAAAATTAAATTTTAATCAATCTACATGATACTAATTTAATTACGAGTAATAAAACTAAAATCCTAAAAGTGTCGGTGAAGATGAGGACAGACCATCTGCGTTCCACGCGAAAATCCCGGGATCGAATCTAGGCCGAGGACTAATTAAATTAAATTGAATATTTTTTTTTATGTTTATTTTATAAATTACTAAAATTCATAATGTTTTTTAAAATTAGTTATTTTTTCTAAAAAACCTAAAATAATTTATTTTAATTTGTAGATTTTCGTCAGTAGGTCGTAGAAAAAATATACTGTACAACTCGAGTGGATTGTCCATATCCACTCTTGTTGCACAAACTACTATTTGTTTTCTTGGTTTAATGTTTACATCAATAAATAGGAACTAAATTAATTTACTTTTCGAGTTTTCTTGTAAAAATCGATATTACTTCCTCCAAGTACAAATTTAGTACCTACCTAAAATAGGTACTAATTATATAATTTCGCATAATGTTGTAATTTAAATTTCACATTACTGTCAAGTTTCAAAATATAATATATAAATAAAAACTGTCAAATTATTACTTCTACAAATCTTTATGTATAAAAATACATCTAAATAAAACCGATATTGTTAAAATAAAAGCACAAGTTACCGATTCTTTATAATAACCCAGAATATCATCGAGTTCTCAGACCTCAGTCAGTCGAAGCAGTCGTTTATCTAGGTATAAACACTATAAACCCTTTGCGCGATGAATGACACTTGCCAGACACACGGGGTACCACTTGATTTGCATCCACGGCCACAATTTGTCATGAAGTGACTGTTTTAGCTCAAAACATCTGTTAGCAAGGATATTACTAGCCACATACAAATTATTTTATCTCTAATCCGAAAGATGTGGTGTGATACGTAATATTTATATTTAAATAATTTTTTTATTTATATTTGACAGATTTAAAATAAATTTAAAACTTAATTTCTCAAAACTTACTTAATGTGGCATGTAACCAACCTTATTACGCCAATAATAATAAATATATTTTTTAATCCGGGCCCGACTTTTCCCTCCAATCTAACAGAGATAGCACCATTCCGTCTCGCTTGGTTCTCGACCACCACATCAAAGACGCCGACACGGAGTTGTGGAGCTGTATTGTATAAGCTGTGGTTGAAAGCTGGCACAATTTGATATATTCCCTTCTCCACCAATCCCCTCATATCAACACTTTGCTTTAGTCATTTTATAGCATACTTGTTGCAACTTAAAGGAGACTTTAGAAATATTGGGTGGATCTGGAGCTTATTTACTTCGACGAGGCATCATATAATTAAGATCGAACTTCACTTCAGGTAAGTTCGTTTGATCTTATAATTATATTTCTGCCTCGTCTCATAAATAAGATATATGTCGCTGTTTAAAGCATGTTGCAACAAAAATTACGATAAAACATTTTATTTATATTTAACTGATTACAAGTTTAAAATTTATATTGTCATAATTGACCCACTTAAAAGATAGATATATGTCATGTGCTCTAAGAGAAAAAATTGCTCCATAGCAATTACTCAAAATGAAGTTCATCCATAAGCTGATGGTCTGCGTAGAGGCAGCATGATGCGGCTTCCTAATTATAATGTACAGAAGCTACCACAATTACTCCTTAAGTCTTTAATTTTTTTCTATATACTCTAACAAGGTTATTGCTATGCAAATACCTGGGTTTGTATAAAAGAAAACGGAAAGTTTAACATGGGATAAACTCTATTGTTAGCTGATATCTTCTTTTTTACCTTTTTCTGAATTTCTTGTTCTTTTCTGACAATTCTGTATCTCTATGGCTATAAAATTTGAATGTGCTAACCAATATATAAGACCAGTAACACTGCTAATTTATTGGTAAGGTTTTGACACTACATTTATGTCCCACGTGTTTTCTTATTTAAGCACATCTGGTCTTAAACCTAAAAAACTTCTAAAAAAATCTTTTTACCTGAAAATTCAGCTATTTGCGCTATATCTAATCTGTAACAGTTTAGTGAATTATATGATGAATCACTATAAAATTGTCTTGCTAAATATTCTAACATGGACTTCCAGCTACAATTTTAATCGGGAGTTATATTTTTTAGGCATAGTATCCGATATCCATGAGAGTTTACTGAATAATATTCCTGCCACCAGGGAAATTATTCCTGAGAAAGGATGGGTTATCCTATCAAAAGAAAGTAAGTCCTTATTAGGAGTGAATATCAATGTCTGATCTACTCATAGCAATAAAAATAAAAATAACGGATACCAAGACTGAGAGTCCCATAATGGTACCACCACCACAACTTTCACCACAAGCATATACAGGGGGCGACATATATCTTATTTACGAGACGAGGCAGAAATATAATTATAATTTTATTAACAATACATAGTTGTTATTAGTACCAAGTCATAACAGCAATAATTAATTTTTATTGTTTGTAACAACTTTTCAGTTCGTGTGAAATAGGCCTATTAATTATTAAATGAATATGAATCATTTAAATTTTCTTAAGTACGGATCTGTAATTGTAATTTTTATTGATTTTTTGTGAATGTTACTTCAAATTTAATAAGTTTATTTCAGAAATTTCCATGAAAACGTTAAGTAAATTTAATTTTAAAGTGAAGCAAAAATAATTAAAACCGCTTCAACTACATTTTGAATAGACTAAAATTGGTAGTAAATCGGCGTGCACAAAAATAAAAAGTTAATGAATGTATTCAGTTTTTTATGCTCTTTCCAAATTTGAAATTCAATTTTTAAAACTTTGATGTATAGGGTGTTGTTTAATGGTGGGTCAAATTTTAATAATTTTTGATTAGCCGAACCTGGATTTTGACATTTTTTTAATGTGTCGATAAATTCTTTTATTCGTGCAGATTATTTATGCAAAATATATAAAAAAAATATACTGAGTGATTCAAAAGTTATGGAGCAAAAAACACCCTATAACTCGGTTATAAAGGTCGCAAGAGTACTATATGGATTTTCGTTAACCCATGGGTTACCTCTATACATATGGAGTTCAAATATTTCCCTTTCACAATAAAACCCTGTATAATAGGATGGAAAGTAGCCATTCTTTTTGTACATCAATAGTTTGATTGAATTTTTCTTTGAAAATCGTCGGTTATCCGCAAATTTGTTAAGAAGTGTATCTACCATATGGAATGATTGCTTTTGTATCAGTTTCCAAAATTCCGACCTTCCTACTATTTACTTAATGAAAGCCAAATTTATTTTTAAGTCTTACCTTAGTAATAATTTATTATTTAACAATGGTACAAATTCTAAAGTAACTCACAAGACATGCTAGAGACAATTTGCTTCACTTGCCAGCATAAAGTAAATGTTATCAGAAACCAGCACTTCAATGACAGTCACGTATACCCTATTTTGATTAGGATAAGATTAATAAGTAGATAATTTTTATTTATTTGTCCATGACGCAATTTTAACAAATCGAAAATGTGAATTGGCATTTTTAGGCTATTGATTAAGTCCTTCGCGGGTTTTTATCACATGTATTATTTAAATGCCCAATTAGATTGAATTTGAGGATGGACATTGAAAATAAGGGCAACGTGCAATCTTAGAGAGTATAGGAATCATGATTTTTTTCGACTTCGAGTTTTCGACGGATTTTTACGTTTTGAGGTCCCCTGAATCCGTTTTGAAATTTTCGCGATGATGTGTGTGTGTGTGTGTGTGTGCGTGTGTGCGTGGGCGCGTGCGTGCGTGCGTGCGCGCGCGTGTGTGTGTGTGTGTGTGTGTGTGTGTGTGTGTGTGTGCGTGTGTGCGTGGGCGCGTGCGTGCGTGGGCGCGTGCGTGCGTGCGTGCGTGCGTGCGCGTGCGCGTGTGTGTGTGTGTGTGTGTGTGTGTGTGTGTGTGTGTGTGTCTGTGTGTGTGTGTGTGTCTGTGCGTGTGTGTGTGCGCGCGTGTGTGTGTGTCTGTGTGTGTGTGTCGCAAACTCATGAACCGATACACAGAAAAACACCAAATTTCAAACTTAAGCTTTGTTCCAGCGTACAATGTGCTGATTAGATTTTGGGTAGTGTCGGAACATCTGGGGGGGGGGGGTACTTTATAGGTGTTTATGGATTATATCTGTTATTTACGTTTGGGTAAGAAAATTCTTCAAATAAAAGTTACTTCTTATATTATTATCTAAAATTTTTGTTCAATACAAAATTTTCCTAAAATGGTCCGTATTCGAGAAATTTGACAAAATGTAAAAAAATATTTTTTTATAAAAATTGTTCAAACAAAAGTTGTTTGTAATATAATTCTCTATAATTTTTATCCTATTCATAATTTCTATAAAATGGACCGTATTCGAGATATTTGAGAAAATGTGTAAATTTCGAAATTTGAAGAAAATTCAAAAACGGATAAAGAAAAAAACATTAAATTTTAAACTTCAGTTTTATTTCGGCCTGACGTGAAATGATTAGATTTTGGACAAAGTCGGAACATCTGGGGGGGGGGTACTTTATGGGGGGCAGTTTTTATATTTTATGGAATATATCTGTTATTTATGTTTGGAGAAAAAAAATTGTTCAAATAAAAGTTATTTCTAATTCGAGAAATTTGACAAAATGTGCAAAATTCTGATTTTTATGAAAATTGTTGAAATAAAAGTTGTTTGCGATATTGATCTCTATAATTTTTGTTTATACATGATTTTTCTAAAATGGACCGTAATGGAAAAATTGTAGGAAAAGTGCTAAATTTAAATTTTTCAGTATTTTCATTTTCAATGAATATCTATAGAAAAATGTTTCGATGTAGATGTATGTGGAAAATGTATATATTAGTTTTATACTCTAAACATTTATGGAGGTGCTGCAATAGGTTGTACAAAATAACCGGAAAAGGCCTGTAATAACTAGATAGGAAAGTCACGCTCAAACTTACCTTTTTTTTCAAATTTTATAGCGCGTACTTGATACCGTTTTAATCCTAATATTATGTTTGTATGTAAGCCGGCACGATAACCCTAGAACGAAAGTACTGATTGACTTGCGGTTTTGATTTTCTTGAATAATTGCTTCTAACTTAGGACTCTATAAATTTTGAGAATTTTCGGTTCTTACTAACTACTTTAATATCAGTTTTCTTCAAATCCGCTCATGCATTTCTTTTGTGACTTATTTTACGCTTTCCAATCATTTCTAACGTCTAACATTCCTAACATTCCATACATTCCAAACATTCATTAGAATTTAGAATTATATCTATTATGCTCTGACAATACAAATTAACGCGATGTTGCCAAGTGTCCAATTAAAATCAACAAAAAAGGAATATAAAAATACCTTATTTTTGATATATTTCCATACTCTTTAAAAAGCAGTTTGAATTTATTTCCGGTCACACCCGTGTTAGATTCTAGTATTTTTATACATATTTCCCATTATTAATATTTGCTGGACGCTCCTGGTAATATTCTTGGGTGTGGTACGTTTTTGGCTGCCACAATGCTGGGATATTTCGATGAGTGAACAGACGCGGTTTTGGGAAGAAAAGAAAGGGAAATATGGACCGGCATTATTATTATTATTAATTGATTATCGTTTGTGGAATTTGCATGATTAGGTATAAAGTTTATTTTTGAAAAGTGAATTTCTTTTACCCGTTTGCTAATACCCGATCATTTATTTATCCATTTTGATTTATTTGTAGTACATAATTTTTAAATATTTATATTACGTCATCTATAAAGTAATAAACAATGTACTTTTCGAAAACTTTGAAACATATTACTTTATGTTATCCAAAAGTTTTTAAAACTTTTTTGAATCAAGTGAATTTATTTATTTGATAACTGACGCTAGCCAGCCAAGTTAAAAGAGTACTATCAACAAGAGGATAGCTGAATTAGTTCAATTTGTGCTGGGTTAACTGTGACGTCACTCAGTGGATACTTTTAAGGCATTTCTTTATAAAATCTTGAAGAGGTTGAATGGTGTGTACACACTGGGTAATAAGAAATGAATGGAACGAATTTAAAGTGTGTAGGTAGTTTTATTAATATTAACAAAACTCAGTAAAATTAGTTTTACTGAGTTTTATTAATATTAATAAAACTACCTACACACTTTAAATACGTTCCATTCATTTCTTATTTCTTTATAAGCTTAACACAACATACTTGGTTACAGTATTGTGATTACTGCGGTGACGTGACACTGTGGTAATCTTTTATATAATGTCATATGTCAAATTTAATTTAAGTTTAAGGATTTCTAAACGGAATTTGAGGTCAAATTTCGCTTAGCCAAAATTGTTGCCCTGGAAACTTACCATGGTAGCTAGTATACACAAACCCAAATCTCGTGGTGAGGAAATGCATAGTTGCCAAGTTATAGATTATTTAATGTTCACTTTAGTTTAGACGAAATCAGTTATAGTGAAACTGTTGCCATGGGAACGCTTTGGTGAGGAAATGCGTGGTTGCCAAGTTAGAGATGATTTAATTAAGCTGTAATCAGTTACGGAGAAACTGTTGCCATAGAGACTAAACGACTAAACAAAAACCCAATTCCCGTGGTAAGGAAATGCATAGTTGGCAGGTTACAGGTCATTTAATTTACACTTATTTACATTTAATGTCGACTAAACAAAAAACATTGTTGTAACTTCAGCTGGGTTCTTCTCTCGTGAAACGGAGTCTATCATGTCGCAAATATATTTTTTTAATATTACGAAATGGATACATATCAGAATCAAAATCAACAAGTTTAAAATCAAATTGAATCGAAAACAATAAATCAATAAGCATATAATAATTGATGAAGTATTTAAATTTTAAAGTATCATCGAACGAGCATTGGTTTTCAGTTCAAACAAATTATTGTAGCAAATGCCTGGCATAATAGACAACGTATAGTGAACGATAAATTCAATAAAACAAAACTGAATTGTTGGATTTATAAATAAAGTATGATAGAAATATATCGCGTATTATATATAAAATAATGAAATTCTAAAAATGTACAAAGCTAAACATCATATTCACACTTTTTGCACAAATTTATACTTTTATGCAAGAATACTATTATACAGATTGAATTTTACCCAAAGAAATTACTAAATACTCATAAAAAACTGTCAGAACAAGTCTATTTACTTTCATTGAGGTATTTATACTCTCAACAATTAATTCATATTAAGATTGTTCTAAATTGAACCTCTGAGATGATAGTCAAACATCGCTCTCTATATAGTAGACTGTCGCTGTCAAAGAGCCTCGTTTTCCTTATTTTTTTAAATCATTAAATATTTATTGTAGACAAATAAGTGTAACTTAGATCATACTTATTTTTTTTATTTTTAGATTATTGGTAACTGACTTAGAGATTGATAAATTACTAGTACGTTAACCCACAACACACAATAAACACCCTTAAGAATGAACTGGGGGAGTACACAATTACAGGGAAGGAAACAGTAAGGGAACTCTTCAGGGTTCACTTCCCCGGTGCACAAACCATAGCACATACACCGGCTAACCGAAATCTAAACGGACTGGAAGCTCATAATAGAGCCAACAGAGAAGATTAGAGGATAGCCAAACAAGTGGTGAACTATGGTAAACTGAAATAGGTAATTAGCTCATTCGAACCATATAAATCACCGGGCACTGACGGGATTTATCCAATAATGTTACAAAGAGGTCCTGATACAGCAGACTCTGTAATATACTCAGAAGTAGCTTGGCCTTTGGACACATACCAAAAGCTTGGAGAAATATTAGGGTAACTTTTATACCAAAGTCTGGAAAAATAGGACAGGAAACGGCAAAGTCCCTAGGACTAATACGTCGTATGTCCTTTGTACTTAAAACTTTGGAAAAACTGCTAGATAGGCATATGAGAGACGGGATATTGATTCAGAGGCCAATATACCAAGACCAATACGCCTATAGTGCAGGGAAATCAACTGAAACAGCTCTCCATCAATTAATAAAAGGGGTGGAGAACACACTGGAAAACAAGGAGGTAATGCTGGGAGCATTCTTGGATATCGAGGGTGCATTTGACAATACCTCCGTTAAATCGATCATTAGATCTCTCAAACACAGAGGAATCGAGGACACGTGCGTGTCCTGGATCGACTCTATGTTAAGGAAGAGAACCATACACACAACCGTTATGGGAAAAACAATAGCAGCACGGGTAGCGAGAGGGTGTCCGCAGGATGGAGTGCTATCTCCACTTCTGCGGAACCTTGTAGTGGACGGGCTGCTTAGGGCTCTCAAAGATAAGGGACATAGAACCCTTGGATATGCCGATGATATAGTGTTCATGGCACAGGGAAAATACAACACTATAGTAAGAGATCGAATGCAAGAGGCTCTAAATATAGTAACAAAATGGACAGACGTGGAAGGACTAAACATTAGCCCAAACAAATCTGACATAATTGCATTCACCCGCAGGAGGAAATTGAAGGGGCTAGGGCCTCTAAACCTAAGAGGGGCTTAAGGGGGAGGTAAAATATCTCGGGGTTATGATTGACTCGAAACTTACCTGGAACCAGCATCTAGAAGAAACCACAAGGAGAGTGGAAACCTCGTTAATGATGGCAAGGCGATCCTTTGGAAAAAAATGGGAGTTAAAACCAGACATGGTTCGCACATCCGATCAAATAGAGTTATAACTTGAAAAACTTGAGTTTTTTAGTTAAATAGATGAAAATGCTTAAAATTAAACGGTGCATCCTTTCAAACAGTGATATCTGTAAATTCATATATTCGCCACTAGATGGTAGATGTCACAGTTTAGCAATGAGACCAGTTTGCTCTTTAGTGATCTCAGAACACTAATTATCAGTGTGACATTTAGTAATTTACTTTTTTTAAGTTATAACTCTATTTTATCGGAGGTGCGGTATATTGGCTTTATAAAATCGTGGGGAGACCGATAATAATATACGCAGTTTTGGTGTGGTGACCAAAAACACAGCAAAGGAAAGCAAGGCTATGCAAGTTACAAAGACTTGCTTGCCTCGGAATAACGGGGGCAATGAAAACAACCCCCACAACTGCAATGGAAGCACTGATAGGACTCCCACCTCTTCACTATGTGATACAAGGGGAAGCAAGATTAGGTGCTTACAGATTAGGGAATACACTGGGAAATCTTGACATTAGGCCAGGTCACATGAGTATCTCAATGTTAGTGACAGGAGACGTGCTAGACATGAGTGGGTGCCATAAACTAACATAGGGTAAAACACAATAAGCCAATAGGCTTCAGTGTTATTCGGAGACATAGTCAGACGAGCCCAGGAGAAAAAAACCCATGCATCATTAGAAATAAAGATGAGGCGCTTAATTGTATTTTGTCGTGCCTGCTTGCCGTAATTGGACAGATTAATACACCTCTACCACTAGTGGATTGGTGCGCGCTATTCTATCTCTGTCTAATCAATAGCGTCGCTTATTTTATATCGTTCTTCTGGCGTCACAGCGGAAAAGATAACATACTGTATAACGCACATAAGAAACGCCAATGAAACAAAACAATTTTCTACGAGTAAATTAATAAAATATACTTATTTTCTTGAAACCCCTATTTAATCAATCACTTAGCTGTCTAAAACAAAGAAATACGTTTCCGCAAACTTTTTTTTATTTTAAAACAAATTCTCGTTGTATCCGACATTTTATTTACGGACAATGTGTAACTTTTCACTTAGAATATTATACATATAGCTTGCGAAAATAATTAATCGCGCTTTGTTGTTTTGGTTTTATTTTGCATGATATGTTTGGTCCGTTTTTCAATTAGTTCTAGATTTTAATCCTTTTTTGGATGGTACAGAAAAAAGTAAAAGAAGTAACAAACAAAACTTTTCTAATTTAAATTAGTAATATTTTATAATGGAAAAATAATACTTTTCAGGTGCCATTGTTTCCCATACGAAACCTGTTAATAAAAATAAAACTAATGGACGGGACTTAAAAAACCTCTAAGCAGGGTCGTATTCAGATCTAATTAAAGCCACGTGTGCAGAATTATAAGTTGTAAAACAAATAATCCCAGCGTGACTCCTATACTATTTGTTAATCATTTTCTCACTTAATTCTTCTTTCAACACCGTGCTTGGAACATTTAATAAGTAGTTATTTTTGGATTGGGTTAGGCATAAGAAAGGATCAGTTAAAAAATGTATTTTGTCATTTTTTAACACAAACAACCCAGTTTTATTGCTTGAACTTTGATATCGATCGATTTCGATACCTTTTCGTGAATGAAATATTGATGTAATAAAATAAATGATATCCATTTAATATACCATCAGCATTATGTTCCCTGAACGATATAGCTTTTTATTATATTCGTTCATAAAATGCTATTTGGCTCTCTTTCAAGTTTTATTGGAGACTAGGTTTATTCAGAGAGCTGTTTTTATAATTGCTTTGTTTTTCTAAAAGAAAACTTCGAATTTCACATTATTTTTCTTTCTGTTGTACAATACCTACATTGATTGAACTGGAACAATTTTGTATTATTCTAGTGTATTGATACTGGGTTTTTGCGAGAATAATTCATTATAGGTACAGTTTATCTAGTAGCCCAAATCAATATTTATTTATGTCATGAAAACAAGAACAGGATCTGTTTTATTTCTCCAATAATAATTACATTAAGAGCGATATCCATGCGACACCTAACAGCAAATTCAGGTTTAGAACACACTGACAACTTTCAGTGCATCTGAACGCACTTTGGCAACGTTGCTCTATTCCCAGACTTAGATACGCTCCCTTCAATTTATTACTTATAAACTATAGATGATTTAAAATATAAAAAAGGCCGATAAATCGCAGGTCCGGTCTAACAAAGATTATTTTTGTTTTGTTTTCTCGTTTAAAATATTTTTAAAGGTATAACCTGGTGTAACATTTTCGAAACTCTTTTTTCTAACTAAATAATTTATTTACGAAATATATTTTTAAATATACATATGTATATCCTATGATTATTTCGAAAAATGGCATTCTCGTACAAACGCCACTGGTGCAAGTAGAAATATTTGGAACACCCCAAAAAATACACATTTGTCCCTTCAAAGTTTTTTTGGAAATTTAGAGTAAATATCTTTAAAACTATTTGAAATATTTAATAAAGTTTAGTAAATTAAAATTTAAACATTCTGTATCCCGAAAACGAAGCACATTTTGACCTACTTTTATAGGAACTTTTTTTAACAAAATAATTTTGATAACAATTTTCAAAAATCTTTCTTACTTATTTACAAATACCCTGTATAAAAATACGTTTTTTAAATAACAATTCATTTAATACTAGTTTGTGCAACAACCGTGAACAATCCACTGGAGTTGTACAGTATGTTTTTTCTACGACCCAATAACGAAAATCTACAAATGTAAAGTATTATTTTAGGAAAAGACAAAATAACTAATTTTAAAATAATTTATGACTTTACTAATTTGTGAAATAAAATAAACATGAAAAAATATTTAATTTTATTAGTCATCAGCCCAGATTTGAACTCGGGCCTCTCGCGTGAAAGGCAGATGCCGTATCCTCATTTTCACCTCCACATTTAGAATTTTAGTTCTAATAATAGTAATTAAATTAGTTTCATATAGGTAGTTTGATTCAAATTTAAAATTTTTTAAAATGTAGTCCAAATAAAAATAAATTAAAATTATTTATGGATTCCACACAAAAATAATTCATTTTAATGTATATTTAATCTCAATACCTAAAAAATATACTGACAATTAGTTTGACAGAATTGTCACATATTTAAAATTTAAAAAATAATAGTAGTTGGGTGTCCAATATATAAACTGTGATTGGTGGATTTCATTTTTTTGTAGTGTTCTCACTACCTAGAATGGATATGAAATATATTCGTTGAGTTGAACGCAATAGTATATTTTTTCGTTTTGTAGTCTGTGCGTGAATAGTAGTTTGTGCAACAAAATTGGATATGATGGCCATATCGCACGAAGACGAAGTTTGAAAACGACTCCGTAGACGGAGTGCTTAATCATCGAGTGCGATACGGACAATCCACTCGAGTTGTACAGTATATTTTTTCTACGACACATTAATGAAATTCTACAAATTTAAAAAAGTATTTTATTAAGACAAAATAAATAATTTTAAAATAATGTATGACTTTTACTAATTTATAAAATAAAATAAACATACAAAAAGATTTAATTTAATTAGTCCCCAGCCCTGATTTAAACTCGGGCTTCTCGCTTGGAGACAAACTCCGTGCCCTCACGCCTTCGCCACACTTGCCATTTTAATTCTAATACTTGTAATTAAATTAGTTTCATATGGTTTGATTAAAATTTAAGATTTGTTTGTAAATTTGGACGAAATAAAAATAGAAATGCTATTACTTATCGATTATACATAAGAAATATTCATTTTTACGTATTGTAACGATAGTCTAATTTATTTTATAGTTTATTTATTTATTTAAAACACACTATTTACAATGTATTTCAGACGTACTAATTAATTTTTATAATACTTAGACACTGACTAACAATTCTAATTTATTTATTACAATTTAAATTTTCATTCCAATACTCTGTACTAAACTAAACTGCCCGACGATGAGTCGGGCTATTTATATTAAGTCCAACTCTGCTACTAGAAGTCTCTAGACGGTCCCGAAAATTCCATCTCTGACTTAACGGCACACTCTGCCTGTTCTACCCGTTTCTCGAGCCTCAGCGGCATTCCCAAAACATTCCGTCGCCTCGAGCATGAGTCGGGGCCAGCTGAAGGTCGCACCTGCTTTAGACACAGGGTCGGATTAGGAATTTCATGACAGTATATTGAATCTCAATAATTCAAAAATATACTGACAGTTAGTTTGACAGAATTGTTACATAAAATTGAAAAAATAATAGTAACCGGGTGACCAAAATATAAACTGATTGGTGGATTTAACTGTTTTGTAGTGTTCTTACTAGATAGAATGGATATGAAATATATTCGTTCAGTTGAACGCAATGGAATACTTTTTGTTTTGTAGTATGTGCGTAGATTAGCTAATAACTATGTGGGTATAGGAAAAATCATATCCATGTGGGTGTAGAAAATAGTAGTTTGTGTAACGAGAGTGAATATAAATTAAATGGATTTCATATTAAAATTTATATTTATTTATTTCTAAAAATATATATCAAATAAAAATAGAAATGCTATTATTAATCGATTCTACACAAGTATAACTCATTTTACGCAATAGCATATTTCTTCGTTTTGTAGTATGTACGTAGATAAGCTAATATCCATTTGGGTGTAGAAAAAATTGTTTTCTAGTACTAAAAATATATAAAAATAACATTGAGTAAAATGATTTATTATTAGTAAAAGAAGAAATTAAAATAAATCATCTTTATTGACTATTGGTCGGATTTCTACTCGGATTTCTACTCGGTTTTCTACTGGGATTTCTAAAATCCAAACCTCTAGCGAAACGTGCAGTATACAATCTAAATAAAATTGCTTTAGTTTGCTTTCCATATACACCAAAATCTATCATCTTTTTTTATTTTTTCTACAAACGTATCAAAATAATAAAAAAACAAATATTTGGTTTAGTGAAGTTGCCCCTGAACCTGGTAATAATAACAATTATGATTTCGGTTTAATTGCATTTTGCCATTATCATTAATAATTGCAAATTTTATTATGTTGCAAACCATTGATTTTTCCGTAGTCAGTTTTGAAGCAAGATATTTAATTTCGATAATACTGTCGGTTCCTAATAAACCGTCGGGACCTAAAAAACCAAATTCAGAATCCTCAAATAAACCACATTTAGTGGACATCCGCTTTAAATTTGTGAATATTGCTTTAAAGCTACAGGTTATTTTTCTGTTCCATACTATATTAATTTCCCATATATTTTGACGTTTATGCTTAGACGGGCAGGAACTGAACTGGACTGGAATAAGAGGTGATAGTGTGTGTCTTTTTCTAAGTAATCTTGCACGATATTTTATAGATTTCCGTCGAAATGGAAATATCATTTTCGGCATTTCCGAAAGTTTTCCGATTTTTACGACAAACTATTATAACTCAGCTTACACACAAAAGTTCATATAAACGCATTAACTAAATACGAAACGAAAACACCGTCACTTGAACTAAAAAGAGTAAAGTTTTTTTAATAATTTCATCCTAAGCGACTTAAATGACTATCTAAATACTTTTATCCTAATTTTCCGGTACTGCATGCACCGCCAACGTCCGCCGCCTTGTTGCCAAATCAATTAATATGGATTTGAATCTGGACAGATTTTCTCAGATTTCGTAATTCAAGGTTTTCAAAAAATATACGCATTAAACAAAAAAGTGCATTGGAAAGAATTAGCTAATTTTTATATAACAATTCCCGGTAAAGACTCCTTTTTGTAATAATTTTCATAATTTGTATAGAAAAAATTAAAAAATAAGTTTTTCTGAATTCGGGCTCTACAGCGGGGCTCTCTATCATTTGCTTGGTGGGTATACCAAATTTTATAAAAAAATATTTGAAACTGAGAAAGAGAACCTTGAAGTCGTTTTAAGCCAGTTTCTAACCATGGATATCGCTCTTAAGAGCAAACATGACGAGCGCTCCTCCGCCAAAAATCAATTTTACATTTGAGGCAGTTAAAAAAAATTGTAAAAACAAATGGTTCAGGCCAATCGTTGTAAAAATGAACCAAGAATTTCGCTAAATTGTGAAAAACTTTTTAACAAATTTAATTTTTTGGTTCTTTAGCGTCATTCTATAACAAATATCTTAACTATTTTCTAAATAACTTTTTTTCAAAAAGATTACCAATTTTAAACAGGACCGAAGATTAACATAGTTTTCATTCCGATACTAATTCTATTAAAACAATGATACCAGTGAATATGGCAACGCTGCTAGTCTATGAAGCCCGTGGTTAAAAGGGTAGCTACTGTTTAGTTAAATTTGTAGTTGTTTTTGAAGAGGTGCGAAATTATTGTGATCGTCTTAGTTTGTTGTTGAGGCGTTGTTAGGTTTTTGTTTAATTTAGTTTTTAGTTAATTTATGAAATGAAAAATTCTGGAAGGCAAAAATGCACAGCTGACAAATTTCTATTTTATTTGCTTGCTGCCAGAGTTAGTAAATCCTAGAGAAATACGACATGTGCCAATTAGGGAAAAGAGATTGTCAAGAATTTTGCCCGCTTAAATACATGCGACAAAATTCAATTGCTCGTATGAAATTAAGGTGGGTCTTTCCTATAACAAAATTTCCTCAGCCCACCCCTTTTCGAGATATCACCCTTAAAAGGTGGTGACTAAAATTGAGTTTTTATTTTATTTCTAAAATTTCAGTAAAGCTAGAAACTTGAAATTCTGTAATCGCAAAGGACTAACCACGGGTATTTTTTCAATATTTCTGTTACATTATAGGGGGGTGAAATTAGCAACACTTACTTTATTTCATCAAAACTTTTTTTCGAGATGAACTTTTATGAAATCCTTGTTTTATTTAATTTTTTTTTATTCTAGAATTTTTTTCCCAAAACCAATAGCTTCAGAGAAAAAAAATTAACACCCTAATTTATCATTTTTTTTTTTAATAAATTGAGTGGAAAACAGTTTTTTTTTTTCTATGAAGGTATTGGTTTTGGGAATTTTTTTTTAAATAAAACAAGTATTTCAAGTTACATAATTATTTCATAAAACTTCATCTTGAAAAAAAGTTTTGATATGAAATAAAGTAAGGGTTGCTAATTTCACCCCTCTATAATGTAACAGAAATATTGAAAAAATACCCGTGGTTAGTCCTTTGCGATTACAGAATTTCAAGTTTCTAGCTTTACTGAAATATTAGAAAAAAAATAAAAACTCAATTTTAGTCACCACCTTTTAAGGGTGATATCTCGGAAAGGGGTGGGCTAAAGAAATTTTGTTATAGGAAAGACTCATCTTAATTTCATACGAGCAATCACCTCCTGAATTTTGTCGCATGAATTTAGAAACACCCTGTATGTCCAACCAGTGATGATTAAATTTCTTCTTCAGGTGTTTAGCATTAGCAGCAAAATTGTAGTTTCTCGAGGGTATCCAGCAATTTTTCAGAATATGCTTTCTCTTCTCAACTGGTATAGTGGTTGCCAAGCCAACGAATTTGCCAATATCATCTTCATGACAAACGTTGTCTTTAGTTTCAATTTCACTGTCGAGCACCATAGTTTGAGCACTTTGAATTATAAAAGAAAGTCTTGCGCCTACAGTCGCAATGACAACGCCTGGAGTAGAGTGACTAGAGTGTGGCTGAACTTGTATTTCCTCTTCTTTACCTTCATTACTACTGCTGCTGGTAGTGCTGTCACTTTTCTTTCGCTTTAAATTTACTAAAAAAAAAAAATAGCATACTAATGTTACCTAACAATATTTGGCAAAGTAGACTCGGGTTTTGAAAAAAAAAATGCGTAATATTGACATGGTTTTCCAGGTCTTCCTCTCTTTTCCTTTCATTCAGCAAATTTTGGTATTCAGACAATTTCTTCTTTTTTTCTGACATTCTATATACTGTAAAGAAATTAATACTTGAGCTTTCCTGTAAATATACAAATAAATAACAATTTTCTGAATATCCTCGGACAGATTGTATGTAAAAATATGATTTAGAATTTATATTCAAATAGAGGTCAATAATAGGTCTTTTAATTGGTTTATTAGCTGCGTCCCAACTCTTTTACTATATTATCGAATTTTTTTTGATGAGTTCGGACGTGGGCAATTACGAACTGCAATCGAATAATTGTTCCGGCTATATCATTGTCCCGAACGGAATCTAATTTTCGACATTAATAAGCTTGTCGAAAGTTTTCCTCCCATAATAATTAAATTCTTGTCCGCGACGCAAATCCAATTAATCTGCATTTTCCGTTCTATCTAATTTCTCGAATAAAACCTCTCTTTTCCGAAAGAAATAAGACTAAAAAAAAAAAACAATTCAATGATCTATTAATGATGCTCCAAAGCGAAGGAGTTTTCGTTTTTTCGTTTGCTTTTTGTTTATGAGTCGCCTAATGAGCGTTTTTTTTGTGGGGACTGTAGGAACAGAAGACATATTTTTTTTCTTTTGATAATCATCAGAAGCATATTATTTTCTTATTAAATGTATTTTTGGTTTATTTGGTTACGGTAAAAATGCCAATTAGATCGGTCAAAAGTTTGTACAGTATAAAATATGTATAAAAAAACTTGAATCTATGATTTACTATAAATTTCTATGAATTTCTATGAATTTCTATGAATTTCTATAAATTTCTATGAATTTCTATGAATTTCTATGAATTTCTATGAATTTCTATAAATTTCTATGAATTTCTATGAATTTCTATGAATTTCTATGAATTTCTATGAATTTCTATGAATTTCTATGAATTTCTATGAATTTCTATGAATTTTCTATGAATTTCTATGAATTTCTATGAATTTCTATGAATTTCTATGAATTTCTATGAATTTCTATGAATTTCTATGAATTTCTATGAATTTCTATGAATTTCTATGAATTTCTATGAATTTCTATGAATTTCTATGAATTTCTATGAATTTCTATGAATTTCTATGAATTTCTATGAATTTCTATGAATTTCTATGAATTTCTATGAATTTCTATGAATTTCTATGAATTTCTATGAATTTCTATGAATTTCTATGAATTTCTATGAATTTCTATGAATTTCTATGAATTTCTATGAATTTCTATGAATTTCTATGAATTTCTATGAATTTCTATGAATTTCTATGAATTTCTATGAATTTCTATGAATTTCTATGAATTTCTATGAATTTCTATGAATTTCTATGAATTTCTATGAATTTCTATGAATTTCTATGAATTTCTATGAATTTCTATGAATTTCTATGAATTTCTATGAATTTCTATGAATTTCTATGAATTTCTATGAATTTCTATGAATTTCTATGAATTTCTATGAATTTCTATGAATTTCTATGAATTTCTATGAATTTCTATGAATTTCTATGAATTTCTATGAATTTCTATGAATTTCTATGAATTTCTATGAATTTCTATGAATTTCTATGAATTTCTATGAATTTCTATGAATTTCTATGAATTTCTATGAATTTCTATGAATTTCTATGAATTTCTATGAATTTCTATGAATTTCTATGAATTTCTATGAATTTCTATGAATTTCTATGAATTTCTATGAATTTCTATGAATTTCTATGAATTTCTATGAATTTCTATGAATTTCTATGAATTTCTATGAATTTCTATGAATTTCTATGAATTTCTATGAATTTCTATGAATTTCTATGAATTTCTATGAATTTCTATGAATTTCTATGAATTTCTATGAATTTCTATGAATTTCTATGAATTTCTATGAATTTCTATGAATTTCTATGAATTTCTATGAATTTCTATGAATTTCTATGAATTTCTATGAATTTCTATGAATTTCTATGAATTTCTATGAATTTCTATGAATTTCTATGAATTTCTATGAATTTCTATGAATTTCTATGAATTTCTATGAATTTCTATGAATTTCTATGAATTTCTATGAATTTCTATGAATTTCTATGAATTTCTATGAATTTCTATGAATTTCTATGAATTTCTATGAATTTCTATGAATTTCTATGAATTTCTATGAATTTCTATGAATTTCTATGAATTTCTATGAATTTCTATGAATTTCTATGAATTTCTATGAATTTCTATGAATTTCTATGAATTTCTATGAATTTCTATGAATTTCTATGAATTTCTATGAATTTCTATGAATTTCTATGAATTTCTATGAATTTCTATGAATTTCTATGAATTTCTATGAATTTTTATGAATTTTTATGAATTTCTATGAATTTCTATGAATTTCTCTATGAATTTCTCTATGAAAATCTCTATGAATTTCTCTATGAATTTCTCTATGAATTTCTCTATGAATTTCTCTATGAATTTCTCTATGAATTTCTCTATGAATTTCTCTATGAATTTCTCTATGAATTTCTCTATGAATTTATCTACGAATTTCTCTATGAATTTCTCTGTGAATTTCTCTATGAATTTCTCTATGCATTTCTCTATGAATTTCTCTATGAATTTCTCTATGAATTTCTCTATGAATTTCTCTATGAATTTCTCTATGAATTTCTCTATGAATTTCTCTATGAATTTCTCTATGAATTTCTCTATGGATTTCTCTATGAATTTCTCTATGAATTTCTCTATGAATTTCTCTATGAATTTCTCTATGAATTTCTCTATGAATTTCTCTATGAATTTCTCTATGAATTTCTCTATGAATTTCTCTATGAATTTCTCTATGAATTTCTCTATGAATTTCTCTATGAATTTCTCTATGAATTTCTCTATGAATTTCTCTATGAATTTCTCTATGAATTTCTCTATGAGTTTCTCTATGAATTTCTCTTTGAATTTCTCTTTGAATTTCTCTATGAATTTTTCTATAAATTTCTCTATGAATTTTTTTATAAATTTCTCTATAAATTTTTCTATGAATTTCTCTATGAATTTCTCTATGAATTTCTCTATGAATTTCTCTATGAATTTTTCTATGAATTTATCTATGAATTTATCTATGAATTTATCTATGAATTTATCTATGAATTTATCTATGAATTTATCTATGAATTTATCTATGAATTTATCTATGAATTTATCTATGAATTTATCTATGAATTTATCTATGAATTTATCTATGCATTTATCTATGAATTTATCTATGAATTTATCTATGAATTTATCTATGAATTTATCTATGAATTTATCTATGAATTTATCTATGAATTTATCTATGAATTTATCTATGAATTTATCTATGAATTTATCTATGAATTTATCTATGAATTTATCTATGAATTTATCTATGAATTTATCTATGAATTTATCTATGAATTTATCTATGAATTTATCTATGAATTTATCTATGAATTTATCTATGAATTTATCTATGAATTTATCTATGAATTTATCTATGAATTTATCTATGAATTTATTTATGAATTTATCTATGAATTTATTTATGAATTTATCTATGAATTTATCTATGAATTTATCTATGAATTTATCTATGAATTTATCTATGAATTTATCTATGAATTTATCTATGAATTTATCTATGAATTTATCTATGAATTTATCTATGAATTTATCTATTTATCTATGAATTTATCTATGAATTTATCTATGAATTTATCTATGAATTTATCTATGAATTTATCTATGAATTTATCTATGAATTTATCTATGAATTTATCTATGAATTTATCTATGAATTTATCTATGAATTTATCTATGAATTTATCTATGAATTTATCTATGAATTTATCTATGAATTTATCTATGAATTTATCTATGAATTTATCTATGAATTTATCTATGAATTTATCTATGAATTTATCTATGAATTTATCTATGAATTTATCTATGAATTTATCTATGAATTTATCTATGAATTTATCTATGAATTTATCTATGAATTTATCTATGAATTTATCTATGAATTTATCTATGAATTTATCTATGAATTTATCTATGAATTTATCTATGAATTTATCTATGAATTTATCTATGAATTTATCTATGAATTTATCTATGAATTTATCTATGAATTTATCTATGAATTTATCTATGAATTTATCTATGAATTTATCTATAAATTTATCTATGAATTTATCTATGAATTTATCTATGAATTTATCTATGAATTTATCTATGAATTTATCTATGAATTTATCTATGAATTTATCTATGAATTTATCTATGAATTTATCTATGAATTTATCTATGAATTTATCTATGAATTTATCTATGAATTTATCTATGAATTTATCTATGAATTTATCTATGAATTTATCTATGAATTTATCTATGAATTTATCTATGAATTTATCTATGAATTTATCTATGAATTTATCTATGAATTTATCTATGAATTTATCTATGAATTTATCTATGAATTTATCTATGAATTTATCTACTAATTTATCTATGAATTTATCTACTAATTTCTCTACAAACTTCTCTACTAATTTCTCTACGAACTTCTCTACTAATATCTCTACGAATTTCTCTACTAATTGCTCTACGAATTTCTCTACGAATTTTTCTACAAATTTCTCTACGAATTTCTCTACGAATTTCTCTACGAATTTCTCTACGAATTTCTCTAGAATTTCTCTACGAAATTCTCTAAGAATTTCTTTTTTCTACGAATATCTCTACAAATTTCTCTATTAATTTCTCTATGATTATCTCTATGAATTTCTCTATGAATTACTCTACAAATTTCTCTACGAATTTCTCTGTGAATTTCTCTACGAATTTTTCTATGGATTTCTCTGCGAATTTCTCTACGAATTTTTCTAAGAATCTCTTTTCTCTACGAATTCGTCTTTTCTACGAATTTCTCTACGAATTCCTCTACAAATTTCTCTACAAATTTCTCTACGAATTTCTCTACGAATTTCTCAATGAATTTCTACGAATATTAATATGTCTTGAATTTTAATAATTGTAAATTACTATTACAACTAAACTAAATAATTTCTAAATTCAATAATGTCATAGGAAAAATGTTAATTATATATTTATTAGTTTCCAAAAACTAATTTACAGTTTTCGGAACTTTTCGAATTTCGACTTTTTCTGTAAATAATCAAATTGTTTCAAATTTTGGAATCAAACTTTCTTTTTATTCTATTTTTTTAGTTCTTTCTTTTTTTAACATTTTAACATTTAATATTTCTTTTTTTTTCAGGTGAGTACCTACTTGTGAAATTACTGCAAAAAGAAAACACTATATATTCGTATATCCACTAAAGGTAAGTAAAGATTTTATAATGAAACAATTTAATATGAAAGGCTCCTCAGTATATTTCATTCGAAATAATAGCGATCTTTCAACAATATATTTCAAATTAAAAGACAAAATCATAAAACTCTCATCAAGGCGTCATTACAGAACACTTTCGGCGCCATTACCTTCTTCCTCCTTTTCTCTTCTTTTTTCTTAACCTCAATTTCTCTTCGTTTTTTGGTGGTGACGTGTTACATTTGGGAACAGTAGTCAGTGGCCTCTAACATAAAATACTACTAGCAGAAAAACATTAATATACGTGATGTAGATAAAGTTGCTTGATTAAAAGATCCACTTACAGGATACCTATTCTCTAACTCATGGGAGCACTCCCACACTCCCATGCTCCCATACTCCCATGCCAACGTTGCCAAGTCGACAGAATAACTTTGATCTACTATTTAAGGACCGATCCACCGTTGTGTTAAACGAAGTTTAAAATGACATTTTTACTTTAACAATGTCATTTTAATCTCCGTTTAACTTAACGGTGGAATCGGCCCTTAGTAGTTCAAATTTGCTTTGTGATAAATACGGACCTAATCTGGCAAGCCCGCAATTCTCCCTCCCATAGTATAAAATCTGACCTTACTACGCATGTACCTGGGCTAAAAGTGAGTAAGCACGATATACCCACCTAAGAGTAAGAGAGCAAAATATATGGGAGCACTCCCATGGGAGCGCTCCCATGACTTAGTGAATAGCTATCCTGATAGTTTTAAGTTCAAGATATTTAAGAAAAAGTAAATGGGGTAATTTTCTTTTTTTTGCGTAGGTGCCTTTATTTAACAAAAATAGTAATAAATAGGTTTATCTGAACACTTTTACAATGTTTTTTTTTTAATATGGATATGTATTTTTATTTTATTTTCTGAAATTATTCCTATTCCCAAAACAACCCTGTATTATTCATTAATAGGTTTTGTTATCATAAAATTATAGTTGTAGATTGGACCCTTTACCCCTTAAGCCTGTACATCTAAAACTATTTGATACTCTCATTCCTGCTAATGAAAAATATTTGTCCCTTTTACCTCTTCAACTTGCTCATTAAAATATTTGTTCCCTCTGTTATCAACAAAAAATATTAGGCCCCATTTTCTTTTAAGCCTATCTATGTAAAAATATTTGAATTTTTTCAACGTCTTTGTACCAATATTTGACCTATTTAATATCCAATTCAGTTTCAGTTCGTTAAAGATGGTTGAAACTTTATTATTACATCATAAAATAAACACCATAAAAAATGCATTTAATTTTAAAAAAAATCAATAGGGTTATCAGAAGAATTTAATAAAGATAATACTAATACTATTATCATTTTTTTTTTATATTATTACATTGAATATCGTCCATTTTATACATAATTGCGTTCAACTAACACACCATTTGATTATTTCACGAAAACGCAAGCCTTCAGGGTGACGTAATAATTAATTTTTCATCCGTATCCTTCGGGCAACAAAAATCCCGTAATTAGTTAGACCTTTATAGAGCCCAAGGGATCGAATCTGCCACACTATTCTCAAGACAAAAGGTGAGGTGTGGCAAGGAAACATGTCTGTTACGAATTATGGAATTTTGCTTTGGGGGATTTTCGCGAGAATATCATAGTATCATATTTTGGTCTAATCCGGGCATGTATACCGTGTTTAGAGCGATGTAATGAACGTAATTTGCAGTATATATAGTCTATTTTTATATATGAGAGAGTATTAAAATAATAAAGCGTTTGTAATCCACAGGCGTCCACTTCTTTTAGTAGACAGTTAAAATATTTTTTGAAGTTATTCCTCGAGTATTCGCTCCGTGCGCGACAGCAGCGCCAATTTGTTTTGGTATTAAAGGAGTATTTCTGCCTATACTGACAAATACAATTTTTAATAGAATTCGTAAATAAAAAGTATATATGTTAGTTTTAATAAAAGTATGTGGATTTATAAAACAATTAAAACATTAATTTATTATTATTATATATTTTTCACGCTTAAATTGAAGAAAATTTTGTATAATCATTAAAAATCAATAATAAAATATAGGCAGGCAACAGTATTTACTGGAAAATGTATGAGAAGTTGCCTAAGTTTAATAAGTTGTCACTGAAGAAACCATTTATAATAGCGTGAAGTTAAAATGTATAAAAGGGATCGCTACTTATATTTTCATTTTTGTTCTAAAGAAAACATAGAATGAATGATTAAAACTGGTTTCCGATCAGTAAGTCACAAAATTGCATACCAGCCAAATATTATAATCAACGGCAGAAATCTTGAAATCTAGTCCTTGCTGAATGAACATTTAAGAATAAAGGGATATTAAAGAACATCGTAAAATGATAATTTATTGTTTATTTAAAAACTTTCTAGTTTCTGATGTCTACTATTTCCAGCATTACTGTTATTATCACAATAATAAAGGTAATTTTTCTTCTTATTGTACACCTATCCATTTATTTCTTTGATTTAATTTCCACTTTGTTAGTGAAATTTGTTATATAAGTTTCACTGTTTTTTTTTTTGCTAGTATTTGTACAATTTTCAACACAGCAACTCCGGTTGCTTATCGTGTTGTTTTTACCTACTTTTTTGAAAAAAAGTAAAATGTATACGTGTATTTGATATGCCAAAATTACAAAATATCCCCCTAAAATGCACGAATTATCCGCAGCTAGCGCTAGTATCGCTTTTGCTTCCCTTTCCATGACTTCGCACGGAGCGAATACACTTATATTTTCACCTAATTAACCTGCTGAAAGTAAAAAAGTGCAATTTTTTCTAAAATGTTTTATTTTTCCACAAGGTATGTGTTAACGTGTAAATAATATTGTAACTATTTGTTTGAAACTTTTATTATAACATTGTGAAAAGATTAAAAGAAACATGTGCTTATCGTAGCGTTACAAAATAGAATATGAGTCTCTCATGCCGGTCAAAGTGGTCAGACAACCCCCTTCCACGCTTCGTCCCGCGCACTAGTCGGTATTGTTGGCAGAGTGGCGGTGTTGCCACGTTGCACGAAAAATTACAAAAACTGCTGAACATTCCGCCCACCTTGAAAGAATACTTTCAATTATTGTTCTATGGGTAGCACACACACTTTGTTAACAGAACGCCGGTAGTGTCCTTTGTTGGTTTTAATTTCAACAACTCGTACTATTCCGTCAGATCCTGGAAAAACATTGGAAATTCTCCCCAAGGCCCAACATAATGGAGGAAGATTTTCATTCTTTAACAGGACTAATGTCCCGATTTGAAGATTTCTCTGGGTCGATTTACTCCATTTAGAGCGTATTTGGAGTTGGGATAAGTATTCTTTATGCCATCGTTTCCAGAATGATTGGACAACACATTGAATCTGCTGGTATTGGTTCAGTCGATTGGAAGCAATGCTCGTAACGTCGCCTTCAGGAAGGGCAATTAGGGATCTTCCAATTAATAGATGGGATGGGGTAAGGGGGGTAAGATCGTCAGGATCACTGGTTAAAGGGCATAAAGGTCGGGCATTTAAGATACTCTCTATTTGAACCAGTACTGTATTAAAATTCTCAAAGGTAAAAATAGATTCCCCTATCACCCTTTTAATATGAAATTTTACACTTTTTATGCCGGCTTCCCATATTCCACCGAAGCTGGGCGACTGTGCCGGAATGAAATGCCATTTAATTTTATCATTAATTAAATAATCTGATAACTTATTCTGTTCAGATTCTAAAAACTGATATAGTTCATTTAGTTCTCGATTAGCACCGGTAAAATTTGTTCCGTTATCGGAGTATACATTATGAGGTTTTCCCCGACGTGCTATAAAGCGTTTGAATGCCGACAAAAATGAATCTGTAGTTAATCCAGTGACCAGTTCCAGATGAATTGCCTTACTACTCATGCAAATAAATAAACAAATATAACATTTAGAGGTTTTTGCACCCCTGCCTTGACGATCCTTTAATAAAAAAGGTCCCCCGTAATCAACCCCTACATTTAGAAAGGGTAGTGATTCATTTACTCTAAAATTGGGAAGATTTCCCATAAGATATGTAGTATTGTTTGGTTTTACCTTAAAACACCTTACACAATTTCGTACTATTTTTTTACAACAGCCTTTACCTGATATTTGCCAGAAATTTTCTCGCAAGGAACAAAGAAGCATTTGGACACCACAATGCATCAATCGTTCATGTTCGTATCTAACTACTAGATCTGAGAAATGATGAGATTTAGGTAAGATAATAGGATGTTTTTTATGAAATGTAATGTTAGAATTTAATAACCTACCACCTACTCTAATAACATTGTTGTGCAAAAATGGCGATAAGGATAAAATTTTACTTTTTCTATGAACATCCTTTTTTTGTAATAAAGCATTGTATTCTTTTGGAAAGCATTCTATTTGAACTACTTTTACCAAGAATAGTAATGCATTATCAAGTTCTTCTGGATTTAAAGCTCCAACAATTTTATTATTTTTTGTAAGGTTAGAAATATTATTTTTAAATCGTAAAATATAGGCTGTTACACGTAAAAGTTTTAAATAATTCGAACAACGATTAATCAAGGACTGTATACTATCAAAATTATCTATATTTAAATAAACTAAAGATATGTTTCTTTTTTCGGGAATTTCACAATTGGTAATATCATCTTTATTTTTTAGAATTAATTGAATGTCGTTATTGCATAAAAATGATGGCCCTTGCCACCAAAGTGATGAGTTGGACAACCTTTGTGGGCTAATACCTCGTGACAATAAGTCAGCTGGGTTATTTTTTGTATCAATGTGATACCATTCATTAATTTTTGTAAGATTTTGGATTTCTGTTACGCGGTTCGCCACAAAAGTTTTCCAATTATTAGGTTCTGCCTTTATCCAAGCAAGAGTTATTGTTGAGTCTGTCCAATAAAATTTACAATTAAAATTTATTTGTATAGATTTGCATACCTTATCTGCAAGATTTGCTAATAAAACCGCTGCACAAAGTTCTAGCCTAGGCAAGCTAATCTTCTTAAGAGGGGCCACACGAGACTTTGCGCACAACAGTTGTGAAAAATAACCTTTATTTGGAGAAGAACATCTTAAATATATAGCTCCACCATAAGCCTTTTCGCTGGCGTCAGCGAATCCATGTAGCTCAATTGCAGAATAGTCAGAGAAAATACAAAGTCGAGGTATGGTAATGTTATTAATAAAGGATAATTCACTTTGAAATTTGACCCATGATAATTTTATATTTTCTGGTACTTCCTCATCCCATGCTGTTTTCAGTTTCCATAGTTCCTGAATAAACAATTTGCCTAGTACTATAATAGGATTAATCAGGCCTAATGGATCATAGATTTGACAAACTATTGACAGTATTACTCGTTTAGTTAATTTTCCTGTATTTGATTTAATATTTATAAAATATTGTAACATGTCAGTTTTCGCATTCCAGTATACTCCCAATGTTTTATTAAACTCATTATTTCCTATTGGTAAAACATTAATGTCTAATTTTTCATTTAATTTAAACTTATTTAAAATATTAGAATCATTACATAACCATTTTCTCAATTGAAAACCATACTTTGACAAAATTGTACAAAGCTCTTTCTGAATTTGAAGAATTTCAGATTCTGAGTCCCCACCTGTAAGAACATCGTCTACATAAAAATCCTGTTTAATAATATCACTAGCTATAGGATGATTTTCAGCATTTTCTTTGGCTACCTGTAACAGAGACCTAACTGCTAAATACGGAGCTGACGCTGTGCCATATGTCACTGTATTCAGCTGATAACATTTTAAATCCTCAGCAGGATTAGATCGCCAGAATATCTTTTGAAATTTCTTATCTTCAGGACTGATTAAAATTTGACGGTACATTTTTGAAATATCACCCGCTATTACATATTTTCTTTTTCTAAATCGAACTAGAATGTCAAAAATGTCGTTTTGTAAACTAGGTCCTATATACTGGACATCATTTAAAGAGACACCGTTATGTGTAGGGCAACTCGCATCAAAAACTACCCTACATCTAGAAGTAATACTGGAATCTTTAATTATTGAATGGTGAGGGATAAAATACCCTTCATTTTTATTGTCGTTATTTTCTAAAATTACATTCATATGACCTAAGTCGCTATATTCTTTCATAAACTTTACATAGTCTTCACGTAAGCCAGCATTTTTTAGTAACCGTTTTTCTAAATTCATAAACCTACTAATGGCAATTTCACGAGAATCACCTAATTTTTCGATATTACTTTTAAATGGAATCTTTACTATTAATCGCCCGCTCTGATCTTTTCTTAAGTTATTTTCATAAAACTCTTCACAGTATTTATCTTCATTAGACAACTGAATTTTACGATCAACTTCCTCTATCTTCCAAAATTGTTCGATTTGTTTATTTATTTCACAGTCAATAGTATTAACCTTGGAGTCTATTGTTAAGTGAGCCAAGGAAACATTTGAATTTACACCTATATTGCCTGCAATAATCCATCCTAGATGTGAATTTTGTAGTACAGGCAAGTTTGGGCCTAATATTTTTTGCCCTGAAGTTAAAATAGTCCAAAACACTTGAGACCCAAGTAAAATATTTATTTCTGAAGATATATTAAAATCAGGATCTCCTAAATTTAATTCGTTAGGAATATTTAAGCTTTCTTTATTAAAAGACATGTTTGGAAGAAAATCGGTTATTTTGTTAATTATTAAACAGTTAACATTGATCGCAAAATTATTGTAAAGTGACATCAAATTTAAATTAACTTGATTTTTTATCTTTAATATACCCTGTCCTACTCCTTTAACAGTATGAATTATAGGGAGTTTTTTGATATTCAATTTTTCGCAAAAGGACTCTGTGACGAAACTACTTTGTGATCCGCTGTCTAAAAGAATTCTTGCTTTAAATATTTTATCGTCAACAATTACTTTTATTACCGCGGTAGATAAAAGAATTTGGTGCGCCACTGGAGTGAAATAATTAATATCTTCTGTTACTTTGGCTAACAACGATTCTTCCGCTTTATTCTCAAACGCTTCCGAAACTGCTGAGCTTGCGATTACGTCACCTGACGATTCACTGCCCACTGTACGCGCCTCGGTCACATGACAAGTGTTGGATCTAATATTTTCGATATGGATTAGAGAATTATGTGGCTTATTGCACTTAAAACACTTTTTAAATTTGCAATCGCGTGTTTCATGCGTAGGACTAAAACAATTCATACAAAAATTAAATTTTTTTACTTCTTCAATTCGTTTAGAAATGGGTAACTTTAGAAACTCTTCACAATTATACATTGTGTGGTTTTTCTTACAATAATAACATTGTACTGGCTTACTAGTATTGCTAGTATGTAAAGAATGAGATGAATAATTATTAACTTTTTTAAATTTATTATCGGTTTTATTATTAATTATAGTTTTTATTTTTTCCGATTTATCACAATTATCGACCGAAAGTTTTTCGAGCATTTGACAACGCTCCTTTAAAAAATTACGCATATCCTGCATTTCTGGTAAATCGCCTTGTAATTTAAATGTTTCCCAACCTCTACGTGTTACTTTATCGAATTTTTGAGTAATAATGTAAATAATCAATCTGTCCCACGAATCTACGTTTTCGCCTAAGGACTTAAGAGATAGTAAATGGTCAGTAATAAAATCAAATAGGTCTCTGAGTTCTATATGAGATTCCTTTATAATACTAGACTTTTCAAATATAGCTTTAATATGGTTATGTATCATTAATGGCTTGTTTTCATACCGTTCTTTCAAGAGATCCCATGCCACTGCATAGTTAGCAGCGGTTGTGTCTAAATTTGCAATTATTTTTTGTGGTTCATTACTTAAAGATGTTTTAAGGTAATAAAACTTTTGAATAGGCGTAAGTGTTAAATTGCTATCGACAAGGGCCAAAAACATATCTCTAAATTCTAACCAACTATTGTAGTTTCCTTGGAAAACTGGTAGTTTTATAGTTGGTAATTTTATTGTTGGATCACCTGATCCACCTCTAGAGCTAGGCACTGGGTTACTATTATTATTAGTATTACACGAATTATAACTATAATAATTATCAAGTAAATTTTGAGCCTGAGATATAACATTAAAATAAGTGTTTTCAAAATCTGTCATATTTGGTTCAATGTCTTCTAGCGGAAATGCAATCCCTATCTCATTTTGAATATCTATAAATTTATCATAACTCTCTTGCACTTTCTGATATCTAAGTTTTAATTCTGTTATTACATTTTCAGTTAAATGATCCTGATCTATAGCTCTAAAATAAGTTTCAAATCGTGAAAGTTGGGCTTCAACCTGACCCCGAGTTATTTTTAGACTAGCTAAAACCGCCATATTTATTTCACAAAATATTTATACCTTTGAGAAATATAACCATTAAATTATCGTTACTTAAACAATTTATCGAACATCAAATAAATGTAAATTCAAATAGAAAAATCCTTAAAAGCCCTAGGTCACTGAATAATAATTATCCTAGGGAGTTAGGAAACAGGAAATAGAAAAATATGGAACAAACTCACGTTGCAATTCTCGACTTGTCGATGATTTGATCTGCTCTCGCTTCTCGCGCCTATCTGGCTCTATTTATCACACCTATCTGGCTTTATCACTAGTTTCAAATCCGGCTCGAAGGACCAAAATGTTAACGTGTAAATAATATTGTAACTATTTGTTTGAAACTTTTATTATAACATTGTGAAAAGATTAAAAGAAACATGTGCTTATCGTAGCGTTACAAAATAGAATATGAGTCTCTCATGCCGGTCAAAGTGGTCAGACAACCCCCTTCCACGCTTCGTCCCGCGCACTAGTCGGTATTGTTGGCAGAGTGGCGGTGTTGCCACGTTGCACGAAAAATTACAAAAACTGCTGAACAGTATGTTAACAACATTGTGTCAAACGGGTTATGTAGGTATAAGGGTTTAAACTTTGACTTTTAAACAACGTTACGTTCATAAATAATAATTTTAATATAAAAACTACTTCTTACCTACAAATCCAAATCAGAATCGAAATTAGAAGATGAACTGTCGCAACCAATATTTACAATGAGTGGCTCGATCATTTCATCAGTAATATTGTCCAACTTCCACATTTTATCTTCTTCTTTAATCGTATGATTTACTGCCTTTTCCCAGTTTTCAGGCTTCACATTGTTTACAGCCTCCAAAAACAACTGTTTAACATCACTCATTTTAAAAGAATTATTTTTTCTTGAAACTTCTCCCTTTATCTGTGCCCATATCAGTTTAATCGGGTTTACTTCGCAATGATATGGTGGTGATCTAACCACCGTCATCCCATAATTTTTTGTAATTTCATCAATTTCATATTTTTTGAATTTCTCTTTATGAAGGGAACACAAATGATACCACTCTTTAAAGACATCAGCATTCATGTCCTCATGGTAGTCACCGGTACGAGTAGATTCAAAAGTCAATAAACCACCTTTAACAAAACCGTTTGAACTACCGATGTGTACTATTATTAGTCTGCGCCCCTTTCCTGATGGTGGATTTAAACCAGTAGATAAATTATTTAAAAAAGCTTGTCTTCGACTTGTAACAGTTTCATCTTGCCAAAATTTATTTGGTTTATGTCTCTCGTTGATCCATGTTTCATCTAAATAAAATATATTTCTTCTTTGGTTTCTCATTTCTTCTATAGTCCTTAGGTAATTTCTTCTCCATACTACAATATCGCGTTTTTCTATTAAAATAGACTTTCTGGAATGCTTTTTCCATAGAAAACCTATTTCTTTTAAAAGTTTCCATATTGTGCTTCGACTCATTTCAGGGTAATCCTTATCATCTCGAACCGTGACAAGAACTTTGTCTACTGTCGGAAATTCTTTTCTAAAGAAGAACGCATGCACTTTCCTTCGAAGTCTTTCTTTCAAAAGATTTTCTAATTGAAATTTTGGTTTTCCTGGAGCTTTACGTGCTGTTTGAAACTCGCCACATTTCTCTTCTTTATCAACTCTGTAAATCGTAGATTTCCCAACACCAAGCGTACTACTAACTAATTCCACTGTGTCATCAACACTTTTACATAAATGTTTGTCTGTAAATGATTTAAAACAATTAAATATTGATGTTTTTTCATTAACTGTTAAAGGACCGATTTTTTGTCGTTTACGCGGCCCTCCCAAATTTTCCACTAGAATTCACACTGCAACTTGCAAGTTGCAACTAAACGACATTTAGTAAACTGTCAAGAATACACAACTTGGACCTCTTTACTAAATGGAAAACCTATAATCGCATTTTCGGTGAAATTTGTTGGGAAGGTATTTATCTACTTATAATTCGATTACTGTAAGAAATTCTTGGAATTAAAATAAAACAAAATTGGCAAATAGGTACTTATTGAAAATAATCTTAAGATACGGCTATGTAATCTTTAATACACAAGGCTTTTGGCCTGTCCAAACCTTTTTCTATTGTTCTGTACAGCTTATGTTTATAAAGGACCAATAAAAGACCCAAAACTTGTAATAGCTCAGGTACATTTATTACAATTTTAGGAAATATTTAGATTATTCTGTAAAAATATTTAAAATGACCGTACTAAGTTTTGCATTAGAAATGCTGTTTTATTACTCTCTCATACATAAAAATAGACTATAGTGTAGGGCAGACTTATTTTACGTTATTTCTCAAATAGATTTTAATATTGCTGTTATATCTATACATATTGTGAAAATTATTGATTAAAAAAAAAAAAACAAAATACCACTCAAATCGCCATTTTCCTTTTAACTTTTCCGTCACTTAAAGTGCGTCCGTCTGTCATATCACAAAATAGTGTTGTGTCGTCTCTACTTTATTCTATCTTGATGCCTGATTTATATATAAATGAGCAATCTATATAACTAAATATCATTGGTCATAAGTCAACCTCCAAATCACAAGAATAAATAATAACCAGAAGGGTATCTCATTTAATTCCTTTGTAGTTATGACCTCGTCTTTGAGTTATTACTTGTATTCCATTTAAATTCGTCCGAATACCTTTGACCTTTAGCTGATTTCATGCTTTGGGTAATCTGAAAATTAATAAATTCTGCGAGTTCTTTGGATGGGTACAGTGAATACGTACAAGTTTTGTACTGTTTAATAGTGATAGTGTCTTCCAATTTTTCTTGAAGCTTCTTTTTAAAATTGTTACATTTATTAAGAAGGACCTGGTTGTCTCTTTTCAACCGACCAAAATATTTAAATTTACTATATGAATATAATCTACATTCTATGATAAATAAATACACGCCCATTCAAAAATGTTCACGCAGCTGCATAGACCATATATTTCTCAGGGCAGTGGCAGAATTTTCTTTTGACGAAGCAATTGCGGCTATATATGAAAATAACATCACGGACCACCGAGCTACGATAATCAGTTTTCCTATAGTTAATTACAAAACATTCATAAACCATAAAAATATTCAAAATGAGCTTCAAAATTTTAATTGGCAAACTTTTTATGATATGAGCGATGCAAACAAAAAAGCCCAAGAACTACTAAATATTTTAAATAAATTCTTAAAAAAACACAAAAACAATAAAATTAAACACAACCAACCAAAAGCGCCAAAATTGGATAACAGCAGGTCTTGTCCGGTCAATAAACCATAAAAATAAATTATATAAAGAACATCAACAAAATCCAAATGATGAGGAAAAAAACATTTATACGTCAACTATCGTAAACAGATAAATGAGTTAATTAAAATTACAAAACACAATTACTACCGAGCCGAAATACAAAATAATTCAAATAATACAAAATATTTATTTATTTTTAGAATGTTTTTATTAAATATATTAAATAACATAAAATATAAGGGTAACAATAATTTGGTTCAAAAAATCAATGGATTTAGTTTTCATGTAACGCGTATTATTTTATCTATGCTACCTCAAATAATTATTTGTTTAATATTAGTTTTAATGTCATTGTGCCCTAGAAAATAACTTTATCAAACAAATTCGAATCTGTAGGTAAAAAAAAATATACATAAAAATCATTTTGCTCGCCTGTAGCACGATTTTCCATCAAATTTTTCATTAAAAAAAAACTGAAAGCACGTGAACACCGTGTCCTTGTTAAAATCCATCAACGTGAGCAATAGAGGTACAGAGAAAATGTTCAAATTGAATAAGATTTCAAATCACGTAGAAAAATTTCACCCGCTGCTGCTGCATATTATTTCTTTGTCGTTTCGCAGAAATACGATATATATCCAATAAATTTGTGATCGTAGACATTTGAGATGCGAATCGTATGTAGAGAATAATAAGGTGGATATTTCCGTATATATGCGTGATTGTTCTTCTTCTTTGCTATTGTGTTTCCTTCTTTTTTAAGATATAATCGGTTCTGAAAATAATCTGGAATATTTGTTATTTTATTTTTCGCAAATGGGTCATAATAAGAAGCGAACCCCAGATATACATCTAAAATAATAATAAAACTAGTCAAGAAAATAAATTCCTATTTTAAAATTTGTAATAAAAATAAAAGCAAATGAGAAAATTTCAAACACCGTGACTGTAGTTTTGCTTTCTAAGTGTAGATGGTGTTACTTTATGACTTCTGCATCTACAGATTCTATTAGCGATTGGAATCGGGAATATCTATTACAGTGGTCGCCAACCTCTCAATGTGTTGAGCTACTTTGTTAATTTTGGAATAAACAGCGAGCTACCCACACGGAAGCCACGTAACGCAACGTAAATGAAATAATCCACAGTTAATTTATCATTATATTTATTTATTTTACTATTTAACTGATAATACATAATACATAGGTACTAATAATAAACTAATAACAAAATAACTAATATTACTAGTACGTACTTGTTCATAGCTACATTCCTACCTACCAAACAAAGGTGTTTGAAAAATAAACACAAACTTTTATCCAGCCACAACGGCATGTCACGTAAGATTTAAAAATAGTTAATAATAATAATAACAAAAAAGTAACGCATTATCATGAACATAAACATTGAAAAATAAAAAAGCACGTTCAATGAGAAGGCTGACACTCAGACTCATCGATAATTTTTTTAATGTTTGCAGTATAATTTGATACAGCCATTCGAATACAATTATTCAAATGTTTATCTGTAAGTCGATTGCGATATTTGTTCTTAATAAACTTCATATTGGAAAAAGAAGATTCACACAAATAGGTTGAACTGAATAATGCTTTCACTTTCAAGGCAACACGGCATAGAACTGAATATTTGTCTTTACTTACAATAGGCCAGATACATTTGGTACTTGAGACTAACGATTTTAAGGCTAAATCATTTTGAAACTCTTACTTCCATTTCTGTTGCAGCGATGTCTTCGCCAAAGTTCTGCATAACACAAGTTGCAAAATGTTAGATATCAATTTCCATAAAGGGTGAAACAACAAACTGAGCTACTAAAGCTATTTCGTTGAAATCCTTAAAACGATTTTTGAAGTTATTCTTCAGGGTAGAAACTATTTCTACATGATATTTGCTGTCATAGGGTTTTAATGGATTTTGAGATATTTTTTCTGAAAGAATAGGAAAATGCTTGGCATCGCTGTTAATTAAGTTTTGTTCCCAAAACTCCAGCTTTTTGATAAATGCTTTTATATCAGAAATCATTTCCGCTAGTTCTTTGTCTCTCCCCTGAAGCTGCAAATTAAGTTCGTTTAATTTCTCTGTAATGTCCACGAGAAAACCAAAATCTCTAAGCCAGATTGAATTTTCTAGTTCCGGAGTCGGTTCATCGCGTTGTTTGAAAAATTGAACTATGCCAGATATGACATCATTAAAACGTTTCAGCACCCGTCCTCTAATTAACCATTGGACTTCAGAGTGAAGGAGTAGGTCCCCGTATTGACAGTCAACTTCATCGGCCAAGGTTTTGAATAATCTTCTTTGTAACGCTTGAGCTCTAATCTTGTTCACAATTTTTACCACCAGTTTCATAACGTTGTTTAGTTTCAGGTAATTTCCACATAATGCTTACTGATGGATAATGCAGTGGTAACAGAGCAATTGCGGAAAAGTTTCATCTTTACGACATAACGCCACCAGACCCTTATCACAACCCACCATAGCTGGAGCGCCATCGGTTGTCAAGCTTACCATTTTCGATATTGGAATTTTCTCGGAAGAAATAATATTTTTTAAATGAGAAAACAACTCCTGTCCAGTAGTGTGTCCTTTCAGTGGAATAAACTTCAAAAGATCTTCTTTAATCGTAAAATCACTAAAAACCATCCTGACGAACACGGCCATCTGGGCAGTGTCAACGACATCTGTTGATTCATCCAGATGAAGTGAAAAATAAACACAGTTATCTAAGTCAGTTCTTAACTGTAAAAAAATATCATTGCTCATTACTTCTACACGTCTCATCACTGTATTAGCAGAAAGTTGCGTAGATTTTATAGCTGAAACTATCTCGTCTTTATTTCTAAAGTTGGCAAGTAACGAATCAGCAGCTTCTAAAAACGCCTGTTTTATCATTTCCCCGTCTTCATAAGGTTTCTTTTTTTGTGCAATTATCTAGGACACACGGTACGATGCTTCAGTTGCAGCCTTATTTTTGTCGACTGTTCTTAAAAATATTGATTGTTGTCCAATTAACTGCTTTTTTAACTGTTTCAGTTTAATCCTTTCTGGCGGCAGAATGTAGTGGGAATGATTTTTCAAAATTAGAATGTACAGTTTTATGATGTCTCTCAATATTTCCTTTTTTAGCAACGGAGACCGAAGTATTACATAACAAACACACATTTTTATCTTTAACTTCTGTAAAAAAGTATTGTTCTTCCCATTCTGAATAAAAGTGGTATGTCTTTACCTTCTTACAACTGCTTGCCATAATATTATTTTTTGTTGTTCTCTACTAACCCAACCGCTGGACGTTGGTTACGCGTTCAGTTTTAAACTAAGCGCAATGTCTCCGCGCCGTGCGTATTTATCCCGTTCAAAGCAATCCTGATCGTTCTCGAACACTAACGCGCTGGTCCGGCTGGTCGGTTCTAGCCGATTCTAGCTTGATGGCGTCACCGGCAGATCGCTCACCGCAACGTTGCCGCTGTTTATGTTTAATATTATGACAATTAGATTTTTTTGTGGAATTTTCGGAAGCTTCTCTGATTTTTTGTATTTTTTAAATTAAAATCGTTGTGAGAGCTACCAGAATTGCCTCCGCGAGCTACCGGTAGCTCGAGATCGACAGGTTGGCGACCACTGATCTATTACTTGCTGATGAGTCCTAATAAGGACAAAACCGGGTTAAGAATGACTTTTTCCTTAGTAAGCGAAATCAAAATTAAAATGTTTCTTTAGTATACAAGATAATTTTTTTAAGTTAATAATAAATATTTTAAATCCATGGAATTAGGGCTACTATAAATCTGGTTTAAGAGTAAAAGAGAAAATCTTTTAAAGGTTATCCGGAGTATTTTTAAAACGATCTTTCAAAATTACTTAGATCTAGGTCAAAGTTCGCGAAAGCATATTAAGAATATTATAAAATCATTTTAAAAGATTATGGTAAGAATTAAGATGATCCAAAGAAGTTAGAAAGGGTAGAGGTAATATAGAAAGCTTTGCCACTGCGGGAATTTTTATTTAGTATAATTGTTTTAAATAAAAAACAATTAAATTTGTTGCAACATTTGTATTTTTCATACAAATAATAACTTTTGAATTTTACTCCACTCCAAACTGAATAGTTAGGAAAATAGACCTTAAACACACATTATTATAAACTTAAATGTTTGTAGATAATTTAGATAGGTACTTTTAATAACACTCTCGTTTTTGCATAACTGGGAGTGGTTACTACTCGTTTATTACTACAAGTTTAATGTTTCTTTATCATGAATATATAAATTAGTCATTAATCGTAATGGACGAATGGAATGCCAGAATAAGAAATGTTTGCGTTTTAAAACAATAGTTTCGCGATGTTAATAAACTATCAGATTTAATTTATTGCAGTGATAATAATTATATGTCCCTGCAACTTGCATTGCCAATTGAAAGTTTTTAAATCATATATATCATTTGACAATGAAAAACAACTGATGAAGTTCTTCAAGAAGTAACTGATTATAAAGTATTTATCATGCAAATATACAATGTTATACTCAGAATTGAATACTTTTCCGTAGTAATGAAAAATCCAAAACGAGACAAAACTCTAAATAAGATTATATCATTATAAACTTATTTCTAGTTTTATCAAAAAATGTTTTTAAAAATTACTTATGAATCAGTTATTAGAAACAAAAAAGTTCCGGTTCGGGTTCAGAAACTAACATTCTTCAGTCCAGTAGA
Source organism: Psylliodes chrysocephalus (assembly GCA_927349885.1). Classification (NCBI taxonomy): domain Eukaryota; kingdom Metazoa; phylum Arthropoda; class Insecta; order Coleoptera; family Chrysomelidae; genus Psylliodes; species Psylliodes chrysocephalus. The sequence goes on along the minus strand of OV651827.1, from coordinate 23,926,234 downwards.
TATGTTATTTGCACATAAAATTAACGAACAAAAAAGATACTGTTTTGTTGTTTTCTAAGATGTCAGTCTTAAAATCTTGCATCAGAAATCGATTTTTCTTAGTTATGTAAAATATAATCATTATTATTTTACTTACTAACCTTACTTTTGATTGAATTCTGTTTGAAAACATTTATTACTTGGCAATTTTTGTGGATTCCTTATACAATACAATTTATTCTCGCCTTTCCCTATATTTTCGTTTTCTAATTCTATTTTTTTATATATATTATACTTCAGTCTCTCAAAGAAGTAATATATAAATGTTTCTCACGCAATTCTCATATTTTTTGAGGAGTAAAACATGTTTTTTTCATTCGCCTATAAAATTTTATGATGCGGTGAATTGCTGAATTTTTCGTCTGCTGTTTTTCTCCTAACTTTTCCCACAAATATCATTACTGGCATATTTCAGAAGAGGGTGTTGTTAAATAACCAATTTTTTATCTATTTTTTTTTGTATCCTGTTGGAATAGCAATTTCATTAACTCATTAAACATAAGATGAGAGAATATTGGTATCTGGTCGTAGTTAAACTTTAAAAAAAAATCTGAAGACACTTTCTGTCATATTGTGATTTGATTGTGAGATATTGTGATTTGATTATGAGGTAACAATTTTTTGAATAGTTTTACAAAAGACTCGATGAAGACGTAAATGTATTTCAAATTAGTCATATATTGTGTGTAAAACTACTTAGAGGTTCGTATTATCTCTAATAAGTTGTTTAGGAGCTGCATCATATGTCTGACAGATATAAAAAAGAATTTATTTGAAGAGAAGGCTGTAGACACATGCTGTGATATGTGATTTGATTGTGAGGTTATAAGGTTAAAATATCTTTAATGGTTTCCTAAAAGATTATCGACAAATGAGGCAAATGCGTTTCAAATTATTAGCCATATATGTGTTAGTGATACTTCCCTTGTGCCGCAACATTATTGAACACGTGTCACTGTCAATTGTCAATACTCCTGACAAGTCAGGACGAACCTAGGGTGGAGGAGAGCATTGGAGGAAAGCGGCAGTCTTAGCTTGACCGCGTAGCGCGTAGTAAGCAATAATAAAATATAGAACAGTGTTATACTGATAAATAAACAGTTTTAGTGGTTTGATGACTTTTATTGGGATTAATTATCCCTTACCTTTTTAGCATATTGTGTGAAAACTATTAAAAGATTGGTATTATCTCTAATAAGCTGTTTTGGAACTACAATATGTCTGACCACAAATATGGACAAAAGAGATATGAACAGTCTGTTTTTCCCGGTGTCTCTAAATAAGCAATTAAAAAGACTCACGCACATGCGCAGTTGCTGAAGTGTCATTTAAGTCAATTTGTCTTGTTTTTTGTCGAAATTCGCTAGGTTAGTATTATCTCTAATAAGTTGTTTTGGAGTTGCACTTTCGAGCATATAATTATGCACATATTTTATAAATTTGCATTATTTAAGTAGGTACCTATCTAGTAATAGTAAATAATAATAAAAATAATAATAATAATAATTATTATTATTATTTGTGTTGGAAACATCAGAAAGTGTATAACGGAAAAATGACGGTTGAAATAATAGTCAATAAAAAAGATAAAAAGCTTATATTTGCAAATCAAAAATATAAATACTTAGGTCTTAAGGTAGAGACGCTAATGGTTACTTATTTGTGAAATGCCCTTGACGATGCCTTATCTTATTTCTATTTATAACTTACACAAACTCTCACCATTGTTAAAATTTGTATCAGTAAAGTAAAAAAAAATCACTTATAAATTACAAAAATAAACTAGAAATTAAAAATGACAGTTCTGACAATTTCGAACGATTTACATGCCAAGCAAAACGAAACAGACCAATGGGAATGCTGGACACTATTTTTCGCTCCTGTACCAAAACAAAGTCCATTTGGACGATGGCTCTAGTAATATATGCTTGAAGAGATGCACTATATGTTTGACAGATATAAAAACAATCTTGATCACAAGAAGCTACACCGTCAAATATAATTAACGAATTTTCTTTAATTTCTTCTAACCGAGGTATATTTGTTGCTTCATTAAACTCTTCATAACCGATTTCTTTAATGAGCTGAACTAAATTTTTGTAATATTTATATTGATGAAGACTTTTAGAATAAACATATATATTTTTAAATCCTAATTAATTATTATACTTTTGATAAATACAAAAAACAATATAATATTAATAAAATATAACTAAGGATTATAAATTTGCCACAACATAATTTGTTGATAAAACACTGTACTTATGAAATATTTTTATCACTGTCACTAGATGTTATCAAATCATTTTTTTTTAATTTCACTTAGTTATTCGACAAAACCGAAAACAACAAATTTTCTTCTTTCAAAAATTTTCAAGAAACATCGTAAATATCCGCATAAAAAAAAACGGAAAAACTCGTTCAATCATCACTCCGGCGGGCACAATATCCTTTGACATTTCCATAAGAGCATATTTAAAGGAGTTGCCGTCCCCCTTCTCACATTTTTAAGATATTATGAAATTGAGTAATGGAAGTTCTTTTCGCGAAATGCCAACGCGTAACATAATGGGTACTTTGGAAACTCCGAGACGTCTAGCGTTAAATTGGATACGACATATTCATATTTTCCGTCTGAATGTTTTATTTTACTGTTGAATTGAATTGTGTCGTAGTTTGCTCCATATTGTAGTCTGTAGATGTATGTACTTTGTTGTAGGCTAAAATAAAATTTTAATGGACTTTAATACGCAGTAAAAAATTTAGTTTGTTTTGCATTAAACTGAAGAATATTCCTCAAGAGATGCTCACGAGTGTTACGGTTTCAAAAATGATATCGTCTTTATTTTTGATTTATTTATCCATAAGTAAATTAATAAAATTAAAATTTAATATAATATGGGTTACCTTCTTGTAATATACTTAAATCCTAATTTTAACTCTAATCAACAAGATACCACTTTTTTCGGAAATGAACACAATAATTTACGATTTAATGATACTCCTCAAAATTCAGCAAATCAAAATAACTCCGGTGATGTAAATTTTCGTCAGGAGACTTCATCAAAGAATCTTACATAATAAATTTAAATTTATCTAGGAACAATTTACCGTATATCTTCATCCCCGAACTCAATGCGAATTTTCTGATCGATACCGGAAGTACTCGTGTTTAATTAAACCGGATTTAGCTTATACATTTTACAACAATATTTTTAAAGAAAATGTTTATATTCAAAGTGCTCATAATATATCATATCATGACGAGGTAGTAAATATACCTGTTTTTCAAATTTTTAATGTTTCAGAAATTTTATCTATTTGAATTTAGTAATAAATACGATGGTTTAATTGGAATTGATTTATTAAAACAATTAGAAGCCTCTGCAAACGTCAGTTTTAAGTTTTAATATTCTTCGAAATTTAATTAAGTCTTAATAGGAATTAGATTTGGCGTGTTGCGGTTGTGGTTTCGAACGCAAATGTGGAAAACCTGTGAGAATTTCATTTTAATTTAACATTCGAATGAAAAGTATATGCACGAATTTCATCATGGTAACATTCTATCATACCTTCGTATATTTGTGTTGTTGGTACATATTAGATTAATAGAACAAATGGTATACTCAAAAAAATTGAATTTGAATCACTACCAAAGAAAAAATAAAGGTAATCGCAAAAATTTTGAAATTAAGGTCAAAACTAATTATAACTAAGGTATTTAACATTGTTTTTAAATTAAACGATGATACTAGTAAAAATTTTACTTTAGATTTCGGAGACTCCCACTCTTTACGAAGTCAACAGGTGACACTTGTCAATTGTGATGGATGAGTTGATTGGTGGGAAATTTTCGATAATCCGCGTCAAAATTTGACCTTGAGAACTCATTCAGGAATTTTAAATAATTATAACATCAAACGTGAAGTTTTTCGTTACTTTTGCTTGCCGTATACTCAAAATGTATTTATAAAAAATTTGTGCATACCTCTTGCACTATACAGGAAATTGTGTGCCGTTTTTACAATTACGAGGAAATATTCAATTTTATATTTAATTTCTACTTTATATTTTCATTTCCTTCATTTATGTGCCACTCCAGTTTTAATTTAAAATACTTGTTTTCTTTCATTCGAGGTTGTTTCGGCTGACTACGTTTCCATTTTAGACGTTTCTTCTCTGCCCTACGTTTTGAATGTCGAGATCAGAATTTCATAAAAGCCTTTCACGCTCTAATTTCTTCAAATGCAGTAATTTCTGTAGCCATATTAAGCGATTTCTGATAGAAATCATGGTTATAGGTGAAATCTTGTTAGATAATATTAGTTGTATTGATACTCTAATAGTTTTTTAATACGTCAGTGAGCCAAACGAAGATAAACTATTCCAAACTATTTTATTATATTCTATTGATACAAATCCTAAATGAAATAATTATTTTTTGAAGAAATTAAATCAAATTGCAGCTAGCACTTGACGTCACACGCCTTGGTACCAGTGCTTTTATCCCTTTTGAGTTGAGTTACTTAATTATTCTATTAACGATTATTCTTATTAATTTGATTTCTATTTTAGATACATCTCATATTGTTTAATATAAATATAATGGACATTAATGATAATCAAATTTCATATAAAGACGTACATAAACAACCTTGACTTGCATTATCCCACATCTCCCTATTTTCTCACATTACTTAATAAATTTTCCTTCAAGTTTAAGTAAACCCGCATTTTCGTCTGTGATAAAGTACGTTTTACAGGAATTCGGCGCCTAATATGCAGAATCAAGCATGTTGGACGCTCGCCAAAGCACATTAGTTACCCGTTGGGGGTTAAGGAAAGTAATCAATAAGTCTTTTAAACTAATGAACTAGTTTTCACTTTAAGAATAATTCGAGATTAATAGCTGTTCTATGTTAAATACTTTCGAGTAAGTTAATTTTTCTACCTCCTTTTTTTAGCTAAACTGTTGAAAATTGTGTCTAGAGTCTTTCAACGAGGCAATTTTAGTAAAAAATAATAGTTTCCTTTGGATATTATTACAGTGTTCTTCTTAATATCGTTATTTTTTTCCTTTTTTTACCTCATTAATTATCACTATCATAGGTTTTTAATTATTTAAAAATAAGTACGTTAACTAAAAAACCGAATGAACACTGGAAATAATTTTTAATAATCTTCCACATTCGCTCAAGGTTGGAAATCGAAATACTAATTCCTTATTGAAATTTATATGTGCGTGCATCTAAAAAAGTATCCTTGCAAGTGGTTCTGCAGAAATATGATATTGAAGTAAATTAACAAGAATAATCTAAGATTTTATAAACTGTAAGTAATAATCTTATTCTTTTACTATTAAGTTATCAGATTCCACAAAAACTCGTTTCTACATTAAATATACGAGGACAGCATAATAATTAGAATGAATACAAGCATTACACAAAGCGCTACAAACCAAGATATTTATGATTTAATTATAAATCTAGATAGTAAACTAGGGAAACAAATTGAAGATGTTCAGGACGAAGTAAAATCACTAAAACAAGTAGTTAATGGTGATATAAAAGTTCTAAAAGATAAAATTAAAGCTTTGGAAGAAGAAAACAAATTAGTTAAAGGAAAATTAAAATATATAGAAAGAAAAATAAAACAAAATAACATATTTATTTATGGATTGGAAGAGGAGACTGAGGAAAGACAGGATACGTTGCTACAAGAGGTTCTACACGTAATTAACCATACCCTGGAAGTTAAGCTAACACCATACGAAATTAACAATATATACAGAATAGGGAAAAATAAAGGCAAGCGTCCAATTATTCTATCGTTTGTAACAAATTTAAAGAAATCAGAAGTACTTCGGAATACTAGGAAGTTAAAAGGAACAAATATAGCAGTAAGTGAAGACCTTATAGAAGAAGACAGAACAGAAAGAAAGCTGTTAGTAGATACTCTTAAGCAAGTGAAACGTCGTAACAAGAAAGCTATTATTAGAGGTAACAGTATTATTATAGAAAGTATTTACTATTCTGTAAAAGATATATTGGATCAAATGCATTTAGAAGAAAACAATCAGGAGTTTTCTCCACCGCCAATAAGAAGAACAGTCAGTGATCCATCAACACCATCGCCAACTGTTTTTGATAGTGATAGTGAGGAGGAAGGAGTTGCAGAAGAAAAACCTAAAAATACGTCCCCACAGAAACTAATCGTAGATATTCATGCTAAAGAAACTGACGTAGAAAAGAAACCCAGCCAGCAGCAGCCCAGATCAATTAATAATAATCCAAAGAATCTGACAGGAAAAATAGATAAGAAGAAGGACTTAATTAGAAAAAAAAGTGAAAGACAGGCTACTAGATTTGCCTCTGGATCTCACAAAATAGTGTAAATAATTATTGTGTGCTACCTATATAGGTTTCGTTTTATTTGTGTATATCCTTAATTGCTTTTTGCTTTTTTTAATAATTATCTGAATTATATTTGATACCGGCTCGCCAGTTGTAGATAGGTTTTACAATATACAGGGTGTTATTGAAATACACGTACATATTAAAATGGGGAATAGTATGTAATGACCAAAAACGATTGGCACCAATTTTAACTTCAAATTCTAAAATTTAAATATTGGGGAAGAGTCCCCTTTTCCGACCTACTAGTTTCCATATTTAAAGAAGTAAAATAAATCGAAATTGAACTTACCCATAGAAATTGCACTGTTGCCGTAGCAAAACCAATTAATTCAAAATAAAGTTTATTACAGTAATTGTTCAAAATGCCGTCCATTATTATTTACACACACTTGCAATCGTCTTTCCAAAGAACTTTGAACATTAGAAATTAGTCTTGGATTTTGTCGTAGTTCCTCGGCTACCGCATTAACTTTATTGGTTAATTGTTCAACACTATTAATAGGTTCATTATAAACCAGTTGTTTCATGTGACCCCACAAAAAGAAATCGCATGGATTTAAGTCCGGAGATCTCGGAGGCCACTTAGTAGGTCCATTTCTGCCTATCCACTTTTGAGGAAATCCAATGTTCAAAAACTGCCGTACGTTTAAATCAAAGTGAGGAGGAGCGCCATCTAGTAGGTACCACATCCGTTGCCTTAATTGTAACGGTATCTCTTATAGGAGTACTGGCAAAATATCTTCTAAAAAGTGGAGATATCCTGGCCCATTTAATCTGTTCGGGAGAACATAAGGCCCGATTAAATACTGATCTATTATGCCAGCCCAAACATTTATTGAAAATTTTCTTTAATGCCCAGTTTCCCTAATGGCGTGAGGATTTTCATCACTCCAAATATGCGTATTGTGCATATTGAACACGCCATCACGAGTGAATGAAGCCTCGTCAGTATACAATAATATTTTTAGAAAATCAGGAATATCAACACATTTTTGAATCATCCATTCACAAAACTCCACTCTCTTTTCTTCATCACCTGGATATAAGGCCTGGACTTTTTGGATGTGATAAGGATGTAAACCTTGTTCTTTAAGTATCCGCCACACAACAAATGAGGACACTCCAATTTCAAGACCTAGTCTTCTACAACTTAATTGAGGCCGGTTTTCAACAGCTTCCAATATTTCTTCTTCGGCCGCCAATGTTCTTTGTGTTCTTGTTCTCCCTCGATCTGCATTGACACTCTCAAATTTTCCATGGTCTCTTAGATGCTGAACAGTTGAAATAAACGTACGACAGTCCGGAATTCTCCGATTTGGAAACCGTTCGCGATACAGGATTTGTGCTTGCCGAGAATTTTCTCCAGCTGCCCCATAAACCAGCACTATATCCGTTAGTTCAATATTCGTAAATAGTGGCATCGTAAAAAAATATTTAAAAGTAATCGTAACAACACTTTTTACCAACTTGGAAATGACGCGCTCGTGTTAGCCAGATTCGTAAATCAACTAAAATTTTAATAATCTATAGTTTCAAAAATGTATAGTTTAAAAACAATCATTTATCAAATATTCTAGTTTTTTGATAACGAGGGTAGTAAAAACCAGTCGTCGGAAATAGAAATTAATTCGAAAATCTTGGCAACATGGTTATTTCTTACAAGACTAGTTTTCTTATCATCTGACAAAAACTTGCATATTAATTACTGTTGATGTTTAAAATAGGTAAATAAACCTAATTTATATAGGTCATCCTCAACATATCAGTGAAGTACGTTTGTTTTAGAATTAATTTTCAAAAATTAATAACTCCCTTAATAAGGGGTATTTTTAAAAAATAATATTTTTCTACATTCAGTGGGGATCTGCGCAATATCCAGTTTTAATATGTACGTGTATTTCAATAACACCCTGTATATATTTTATGCTAGCTATTAGTCACTTTAAAATAAAACTTTTTTTAATTTAATTTAGTGCATTAGATTTTAAATAAACATATTATATCGATAGTAAATTTTCAATATTCCGATCGCGAACTTATATTCATTGAATGTCCAATAAAGTAAAGAAGAGAATTGAATATAAATTGTATTAATTATTTATAATTAGAATTGGATATATATTTGGATTAGTTTTACTTTAAATATAATATAATAAAAAAAAAATAAAAAGAAAAATGAATACTTATATACAAAACTTTGAGGTAAAAACTATAGATACTAAGACTACACATGATTTAAAGGATATAACGAAATGGCTTTCTAACAATAAAGATAAAAATCTTAAAATATTCAATATGAATATAAGAAGTCTAAATAAAAATTTTGATATCCTAAAAATACTATTACACCAGATTAAGTATGAGTTTGATTTTATCGTACTAACAGAGACTAGACAGTTAAGTGATATTTCATTATTTCATATTAAAGAGTATAACCTTTTTTACAATCAAGGCAATATTAATCAAAATGATGGGGTTATGTTATATGTCAAAAATAACATTAAATGTGACCTAGAAGAAATTCAAATTAACTTTTTAAAAATCATGAGTGTAACCTTTACATTTAATAATAAAAAAATTAAAATCTCACCTATATACAGACCTCCAGCAACAACAGAATCTGATTTTTTAGAAATTTTAGAACAATATCTTGACAGTGACAATAAAAAGAATATAATACACATTCTTATAGGTGACATAAATATAGATATAAAAAAAATTAATGACAAATCAACTATTTATTTAAATTTAATGTTTACAAATGGTTATAGGTCATACATCAATGAATACACAAGGGTTCAAGGAAACTCAAAAACTTGTATAGATCATTGTTTTATTAAAGATGAAAATAATACCTTTATATACAATCCTATGATATTAGAGTCGGAAGTAACTGACCATTTTTCCACAATAATACAGATTCTTTCATCTGAAAAACAAAACCAAACTTTAGAAAATAATAGATATAAACATTACGTTGATAACAAAAAATTAAAATTGAACATCTCTAAGGTAGACTGGTCAGATATATATACATGTGATTTAGAAAGTGCAACATTTTATTAATAAAATACAAAATGTTATAAAAGTATCTACAAATAAGATAAAATTAAAAAAATCAGCTATTAACAGAACTCCTTGGATCACAAAGGGATTAATAAAGTCCGCGAAAAAAAAAACAAAAGTTATACTTATTAATGAAACAAAATCCAAGCGAAGATAATAAATTAAACTATAATAGATACAGAAATATTTTCGGAAAATTAGTAAATGAAACAAAAAAACATTATTATAATAGAGAACTATCATCAAACAAAAATAACTCTTCAAGTCTGTGGAAATCGGTTAATGAAATTACCAATAGAAACAAAAATAAAGAAGAAATAACAGAACTAAGAACTGAGAATGGAAACGTTATAAATAATGAACAAGAAATAGCTAACACCTTTAATGAATTTTTCACTGGTATTGGTGAAAAAATGGCATCAAAAATATTAAAAAAACAGATCAATAACAATGCAAACTTTAAAAATAAAACCCTATGTAACTCATTCTTTCTGGAAGATATAGATAAAGAGAAAATTATAAGAATTATACATTCCTTAAAAAATAAAAAGCCCCAGGAATGGATAACATAAGAGCAGAACATACTAAACTCATTGCTGAAGATATTGCTGTTCCTCTAACTTTCTTAATAAATAAAATTTATAGTACGGGTGAATGTCCAATGGCATTTAAAACAGCAGTGGTAATGCCCATTTATAAAAATACGGATAGGCTAAGCGTGACTAACTATAGACCAATATCGCTAACCTCTACATTGACAAAAATTTTTGAAAAATCTCTAGCACATCGAATAAATAACTATTTAAATAATTATAATATAATGGCTCCCAATCAATTCGGTTTCATTCACTAAAGGTAAAAATACAGAAGACGCAATTTCAGAACTTTTAAGTAAGATAAACTACAATATAGATAATAAAATCCCAACATTGTGCATATTTGTAGATCTAGCAAAAGCTTTTGATACCGTTAGTCACGACCAGCTTCTCGATGTGTTGAAAAAAATTGGCTTTAGAGGACTACCATATTTACTTCTAAAAAACTACTTAAAAGATAGAAGACAGTGCGTTCGGATCCGAAATACTATGAGTGATTTTAAGATAGTTAAATATGGGGTTCCTCAGCGAACGGTGTTAGGTCCAATTTTGTTTAATCTTTATTTGAATGATATTTTTGAAATTGAAAGTAGAGGGGATATAATTAGTTTTGCTGATGACACAGCTATACTATATTCGTCGCATAGTTGGAATGATCTAAAAGTAATTGCGGAAGAAGACTTTTCAAGAATAATAAAATGGATGGATAGTAGGTTGCTTACAATAAATATCAGTAAAACTTTTTATGTTCCTTTTACTTCCTATTCCAGTTACTTACCTGAATACAATCTACTAACGGTTATACAAGAGAACTCTGTTTTCAAAATCGGACAGGCTCTAAAAATAAAATACCTTGGTATATATATAGATGCACACTTAAAATGGGATGTACAAATAAATTTTCTAATAAAGAAGCTAAGATTTGTGGCTTACAGTTTAAAGTGCATCAACAGGTTTTACGATGAAAAACATCTAAGAATCTTGTACCATTCTTTAGTAGAAAGTCATCTAACATATTCTGTTGTTGCTTGGGGAGCTGCACAAAACTCCCATATCAAAATCCTAGAAACTACACAAAGATATATTCTTAAAATATTATTTAAAAAACCCAGATTATTTCCCACCGAACTTTTATATCAAGAAATAGGCGTAAATGATATACGACAATTGTTTTTTCTAAACACCCTTATAAGACAACATTTAAATAAAAGAGAATTAAGAAGTATTAATCATGATTATAATACAAGATATAAAATAAATTCAAACTACTTACCTGCATCTCATAAAAACTTATTACAAAGAAGCTATGGCTATCTTGGTCCAAAATTTTATAATATAATCCCACCTGATTTAAAAACAATAAACTCAAAATCACTATTTAAAAATAAAATTAAAAAATGGATGAAAACAATTCCTAGAAATCAAATACATGCTTACTTTGAAACACTATAAACTATAAAAAAGAGATATTTATTTAAATGTAATATATTATATATAAAATATGAATGATTATTAATGATTAAAAATTGAGTAAACAAATTATTTTATTAATGTTATTTTAATTGTTATTGATATTAGTATTAGTGTTGTTATTGGTGTTGGTAGTTATATAAGTATTGGTATTAGTAGAGGTATTGCATTGATATTGGTATTAATGTTAGTACTATTGTCAATATTATTTTTATTATTGTAGATTTTGTTATTCATGTTATCGTTAACTATTATTATTATTGTTATAATTATTATTATTATTATTATTGATATTATTAGTTTTATTAGTTTTATTACTACTTCGATTATTTTATTATTTATTTTTAATTTTATTATTATAACCCACGCACAGGCTAGACCTTCTGTGGGTTTTATTATTATATTTATTAACAAATTGTAATTTTCTTGTCGAATTTTGTTGTTGTTGATTAATAAATATTATTATTATTATTATCATACTTTAAAATAAATATTACCCGCCAATGAACAATTTTTTTTTTATCAAAACTCCGCAATGTCAGATAAACAAAACAAATGAAAATCTAACGGTCAGGATTTGTTTGGGTTTGTCATGGATAAATACAAATTCAAATTTAATCTAAATACCCAGTTTCAAATAAATTTTAATTCTAACAATTTAAAAACAATCATCTAACTCATAAACTACCTAAATTTCTAGCAATCTAAATTTAATTGAGATTCCCCAGTTTCAATTAAATTTGAATTATAATAATTTAAAAATAACCCTCTAATTATTAAAGCTATTCTAAATTGCTTAAAATTCAAACCGAATTAAAACATTCAATTTTTATTTTATTTAAAGATAACTTAGTAATGATAACTGTTTTAAGAAAATATTGAGGTGGTTGCTAATCTGAAACAAAAAGTTTACTTCAGCAAAGTAAAAGAAGGTTGCAATTTAGTACAGAGTATCCTTGTGCATTAGAATGGCGTCTGTAGACTAAAAGTTAATTGCAACTATTTACTACTAAAAACTGTATGTGTGTATGTGAGATATAATACATTAAGACATTTTTATTATCTTCTAATTTTTATAATAAATAATTTCATCTGCCAAACGTTGCCAAAAATAAATCTCTTCGAACTTTTTATATCTTACTCGATGACCCCTTTAGGCTTCTTGCCATGAACACTTAACTTTCAGCTGCTTGAATAATTCAAACGAATTTGACATGACATCGATTTCAAATTCTTAACCCACTTTATCTTTTCGTATTCCACATATATCTAGTTCAAGGATTCGGCGGTCGACTACAGACGGCTCGTCCTTGAAAAAGGAACATCAAACTTGACTACTCACCCAGCAATTTTTCAATATAGATAATGGGGGATGGATGAAACTTGCCAAAACTTGAGTTATATGAGGTTCGTAAAATACTTATTTGGCCTCTCTTTTTGTTGACAGTGAGTGGGAGTGAGGCGTTAAAAAATAAAAATGGAGCTGACAGAAAGTATTCGGTTGATGTTAAATTTTATTTACAGTGTTGAAATTTTTATAATACAGATAGATTAATTATTTGGTCTGATACATCGGCCTGCTCGTTCGCCTGACTTAACACCTTTTGATTTTTATTTGTAGAGGTACGAAGACTTAACTGTTTTTTTTGACTCTGAATAATCTGAATAAGATTTTTTTTATAATGAAAGGGCTTCGTCTCCTTTTAGAGATTAATGTTTGCTAAAAATTTCAAGTTTTTCAGTTAGGATTTTTATTTATATTTTAACCCCCCTTAACTCCCCAATATATTCATATTTTTTTCAGTATCAATAGGCTTTATCTTCTTATAAAGCTTCATTTTTACTAAAAATTTCATATTGATATTGCTTTTCGTTTTTAATTTGGGATTTTTTTTAAATTTAAAAAAATTTATAGTCAATAGAAATGGTGTAATTGAGAATATCCCCTCAATTTATTCGCCAATAGTTGGAGAAATATATGAATAATAAAATAAGAAGGTTTATTTATACCTATCCGAGACGTCTTGTTTTAACAATTTAATTTTAATTAAGGTATATTGTTTTGAGTACTCAAAATAATATTTACAAGTAAATAAAAGAAACAAAAAAACTAAATCATACAGAAAATAAAGAAACACCCGTTTCAAAATATAAGTAAAGTGTCTAAATAGACATTGCGAACAAATTATTAAAATTAAAGAAAAAATAATCCTAGGTCTGACAGCGACACTAGAAAGAGCCTTCGGTTAGGCTACACACTGCACACCGAAGCTCATCATGTTACAGGACTGCTTGGGGCACGGGACCATCGTAAGAATGTTTGAAATAAAAAGGAAATCTCTGCTTGGCAAGGTAAATAAAACGGACCAGCATATTGGCAAGACAGAATTCCATTCTGTAGCTTTCTGAGAATAATCACCCACGGTTGATGTGGCTGTCTTGTTCATCCACGAGAAGAACCCTATATATATATATATATATATATATATATATATATATATATATATATATATATATATATTAAAATATGAGTGTTTTGTCAGACAAAGGAAATGCAGGAGCAGCAAAGGAAATGACTTACCTCTTTTGAGGGTTTTCTCTGCCACTGGGATCCAGCAATACGTGGAAGAAAGTATCTCTCGGCGGCTCATTTGCCTCAGATTTTGGTCAAAAACCAGGTTCATCCAAAATAAAAGTAACATAAACATTGGCACGGGGGCCCTTGGACAAAACAAAAAGCTCGGAAACTAATTATTACTCAACACGATTTAACACAATGCGGAACTAAATCCCAACGGCCATCTTCTTCCAAAAATCAAATCGGAAAGGGCCGAAAAAACAAGTTATTTTTTTTAAAGTGACAGTTCGATCATAGAACTGACAAATTTCTAACGAAAAATGTTGCCAACCTATTAAGACCAAAAAGAACTAGTCTCGTATTTATGGTTAAATATAATTAAAGAAAAATAATTATTATGCAAAATAAAAGAAATGGAATGATAAAATATTAAAATATAACCCTTACTCTATTCCTATGGTTATTTACAAAATTATGCTGTGCCTGTAGACATATCAAACGAACGTGTGAATTGAACTAGACTGGCAACACTGGTTTGGCAACCCTGTTTGTGAGCGGTGCGCCCATTAAGTGTGTTATTTTGCAGTTTTAAGGATCTGTTGCCGTGTTGTCTTCTCTTTTTAGTTATATACATTTGCCAAATCGTCTCACTCGTGTTAGACTCACTCATCATAATGCGCTATATACACAGTATACTGTGCCATAGAGACGCGATGAGCCAGAGGGCAATGATGTACCAAAAAATATAGATTAACACGTATAAAAATAAAAATATTAAAATTAAATTTATATTTTTATTTATGTAATATTAAAATAATGTGTTTTTATGAAATTTAACTGGGTGTTCACTGCACAAATGAACCAATGGAGAAACCGCCCCTGCTATTGACTATTAAATATAATGAATACCCTGCATTACTACTGTATCATTGTGAACCAAACCGATTTACCAAAATTAATCTAAAATAACCGTTACAGTCGCTTTTATCGCTTTTCCAGGTCAACCCGAAGAAAAATACAAATAACCCTGAACGTATCGCGGCCGAAATCTGATGTAAATTTTAACCAAATCCTCACCGACGCTCTGGTTAAAGACAACACACGGCCAATCTCGTTGACGGTCAATACAAACGCGCCTGCTCTCGAAATTCACCATCAAGGTAAACTTTGGGGTAAACATGTGGTTTATGTGCACCCTACGCTCTACACCCCGAACGCTCGTGTATGTATCTTCTCTTTTTTTTGGTTGTTTCTCTGTATCGTGACGTTGAATTACGGCAGAGATTAGGTTGTCAAAATTGGCGGCAGACAGATTCGTTTTACATTACGATCCGCGCCCCCGTTAAGTAGATTGCTGTCCATGGGGGCGGAAGAGTAATCTAGCTAAGAGGGTAATTTTTTACACGAGATATGCCGTATATACAGGTTAGGAAAAAAGTATACGAGTCATACGGTGTAGTTACGTCCAT
Source organism: Psylliodes chrysocephalus (assembly GCA_927349885.1). Classification (NCBI taxonomy): domain Eukaryota; kingdom Metazoa; phylum Arthropoda; class Insecta; order Coleoptera; family Chrysomelidae; genus Psylliodes; species Psylliodes chrysocephalus. The sequence continues at coordinate 23,910,600 of OV651827.1, read as the reverse complement.
CTCTATTAATGAATGTAATATAATCGACCAGTATGTACAATACATTTTAATTATTCAAAATATATACAAATGTCAATAGTTGCCTTTTACTTGAAGGCACATCTACTAAAGATAACCTTTTACATAAAATGCAGCTATCTAACAAAAAACTACTACAATACAAATATTTAATCATGCGTAATTAAGAAACATTTTACACATTGTCATCTTTTTAACGTTCGAAGAATACAATTTTCAAAATAACTATCAAAAAGAAAAATACACATCGACTTTCGACCCAGATCAGTATTTTTCCTTATATATTTCGCTTTTTATTCTGGAAAACCTCAAAACTTAAAACGTGTCACGTCTTCATATCTCACGAAACAAAAGAAGGAAGTTTTATTTTTTATTTTCTCCTTTCGAATGAATTGATGCAGGAGAGTCGAGATAACAGAAAAGTTTTGTAAATAATTCGAAGAGTGCTGTAAATATGCTAAATAAATTGATGGAGAGATCTGAGTTGGAAATGTTAAAAAGGTGGAAATGTGAGAGTTACAATAATTGACTGGGTGTACAGTGGGAGCGAAAATTTTAGGTAAATCCTAACTAGAATGAGATGAGTTCGAGAAAAAACTATTTTAATTACTGCATTCTATAGGTCCTTAAATACCAATGAACAAGATTTTAATACTGGCTTTTTAAATTAACTTCAAAATAGGGCAGACGACAATTGTATTTTTTTGGGTGATATAAACAGTGACTTTTCAAACCTAATGATAACAATATACCAGATTATTTGAATACATTTAACAAACATGGTTATTATTCTACGATAATTACACCCATAAGAGTTTCTGGAAATAGTAAAATTTCTATAAACTATATTTTTCTTAAAACTAATAGAATAATATTTAATCAAACCACATAAATACAAGACATGGAGGAAGGATAATTACAAGACAATCTTGGATTGACATTACAATAATATTGATAATAGACAAGACAGTGTCATTTGCCCACCATTGTCAACGTACAATTATTACAGTAGGTGAGTTCCAATGAGGTTGAATACTATGAAGATGACATGCCAAAAAAAAACGACACCCCTTCCCCCTCTCTTAGTGGTCATGTCATAGTTGTCAAAGAGCTGTCAGAACTTTGTTTAAATTTAAATATTTCGACGTTATTTCTATCTTAATAAGTGTGTTTTTTTTTTAATTAATTTGTTTAAAAGTCATGACTAAGTGTGCCAAAATTAATTGTAAAAACTCTTCAGTGAAAGAGCGTAAGAAAATATGTAATTTAAGTTTTCATAAGTAAGTATAAGGAGTGTACTTAGAATTTTTTTTAGAATGCTTAACTTTTTTTTATTATAGGTTTCCAAAAAACCCACAATATCTCAAAATTTGGTCTAAATTTGTGGGAAAAGAAGACAATAAATGAATGTTTAGTTAGTATACACTTTATTTAGAATAAAACTTAAATAACTAACTTAATAAAGAACATTGGCTTGACTAACTTTATAATAAAAACAAATAACTATATTAAAACTTAGATAACTATAATAAAATTTAAATAACTTACTTTATAATTAAACTTAAAAACCAACTTATAATCAAACTTAAAAACCAACTTATAATTACACTTAAATGACTAACTTTTTAAGTAACACATAATTTAGAATAAAATTTCAAGTATTTAAAAGCAGTTAAATGTTACTTCAAAGGAATATGCAATGTCTGATAATATTGACGATTTTGAGAAAGTGAATGTTATTGAAAATGATCATGATTATTTACCAGATCCAGTCTCCTCCTTTTCTAAATATATAATCACTTACATTTCTGGATATGTTGTTTATTATTTAAAAAAGAAAATCATTTGTAAACAATGTCTAGATGCTTTAATAAGTAAAACTAGAGATTTGTTTCTATTTTCATTCATTGATATAAAGAATAAAAATGGTTTGCAATATCCATCGGAAGATGTAATAAACATTTGTTTAAAATGTGAAAAAATATTAAAAATTATGAAAGACTCTAAGAAAAAAATATCAGTTGATATCATCAGCACATTAGTTTTAAAAGAATTCATACATTCTAATGTCTTTTCGAATATTATGCAGCACAGTTTGGACCAGTTTGTGTTGGATAATCATAGAATATTATTAATCAAGTGCAAAGTTGATAAATATGTTAGTATCCGACTAACATATCTCACTAAAACTAGAGTTAATAAAGCTGCTAGCATAAGACATCAAAACAACAAAATAGTGTTGTTTAAAGGTCAATAAATATTTTTTTAAATAATAAAAAAAATTTTGTAGTGTCTTATTAAGAATGGGACACAGAAAAACTGAAGAGTTACCTATAATTTTACCAAATTTGGCAAAAGATTTTGGTCTCATAAGATACGTTACACTTATTTGAACTAAAATTATATATTTTTTGATGTTTTTTTTAAGTAAATCATATAGGTACATTTGTTGGGCACTTATAAGAAACTTCAATATTTAAATGAAGAATATTCGCATTCTAAGCATAGTCTTATTTTTAATCAGACTCTTCAGTTGTTCTGTATCCCTTTCTCAATGAGACACTTTGTATATAAATTTCCACTTAAATAATTTTATATTTTTCAAGTATGTACAATACAGGTGTATCAGAAATTAAAGCAAAAAGACAACTTATAACAAAGGCTTAAATTTAGTAATGTCAAGTCATCCTTGCACCCTAAAAAAGTACCAATGAAGAAATTATTCCTCCAATGCAACGAAACAGTTATTTTTAGAATAAGATTTTGTGTCAAATGTTATTCACAGCCACAAGGTTTCTTTTTAAATGGCATGACATTCAAAATTTTGGTCAAAACAATTTTCATCATGCACTTTTCTTGGAAATTCACAATGCTTTATTAGGATTAAAAACACCAGTTTGTAGAAACTTTTTCACTATAAATCTAACATTGCTGATCAGAAAAAGTGGTTAAAGTTTTCTTTTTGTAATCACAAATCGCAACTGAATGCCTATTTTTAAAATAAATTATCTCTATAATTCCATTTGTATAGTTGTATGCTGTGCATCTGTGAGATTGTTGTTTATTATACATAGGTACCAATTATAGAAATCTTTAGTAAGTACTTGCTTGCAATTTTAGTAATATATGTACCTACCCTATATAATTAATTATTTCAAACATAAATAAAACCAACAACTATTGTCTGAGTCTTTTTAGTTCCGATTGGTTTTGACAGAGTAGTTTTGATCATGGTTTTCTTCCATCTACTTTTAACCATAAAGTCATACCTAGCTGAATTTTTGGTCTTTTTAAACTTTTGACTGTAGCGGGTCATATTTTTAATGTATGTCATCTGCAGCAGAAAGACCTACATGTTTTACATTTAAAAGTAATTAATTGTCCTTTCTACAAACTCGGCTGTATTTTTACTGATATATATTTAATCACAATTCACGTAGTGGTTTGGTTTTTGGTTTGGTAATTTGATGTCATAATTCTCCTCATTGTCAGATTTTGACATTGGCAGCTTTGATCAAGACAAGAGAGTCCTTGAACGAAAAATCGTAGTTCGGGTTTTAGTTTTAAAGCACAAAGAGATTAACAAATCTGATTCACAGTGTTATTCGAACGTTGATTTTCGATCACATAGGTCATATATCGGACGGTTTCGGCAAAGACAGAACAATATAATAATATTAATCTCTTTTATGGTCTTGGCATTGGCTTGGTCGGAAAACGGTTAATAAATAATAGTAAATAGTGTAAAAGTCATAATTGCGCAATGTCATCAAATTAATTTCGAATCGATCATGTTGAAACAAATCTTAGGTAAGTAAGTCATTTAAAAGTTGTAATTCTGCATACGGACTTTAATTATATTTGAATACGACCCTGCTTAGTCAACCATTTAAGCCACGCCCAGTGGGGTCATTTTTAATAAAACGTATCATATGCAAAACAATTGCCTCATGGCATCTCCATTAGTATTATACCTCCATGGTGATACATAACAATATTCAAATACATAACAATAATAATAATTATAATAATATAATTCCCATTGTATTAAAAACTAGATTACTAATGTTAAATATTGTTGTATTTTATATTGTTGTTGTTTCCATAAAAATTTTAATTTTTTTTCTTTTGAGGTGAAAAATAGATAAGACAGATTTGTCAGACGTTTTCGTCAGTCTAATTTTTTTAATACTTTTATACTATTTAACATCAGTCTGCATTTGATCAATTACCAACTATAGGTAGGAGGAGGATCCACCATGGGCCGTGTCACGATGGGACTCATCCGACTAGCGGTTAACCACCGACGACGTGGAATGAATGACGATGAATCAGGGAGTGAATTGTTGAATGAGAAAGTAGTAGGATCTTCAAATGGTGGTACAATAAGCCGCAGGCTGCGGTGCCGCCAGACTATAGTCGGATTAGGGTGTAGCACGGGAGATCCGAAGGGTGTAAAAAAAAAAACTATCGGTAATAGTTAAAAACTGCTAAAACTGACCATTTTTTCTGTGGTTCTTTAAATCGTATTTGATAATAAGAAAAAACCTCTGGTCACATCCTAAATTTATTGAATACTTAATGAACAAAAAAATTATATTATTTTTCAAGGAATATCCTGGGATTTTGTTTTTAATTTAATGAATGTGGACACTGCAACCGATAACTTCATAAAAATGAAAAACAATGGTATTTTGGAGAATGTACAGAAAAAAGTAAATTTCGAAGAATGATAAAATGCATCAAATAATTTAATAAAGCAATAAAATTAAAAAAAAAAATAACAGAGAAGTTTAAAAACAATCCCATAATGAAGAATTGTATAAACACTATAAAAAATAAGAGATTAAACTTGTGCTATGATAAAAAAAATTAAAATTTAATTTCTACTGTAAAAATTTTTGGGAAGTCATTAAAGAAATAAGTAAAAACATATAAACATACTATAGAAAAACTTAAGAAAGCAAGTTCAGGCGAAATATTAACTAAAACTATTGATATAGTTGATAAATTTAATATACTTTCGTCAACACTGGAGAAATATTGGAATATTGAAATATTCCATAAAATAAGATCCAAATATTTTTAAACTATTTGGATATTACATTCCGATCAAATTAGACAATTTTGATATTTTGTGCCAAAACTATTAACACATACATTATTTGATTCTGAATTCTCTTGTAATCTTCTTAAATTAGTTTTTCCTTATTTTATAGAAATTTCGAAAGGATTTATAAAAGTACTTACTGTAATTTGTTCTTTATGGGATGTCTCTGTTACATGATAAAAACAAACTACTTGGATAGTAAATTCTGGCTAAATTATTGATTATTTTGGCCAAATTCTAAACTTTCGCCAGCAGCCAAATCCCAGGAATCGTCCCAAATCTGTCACAGAACGATATTCCTATATAAATATAAGAAAAAAGATTTCCGCATACAAAGCAGTGATAAATGGTAGAGAAAAACGCCCACGGCCCCAAGCCGTGTTCGAAATAGGACAAATGTAATATCTATAACAGAAAATCGAAATGCATTAATGGGGTGTAGCAGATGTTCCAAGTTTAAAATACGATTTTTTTTTTTTTGAAAAAGCGAGAACGTCTCGTATGATTAATCGGCTATAAAAGTGTGTTAATATTTGGATATGTAGAATCGTTGTAAAAATGAAAAAGGCTTTCGGTGGAAACGTCACATTTTTCGAATACGGTATTAATGAAACTTGAAAGTATATTATTTTATCTTAAATAATGGGGTAGTAAATTAGGATCAATTTAAACGAAATCTTAAATATGAAAACGTACATTCAGTGTTTCTGTTGTTTTTTATAAATTGTTTATTTTAATAAACCATGTATTAGGCTAAGAAGCACCGGTCCCAAATACGCGGAGTGTAGAGTTCTGAAAGAGGAAGAAGTTACCGATGAAATGACTATGAATCAGCTGTGGGGTGAGATGATCAACTGAAAGACGGTGCGGTAGACAACTATGTTACGGTCAAAGATGATATTTTAGTCTTTAACGATATTGGCCGGTTATTTTCGTAAATTTCCTATTTGATTGGGCATTCTGCTGACGTTAGTGTCCGGTCAATATTGTCAGTTCCCAATTAACAACACTGCCCCTAACAACTATATACTACAGGATAGACTAGTTTCATAAGAAACCACATTGTGTTTTTTTCCGTGCGATTGATTACGTAGACGTCAGTACATAATTTGGTTTGTCATCATAGAAAGTATTGTGTTTACGTTGTACTTTTGGGTTGTGTTTAACAGGTTTTTAGAGATCATTGATTCGTTTTTGTGGTGAATGAACTTATCAAAACAACAAATAATTAATATGTTTTTACTATAAGGTGTATTGCCCCATATAAACTGTATCTACTATTAAAACAAATTATAAATAAAGTGTTACATACCTTTTTGTCCTAACATGCTTAACTTTAGCACTTATAAACTGAGTGTTGTTAAAACATGCAGTAATCATCTTGGTCTACAATGGGTAAAACACTTGAATCAGCTTTTATAAATCCAGCTGACAAACTTATATTAATAATAAAATTAGAATCGAGAAAAAATTATACAAAACAACAACGAATGTTAGGTTAGGTGGTCTAGGTGATGTCAATTTTTTAGTGTCACTAAGATGTGCGTTCACTATGTGTCGGTTTGTTCGTTGACTTGGTTCTGTATAACAAATAAGACTTCGACACAAGCTGATTGGTCTATTCCCGATGACGTATACATTTTAAATTATAAATGGTTTTATTTTAAAAACTTTTGGCTTTTTTAACAAACTGATTATTTAAAATAACTTGTATAGTGACTAATTATTATAATATAATTTATAAACTAGCATATCGCACATGTGAACATGGCCCATTACTACACGTCCATGGTTCTATCTTGTCATTATCTAAACTTCACATACTAGAAGCAATTAATTACAGTGTCGTCCAATATGGCCGCTGTTTTTTTTATATACACTATTTACCGTAATCGCGTATAATAGCGTGCTGTGGAGTAATAAAAAACCGTTACTTTTGTTTTTAGCCCGACGTTATGCACAACTATTAAAATTTATAGCTTTGTTTATTTCAGCAGTGCATTATTCTCGCGACAGATGACAGATATTAATGCGGTTGGGGACAGAATTAAACGTTTTTTAAATAATTGTAAATTTCCAATCCTACGTAATCAATCATGATTTTATTTTTGTTTGATTTTGGTACCAATCGTTCTATAGCGAGTCAATTACTGAGTGGAATATTGAAAATATTTGACGTGTTCTATAGCTATAAGCAAAATAATATTTTTATTTAACGACTGTCTTTTCACATTATAATTCAATCATCTTCAGACAATGACCACTTTGGCAGTTTTTTAAATACTAATTAGAACAAATAAACTGAAGCAAAGCTATAATAAAAATACGTTCTTAAACCGTAACAAACAATATAAGCAAAAACATATTAAATTTTTAAATTGTAATTCATTTACTATTTGATGAATACTAATATTTTGTTTTAAATTTCTTTCCTTTTCATAAAATCTATTGCTCCAATTTAAACAGAATAAACGGCATTATATAGACACCGCAACATAGATTAACGTTGAATCATGCGCAGCAGTAATAGCAAAAGGGTCTAAGTCTATATCTTTGTTACAATTGATCCAATTCAAACGGGAAAAATGACTTTGTAAAGAAGACGTGGCATAAATTAACACTGAATAGAAAATTCATAGATAGTGATGATGCCAAAAAGACCTAAATCTATATCACGACTGTTATTGGTCCGATTGAAACGGTAAAAACAGGTTAATGGGGGAAATTACATGTAGATTATCGCTGAAGAGAAAAATAAAAATTATTGAATAAAATCAAACAGGATAAACGGCGCGGGTATTTAAATTATTTACGAGGCCAAAAGTTCATTTTAAAAAATGTAAAATTTTTAAATAAAAACGACTACTTGGGTTAGGGGACTAGTTAGAGCACATTATCCATCCCCTCTCGTTTTCCTTCAGTGCACCCCGCTTCTTCACAGGCAGTTTGAATTTGGTATATGTGTATGTGAAAGCGTTCGAGTGAAAACCTTAATTTAAACAGTGCGTTACAATCACTAAATGTTCCGCCCTTTTGGTGGTTTTCTTGCATTTTTCTAAGGTAAATAAACTCTTCCCACTTAATAAAACATTTATTTATAAGTAAGGAAACATCGTACAAAGGACTATTATCTCCACAGGGAAAATTAACTCCTAAATCTACTTCGGTTCTAAATCTTCTTTGTTCCTAAATCTCCTTCGGTTCTAAATCTAGAAAAGATTTCGCAATGAAACTGGTTTGTTGGTGGATATACCAAAGGCAAAGTTTGGCAACAAAAATGATGGAAACACGAGTCGAAGATTTTATGAAGACCCGAAAGTGGCTCCCGAAATAACGGGCATTAGTTATGACCTAACTGTTAAATTAAAGGTTATACTAGAAACGATTTCGAGCGGACATATTATTGATCTGGAAGAATATGATAAATACGCATTAGATGCTGTTCGCTTAAATGTGCAGCTGTACCCTTGGCACCCAATGACACCAACGATGCACAAAATACTTATTCATGGTGCAGTTATAATAAAAACTGCATTGTTGCCTTTTGGGCAGCTGTCTGAAGAAGCCGCGGAAGTACGTAACAAGCATTTCCGCTCATACCGCCAAGACAAGAATATTTTTATTAGATTAATGTTGAAGAAAAAAATAATGCGCAGTGGCAATGTCAAAAATATCTGAGTGTATATCTCCACTGTTATTGCTCCGATTTATATGAAACAAAGAGCACTATGAAGACGTGACGTATATTAACATTAAAAAGAAAAATCATGCGCATTAACAAAGCCAAAGTGACCTAAGTTTATATCTCTGCTATTATTGGATCGAATCAAAAGTCAGTTTAGGGCTATATTTTTCAGAGAATTAAAACATAATCATTCATATTCTTAACGAATAGTGGTGCAAATAATATTTCAAGCTCAGTGTTATCACACTAATTTTTAAATTAATTGCAAACATTTCAAAAATTTCGTAACCATTTTCCATTAGATTATTTTTAAAAATTAGATAGGACTTGTTTTATCATTTTATCATTATTTAATGAATAAATAATAAATGTTAATTGTTTGTTTTTAATTTCAACTCCGATTCTAAACTCCAATTGAAATTAAATTCATATACATACTCTATTTTGTTCAAATATTAAATTTTGAACAAAAATAGAAGTAAAATTAAATTCAAATTTCGTGAGTGCCGAAAAAAATGGTATTTAATAATACACAGCCATGCACTGCATACCTAAATAGGCCCGTCATAAACCATTTTACTTTTTGCACTGTCAGATAAATAATAAATTTCATAGCTCGGCTCTTTACCGGAAAAACCGTTTTCCCGGAAAATCATGAATTTTCCAACGCGGATAATGCGTTGACAGTGGTGGGACATCAGCTCTGAAAACTGTCGCCTAATAAAACATTTATTTGTTTCGACCTTCGATCTAAATGGTGATTTGGAATTTTCGCGTATGGTCGCTCTGTGTGTCAGGTCGATGTTTAAACAGCTGTATACAGAGTGTTTTAGAATAAATATACTTTTTCGTGGATAAAAGCAGCAAACGTAATCATCTGTCAATAATACTTTGAACCATCGCAGGAGGTAATAAGATCTCGTGAGATGATATTCATAGCCAATATATCGGTTATTGGCCTTCATGTCTCGACTAGATTGCAAAAAGTCCCGTTTCTAAAGAACCCGAGAATTTAGATAAAAAATCTGAACTTCTCCAAATGTGTCAATATTTATATATTTATACTAAATTGATCCCAGAAACTATTGGCTATTTTGCAAAGCCAATACATATAACATAATATAAATACATTAAAAATTAAAAAAAAAGTTTTAAGACAAGCAAAATCTTCTTAAATATGTAGTTATAGATATTAATATAACAAATGTATATTAATAAAAAATATAAAACTTGACAAAATAAGAAAAAATGAATAAAATTCCATTTAAGGAATAAATCACTATAACTACATAGTAATATAAAGATATGCATAAGATAAATATAATTCGGGACGAAAATGTAAAATTGGCATTTATATGTAAATCAATCAATCAATTATTATTAAACAAAACACTTTAAAATTAAGTTAAAATATTTACCCATAATTTACATCGTACACAAAACTTTACTCTACACATCACATAAAAAGACGAGAACTTTCGCCCAAGGGGTGAAAGTTCTGGACCTTAGTCCGAACTCGACTGAGAGTTTACCCAAGTGCTCCTTTCTATATAAACCAAAATTTACGTGATGGTTGATTGTATTTAACAATGTCACGTTCAATGTAGATTAATAATTTGAAGGTTTGTTTCATTTTCATACGTGTCTTTTTAATTATTTAATTTAAACATTAAATACTTGTTTAGAATTTTTGGTAAATTCTTAAGATTTTTTCAATCAATAATAATGCCAATTATTACACTTTTAAGTACCGCTCAGAACTTTAAGAGGAAAGATCCCACTGCATATAATTTTTATAAAACACACAAAAGATGTATTTTTTTTAGTTTTAAAAACATTTATTAGTCAAAGAAAACTAATAATTTTTTATTCAGAAAGGATAACACATATTCATCCCTGTATAAATCCATAGAAACAGAAAAATCATCAAGAATCGCTCGACTTCCTAATGATCTATATTTATGCAAGAATGAGGAACGTCTATTTTGTTAATTCAAACAATAGAATGGTAAGACAAGATTAAATGAATATTTCGTCTCAATGAAATTGCTGGATTTTCTCTTAGAAAATACCGCTCGGTATTTTAAAAGATATTATTTTATTTTTATCACGATTTTTTCAAATGCAAGAAATATGACTACGACAGCGATGTTGTATAATACGATATCCAAACAAACTTAAGATTTTATTTATGGGATATTTCGAGGGAACACATTAATGCTTTGTTGATGTTAACGAATATAAAATATGCTTAGAATGTAAAATATTGATTGGTAAACGAACCAAAACGAATTATTATAATTATAATTATTTTAAAATATAATTGCATTGTTTTATTATAAAATAAAGTAGTTTATTCTCGATATTCAGAAGGGATAACGTACGTTTTCCCCTGTATAAACAATATTTTATGTTAATGATGAAATATAATAACAGCCTACCTGTTGATTCTTCGTCAGAGTTATATTCTTTTTATTTGTTCCTGTAAGTATTTCACCTAACTGCCTTAGCAACTTTGTTTTGCGCTATTTTCATCCCGATCTTAAGAAAAATGAGCGCGTTTTATGGCAACCCTACTCATAGTGTAAACAGTTGGTTCTGGATAATATTACGAAGTGCAAAATAAACAATAAAAATATAACCTTGTAAAAACAAAATATTAAGTAAAATAAAACAAATCCAATGTGAGGTTTTTGTAAAATTATAAAGTGGATTAATTTAAAAATTAAAAATAATACAAAATTTAAAATACATAAAAATTTTAATATTTCACTATTTGATTATTTTCAAATTTTTTTTATAGTCTTTTTTGTTAAAAAAATTAGTAAGAAGATATTTACAATAAGTTTTTTACTATTGACTCTTCTAATAATACCGATAATTTGATGAGTCATAATTGATAGCCCTTATAGAGTAATCCCTTATCCGTGAATCCATACAAAGTTATAAGTTTTTTTGTAATTAGAATGGATTTCGTATTTCTAAAAAGATATACCAAGGGAATGTAATTTGGATATTAATTGTACACAAGGTTATTTAAAATACTAAAAATTCGTTACGGTGTATTTTGTGTTACGTAGTAGGTAGTATGATTTGTGTAATTGTTTTGTTTATTTTATGTACTGAAACTTACCAGTTTGTAGGGTCAATTTTTGCACAAAAATAATTTCAAATGTAAATAAAATATCATTAATTAGAAATTTGTAAGTAAAACACATTAGAAATTTTATTTAAAAAAACAATATTACAAAAATATATACGATGAGCACCAGCAAAAGCTCGTATCTGCTACACCTATCCAGCTTCAGTAAGTACCACACCACATAACAATATTTATTTGCTCCTGGCTATATGTATATATCAGCAGTACGAGCCTAGAAGGCCCATGGCTTCGTAGCCTATTTTCCTCCATTCTTTTTGGTTTTCTGTTCTTCTACGCCAATCCCTTATCCCCATCTCGTTTAGGTCTGTTTCTACCATCTGAAACCATTTAGTCCATGGTCGTCCCCTTCTTCTCCTCCCGGTTATTCCTCCTGTTAATACTTGCTTTGTTGGTCTTTCATCTGCTAGTCTCGCTACATGTCCTAACCACCTTATTCGCTGTGCCCTGGCTACATTTGTTATAGAGGGTTCTCCGTATAATTTATTTCAACGTTTGTTCTTCTTTGCCATACATTATTTACTTTCTTTTTGCCATATATCTTTCTAAGTACTTTTCGCTCAAATATTTCCAATAAGTTTTTTTTTTTGTTTAATTTCCATACCTCGCTTCCGTAAGTGACTACTGGCCTGATTATCGTTTTATAGATTCTCTTTTTTAGGTTTTTTGACAAATTAATGGATATAAGGAGATGAAGCATTCCTTCTGTACATTTTATTCCTTTGGCTATTCGTTCTTCTATTTCTTCTGCCTCTTCACCATTATCGCTTATTGTAATTTCTAAATAGCTAAATTTGGTCACTTTCTCAAACTTGTACTTTGATCCTTCAGTGTCTATTCTTAATTCTCTATTCTGTATATTTCCTGGCATTTTTTCTACTAACATGAATTTTGTTTTTACTTCATTGATTATTAACCCCATTTCTTTTGCAGTTTTTTCTAACTTCTTTGTTGTTATGTCTAAATTTTCTCTTGTTCTTGCTAGGATTACCAAATCATCTGCGTAGGCCATCAATTGACTTTTCTGATTTAATTTAAAAAGATATCCTCTGTTACATAACCTGATATATATTTAAAAATAATCTTAAATTATGAAAAAAGTCAGTTTACAAACTAATAATGTTTATAGATGGTTTTCAACGTATTAAAAACAAAACAAATATCACACTAACTAAAATATTCATTTATTAACAGTTGTAATGCTTGAAATCAGTATGATGTTGATAATAATAACTACACTTAATACAAACTCAAATTATAAAAAAAAAACAGCGATATTGACTCTTGTACAAAGTTTTGATCTGAACACCCATTTTAAATTACGACGAGCCGCCACTGTTTATTAGTGAACTTAAAATTGTGGTAAAATGTTTTAACATCAATTACTGAATCGATTGATCTAAAACTATCTCAAAGTTAAACAAATAAAACCAATTCACGCCATTCTTCTATAAAAACAAGTTAGCTCAGGTTAGCGCAAAAAAAAACGAAGCCATCAATAAATTAGACAAATAAAACAGTAAAGAAGGAAAAGTTGCGGTGACCGAACGGTAACTCGAACGATTTAAAATGACGTAGTCGAAAGAAAACTATTCCGAGTTAAAATAAAAGTTGGCAGCGCTGGTTTTAGGAAAAGTTTTTAACACCGATAAAAAGAAACGAACTACTTATATAGTTTTTTCTTATTTTTCGCTACGCTTTTAAACTTTTGTGCATCCAGTTTTAGATTTAATGACAGTCTTTCGTTTTGAAGAGTCACCGTGTTATTTTGCATTTCGTCAATAGCCCATAACCTGTTTTTTTTTTAAATTTTTCCTTAATGAATTAAGGGTAGACAAAACGTAAATGTTTGAGAGGGTTTGTTAATACTTTTCTTTATTTATCGATAATTGGTTGTCTTTTCGCAACTGGTGACATATTTATATTTTCGTAACCAGTTTCATACAAATAAAAAACTAACTACAACCATTATAAAACTGATGTAAAATTTATAACAACCTAAATTAAGTGGTCTTTCAATGAATTGATCTAAAAATTCTACACACGTGACTCCGAACGTCTCAATTTTGACATCTTCGATCCGTTGCAACTGAAACAATCTAATTAGAGTGATCGAAGACCGAACTGGAGCAGATGAACGACGTGCGAAAATTCCCACGTCACGTGACAAATTGTAATTCGATCGCCAAATAGTGCTTTTGAGTGCTTTTGTCTTGAAAATACGTCTCGATGATAAAATAAAAATAGGACGGACATTAAATACGTATGGACGCGAATGTGTGGCTGATATTACGGTGTCGTTCGTCTAACATAGAAAATAAAGTTATAAAAATGAAAAAAATATGATTATTTAATTGTATAATACATACTATCAATGACAAGTTTAGTCGAATCAGAACCCTGTATACACGGGTGAAAATAAAAATGAAAGATTTAAAATATATATGGCGCAGTATTGATAGATGGAGATATATATGTGTTTAAGCAAATTAATATTTATAAGGTTAATATTATCAAAATTTTACAATAATACCAAATAAAAATAATGAAAGTTACCTGATAAACGTATTTTTCACTAGCACAATATGATATCAAAAATAAATTAGATAATATTGATGATAAAACAATATCAGTTTAGTCTATATTATTGTGCTACGGTTTTCAAGTATCTAAAATCTTTGAACACACTTTTACTCTTTGTAAAATTTCCCTGTAACCAAGTTTATATTCTTTTTACGATTTTCCGTAATTTGTCTTTTTAATACCCCAGCGAAGCTTAATTACAAAATAAACTAGGAAAACACTTGTAATATACAAAAAGTTTATATTTATATATGTAGGTATTACGAAAACTTTTTACGATGCAGGTTTTTCTTTTGAAAGTTTACCTAAAAGCTCTGGGTACTTTTGAGGTAATCGAGCTTTTGACTCGTAAAATTAGACACCCGCCGTTTTATTTCTACACTTCTATACGTAATTAAATTTATACGGCTCCAATTAGTTTATACAGAGGGCGTTAATTATAAAATACCGGAAATAAAATCCGTTTATACGTAGTGGGGTTGATACAATTTAAAAAATTTAATTAATTTATTTTCTTGTAGATAAAACATTTTGCATACATTGTAACTATGGAAACTAGAGAGAAGGGGACATGGAGGTAGTAGAGAGAGGGGATAACATGCCATACGACTAGTAAAAATAATTACAAGTAGACAGACGTTGTAATGGCAACAAAATGGCGCCTGAAGCAGGTCCTGTTTAGAATTTGTTAGGTTGTTCAACATAAATGCAATAATTTTGATATTTATAATTAAATCAAATATAAATTATATCACAAACGAAACTTTATATTAATATTTATACGGATTACATTGTTATAGATCTGTCTGATAATCCAAACAAAATTCTTCACTGTAATTCCTTAATTATCATTCGCTTGGCAAGCGTCCACATTCAAATTACACAATTTATTTAAAATATTTGTATTTACTTGTACATTTCCGACATCCAGAAATGTCTCGCGTAAATTAGGCTAAAGGCCTTCTGTTTTTGAGCGTGTTAGAGCATTTAAACAAACACACTCCATTCGGTTGTTAAACAGAATTGCTTAGGTATATTTAGTAAAAGCAGTGTTGGCCAAATTAAGTCATAAACGTTACAATTATTGTTCAAGACTTTGTTTGTTGCAGGAGATATATATATATATATATATATATATATATATATATATATATATATATATATATATATATATATATATATATATATATATATATATATGCCATCGGTTTAGAACTACATTTTCGCGTTATTAAATTTTATACATACGTAGGTACTGTGTTGAGTTTTATTTATTTTGTTTTCTTCTGTATCTTCTTTTAAA
Organism: Psylliodes chrysocephalus; assembly: GCA_927349885.1. Taxonomy (NCBI): domain Eukaryota; kingdom Metazoa; phylum Arthropoda; class Insecta; order Coleoptera; family Chrysomelidae; genus Psylliodes; species Psylliodes chrysocephalus. Next base: position 23,894,741 of record OV651827.1, on the reverse strand, counting down.
ACAAAATAAATAAAACTCAACACAGTACCTACGTATGTATAAAATTTAATAACGCGAAAATGTAGTTCTAAACCGATGGCAACTTCCACCAACCAATTATTAGAAAAAAAAGCTTTTTAGTAACATCCGATCGCTAAAAATGAATTCCGAATGAATGGAGTTCTAACGACACCACCGGAGAAGGTGAATGCAACGTGGGATGTAGCGACTCCTTCCGATAATCATAAAATATTCAACGCAAAATGCACCCGTAATTTTCAGCGGGAGATGTTCCGAACTAAATTACCGACATTATAAAGTTTTAACATGGTTTTAACGGACGCAAATCGAGTTTTCTGTTAGCTCGAATACGGATAACTTGTTGGCTCTCTATTAACGCTTCGGAAACTCGTCGCTGTAACTCTAAACGGGCCCGGCTTCTTCTACTTCTGGCTCAAATAAAACCGTTAAGATTTAATGAACGCGATAATCCTTTTTATTTATCCATTAGAGGGCGCAAACGGGGACATATTATCGAAAAATGAGTAAACTATTCGTAGAGAATTTTCCTAATTTTTTTATTGTCACGTCGTTTTTAAATAAAATACAAAAATGACCGAAAGGTATATATATATATATATGTATATATATATATATATATATATATATATATATATATATATATATATATATATATATATATATATATATATATATATATATATATATATATATATATATATATATATATATATATATATATATATATATATATATATATATATATATATATATATATATATAGTTAGCAAAAAGAGATTACACTCAATCGAAGATATAATTATATTCTCAATTGAATACACTAAAAAAATTATTAAACAGTAAGGCACGAAAATGATAAACAAAAATACAGGCAGCCATTTTACACGAGCGCACGTATGTGAATACCCATTCCTTACGAACGACCGCAGGCGGCCTCAGGATACAGCGTTGTCAGAGTTGCTTTAAATAATTTCTAACACGGCCAATCCTAACCAAAACATCGCTCTCGATGTTTTACTAAATGTCTTCATCTCGGTCTTCATATTCCTCTAGATTTTGTAGTTCTTCTTGCTCCCATTCATTGCTAAAAGTAAGATTATCATAATTTTATATTTATTTACAGAATTAAAAAAAATGAACAAACAATATTTGCATACAAATCGACTCAATTATTTTTAATCTGGGTCACAACTAATTTCTAATAGCGCAGTGCGTTATTAGAATCGAGCTCTTAATGCAGAATCAGATTCAAGCAAATCTTAAAAATATCATTGCTGCATTAACAAAGCATACTAGGTGATATAATTTCTCAATGTTTAGCTAAATATACAAATATTCAACATTTTAACATTCAACCATTTAAAATGCAAAGCGTAACAAGCTTTTAAACAATAACTAATCATAATGCAAAGCATAACAAGCTTTTAGAAACATTAACTAATCCTAATGCAAAGCGTAACAAGCTTTTATAAACATTAACTAATCATAATGCAAAGCGTAACAAGTTTTCAAACATTAACTAATCATAATGCAAAGCGTAACAAGCTTTTATAAACATTAACTAATCATAATACAAAGCGTAACAAGCTTTAATAAACATTAACTAATCATAACGCAAAGCGTAACAACCTATTATAAACATTAACTAATCATAATGCAAAGCGTAACAAGCTTTCAAACATTAACTAATCATAATGCAAAGCGTAACAAGCTTTTATAAACATTAACTAATCATAATGCAAAGCGTAACCAGCTTTAAAACATTAACTAATCATAATGCAAAGCGTAACAAGCTTTTATAAACATTAACTAATCATAATGCAAAGCGTAACCAGCTTTAAAACATTAACTAATCATAATGCAAAGCGTAACCAGCTTTCAAACATTAACTAATCATAATGCAAAGCGTAACAAGCTTTTAGAAACATTAACTAATCATAATGCAAAGCGTAACAAGCTTTTATAAACATTAACTAATCATAATGCAAAGCGTAACCAGCTTTCAAACATTCAGCATAAAAGTTATTTAACATTAAAAGATTACATTTATTCTAACACGAGCCACTTATCATATGCCTTACCTTATTTCACTTTCCATTAAGTCTCTCATATTCTGTCATATTCAGATGTACTGAAAAATTTAGATTCAGGCTAATTTTCTGTCTAATTCCAATGGAATACACACAATTTTCCAACAATCTGTCGATACCAAACACTTCTAATCAACTTTAATCGTAAATTCAGATACGGTCGTTACAAACGAATTAACCTTACAACCTCATTTTTCAAAGCTTTTTGTTCATCGTCATAAAACACCACCGATCCGGTTCGAACTGTTTTCAAAACGCTCACGAAACTCCTGGCTAAATTTTAGGAATGAGAGTGACGTTAATGCATGAGCGGCGGTTATTTATTATTCGGTCTTTTGCTCTAAAGTATCGTCGTGGTGTATTAATAATTCTCTACAACTGAGAGCAGTGGACGCCACCATCGCCGTCTGCTTGTGACGTGAGTGGTTTATTATATTTGTCGGGTTTTATTTTTCGATGAAGTACGGTGAATGTTCATGTTTTCTTTGGTACTAAATTACTATGTTTTGAAGGTTATCTCGAAAACAGGATGAAAAAAAAATTGTTATCACCTATTTTTAGTGTTTCTTCTCTAATTTGGAAGAAGAACTATTATATTATCACTTCGGTGTCTGTCTAGTAAAAATATAGTAAAAATATAGTAAAAATATAGTAAAAATATAGTAAAAATATAGTAAAAATATAGTAAAAATATAGTAAAAATATAGTAAAAATATAGTAAAAATATAGTAAAAATATAGTTAAAATATAGTAAAAATATAGTAAAAATATAGTAAGAATATAGTAAAAATATAGTAAAAATATAGTAAAAATATAGTAAAAATATAGTAAAAATATAGTAAAAATATAGTAAAAATATAGTAAAAATATAGTAAAAATATAGTAAAAATATAGTAAAAATATAGTAAAAATATAGTAAAAATATAGTAAAAATATAGTAAAAATATAGTAAAAATATAGTAAAAATATAGTAAAAATATAGTAAAAATATAGTAAAAATATAGTAAAAATATAGTAAAAATATAGTAAAAATATAGTAAAAATATAGTAAAAATATAGTAAAAATATAGTAAAAATATAGTAAAAATATAGTAAAAATATAGTAAAAATATAGTAAAAATATAGTAAAAATATAGTAAAAATATAGTAAAAATATAGTAAAAATATAGTAAAAATGTAGTAAAAATATAGTAAAAATATACTAAAAATACTAAATTTTTGAACCATAATTTGCAAAATTAAATTAAATTTTCCACATATATAATTTTTTTTAATTTTCAAAGGTAATATAACGAGACTTTGATGACTAGTCGACTATTTTTATTGTATCTAAATTTTGAGTGTTTTTGGTCGATTTATTTGTTTCTGATTGATTCTAATGATAACGTAAATTGGTTAAAATTTCAAATCTGACAGGCAAGGGAAATAATCAACATTATTATTTATGTTCTTAAAAAATTTATGAATATTTTTATTTTCACTATATCTATTAACCTACGGTTATTACATGGAGGGTACACCATTGTTTAGGCATGTATAGTACATGTTCTCGTACAAAGCCCAGGTATACATACACGTTTCCAAATTGTTATTGTTGCTATAATCATAACTGATTGCCCGTGCTGCAACGCAATGCTATGTATGCTATATTCATGTCGGTGTTTGCGATAATTTAGAGTGATGTATACGGTCATTGTCATTACCTTTGTGTTCAGCATATTTTGTCAAATAAATTCACGGTACAGGGATCAAAGTCATTGATACTTTGTTAATTAAAAAACTAGTTCAAATAAAGATGTCATTTAATTAAATTTTTATTAAACTTAAATAAGTCGATTGCACAGGAACTTCTGTTTGAAGGTGCAAAATAATCTCTGAATACTTAAATACCTAGAAATTTTCCGATAATCCGTCTTAAAGCCAGTAAACCATAGACGATATTTAATAGCTTTTCTTATTAACTTGGTTTTTATAACAAAACATTTCTGGGAATTTACTCAAATCAACTTAGTAAATGAAATAAACAAGAAAGAGTCTTGATCTCTATCAGCTCTGCTCCCACAATTTACACCTATAAAAACTAATAGTGTTTAATTTTTGTTAAAAATATTTTACAAACAATTGTATTTTTATCTCGCTACACACCTTTTTTAGTCGAAACACTTTACAGATTAACGTAAGATTCTTTACATAATTTTCAAATAAGCACGATTTCATTTAAGTTTCTTATTTCCTTTTCTCAGTTCCTCTCTGCTGAAAACCGGGCATATTCAAGTTAATGTTTCAGCCTTTCTTTTATAACCTTAACCCTCCACCCCTTTAAGTCGAGTTATAGGTTATGATCCTTCTATTTGTGTTTTGAAAATTGGACAAGAATAGTCTAAATATATTTAATCAACATCACGTTTTAAAATTATTGATAATATAAATGATGATTAGATTTATTATTTTAAACCTCAATTAGTATTAATTTGAAATAAAACAACAAATTCCCGTATAAATCCAGTTGTAATCCCTTTACGTAATTTATTTTCATTGAAATTCGATTCAACAAGTAAAACTCTACTCATTTCAAAAGGAATACAATACAACCCATTGATCGAACATCAAAGGAGGCCCCAAATTTCCTTCTCTTGTCAAAACCTTCAAAATCAATCTATTCAAAACGATACCTATCTACGCACCATATCGGCTGATTTCGTTTACGAGGGTTGGCAAAAATTAGGATGATTAGACACTTCGGGAAAACTTTCAATGCTGATCCGGTTCGAAGGACCATATTAACAAACGTTTTTCTAAGAAAGAAACACATAGTCAACCACTATTATATTATATACAATACAAAGAAAAGTAAATACACGTCAAAATAGATCTATCTAGGTAGCAGTGGAAGGCCTTGCAATCATCCCAAGCATTTTTCACATAACCTAACTAACCTAGGATCGATGTAGTTTTAATTTTTGAAATAATATAATTATTCAAGTAGTTTCGATGTATGTAAGAAATTTTATCGCTACCCTTGTATTAACGACGACGCCAAGTCAATGTGAGGGGGACCGCGCGTCCCAAATTACAAAGTTTAATTGCTTGTTTGGCATTTGAATGTAGGTCAGGCTCATTGCCAGCTATCGATGAAAGTAATGGAGTAATAACTCCTCTTTTTATGGGATTTGTAAGGAGAAAGTCGAGCACGTGGCTTTGGGAGGTTGCCAAATCGGCGTGGCGGAACTGGTATTGTTAATCGTTCGTAAAGCGATACCACGTTTTTAAATTTACAACAGTCTTTTCTAAGTTTGTCAATATAAGGTATAAGAAAATATAAAGGTATTTTACATCAAATAATACTCAAAGCCAAAGTCACAACAGTATGTCCGGCCAAAGGAGTAGTTGTTTGCCAAAAGAGAAACATATACAGGGTGTCTGTAAAAGGTCTGTAAAAAGTCGATTTAAGTAAAATTACCTTAGTACAAAGTTGCTTCGTTTGGGCTCCAGATGGCCTTGAAGTTACAATTTTTAAATCGTTTTTCCCATATAAATTTAAAACGGCATATGCGATTTTGCTGAAATTTGGTATATTGGTAGAGTTTTATGTGGCAAAAAAAATGGTATTAAAATTTTGTCCGATAATAATACATAGGCGTAGAACTTGATTTTTTAAATAATTGCACCTTTAAAAATTCTACGCCAATGGAAGAAAAGGAGTTTGAGTATGAAATTTAGATTGCGCAACTCATTTACTTTAAAAAAGGTACTCTTGATAAGACTCGATTACTCTCATGGTTTTCGCTAAATTTCTGTTTTAATAATTTAGAGTGTATAGGTTTCACAAAAATATTTATTTACAACATAATCAAAATAGAGATTTTACAAAAATTGTTCAAAATGTTCACCATTTTCACGCATACAAAGATTTATACGTCGAAGAAAATTAAAATGTATCCTTTCCATAACTTCTTCATCACCTCTAAGATTGTTTATTGCATCTTGAATATGTTGCCAGAGTTGTTCCTCATTTTCTACAGGTTCCCTGTAAACTGTGGATTTCAGATGTCCCCATAAAAAGTAATCCATCGGTGTTAGGTCTGGGGAACGGGGTGACCAGTTTACAGGTGCGTCATTACCTCTGCCTATTCATTTGTGTGGATATTGTTCATTCAAGTGGTTTCTAACGTTTAATGAAAAATGTGGTGGAGCTCCATCTTGCATAAACCACATATCTCTCCGAAGTTGGAGAGGTAAATCTTCTAACAATTCTGGCAACGTATTTTGTAGAAAATCCAAATAATTTTCTCCAGTTCATTATGGATATTAGTTATACCTCTTCTTGTAAAACCCGCTTGATCGGTAAAGAGAACCTTCTTGACAAAGTTTGGATCTCTTTCTCTTTGCATATTAACAAATCGACAAAAACCCAAACGAATTTAAGGATCATGGACTATACTCTGTTTTTAAACTAAGAGGAGCGATTTGAATTTAAGTTGGCAATTCTGTAGACTTCTAATTGGTCAGATTGAAGTCAGTTTCACACATCACTTTTCAGCTACTGTTGACAGGGGTTGACAGATCTATTTTCGATTCTGACATTTTATAATTTAAGTTTTGTTATTGCTTTGATAGCTCATCATTATTACTTAGTTTTTTATTTTATTTCTTTAATAACAGTTCTTTTTAAAACTTTAGTAAGCAATTGTATTGAATTTCTACGATTATGAATCCTTCTACATCGAATACTATTATAACAGTTCCTCGCGGAGTCCATCAAAACAACGAAAACGGATGAGTTTAGGCTATTTAAGTCTCTCAGAAAAGCAGTAAATAATAAATATGTACAAATAGGTATTGGATAATAATACGAAAACCAAAATTGTTGATGTTATATCCAAAATTTCTCAAGCTACCAGTAAGTTTTACTCATTACTTTCAAATTAAAAATAATATTAAATACTCAATATTTTTCTTACAGGTCAAAGTCAACTACTTACCGATTATTGAAATAATACCGCAATAATGGAACAATATCTAGTCTAAAAAGTATTTATGGAAGACGAGGAGTTCTAAAAACATTTGATGATGATGATGATGATAATAAATGCTATTCGAAGATTAGTACACGATTTCTTTTTCAAAAATGAGTTATTGAATAAAATTTTGTAAGAATTGAAATATTTAGATTTGCCACAAATATATTATTAATCTTTATATACTTTCTTGAGATATAATAACTAAGTAAGTTTGTAACTTTGACCAGTCAAATGTACATGTATGTTTATTTATTATGTATACATTTTTTTAGATATTTAAAAAGAAATTGTCAAAATGTATTGATAGAACACTATATACGTAGATTTAAAATCCATCAAACAATATAGAAAATAAAACAGGCCAAGCTTCTACTTTAAAGAAGATCATAATAAGGTTTATCAACAGGCCTGAAAAGCCAAAAGCAGGTGCCTTATTATACGTGCTAATTCTGAAGGTTTTGTAGAACATGCATTTACCTTGACGAGACGAAATCCGAAGTATTTTAGAATTGGTTTTCTACATTTTTTACAAAGTTTTCTAATTATGCTATGATTGTGATGGAAAATGTATCATATCATAGTCGAAAAGTTGAAAAATTTCATTTGTCATCAAGAAAATCTGACAGGAATGGTTACAAAACTAAAAATATTAAATTTATTTAAATATGAAGTGATATCAACTTTTACACCTACTTTGGCAACATAAAAATGCATATAATTTGAATGTTGTCGATATAAAGGCTAAAGAAACCAATAAAGTTGTGTAGTGGCTGCCCCATATCACTGCGAGTTAAATCCCATAGAATTGATAGAGGCACAAATAAATCAGGTGGCAGCTAAAAACACAACGAATCTTCTGATGTAGATTAACATATTGAGTAAATGTCAAGATGTACATTGTCTTTTCACTTATTATGTTGTATTTATAAGCACCTCTTATGTATTTTTGTTTTATTTTTCAAATTTTATTATTAATTAAAATATAACAAATTTACAAAATAAAGATACTACTATTCATATGTTGTTTTTCTAACCCATATTAAAAAAACAATTACAAAACTACAGTGTAGTATAAAAAAATTACAACTGCTCTCATTTTTATTGTAAAATTGTTGTACCTTACACACATTTAAGCGCCACTCTGTATTTAACTTAAATAAAAATTCTTGTTCTGCAAGGTATAAGTGGTAAGAGTAGATTTGAGCAGCCGTTTTTGAGAAATCTGGATTTATAAAAAAGGCGTCCTTTAAATTTTACAATAAAAATGGGAGCAGCTTTAAATATTTTACCCCACAAACCCCTCCTAACCAAATATTTTAAAAATACATTAATTATTAAAAAAATTATTTATGAAAAACTAAATTGAACTTTTAACACTCTGTATTTCTGAAATCATCCACTTTTGGACTGATATAAGTTGAGTTAAATCGTTATATTTAAGCCTCAGGAATATATGGTAGCATTTTTTCGGCAATATTATAAATTGGTAAATATTGCTTTTTTGGTGTTCTACTTCAAAAAAATACAACTTTATTACTAATTTTTTTTTTAACTAAAAATTAATGAATTTCTAATCAAAATGATTAAAATATAACTAAATATTAAAGTAAATTTTATTTATTTGAAAATAAACCATTTACAAAATTGTTATTAACATTTAAAACTACAAAATATTTTGGATATATTTAGAAGTGCTATTGCCATCTGAATATGTCCATAATTTGTGTCCTCCAAAAATTTTCATTATTTAACCTAAAACAAATACCTTGTTTTATTATTTTAAATAAATAGCTGGTACTTAAATAGTCAAAAGCATAAAGTGTTATCACTGTAACATTTGGTGTGGCACCCTTTTTTAAACATTAAATTGCTATATGTAAAAGGACTTTCCAAACAAGTGTCAAAAATGTTCTCTAGATATAATGTAAAAATTCCTCGTAAGCAAAACCTTATTTTTAAATTTTAAACCCAAACTCAAGAAAGCAACTCAACTAAATGTAGTTTATAAAATAGACTGCAAAGATTATAACTACACTTACACATATTAAACTCTGCGAATGTGTAAAAGATTTGTCAAACGTGTATTTTAATTTAATCAACTAGTTGTAATCTACCTACACACTATCACAAAATATGGGTTTCGTCCATGATCATTTTAAAGTCTTTATGTTCCTAAATGTTTTTTTAAATTTTAAAAAGCTGTGACTGCACCAGAAGATTCCGAAACATATGTAGTGCTGAATTATTAAAAATATCTACCGATCATACTAAAGACATTTTATTTGTTTGTAAAAAATATATTAAATTGGGTGTAGGAAATCCTTCTGCTGACACAAAGTTACAAATTACCTTTTTTATGCCCTAATAATTTTTATTTAATTATTTGTCTATACAATAAATGATCATACAAAATTAAGGTAGATAGGGGTTTATTTTGTAACAATTCCTTTATATTTAACAGCCTTTAAAAATATTTTCTTCTTTACTGCTGTCATTATTTAAACGGATCTTTAAAATACATTAGAGGACTATCTTAAAGAAATCTGTTCAAACAATAACAGATGTAAATTAACGAATACAAATATACTTTTAAAGGCCGCCAATATTTTTAAAGGCCGTTAAATATAAAGAAATTGTTACAGAATAGACCCCATATTATCTTACCTGCAAATAAACATTTAGTTTTCGAAAGGCTTGAAGGATGTCTCAAAAAAATATACCATCTGCTTTATATTGTATAAAAATATGTGGAATTTAAGCAACAATTATAAATCCTATCTACAAAAAAAAAACAGGAGAATGATAAAAATCATTATTATTATAGTAAAAGCTGGTACCATTGCACTTTCTTGGACTTCTACATACATTTAATAAGCTGTTGCCCACAAGTTTACACTGTCGACTGTTGAATATAACATCTTGTTATTAGAGACAAAATTCGTATAGATTTGATTTATTTCATTTCAAAACACTTGTCTGCAAACATATCGTATCGTACAGAACTTTGCTACATTTTACCTGAAGAAAGAACCCTTATTTTTAGTTTAATTTTAAGAAAACATATTACAAATTAAACTATACCTATAAAGAAATATAAAAATAAACTTAATTTTTCTGTACCTGCCAAAATTCTTCATTTTAAATAATCTTTTCTTCAACTACATATTTTTCAGTCCCTCCTTAATATGTTTTGTAATAGGTAGGTAATATAGGTGCTTAATTTCATTTCAACAAATAGAACTGGCATACCTATTTTTATAATTTTTCCATCAAATTGAAAAACCTACTATTTACTTTCTTTTCTGTTATTATAATAGATATATAATTTTTTAATCACAGTTACTTATAAAACAATGAATAAAATATCGAATTAAAACTCTATGTTAAACTCAAAATGTAAATTATTTTGTATTTTGTTGGGAGACATTTTACTCAATTTACTGAAATTTGGTCGCTGCTTGGGCGATTCTCTTCCCAACATACTGGTCCGAGCTGCGATATGAGACGAAGTAAGGAAAACATAAAAATACAACTAAAATACAATAATTATAAATCAAAAACGGAATGAGCACAATTTAGTGTCATCTTTATTCGTTGGTTATCTAAAACTTTGATTTCAATGAATTCATAACAAAGTTTTGAAATGTTTTTCTTGAAATGATACAAGACAAATTTAAATTTACCGCTAAAATGATATCTAGTTACTTTTTTAGTTATTTTTCCCTGTGTAAATAGGACTTTTCAATTCGCTTCTCTTAGTTTAAAAACAGAGTATAATAATTCTTGTACTGGCTTCTTATGGTATGGATATAGCAATTGTTCTCTAAGCACTTTATGAACGACATCTTTACTTACTCCTAGTTCCCTTCCAATTCGTCTGGTGCTTAATTCTGGATCTTCTTCAACACGTTCTAAAATGTCTTGTTCAACTTCAGGAATCCTTACAAAACGTTCTCTTCCATTATCAACAGTGTTGGGAGCAAAGGAACCGGTCTCCCGAAGACGTCTCTCAACAGCAGCAAAAGTTGGGTGGTTAGGTACACGACGATTTGGTAACCTTTCAGAGTACACCCTGACACTCTCTTGAGCATTTCCTTCACAAAATCCTAATGTCAGTAACATATCGGTATATTCTGCATTGGTATATTGTACAGCCATATTAATAAACCACGCATTTGTTTCTTTAATTATTGAGTCAGATAGAACACTTTCAATCGTTAACAAGAGATTAGGTGTTAAAACTTGACAATATTTTTATTTAGATGAAACTATGGAAACCAACAATAAATGTTTTTGTATACGTATTGCAGGCAAATAATTAATATTCCTCAACAAATCGTACATGGCAAGAATCGAGTATTTTTGTTAAAAGTCTCGATTAGAGGTGTTGAAGAAGATATGAAAAAAGTACATTTTTATGTTTTTCATCGTATACAATTTTGTCCGATAATAATACATAGGAGGAGAACTTGATTTTTTAAATAATTGCACCTTTAAAAATTCTACGCCAATGGCAAAAAAGGGGTTTGAGTATGAAATTTGGATTGGGTACTCATTTACTACAAAAAAGTACCCTTGATAACACTCGATTTACTCTCATGGTTTTGACAAAGTTTGTATTTTCATAATTATTGTTTATGTTCTAAAATTACTAAAATGCAAATTTCGTCAAAACTATGAGAGTAATCGAGTCTTATCGAGAGTACCTTTTTTAAAGTAAATGAGTTGCGTAATCCAAATTTCATACTCAAACTCCTTTTCTTCCATTGGCGTAGAACTTTTAAAGGTGCAATTATTTAAAAAATCAAGTTCTATGCCTATGTATTATTATCGGACAAAATTTTAATACCATTTTTTTGCCACATAAAACTCTACCAATATACCAAATTTCAGCAAAATCGCATATGCCGTTTTAAATTTATATGGGAAAAACGATTTAAAAATTGTAACTTCAAGGCCATCTGGAGCCCAAACGAAGCAACTTTGTACTAAGGTAATTTTACTTAAATCGACTTATTTTGGTCTAAGGAATATGTGGTATGTTTTTGTAAAGACCTTTTACAGACACCCTGTATAAAATGCAATGAAAACGCTAACAGAACTTCAATTTTTTTTGTGCATTAGGTCAAGTGGGCTTTAAAATTAATCTAAAGAGAATAATTTGACAGTTTCGAATTGTTTAAATAAAAAAATAAAATTACGTTTAGTGTTTTAATTACAAGTATTTTAATTTATTGATTTGACTAATATACTTCAGCTAATTTGAGATGTCATTCCAGTTACTTTACAGAAATTATATGGAAGGAAATAAATGATTTTATAATATTTAGCTGTGTCATGCTAGCTTACATTATTCGTAAAATACCGTATATTTATATTTTGGTTAGCATTTAACAAGTTGCAAAGTGTTGCTGAATTCCTTAGAAATCTCTTGGTACCGTTAAAACTCTTACCACATTTTGTGCTTGAGGAATGAGTTTGACAAACAAAAATAAAACGTCAAACGAAACGTCGAACGAAACGTCAAACGAAACGTCAAACGAAACGTCAAACGAAACGTCAAATGAAATGTCAAACGAAACATCAAACGAAAACGTAAAACCAAAACGCCAAACGAAACGTTAAACTAAACGTCAAACTAAACGTCAAACGAAACGTCAAACGAAACGTCAAACGAAAACGTCAAACAAAACGTCAAACGAAACGTCAAACGAATCATCAAACGAAACGTCAAACGAAACATCAAACAAAACGTCAAACGAAACAACAAACGAAAACGTCATGCGAAACGTTAAACGAAACGTCAAACATTAAACGAAACGTCAAACTAAACGTCAAAAGAAAACGATAATCGTCAAACGAAATGTCGATTTTATTATGTTCTTTACATAATGTCGTTTTCCTCGTTTAAATCCGATCAATAGTAGCCGAGATACACGCTAAGTCTCCACATATATTCTCTATATAATGCCGTTTTTCCCCGTTTGAATCGGACCAGTAATATCCGAGAAACAAGCTAAGGCCCTTCTGGCTTTTCGTTCTGCGCATGATTTTTCTGTTCGACGTTAATCTATACCGAGTTATCTACATAATGCCGTTTTTCTCGTTTGAATCGGACTAGTAACCCCGCTCCCCCGCTGGTTAGTTACTGATAAGTATCTCGACGCGTGACTTCACCATAAAAATTGGCAGAATGAACCTTAGCTATTTCTTATGGAATTTAACATAGAGCTTGTTCTCGAACTGTTGCTGCTCCTTTACTACTAATGTAAATACGGAATCATCTGACGAGTGGGATTCAGAAATTAGACATTTTGTTAGGCAATATACTCTTCGGATATATCCATTAGAATTTGAAGATCAGTTGGTCTAGGCATGTGTGGGTATTTAAAAATTAAAAAATCAATACTTGAAACAAATGAGTACAAAGGGGGCATATACAAGTCATTTCTACGTTCTACTGTCTTCTACAGTAATACCTTCATCAAATTTACTCTTTGATAACGAAACATATATACATATATACCTTGACAATATTTTTATTTAGATGAAACTATGGAAACCAACAATAAATGTTTTTGTATACGTATTGCAGGCAAATAATTAATATTCCTCAACAAATCGTACATGGCAAGAATCGAGTATTTTTGTTAAAAGTCTCGATTAAAGGTGTTGAAGAAGATATGAAAAAAGTACATTTTTATGTTTTTCATCGTATAAAATTTTGTCCGATAATAATACATAGGAGGAGAACTTGATTTTTTAAATAATTGCACCTTTAAAAATTTTACGCCAATGGCAAAAAAGGGGTTTGAGTATGAAATTTGGATTGGGTACTCATTTACTACAAAAAAGTACCCTTGATAACACTTGATTTACTCTCATGGTTTTGACAAAGTTTGTATTTTAATAATTATTGTTTATGTTCTAAAATTACTAAAATGCAAATTTCGTCAAAACTATGAGAGTAATCGAGTCTTATCAAGAGTACCTTTTTTAAAGTAAATGAGTTGCGCAATCTAAATTTCATACTCAAACTCCTTTTCTTCCATTGGCGTAGAATTTTTAAAGGTGCAATTATTTAAAAAATCAAGTTCTATGCCTATGTATTATTATCGGACAAAATTTTAATACCATTTTTTTTGCCACATAAAACTCTACCAATATACCAAATTTCAGCAAAATCGCATATGCCGTTTTAAATTTATATGGGAAAAACGATTTAAAAATTGTAACTTCAAGGCCCCCTGGAGCCCAAACGAAGCAACTTTGTACTAAGGTAATTTTACTTAAATCGACTTATTTTGGTCTAAGGAATATGTGGTATGTTTTTGTAAAGACCTTTTACATTGAGTATTGTGAGTATGGCTTTGAGTATTATTTGATGTATTTTACATCTCAGTCACATTTGAGTTTGAAATTATTTCCTTTTTTTATAAAAGTATTTGTGTAAAAAAATATTATTCGTTATCGTACAGAAATTCACATCTACAATATTGACAATCATAGTAATAATATTTTTTTCTTGTTTCAGGTGAGTCCAAATTACTTGAGAATTCTATTTTATTGGTAAGTACATTTTTACAAAATTGAAAATGTTTATCAAAATACAATAAATATTCTTCAACCTACTTCAGGCACAATTTCAACGGTTTAGTGTACTTGATCTTCAGCCTTTAGTAATTGATGATTACGTGTTTATCGCCATCAAATTAAATGATATAAATAATTAAATGAAGAAAGGACGAATTTGTTTTAAAAACGAAAAATTAATTAATTTAATAAATTCTTTATACATTCCAATTGTCAAAATTAGAAATAAAAATTTTACACAGTTTAATTATTGTACAAATAATAATATTATACATTGTCTAAATAGATGTATATTCTCTATAAACTTGCCAGAAATCGAGTTATGACAAAATCTAGTAATCCTAAGTAAATAAAGAAAATAAAATGTAAAAAATTGTTAATTATTAACTGAAATTAAAAAAAAAAAGATTGTAATTCTTTAATTGAAATAATATTACTTATTTTAATATTGAAAGCATAACAATTATGGTATTCATTATAAATTAAGTTCATTATTAATTTTATATCTGTCATTTGTTATAGTTTGGAATTTAATTTTCAAATATTTACATGGAATATAAAATTTGAAAGCAAATGACAGGTATAGTTTGTTAATTTGATGATACAATTTGTTGTTTAGTGACAATCAATATGAATTATAGAAATATTACAGATTTTAATTAGATGGTATTATAATTAAATAGAATAAATGAGGTGAGAATGACATTATAGTAAAGGAAATTAAAATACAATTTAGAAATAGAAAAAAATTGATTCTATTTATTTTAAAATTGTGAAAAATAATAAATATGTATTTTCAATGTGTTTAAATTGGTTTGTCCACGACCACTTAATAATAAATCAATATTCTACCCATATATCACTAGAGTGAATTATGATAATTCACGCTTTTGTAATTCTGGCACATTCCGGTAGATAACTAAAGATGGGCGATACTTTTCATAACGATATTTTCTAAAAATATTTTTAGAGACCATATTCCTATTTTACTCTAAAATTCACTGCAAAAGATGATGAATTAATTTTTTAAATAAATCTCTTTCATACACTCATAAAACGAGAGGAGGGGAAAGGGCGCAATACATTATACACATTACTATTCAATTGCCACTTCTCGAGTAAAATATTCTTGCGAGATTTGGCTGTGATAAATCTGATGTTAAATTTTTAACGAATGCAAATCGTCTACATCCTCCCACAGATCTTTCAAACGATTCCCTTGGAAGCACTTAAACAAATTTCACCAAAAAATGTCTCCCCGGCCTACTGCGGTATGGTATAATCGACCCTCCGCAAGGTCCTTTATAATTTTATGCTTATTTTAACCAAAGTCAAAGAGAAAGAATGGTTGGGGATAAATCATATCATTTTATAAGTATTTGTCAAAAAAAAAATTGTTACAAGAATGTTTTTAACTTTGAGGTTAAATTACTATTTTCTTTATACGAGATCAATGTTGAGACAGATAAAAATGAAATAGAGTATGAGAAAGATTTTTTTTGTTTCTTCGCAAAGTCAGTGGCGCCATTTGTCAAGTCACGCTTTGTCTAAACCAGTGGTCGCCAACCTGTCGATCGCGAGCAACCGGTAGCTCGCGGAGGCAATTCTGGTAGCTCTCACAACGATTTTAATTTAAAAAATACAAACTGCTAAAATCAGAGAAGCTTCCGAAAATTCCACAAAAAATCGAATTGTCATAATATTAAACATAAACAGCGGCAACGTTGCGGTGAGCGATCTGCCGCTGACGCCATCAAGCTAGAATCGGCTAGAACCGACCAGCCGGACCAGCGCGTTAGTGTTTGAGAACGATCAGGATTGCTTTGAACGGGATAAATACGCATGGCGCGGCGACATTGCGCTTAGTTAAAACTGAACGCGTAACCAACGTCCAGCGGTTGGGTTAGTAGAGAACAACAAAAAATAATATTATGGCAAGCAGTTGTAAGAAGGTAAAGACATACCACTTTCATTCGGAATGGGAAGAACAATACTTTTTTTACAGAAGTTAAAGATAAAAATGTGTGTTTGTTGTGTAATACTTCGGTCTCCGTTGCTAAAAAAGGAAATATTGAGAGACATCATAAAACTGTACATTCTAATTCCCACTACATTCTGCCGCCAGAAAGAAGAAACTGAAACAGTTAAAAAAGCAGTTAATTGAACAACAATCAATATTTTTAAGAACAGTCGACAAAAATAAGGCTGCAACTGAAGCATCGTACCGTGTGTCCCAGATAATTGCCCAAAAAAAGAAACCTTATGAAGACGGGCAAATGATAAAACAGGCGTTTTTAGAAGCTGCTGATTCGTTATTTGCAAACTTTAGAAATAAAGACGAGATAGTTTCAGCTATAAAATCTATGCAACTTTCTGCTAATACAGTGATGAGACGTGTAGAAGTAATGAGCAATGATATTTTTTTACAGTTAAGAACTGACTTAGATAACTGTGTTTATTTTTCACTTCAACTGGATGAATCAACAGATGTCGTTGACACTGCCCAGATGGCCGTCTTTGTCAAGATGGTTTTTTAGTGATTTTACGATTAAAGAAGATCTTTTGAAGTTTATTCCACTGAAAGGACACACTACTGGACAGGAGTTGTTTTCTCATTTAAAAAATATTATTTCTTCCGAGAAAATTCCAATATCGAACCGATGGCGCTCCAGCTATGGTGGGTTGTGATAAGGGTCTGGTGGCGTTATGTCGTAAAGATGAAACTTGTCCGCAATTTCTCTGTTACCACTGCATTATCCATCAGCAAGCATTATGTGGAAATTTCATGAAACTAAACAACGTTATGAAACTGGTGGTAAAAATTGTGATGAAGATTAGAGCTCAAGCGTTACAAAGAAGATTATTCAAAACCTTGGCCGATGAAGTTGACTGTCAATACGGGGACCTACTCCTTCTCTCTGAAGTCCAAAGGTTAAGTAAACGACGGGTGCTGAACCGTTTTAATGATGTCCTATCTGGCATAGTTCAATTTTTCAAACAACGCGATGAACCGACTCCGGAACTAGAAAATTCAATCTGGCTTAGAGATTTTGGTTTTCTCGTGGACATTACAGAGAAAATAAACGAACTTAATTTGCAGCTTCAGGGGAGAGACAAAGAACTAGCGGAAATGATTTCTGATATAAAAGCATTTATCAAAAAGCTGGAGTTTTGGGAACAAAACCTAATTAACAGCAATGCCAAGCATTTTACTATTCTTTCAGAAAAAATATCTCAAAATCCATTAGAACCCTATGACAGCAAATATCATGTAGAAATAGTTTCTACCCTGAAGAATAACTCAAAAATCGTTTTAAGCAGGGGGGGATATCGCGCATGGTGTCATGGCGGCGTTGACGTCATGCGTAGAGTTAGTAGAGTTGACGCAAAATAAAAATCATATGACAGACGCATGTTGCAGTAGTTTGTGAGACGTTTATAGTGATTTATAAGATATTAAACAGATATTTGTATTATATTATGTTGTAAACTTTGTTCTCTGTGAGTGGTTTTAGTGAAAAACATTGAAAACTTGCAGTAGGGATGTAACAGTGACAATTAAAGCAAAGGATTCAAGAAAGATATTATGGTTTTTCGCTTTTCTCGACAGTAAGTGCTGATTCAGAAGTTAGGAGTGGCCCAAGACGGAGGCTCATGGGAGCATGCCGTCCCTAGATTAAAATTCCTAAAATCCATGAGCCTTTTAAAAAAAGAATATATGCTAAATAGGCAATTCTACCCTTCTTCCCAAGAAAATTGGTGCAGCCCTTGCAGTGGCTTGTAACCCTGCAGATAAATTTTCATATGTATTCCAATTATAAGAGGTACCTCAAATCAGAACTTCACATTGGTTCATTCGCAACTTGGAACTTCTAAACTGGAGACTATGCCCTTTGAAGGCTAAAAATTTCGCAATATAAGAAAAAGAGAAATTGCAAATGTAAAAAAAAGGAAATTTCGACTTGTACGTGATGAATGAATTAAAAAAACTGTCAGCGACTATGTCCAGGAAAATTGCAGTGACATTTTATTTTAATTTTGTATATGCACCCACAATATGTTATGTAGCTGTTATTTGTATTTTATACATTTTTTTTACGCTTTACATTATATTATATGAATGTCTGCATTATATTATATGAAAACACATATGTTTATTCAATTGGGTAATATAATGTAGGTAAATAAGTAAAAAGGTAAAATTGTCCGGCATATCCAGATGCGAAATTGTTACCAGGATCCCCAGTTTCGACTTGTGAAGATACCCTTTTCATTATCCTGGTTATAAAAACTATTCTTAAGAAGTCGAATTTGTATAACCAAAATAGATAATTAAAAAAGAAAAAGGAAAAAACTGTTCTAATAAATACTTCTTTTGTGTATGTATTTGCATTTATGTTCCTTCATAGTTCTTTCCTTAACTATCCTATAATAATATACATAGATATTTATTGTAACTTCTAAAATAGTATCCATAACATTCATGAAATTTCCTCACACCGTCAGTATTTTTAAATTCGCGCCTATAGAAACTCTACGCATGACGTAATGCGCGTGGCCGTCCTATTTTTAACACTTTTGATATCCTACCTCTTATTTTTTATACCATGGTTTTAAGGATTTCAACGAAATGGCTTTAGTAGCGCAGTTTGTTGTTTCACCCTTTATGGAAATTGATATCCAACAGTTTGCAACTTGTGTTATGCAGAACTTAAGCGAAGACATCGCTGCAACATAAATGGAAGTAATTGAGTTTCAAAACGATTTAGCCTTAAAATCGTTAGTCTCAAGTACCAAATGTATCTGGCATATGTAAAGACAAATATTCAGTTCTATGCCGTGTTGCCTTGAAAGTGAAAGCATTATTCAGTTCAACCTATTTGTGTGAATCTTCTTTTTCCAATATGAAGTTTATTAAGAACAAATATCGCAATCGACTTACAGATGAACATTTGGATAATTGTATTCGAATGGCTGTATCAAATTATACTGCAAACATTAAAAAAATTATCGATGAGTCTGAGTGCCAGCCTTCTCATTGAACGTGCTTTTTTATTTTTCAATGTTTATGTTCATGATAGTGCGTTACTTTTTTATTGTTATTATTAACTATTTTTAAATCTTACGTGACATGCCGTTGTGGCTGGATAAAAGTTTGTGTTTATTTTTCAAACACCTTCGTTTGGTAGGTAGGAATGTAGCTATGAACAAGTACGTACTAGTAATATTAGTTATTTTGTTATTAGTTTATTATTAGTACCTATGTATTATGTATTACCAGTTAAATAGTAAAATAAATACATATAATGATAAATTAACTGTGGGTTATTTCATTTACGTTGCGTTACGTGGCTCCTGTGTGGGTAGCTCGCTGTTTATTCCAAAATTAACAAAGTAGCTCAACACATTGAGAGGTTGGCGACCACTGGTCTAAACTTATACCAATGATTTTGTTCCTCATAGCTTTATATTTTTGCGTGTAGCTACAAATGTTGGCGTCATGTTTCTTGTTTTCGTTATTATTTACATCCGGTGTAAGTACGTTTTAAATAAATTGAATACCCTTCTTGAGTGAGTTACCGATATAATTTTGCGTGCTTCTGTAATAATTCACCTTAACCCGCTTCCAAACTTTTCGGGTTACTACCGCAACTCTTTGTAATATGCTTATTGTGCTCGCGGAAAGGTCTTCAATATTTCGCAAAACTTCGCAAAGTAACCTTTGTTTTCGTTTTAGCAACCGCAAGTTCTTTCAGACTTTGTGTGACATATTATCCGTGTTTTGTCAAGGTATATTCCTTTGGGGGATTACTGGAAGAGATTATGTTTTTGTGTACGGGTAGAGACCGTTGGAAAGATAATTTCGAGGTGGTAAAGGGATTTTTTGAATTGGAATAAACAAATTTGTCTCTCAAAGCTTTGATTTAATTAAATCTGTTACATATAAATTATAACTCAGAACATAGCGACAGTGAACATGGCGATTAACCTACATAGAGCATTGGAATGTATCTTAAAATGCCATTAACTATCCAATATTTATTGGTATAGAAACATATATTTTCAACAAAATTATAAATGTTATACAAAATGATTTTCATTTCAATTCAAAAATAATAATTAAATCTCAGTGTTATCATTGTATGAAATGCCTTAAACATAAAAATATTAATAAAAAAGCTTACCTTAATAAATATGACGGATTGTAAGAATAAAAATGAATTAAATTTCTATTATTGAAATAAAGAACATGATGTCAAAAATGGTTATCGATTGACAAAACTCAGAACTGTTATACCGAGAAAAGAGATGGTAGAAAACTTACAATAAGGTATATTTGACAACTCTCACTAACTAGACTCATAAAAATTAGATTGAAAACTGTTTAGAGGAAGTATTGGTGATATACTTTTTTCTGAATTTTGCAAATACGTTTTGGTGATCTGATATTATATTTTTACCAGGAAATAAGGTATTTCCAACTGATCTAGTTTAGTTTTAACTACAAAAGTTGATAAAATCGCTAAAATTCTTCCTCTGTCCCCTCCTATCTCCCGCCGCCCACCCATGGGTCATCTTGCAACATAAAGTGCAAAATTAATATTATTACGCCGTCTGCTATTTACGATTGATTTTTATTTTCGCTCGTTGTAAACGGTTGATTAAGAATTTTATAGCTGACCATATTTTTATGGGCGCTATATTTTATTGGACGATAAATTTTTACGCGTTTATTGTCAAATAGTGATAAGTCGATAAATAAATATAATTTTTCGTTAAAAATAGTTTTAGAACATTATTTGATTTCTGATAATCACAACGCATTCAATTTTATGTATAAGAAATATTAGTTTGTGAAACAAGAATGGATATAGACCCACTAACAAAATCTACAAATTTAAAAAAATATTTTAGGTTATTAAGACAAAATAAATAATTTTAAAATAATTTATGACTTTTATTAATTTATAAAATAAATCACGTCAGCGTTGCTTCGATCATGAATCGAGTGGCGGACTTCCAAGGTCGCTCGCTTTAGAGTTTAGACAGAGACGGCTTAGGAATTTTCATGACAATATATATGATAAGTAACACTATTTTATTTCTTTTATTAAAACGATTTTATGTTTTTCTACTGTTTCACCAAATCAAACGGGTGATCTGTTAATTAATAGAAACAATAAATTGTTTGGCAGATGATAAAATCAAAAAAATCGAAAAATCGAAAAATCGAAAAATCGAAAAATCGAAAAATCGAAAAATCGAAAAATCTAAAAATCGAAAAATCGAAAAATCGAAAAATCGAAAAATCGAAAAATCGAAAAATCGAAAAAATCGAAAAATCGAAAAAATCGAAAAATGAAAAAATTGAAAAAACGAAAAAATCGAAAAATCGAAAAAATCGAAAAAATCTAAAAATCGTAAAATCTAAAAAATCGAAAAAATCGAAAAAAAAAAAAATCAAAAAAAATCAAAAAAAATCAAAAAAAATCAAAATAATCGAAAAAACCGAAAAAACCGAAAAAATCGAAAAAATTTCAAAAAACGAAAAAACGAAAAAATCGAAAAAATAAAAAAAAATCAAAAAATCGAAAAAATCGAAAAAATCGAAAAATCGAAAAATCGAAAAAATCGAAAAAAATCGAAAAAATTAAAAAAATCAAAAAAATCGAAAAAACCGAAAAAACCGAAAAAATCGAAAAAATCGAGAAATCGAAAAATCGAAAAAATCGAAAAAATCTAAAAAATCGAAAAAATCGAAAAAATCGAAAAATCGAAATATCGAAAAATCTAAAAAATCTAAAAAATCTAAAAAATCGAAAAATCAAAAAATCGAAAAATCGAAAAATCGAAAAATGAAAAAATTGAAAAAACGAAAAAAAAATACGAAAAAATCGAAAAAATCGAAAAAATCGAAAAATCGAAAAAAATCGAAAAAATCGAAAAAAAAATCGAAAAAAATCGAAAAAAAAAAAATAAAAAAAAATCAAAAAAATCAAAAAAAATCGAAAAAACCGAAAAATCGAAAAAATTGAAAAAACGAAAAAATCGAAAAAATCGAAAAAATAAAAAAAAATAAAAAAATCGAAAAAATCGAAAAAATGTAAAAAATCGAAAAATCGAAAAAATCGAAAAAAAAAAAATCAAAAAAAATCAAAAAAATCGAAAAAATCGAAAAAATCGAAAAAATCGAAAAAACCGAAAAAACCGAAAAAATCGAAAAAATCGAGAAATCGAAAAATCGAAAAAATCGAAAAAATCGAAAAATCAAAAAATCGAAAAAATCGAAAAATAGAAAAAATTGAAAAATCGAAAAGAAATTCCTTAACGAAAATAAACCTAACACCCCCACTCCGACCGGCACAGTGGTGCCTTGTTGAAAGCTGTGCATCGTCTAACGTCGTTTCAGTTCGGCAGACTTCGGCACGGTGTTTGTGTGCGTGCGACTAGACGCATGCGTGTAGACTAGCTGCTAACTGCTCATAACTGATTCTATCTCTTTTAGACACAATTTCGGAAAAATTGAATTTGAAAATGAATAACGATCTAAAAGAATCCACAACAAAATATGGGACCACCATTGACGCGGTATTTTCCAGATATTTAGAGGATATTAAGTCTCAAACTTATGTATCTTATTTCAGTTACCATAAACCTATAGTTTCAATGATAAAAAATCCTGAATAACCTACATGTATTGTAAGATAATAAAAATATTTTAAACAATATTAACTTCTCATTTATTCAATAAAAGAAAAAAATTGTTTTCTTATCGGTCACCACGCTCAAAAAGTGTAACTTGAATTAATATCAAAGAAAAAACTTGAATTAATATCAAAGAAAAAAATACTGCATAAATAAAATAAATAAATAATTATAATTGCATAAGTTGATAAAAAATGCTATGCAATAGCTTTACCGCGGCAGTCCCCGAGTGTCACACGTATTTTTTATGTATTTTAAATCCTATGTACATATTGTAAATAAAGTATTTTAGACCACAAAAAGATCTTTGTAGAAATCAAATTTTAAAAATTATCTTTAACATTTGAACAAATAACACTCAACCTAAGCCAGCTCTGATCAGCATGTTGGCGAACGATTCAAGAGGTTGCCATATCACTGCGCTTTCTAGATTATCTTGAAACGGACTATACAACAAATTATTTGTAGATTTATAGTTAAAAATGTTATATTTATATATAATTATAAAACATTATTCATTTTCGAATGCCAGACTGTATATTTTATCACAGCATCTCCGAATTGTGTGAAGTCCCCACTTAAATCCATTCTTGGAAATAAATCAAATCGGGACGAGCTAAAAGGGCACACAATAAGCCGTTTTGTCCTAAAAACAGAGACTGTTTTGTAAGAAAATACGGCGCGAAAGCAAATGTTTTTTGATGACGTGTGGTCTCACGCATCTGGATATCTTGATTTATTTAGCGAGAAGCTCCAAAGCCTCGAAAATGGTCGATTCCGATAAAAATATATCTTTTGATGGTTTGGTTTGCCTTTGTGTTTCTTTCCAGCCGAGAAACCCGAGAATTTTCCAAATATTTACACGGAATTTGTTTCTTTTAAGGTTGTTTGCTTAGAAAATGGAGCTTCTTTTATTACTGTGTTCGTAGTAGAGAAAGGGTGAGTCTGTTGGTTTTGTTTGGTTTCGTCTAATGTAAAGTCATTATAAAATGGATGCGGTAGACACTGAAGGTAAATTTAACTTTAAGGACAGACTAAACTTGTGCATTAGAATGGCGTCTGCAGACCAAAAGTTAATTGTAACTATTTCCGTAATTATACTGTATATCGTACTATTTTTTTTTTTATGTAGATAAATAACCAACTTAGGTGGTTCAGGCATTGATTTTTTTTAAATTAATTGATTTTAATCAAACACGTGTGTAAATCTCCTATTTGATTGGGCATGCTGCTGACGTTAGTGTCCGGTCAATATCGTCAGTGCCCAATTTATAACACTGCCCGTAACATTGATATCTAAAATATAGATTGAAAACAATAGGGGACAAATTACAGAGCAGCTTTGGGGTAGGTAATCCTGATATTACACACGTGTAATTCGATTTCTCTAGTGGTAATTTTTTGTAGCAGTTACTTAAATAAAACCTAAAAAATCTTAGTAATGTTTTATCGAAACTAAAATGAATTACCCTATATAATTCTCCACCGTTTTTATTAGAATAAAAACATCACAAACACTTTTAAACTAGCCAAAAACGGTAACAGTGATTGATGATTTCGTTTGTGCGCGTTACTATAATAATGATGCCAGTAAAATGGATACAGCTGTATTTTTTTTATCCATAATTTGCATGCAAATCGCCTGCCTGAATAAATAAACTCAGCCGTTCCGAGATAAAACATTTTGTTTATTGATTCGAGCTTGTAATATCCATAAATGTTTTTTAGTAGATTCGTTACAATGATTCACAATTTTCAGATAATTCTATAAATAATTAGAATTTTACTCGCTTTTTGACAGACAGAGCAATTAATACTAGAGAGAGTCTTCCTCCCTTCTTCGCGATAACTTTTGTAAGCAACATCCACTCCCCCGAGGGGGGAATTCCTCTACTGTAATTGGCTTATTTAATTAGCGTTGCCAAATTTAGGAATTCAAGTGACCACCTGAATAACCTTTTATGCTAATGAAAATTTTTATTACAGACCTCAGGGGAGGAAAATATTGAAAAAATTAATCCTGTCCTACTTCCTCAACATATTCATCTGCTATTAGAATACTAAAACAATAGCAAGAGAAGCAGAGAAACTTAAGTTTCTTTCAAAAAGACAAAGCCACTTTTTTGTTGACATTTTTTTTAAACTAATTTAATTGATTAATTTTGTGTACTGTAAAAATGTTCTAATTATATAGTTAATTAATTTTAGGTTTAAACAGAATGAACCTCAAAGATATGCTGATGATATGGAGTATCCCAAAAAAAATCAGAAAGGTTTTAAAATTCTTAAGAACGATAAATGCATTGCCGAAAGCATTGGTATTAATAAATGTATCAAAATGAAAAAAGATGTTGCCGTTTTTTTTAAATTTTTATACTTTAGGTAGGCTTGAGGGACAATGGGTGCAAATATTTTCATATGAACAGATCTAAGGGAGCAAAGGGATCATATAACGGAGTTTTGTGTTACGTGTATTCCAATATGTTTGCCATGTGTGAATCATCGTTTGTCGAGCTGCTTATTTTAAGTCTTGATGAAGTTGAATTTGTTCTACTGGCAAATCGGAGGAGCAAGTTTGTTTCGCTGCTTGGTCTGCACGTTCGTTGCCAGTAATTCCTACATGAGAAGGGATCTAGATGAGATTTACAGTGATGCCTCTAGTGCGTTGGTAGTGGCAGGTGTCGAGGATATCTTGAACTAAATGATGTTGTTAGTAGTTGTTTTTGATGGAGTATATTGTTGAAAGGGAGTCTGTACATATGGCAAGTTTACTGTTATGCTGTATTGGAGTCCTCAAAGCTTGTAGTATTCCATATAGTTCAGCTGTGTGTATACTACATAAGTCAGGTAGTTTGTAGGATGTAAATGTTTTGGAAAGATCATAGCTATATCGTCCGGTCCTGCAGCTGTGTTCTTTAGTGAAAGTAGGACTGAATTTAATTTGGAGAAAGTGAAAAGAAAATTGAGAGGATGACAGTTGTAGGGAATTTGTTCAGGATGTCAGTTGTTTGTTGAGTTTGGGGGTTCGGTGTTGGATTTGGTTTTATTTTGAAAGTGTTGGGCAAGAATGTTAACAATTTGTTGGTCATTGGTGATGACTTGACCTTCGTAGGTTAAGCCAGATATGTTAGAGCTGGTGTTTCTTCCTTTCATCAGTCTTATCTTGGTCCAGATTTGAGTAGGAGAAGTGTCAGAGGTTATTGTGCTTGTGAATGTGTTCCACGACTCTCGTTTATTTTGTTCCAGAATCCTTTTTGATTTTGCTCTCATTTTTTTTAAGGTTTATCAAGTTGAGTAATTTTTGGTTCTTCGGTATTTATTAAGCGCCTTTTTTCACTCCTTCACTGCAATGTTACAGGATTAATTCCACCAGGGAACGGTTCGTTTTGTAGGATTGGCCGAGTACTTTCCTATATATTTATTGGTTGCAGAAATTATGGACTTAGTAAAATCATTCTAATAGTTGATATTGACTGTATTTTCCTTTAGTGTTTGGCTGTAGAAATTCCAATTTGCTTTTGCGATTTTCCACTTTCCTTTAATGTTAACTTGTTTTGGTTCGTTGTCTAAGATTAGGATAAGAAAGTGGTTACTGTCATAGAGGCTATCAAGCGTGTGCCATGTTAGTAAGGGATCTGAAAAGCTGAGATCTAATGAGGAGAAGGATCCGGATTGTACGTGGAAGTATGTGCTGCTGCCGGTGCCAAACGTACGTTCTGAACCCCACATTGTGTTGTGAGTATGAAAGTCACTTACCAAGAAAAAAGGTATAGGAAGTTGACTTATGAGATCCATTATATCTGTGTTTTTTACAATGTAGTTTGGAGGGATATATACACTGCAAATTACAATTTTGTTTGGACACCATGCGATGATGGCAACTGCTTCTAAGTTTGTGTTTAAGAGTAGTTCTTGGTGAAAAATATCACTAGAAACAAAAACTGAGGAACCGCCACTAGCACGTAAATGAGTGGTTCTAAAATAGGTAAGGTACTTACACTCATTACTCGTTTTTTTCACGAGTACTCCTTAAAATATGCAATACCTACTCCTACTCATAACTACTTTAATGCAGTACTCTGTCCAGTTCAGCACAGAGCAAATAAGTTTTTGTGTACATGCACTGTGGAGGAATATTTTGTACTTTTTTTAACTGTACAATTATGTGTGGATCACGATGTCGCCACACTTTGTTATAAAGTGAATTTATTTTAAATAATAGTGTCTGTTTAAGATTTTCACATATTTAATTTCATTGAGTTTATTTACAATACTCCCCAGAATCAATAGATTTTTCGTCCTGCTAACCGGCCTAGCAGAGGTAAAGTAGGGTAACGGGACGAGTGCCAGGTCTGGAAGCCCAGTTCGTTCCCCCGTCCCCCGCCAGGCGAAGGTCGGGGTCGTAGTAGGCGATGACGTATTTTATTGCCTTCCTTTCAAATGAAAATTGGAAAAGTTCCCCGAGAATAACCGTAAAGCGTCCACTTTCCTGTTTTCGCTCGAAACGGCGCGGCAGCGTTTGAGATTTATTTTTTAAAGATACAAATTCCGTATTTATCGGTAAAAGTTTTATTGCAGGTACGGATATTGAAAAGGTGAAACCGGTTTTGCTGTTTTAAATTTTATCGTCTACAGTTTCGGTAAGGGATCTTTACGATTTTTTGGTAAATCCAAAAAGATAAAAGTTAATGAAAGTTTAAAGTTGTCTGTGTTAAAGTATTTCCAGATTTAACAAACACCGATTATGATCTTAAAGTCGAATGTTCTAACTATTTACGAAATAAATTTACAACAAATTAATGGTTGTTAGACTGTAAATTTATCATTTATTGTTAAAAGAGTCAATTCTCTCTATAGTCTATTTTTATGTATGAGAGAGTAATAAAACAGCATTTCTAATGCAAAACTTAGTACGGTCATTTTAAATATTTTTACAGAATAATCTAAATATTTCCTAAAATTATAATAAATGTACCTGAGCTATTACAAGTTTTGGGTCTTGTATTGGTCCTTTATAAACATAAGCTGTACAAAACAATAAAAAAAGGTTTGGACAGGCCAAAAGCCCTGTGTATTAAAGATTACATAGCCGTATTTAAGATTATTTTCAATAAGTACCATTTGCCAATTTTGTTTTATTTTAATTCCAAGAATTTCTTATAGTAATCGAATTATAAGTAGATAAATACCTTCCCAACAAATTTAACCGAAAATGCGATTATAGATTTTCCATTTAGTAAGGAGGTTCAAGTTGTGTATTTTTGACAGTTTACTAAATGTCGTTTAGTTGCAACTTGCAAGGTGCAGTGTGAATTCTAGTGTGATCATGGAAAATTTGGAAGGGCCGCGTAAACGACAAAAAATCGGTCCTTTAACAGTTAATGAAAAAACATTAATATTTAATTGTTTTAAATCATTTACAGACAAACATTTATGTAAAAGTGTTGATGACACAGTGGAATTAGTTAGTAGTACGCTTGGTATTGGGAAATCTACGATTTACAGAGTTGTTAAAGAAGAGAAATGTGGCGAGTTTCAAACAGCACGTAAAGCTCCAGGAAAACCAAAATTTCAATTAGAAAATCTTTTGAAAGAAAGACTTCGAAGGAAAGTGCATGCGTTCTTCTTTAGAAAAGAATTTCCGACAATAGACAAAGTTCTTGCCATGATAAGGATTACCCTGAAATGAGTCGAAGCACACTATGGAAACTTTTAAAAGAAATAGGTTTTCTATGGAAAAAGCATTCCAGAAAGTCTATTTTAATAGAAAGAAGCGATATTGTAGTGTGGAGAAGAAATTACCTAAGGACTATAAAAGAAATGAGAAACCAAAGAAGAAATATATTTTATTTAGATGAAACATGGATCAACGAGGGACATAAACCAAATAAATTTTGGCAAGATGAAACTGTTACAAGTCGAAGACAGGCTTTTTTAAATATTTTATCTACTGGTTTAAATCCACCATCAGGAAAGGGGCGCAGACTAATAATAGTACACATCGGTAGTTCAAACGGTTTTGTTAAAGGTGGTTTATTGACTTTTGAATCTACTCGTACCGGTGACTACCATGAGGACATGAATGCTGATGTCTTTAAAGAGTGGTTCGAACAAATTATAGATCTTCTTCCTCAGAACTGTATAATAGTAATGGATAATGCAAGTTATCACTCGAGACTTATAGAAAAAATGCCCACAACCAAGTGGTTAAAGAAAGATTTACAGAATTGGCTAAATTCAAAGAATATTAAGTTCCATCCCGGTTCTGTGAGAAAAGAACTGTATCATTTGTGTTCCCTTCATAAAGAGAAATTCAAAAAATATGAAATTGATGAAATTGCAAAAAATCGTGGGATGACGGTGGTTAGATCACCACCATATCATTGCGAAGTAAACCCGATTGAACTGATATGGGCACAGATAAAGGGAGAAGTTTCAAGAAAAAATAATTCTTTTAAAATGAGTAAATAGGCTAAATAAAGGCTGTAAATAAAGTGAAGCCTGAAAACTGGGAAAAGGCAGTAAATCATACGATTAAAGAAGAAGAGAAAATGTGGAAGTTGGACAATATTACTGATGAAATGATCGAGCCACTCATTGTAAATATTCGTTGCGACAGTTCATCTTCTGATTTCGATTCTGATTTGGATTTGTAGGTAAGAAGTAGTTTTTATATTAAAATTATTATTTATGAACGTAACGTTGTTTAAAAGTCAAAGTTTAAACCCTTATACCTACATAACCCGTTTAACACAATGTTCTTAACATACCTTGTGGAAAAATAAAACATTTTAGAAAAAATTGCACTTTTTCACCTTCAGCTGTTTAGAAGTTATAAGCAGGTTAATTAGGTGAAAATATAAGTGTATACTCGAGGAATAACTTCAAAAAATATTTTAACTGTCTACTAAAAGAAGTGCTACGCCTATGGATTACGAACGCTTTATTATTTTAATACTCTCTCATACATAAAAATAGACAATATAGTATTTCTAGAATTTTTGGAAATTTAACAAACATTATTACAGATTACAGAGGAGATATTTTGTTGAATACGTTTTAGGTGTAGGTACGGATTACGTTTTGGGAATTAGTAGAAAACATCGCGAGTTGTAAATAATGCTAAAACTAAGTTAGTTTTGGTTGTGTTTGGTAAATTACGTGTAAGTTATATGTAACCGCCCCAACGGGCTACAATGTATGGTGGTTGTCGATCTCAACTTTATACCTATCGGTTCACTCGTGTGGTGGGTTAAATTAAAAAAAATGATCGAAATACTTACTATTTTATTTGAGCGCCAGATAATTTCATTCCTTCCTCTATAGCACCAAATTCACCTTGATAAGTTACCAAAGTCAGATAAATGAAAGGACAATTCTCCAAAATACACCGATTTATTAACAGATAAAATATGGAAAATTCAAAGTGCGAGATGTGATAAAGTTAGATACAGTTTACAGTTAGATTCACGATATATGTCAAAATGGTTTACAATTAGTCACTTAAAAAAAAATCCGAAATTGTGACATGTACTCAAAAGTTACGATAAGTCACAGTCAGTATAAGAAAATAACTAAAAGTGTAGTTGATACTAAATTTACATTAAGACAAAAATATTAATTTATGGAAGGAAAAAATAAAGAGTATATATTTTTATGTCTTACCTTATACGTGTAAGAGCCATATACAGTAAGGTAACTACTCTAGCGGAGATTGGTACCAAAGGCGAGCGAGGGTAACCTTAGTTAACGTTAGTTTCTTTCAAATAAAACTAACGACGATTAGATAAAAGACCATTAATTTCCACCTCACAGAAGATGAGTCCCCAGTCATTTAAATTGACATCAACTTCTTAGCATGATTTGTTATTAAAATCCCGAAAATTATATAACATATTATCCCCCCCTCACTATTTAAATCATTATAATAGTTTATAAAAAAATTGACTGAAAATTAAATAAACAATTGCAAATGTTATATAATTAATAGCTTAACAGAATTGCCTTGAAATAAACAAATATAAAAATCAACAAATTGACAATAGGTACGGAATTGACAAATGACTTATCTGAGAGATAATTTCATTGCCTACAAAAATGACTTGAATGTTTATTGTCGTATCTCCAATAGTTTAAAAGTTATATCAACTTTTAAGTCAACAAATGGATCAGCTGCTGCAACTTTGATAGTACGTATATTTTCAATGTATAATAAAAAAATGGAATATATTTTTTTCCGTAATTTTAATGCACTAAGTTGGGAATTTGTTTATAACAAATTGTTAACTTAATAAACAATGGAAATATTAATAAAAATATTTTTTTTGCTGTCAATTTGTATAGAACTGTCAATTATGATTAAAAAAAAAAACACATTTCCTAACTAATAATTTAAACAATAGATATATTAAGAAAACGATTATAAATAATTAAAAGTTATTAAGAAAAAAAAAATTTTTTAAATCATAATTGGCAATGGGGCATGTTCAAAAATTTTGAATTTTTTTTATGAATAATAGAGTTGAAAATAAAATTACATTTTTTTTATTTTTTTTTTATCTATTCATTTGCCGGAGTTTTTTAAAATTTATGACGTCACCGGGAATAGACCAATAGGAGCTAGCGCACAACGTTGCCGGCTAGAAGGTTTACGAGAAGTGATGTACGTTCGTTTGTGTACTCCTTCTTACTTTTAGACTTCTAAAACATCGTTAAACAAATATCTTTTAAATATATAATATCAAATGTTTTTTTAAAGTATTATTTCTGTTTAAACTTTTACCATATTTAAAGTTTCATTGTTTTAAAAGTCACTTAATAATTCAGAAAATGGCAAAATGGCAGCACTGTGTATGGCATCTGTCATCATAGTGTCTCCATCAAGAATTTATTTGGAATTTGATTGTTTAATTTTGTACTTTTTATAAATATTATGACTACGAAAAAGTGTTTTGTTCCAGAATGTGATAATGATTCACATTCATCTTCAAAAATATTTATTAGTGTTCCTAGAAATTTGGAAAGAAGAAAATCAACCTTCTACTAGCGATGTTTCTCGTGAACTTTTTAATAAAAATACACCGGATTATCAAGATGTAGCAGCAATTTCTGCTAATTGTCCCCTTCAGGAAATTGAAAATAAGGCTACTATAAATTCTTAGGTGTATAACCTAAAAACCCTTCTGGAAGAAAATGCAGAATCTCCTGAAAGTTTTGAAGATACCGAATTTATTCATCATTTTGTGGAAGAACTAGTGATAAAGAAATAATGGAAAAATGTGGGTATTTAAACAAACTGGTTCCTGGATCCCATATAATGGCAGATAGGGGTTTCAGAATAATCAGCTACTTGAAAACATGGGATACACTTTAGTAAAGCCACACCTAGTGTATCACAGAATGAAAAAACTTCTCAAGAAGATGTACAATTAAGTAAAAGAATAGCATCTCTAAGAATACATGTGGAAAGAGTTATAAGAAGGGTTAGTTAATTTAACATGTTAAAACCACATTCGTGTGTGAATTTTAAGCAAGTACATTTACTTAGTAATATCTGCATAATTGCTTGTTAACTTACAAGAACCTATTTTGTAAGAGTAAATATTAATTTAATAAACTTTTTTGTTTGTTTTTTAATTTAATTTACCTAATTATCACATTTCAGGGATTATAATGAGTTTTTAAACAGCCAATGTAATTTTTGATAAAAATTTAACTTTTCGAGCAAATTGAAGAGGAATGAGTACCTGTATATGCATAGATTTTTTTGGGACTGAAACTACCAAAACAAAGGCACCTATTTACAGCAGTTTAAAATGAAACATTTTAACAAAAACGCCTATGTCACAGTGATAAATATTAAAAACCAAGTTCAGTTGAATGTGGTAGCAAAGTCTATATATTCCAATAAATCGGGTAACTACATGTGGTATCACTGGTGATAAATTTAAAAATATCACAGTTCTTGCCACCTTTTTCAAAAAACCAGAAAGTGTGCCTTCTTATGAAAATGACAACAGTGATAAATGTGAAAAAAAAATTTCATGTTGCTATTCGTTATTACGATAGTAAAACATGTTTGCAGTTCCATTTATTTTTTATGAAAATCTAAGTAAAAACAACCAATGTCAAAGGGTTTTAATTTTTTTTCTGTCAAACCAAATATATCACAAAATTAAAAATTGATCATAGGTCAAGCTAAAGTAATACCTTTATTAATAGTAGCTTTAAAAAAGGAGAAAGAATAATATTGACTTAAGTTATTATTATTAACATTGGTGATTTTTAATAAAAACTTCAATTATTGTTTACAAACAAAAATATAAAAATCTGTGAAAATTTTATTTATTAACCTTTTAATAAAAAATTAGAAAAATGAAGTAAAAAAACAAATATACTTACCACATTTTTAGGATTTTAAAACAGCCTAAACATGTGTCATAAGTAGTTGTTTTTATATATTAAAAAACTGAAGAGTCCTGCTGACTTTGTTCCAACAAAGCACCCTGTATTATTTAAAAATAGCAATTTTTTTAGTAAAGTTTTACAATATTTCAAGAGTCTAAAAATGGGGTGTGGTTTTTAGAAAAAAGCTTTAAAAAACCGAATTGCTCTGCTGGCTTCTTTCGAAGGTTAGCAAGTACCATGTATTTTTTAAAAATATAATATTTCAAGTGCATAAATATATGGTGTTGCTGTTTTTACAGAAAAAACTTTATAAAACAGAGGTGATTTGCTGACTTCGTTCGAAGCTATCAGAGCATTTTAAGTTTTGCATAAAACGAGGAGCATAAAATTTTTGAAAAGGGTATAAAAATAGCCTAAAAATATGGCATGTTTTAACTCAAAATTTCATAGGTGCTCTGCAGCATTCTTTGGTATCATAATTATTACTAGGTTCACTAACAAAATCTATTTCTAGATTATTTTAACACTTGGTGCGATTACAAAAAATGTCTCTTTATGTCAAAATTAGAAAAAAAATATTTATAAGAATAAAGGGCCTTATACACTGTTTATTATATGTGATATAAAAACAAAAAAGCATAATAAATATTACAAACCTTGAGATTCAACATATCCTAAGCATTGTGCACTAAAAAACAGCCACATCATAAGGTTTTTGCTGTACTTTATGTTTAGGTGTAATTATTTGTCTCCTTCTCTCTTATGGAAAAAGTAAATATCTCCATATTCTTGCTTGGCAGATCTAAAAATAAAACCTGAGATAAATATGTTTTACTATAAAGTGTACTGCTTCATATAAACTGTAACTACCTACCATTAAAACAATTTATAAATAAAGTTTTACCTTTCTATCTTTTGGAGACTGAGTATTGTTAAAAAATGCAGTAATCATCTCGGTAATCATATTTTCGTTTACAATGGGAAAAATACTTGATTCAACTTTTATAAATACAGCTGATAAATTCATATTCTTCTTCCTTTATATATCCTATATCCCACAGGATAATTTACCCAGATAAATTCAGATTAACAATAAAATTAAACCAAAACAAAAAACTAAGGTTAGTTGTTAGGTGCTGTCAATTTTTAAATGTCACTTAGATGTGCGTTCACTTCGACATTCTGTATGTAGGTTTGTTCGTTGGCTTGGTTTTGTAAAACAAAAAAAAACTTCGACACAAGCTGATTGGTCTATTCCCGATGACGTATAATTTCAAATTTTAAATTTCAATTGGGCTTAATTTAAAAACTTTTAGCTTTTTTAACGAACTGATTATTTAGAATAACTTGTATAGCGACTAACTATTACAATATAGTTTATAAAACAGCATATCTCACATGTGAACATGGCCCATTGTCTAGAAAGTTGTAAAAAAAAATTGAAAAAAATTGAAAAACTATATTTGTTTATAAAAAATTTATAAACAAATGTAGAAAAAAATTTTTTTATGAAAAATTCCAACGGGAATGGATTCTTTTAAGTGTTTAGAATACACCGTAATTTTTTAAAGTTTTTTAATTTAATTTTATTAACTTAAAAAAATTATTTTATGTAACGTACTCGGTTTCGACGCCGTGCGCGCAACCTAAAAATGGCGCGCGGAAGGCTACTTTGAGCGTTAAATTAAAATTATAAATAATGGAGGTAGAGTTCCGGGAGTCGGAACTTATTTATAGCAAATTTCCTCCTCTTTAAGGATATTTTTGGAAAAATCCAAAAATATTTATAGTTTACAAACTATAGGCGAAAAACCAAACACCATGTTTTTGAGGTGTTTAATTGTTTATAACTTTTGCAATTTGTTATGCACTGCAAAATTTTTCTTCGCACATTGATCTAGACATTATTCCGAATCGAATGAGCTATTCAACATAATTTTCGTAATAGTATATCCCAAAAACACGCTTTTGAACTTGTTGATTAGACTATAATGAATTTCTCTTATTTTACACCTATTTAGCGTCATTATTTAAAACTTTTTTTCTAAATTTATACCTAACACAAATGTATTTTGCGCAAACTATAAAAAACTAAATAAAATACCGATATTTATCAAAAGAATTTTATTTAGCTATGTAACTTACAGCAATGTTTCCGAACTTATAGCATAGCATCGCCCTAGATGCATTATCTTTTACGTTTTCTATGCAAATGTAATGTTCCATAAATATTACAGTACGGGCCTTTATAAAAATCCACCTAGTTTAAATTCAGTTTTTGACACGGGATACTTTATATACATACACTCTTAAAAGGACGTTTTTTAAAGCGATAAACAGAAAGTTTAAAATGTGAAACAAAAATCTTAATATTACCTATATAGAGGGTGATACTTTCTAACTGTGCATACAAATAAGCATCTATTTCAAAGAAAAAAATATATAAAAAAATAGAGAATGATAATATGTAAATCCGGGTCTGAACTTGTGTATGAAAAGATAACCAAATTAATAAAGTCTGTGTTTATCTTTTTTTCTATTGTTTTTCTTATGAATCACGATTCATTGAGTACCGGTTATTGTAATTCAGTCGCATATGATTTCAGTAACGTATCTATCTGAAGTGGTGAATTTAAATTTTTCAGTGTGGTAAAATTGAACACATTTTAAATGCTATCGATGAAGATTCAATAACTGGTACGCTGGTGATTGTAGATCATGTGGGAGTAAATTAAAGAAAAGTGTAGACAACATTGGGGGAAAATTAATTGTATCCCTTTCACGTTCAGCTTGAAGATTTTCCTCGCCTAGTTCATTTGTATGAATGGTTCTTACAATATTTTTAGACGAAACTTCTAAAGTTAGACAGGACCGTAAGTATCTTATTTTTAAGTTTTTTTAAAAAAGTTGTTTTATTTCATTTATACTACACAGTTTAAAAAAAGTAGCAACTTAGGATTCATACTGTATAACACTGTATAGGTTAAATTAAAAAATTATAATCTATAAAAACAACAAAATGGCTTCGGCGTGATGACTACTCTAACAATAATAAAACGATAAGTTAAAAAGACATTACGTATACTCTTAAAAAGGGATAAAAGCAAACATTTCTGAAAATCAACTAGAGTGCTTTTTGAAAGGATCAAAGTACCCCTACACCTGCTGCCCGCTTTTATCAAAACGATTTTCTACACATAAGTGTTAAAGTGCACGAAACAGAACAAGTTCATATTAGTTTTTCTTGTTACTTTCCTATCTGTATACAGATATAAGGAAAGTATAGGAATCATGATTTTTTTCGACCTCGAGTTTTCGACGAATTTTTACGTTTTGAGGTCCCCTGAATCCGTTTTGACTATTTTCGCGATGATGTCTGTGTGTGTGTCTGTGTGTCTGTGTGTGTGTGTGTGTGTGTGTGTGTGTGTGTGTGTGTGTGTGTGTGTGTGTGTGTGTGTGTGTGTGTCTGTATAACGCATAACTCATGAACCGATACACAGAAAAACACCAAATTTTAAACTTAAGCTTTGTTTCAGCGTCCAATGAGCTGATTAGATTTTGGGCAGTGTCGGAACATCTGGGGGGGTACTTTATAGGTGGTCATTTTTATATTTTATGGAATATATCTGTTATTTACGTTTGGAGAAGAAAATTCTTCAAATAAAAGTTACTTCTAATATAATTATCTATAATTTTTGTTTTATGCAAAATTTTCCTAAAATGGTCCGTATTCGAGAAATTTGACAAAATGTAAAAAACATAATTTTTTATAAAAATTGTTCAAATAAAAGTTGTTTATAATATAATTCTCTATAATTTTTGTCCTATACATAATTTCTCTAAAATGGACCGTATTCGAGATATTTGAGAAAATGTGTAAATTTCGAAATTTGAAGAAAACTCAAAAATGGATAAAGGAAAAAACATTAAATTTTAAACTTAAGGTTTATTTCGGCCTGACGTGAAATGATTAGATTTTGGACAAAGTCGGAACATCTGGGGGGGTACTTTATGGGAGGCCGTTTTTATATTTTATGGAATATATCTGTTATTTATGTTTGGAGAAGAAAATTGTTCAAATAAAAGTTACTTCTAATATTATTATCTATAATTTTTGCTTTATGTCAAAATTTCCTGAAATGGTCCGTATTCGAGAAATTTGACAAAATGTGCAAAATTCTGATTTTTATGAAAATTGTTAAACTAAAAGTTGTTTGCGATATCGATTTCTATAATTTTTGTTTATACATGATTTTTCTAAAATGGACCGTAATGGAAAAGTGCTAAATTTAAATTTTTCTGTATTTTCGTTTTCAATGAATATCTATAGAAAAATGTTTCGAGGTAGATGTATGTGTAAAATCTAAACATTTATAGAGATGCTGCAATAGGTTCTACAAAATAACCGGCAAATGCCTATAATAACTAGATAGGAAAGTCATGTGTTGGACACATCAGATTTTTTTTAATGAAAATTTACTATTGAAAGGACCACGCACTTTTCTTATGCAAACGGGAGTACCGTCAAAATGTCTGAATTTTTGATATGTTAAATAACTTGATGTTCCCATCAAAAGTGTCCATGGGCCCAATCGTATCCTATTACTAGATTTTGAGATACAGGGTGTTGAAGTTAGAAATCCCTAATTCTTTAAAATGGACACCATAAATCACCCTTAAATATATACTGACAAAATAGATATTTTCAAGAGAAATATCTTATATTAAATATTTTGATATACTGTTTTGGATTTAGAATATACCCCTTATACTATTTTCAAAGAAACAAAAAATCGTACTTACAGGGTGATTGCGGTTGAATATGTAAAAGGAAAAAATCAACAAAATGCTGAAATTGTTGGCAAAAAATAGAAAATAATTGCCTTTTAACTTGCGAGTTGTTTATTAAAAAAAATCTTATTACTTTACATACAGGGTCATACAATATTGCATTACAAAAAAAGTTCATTATACGGTAGGTTTAAGTAGGATCTAGGGAAATGAATAATGGTCGGATTAAATGTTTATTTTGACTGGAGCATTGCCTCTTTATATTGTATATTTATATCAGATTGGGATCTCTTTTCCGCGTAAAGTGTTAGCCCCTGTAGGAATAGTGTACTGCTTGTATAATAGGGCAGGTCAAAAATTACCAAAAAAACATTAATTTAGGCTAGTGTGAAAAAATTGTGTTTTATATGGTTTACACCCTCTATATAAAAATTAGTGAAAAAATAAAATATTTAGCTGGGACCTTAGGGGTGAGAAATTAAAAAAACTAAAAAAATTCAGCTTTGTGCAGCTCTTCGCTTGATTTAAAACTCAAGGGGTTTAGGGCAGCTACAAGATAATAAAACCGGTTTTGAATGTTAAATCAACCCAGAACTCACCATGAGGAGGTGGCCGCACTTCGAGTTCTGTAATCCAGTTTCTAAATTCATTATTATCATTAACCAATTGTTGCCGTAAGATTGCTGCATCATTATTAGATGCATCAGAAAAATAGGGACCATTGATTGATAAAATATATCCGTCAGGAGCTACTGTAATTTCTGGCTTAACTAAATGTTCCTTCTTAAAATAGCAATAGGACTGACGTAATATTCTAAAATTACTACTTTTTTCAATTGAGTTATATGTACAATCGACATAAAATATGGCTTTTGGAATATTTGCTATAGGGTTGTAAAGCGCGTTTACGAATTCAGGTACATGATTTATGATATAGTTTTATCTGGTTATTGATCTAAATCCAATATTACTAGGTACAAATCTTTGAAGCAGGGACATACGGACATTAAATTTGACTATACTAGTGACTTGTTGGAATGAATAATTAAAAAGTAATTTTATGAACTCATCTGACATTATATGTCTTAGTTTAACAAGGAAAGCAAGTAAATCTTTTTGAGCAAGGCTTCTTAAGTTACCATATTGGTTCACAAGATTCATATAATTCTTGAAAATTCTCTTTAGAAATTGAAGTTAAATATTTAAATTCTTCTAAACTAAAAGTATTTGTCTTCCCAATTTTTTAAATTATTATTAGCATTAGCAGCCGCTCTTAAACTAGACAAAAATTGCTGAATATTAACGTGGAGGAATGGTCCATAAACAAAACGCAAACCAGCTTGTAAATTAATCATTAGTAAACCCGAATGATTTAGATAAATGTCACAAATCTTCAGATATTCGGGTACATAAATATTTGAGACTAAAAAAAAAATATTTGCTCTGCATACTGCTGATAGTTTTCTTACATTTACTTGTGCGTTACAAATTATACAACCACGAACTGAGTGGGGTGTTAAAACATTAAGTCTTAGGCAATTTGGATCATTTTCAATATTTCTAAGTTCCTGTGTAATTGCGTGATAACACTTTAAACATAATCTTACTTCTTGTAGATTATCGACTGCAGGATGTCCGGCAGCTTGTCTTCTAAAATTAGCAATGTTAAGCACATCTATATTATTGTCCTCGTCTAAACGAATAGTGAGTCGAAGTTGAAAGTGTCTATTGCAAACATAACAGCTAATCCTATTTGCAAACGCCATATTTGCAACAATATTTATTTAAAACACTAATACAGAACGGTCTAATGCTCGCTTAAAGTAATACAAACGTCATTTATTATAAAAGTCAACAATATGTTCAATTATTCGGAAAATATTTAATCATAGCCCTCTAGATAAATATATATATATAAATCAAGTATAAGCATGTTTATATGTCCTATAAGGTTGTTGGCATATTCACCACTATTTAGAATTTACTAATAAAATCTATCAATGTCTAAAACTCATAGGTTACAAAATATACAGGGTAATCCATTTTTGTGAAAATCTTCGGAAAAATTATGTATTATCATAGTAGATATAAAAAAGCAAAACTTCAGGCATGTAGACAGTCTTTAGCTTTATATTTTATCATTACAAGTATACAGGGTGATTCTTAACACGGTATCAGACCCAAGTCGATTTAAAATGCCTTGGTTGTGTCGATTACAACAAGCTTAATGTCTGAAGTGAAAAATTACGGAGTTTCAGGATGTTAAAGATTATCTATATTTCCAAGTTTAAATTATTAAATACTTAACAAAACGACTTGCATGCCTTTGCATAATGAAAACATAAAAACAGGCAGGTTATTCGAAAATTACGAATATTTTATTACTCTATATGCATATCATATTGTTTTGAGAAGCCCTTGAAAAATCAAGAGAGGAACAGGTAAGCTGTAAACTATAAAAATATCAACAAATGTTTCGTGAAAATTAAATTACAATAATATGTCTGCTCGACTTATGTTAAATATTTAAAACCAATAACATGAAAATACTATTTCTTATATGAATGAGTATCAATAAGTAGATATGACATTTATACTTTATTGTGTGCATAACTATTACTCAACGGATTTTCTAGAAGAAAACTCGCAATGAAACAGTAGTTAAGAAATGGATAATTTCCCAGATTTATCTGCTCATTGATTACTTCATTCTGAGGCTCCATTAAATGTTTTTAATTTCTAGTTATTCCAAAAACTATGTCAGTTTGACAAAGTTTGGTATTGGCTATTTAAAATATTAATGTATGTATATTTATAATCTTTTTCAATAAAGAACTCATAAGCAATTTATTTTCTAATATTTGGCAATAATTTTATATATTGTTGATTTTTCCACCTTGCAAGTTCAACTGTAACCATCCTTCAAGGGATGCGACTTAAAACAAAATGTATTGGGGGCTTTAGCTCAATGGTGGCGTGAATGGAGCTCATAATCTTATTTAAATATACAATACAAAGAGGCACTTATGACAATACTCGAGCCAAATAAACCTGTAATCATTTCTGCACATCCTACTGAGACCTACCATATAATCAACTTTTTGTACCGAAATAAATTATGACCCTGTATATGGACTTATACTATTTTTTTGATGAAAAACAATTATTTTCTATTTTTGGCCACAATTTCAACATTTTGTTGATTTAACTTACATATTCAACCGCGATCACCGTAAGTACGAATTTTTTTCCCTTTGCAAATAGTACGGGGTAGTAAGGGGTAGTAAGGGGTATATTCCTTATCTTAAACAGTATGTCAAAATATTTAATATAAGATATTTCTCTTGAAAATATCTACTTATGTCAGTATATATTTATTGTTTAAAATTCATATATTTGGTACATATTAAGTTATATTTGGAAAACTAGTCCTAGGATCTAATTTTACCAATAAAAATTTTGAACGAGTACATCGAGTACTATACGATATCAAATATTGAGATACTTTGACGGTGAATTTTTTTTTTTTCGGTATTTTAGCTATTTTTGTTCGGTGGGAATACCTACTTTGACCAAAAAAGATTTGCTGAATCATTAATCACCCTGTAAGGTACAATATTTTAATTATAGTAGTGTGACAGGCTCCTGGTTCACCTGCTGTGAATCAACGAGTCTGTGGCGCTATTAATGTAATTCCCGAATAGGAGTTGCTCAGGCGCCAGTTTTGATATCGCAGTTTGCTCTGCGACCCTGTGGTACACCAGAGTGTACTCAAGGTGAACTCAGTGGAGGTAAAAATAATTCCAGGCGGTCACTGCTAGGTTAACACTATATTAGAATAAATAAAAAAAATAAACAAAACACTTATCTTCTTAATACCTCGTACCCTACGGTACCCTGAAAGAGAACGGTCAAGAACCAGCAATAATAGAAACGCAGAAATAGATAATGAAATATATATTTACAAAAAATTACAAAAGTGCCGTTACACTGGTCTGGCACGGCGGTAAAACAGAATTATACAGGGTGTCCTTTAAAATGTGTCCCAAAATTCTCAGGCAGATTCCTTAACCAAAAAATGGAAAAAAAGTTCCTATAGACCTATGTCCTAAAGTGCCCCCTAAGCGAGCAACATCCTCTCGAAATCATTTTTTTTATTTTGATTTTTTGAATTTTCTTAAAAATGGAAACAAATAAAAGAACCAAATTTTGGCTGTTAAATATGATCAATAATAGTGACCTTTTGACACCTTCAAAAAGAAATTATTTCGTCAGGGGTGTACTTGGGAATTTTTTGAAAATTTTGATTATTCATAACTTTTTTGTGTTTTTGGTAATGACTTATCCATATTTTTTTTTACATTTTACATTGAAAACTACGCCAAAAAGGAATACTTGTTTGATCTCGATTGGAGCAGCCGTTTCCGAGAAAACATCATCCAAAGATATTCGTCCACTTTAGCTTAATTTTCAATTTTCCTAAATTACCTCGGTGAATATCGTAAATAAAAATAACTTTTTTAGCTCTCTCTAAATAATTGTAGTTCAAATGTCGTGGTGGGACTATTTTTATTTAATAATAAGAAACGGTTTAAAAAAATATTTATTCTAAAAAAACAAATCAAAAAAAATTAAAGCAGGTGCTCAATGTGGCGACCATTGGTTTCCACACACAAGCGCAACCGTCGCATCATAGACTGTCTTACACGAAAAAATACTTCAGGATTATTCCTAAGAACTTCGCAATGATGAAAAACTCGTTCTTCCAATTCTTCAACTGTTTCAACAGGACTGGAATAAACCAATGATTTTAAATAACCCCAAACAAAAAAATCCATTGGATTTAGATCTGGTGAACGAGGTGGCCAGTTAACAGGACAACCTCTGCCAATTACTCTACCCTCAAATCTTTCGTTAAGGTGCTGTCTAGCTTCAAGGCTGTAATGTGGTGGAGCTCCATCATGCATAAACCACATGTTATGTCTGATTTGAATCGGAATATTATCAAGAAGCTCATGTAAGTTATTTTCCAAAAAAAGCCTGTATGCTGCTCCATTTAACCTATTCGGCAAAACAAATGGTCCAATAAGGTAATTATCAATAACTCCAGCCCAGACGTTTATTGAAAATTTATCCTGGTGGTGACGTTCAACAACCGCGTGAGGGTTATCTTCAGCCCATTCATGCATATTTCGAAAATTTATTATACCATCTCTAGTGAAACCAGCTTCATCGGTAAATAGCACTTTATTAAGAAACATTGCATCTTGATTACATCTTCCAAGAAACCATTCAGAAAAGATAACTCGCGGCTCATAATCAGTAGCTTTAAGTGCCTGAACTTTTTGAATGTGGTAAGGGTACAATTGTTGTTCACGCAAAACTTTCCATACCGTGTTACGTCCGACTCCCACTTCT
Source organism: Psylliodes chrysocephalus (assembly GCA_927349885.1). Lineage (NCBI taxonomy): Eukaryota > Metazoa > Arthropoda > Insecta > Coleoptera > Chrysomelidae > Psylliodes > Psylliodes chrysocephalus. The sequence goes on along the minus strand of OV651827.1, from coordinate 23,850,694 downwards.
GAAATTAAATGAGAGAATCTGTGTAGTGAATAGTTAAGAAAGAGAATCCATTGATTTGGGAAATCAGATTTTTTCTGCATAACGCAACTCTTTTCGATACGAAAAGTCGTGAAATGTAAGAGAAGCAATAACAAGTAAAAAAACTAGTTTTATACGATAAGGTACGGGGTAGCTAAAATAATAAATAAGTAATTACTTACCATTTGCTATTTTTCTGGTACTTGTCGATGGGGTTTCAGCTACCCTATCCAAAATTGCTTCTTCCACATAATTTTGTCTTCCACTGTTACTAGAGTTTTTCTTAAATGTACCAGTTTCCCGAAGTCTATCGTCAATTCTAGAAAACGTCTTAGCGCATGGAAGATGCCTATTTGGAAAGCGCTCCTGATAAAGTCTGCGAGCTTCATTGGCATTTCCAGAAGCGAGTCCAAAACATAAGTGCATGTCCGTCATTTCGCCGAATGTGTAATCATTATTGTAGTTATTGTGAGCCATTTTAAACAAAATAATAACAATACAACGAATCGCACCAGAACACTTTTAGAAATAATGTTTAACTGAAGAAACATTTTTATCAGTGAGCGAAAAAAATTATCCATGAAACACAAAAACGCCAAAAAAATACATATTTTTACTTTTTTATTCTAAACAGCTAAATACAAACCTTATGGTCTTCATAATAAATAAATGGGAACTAAATTTTTAAATTTTATTTAGAGAGCTAAAAATAGTATACAGGGTGATTGATTAGTGTGAGGAAGCTCTGTAGATCTGTTATAATAAAAGTAGGCAGCTTTAAGCTTCACATTTTAAAATTAGTTACGATGTGACAGGGTGTTTCATAAGGCCTTGCCAAATCAAAGTTATGTTTTTTAAATGGAACACCCTGTATATTTTTATATTTTTAGAATCTGCTCGATAATCTGATTTCAATGATATATCACACTTGTTATCTAATATGAATAGTAAAGGATCTACAGCTACTCAAAAATCACATTTTTTCAAATTCAGGTGGCTGTTGTAGCCAAACAGTTGGAAATCGAGGAAAACGGCTTACAGTCCCTATCCTAACTTTTTAAGGTCTATTCAGTGACATAAAATACATATTATTTGATACAGGGTGATCAAAAATCCAAAATCACATCCGATTTTTGATCACCCTGTATCAACTAATATTTTTTGCCACTGAATAGACCTTCAAAAGTAAGGATAGGGACATGTAAGCCGTGTTCCTCGATTTACAACTTTTTGGCTACAACAGCCAAAATTGAAAATTAACCTAAACTGCACGAATATCTTTGGATGATGTTTTCTCGGAAACGGCTGCTCCAATCGAGATCAAACAAGTATTCCTTTTTGACGTAGTTTTCAATGTAGAATGTAAAAAAAAAATATGGATAAGTCATTACCAAAAACACAAAAAAGTTATGAATAATCAAAATTTTCAAAAAATTCCCAAGTACACCCCTGACGAAATAATTTCTTTTTGAAGGTGTCAAAAGGTCACTATTATTGATCATATTTAACAGCCAAAATTTGGTTCTTTTATTTGTTTCCATTTTTAAGAAAATTCAAAAAATCAAAATAAAAAAAATGATTTCGAGAGGCTGTTGCTCGCTTAGGGGGCACTTTAGGACATAGGTCTATAGGAACTTTTTTTCCATTTTTTGGTTAAGGAATCTGCCTGAGAATTTTGGGACACATTTTAAAGGACACCCTGTATAAAGAAACAATAAAATTAAACCGGACTGTAAGAAAATAATAGCGGACCTAGTATAAAGCGGAGAGAGAAAAAGAAAATACTAAAAGTAAATTGATACAATTACGATTACTTAAATACTACGGCGTCATGAGGTTTACGGAAAATGGTTTAATACACTTGTTAACAATTCAAATAGTGAGAAACAGTTACGGATCGCCAGCACCGGAGGCTAGGCGGTTCAGATACCTCACAAGTCCTAATATACAAAGAAAGAAATGAAAATTAAATATTAATGTCAAAAGCTATTTAATTATTGACGGACCTCCGTATTAAAAAAAAATAATAAAAACAAATTAATATATTTGAAAACTATTCAAACAAAGACGGATCCCTAAATAAAAAAAAATTACCAACAATTAAATTAACAAAGTAGGAGTGTATTTAAATAATGGCGGATCCCTATATTTGGGAAATTTATTAAAGTTGAAAATTATTTAAATATTAACAAATCCCTATATCTGTAAAGCTTAATAAATAAATTATTAAAGTTGAAAATTATATAAATATTAACATATCCCTATATCAGGAAAATTCTATAAATAAATTACTAAGGCTGAAAATTATTTAAACGTTAACGGGTCCCTATGTTTGGGAAATTTAATAAATAAATTATTAAAGTTGAAAATTATATAATTATTAACACATCCCTATATCAGGAAAATTCTATAAATAAATTACTAAGGCTGAAAATTATTTAAACCTTTAAATATTTACAGTTTACTAGCTCAGGAGGCTAATCGGATTGGGAATCGTGAAAAGCCCAGTATACGGAAAATGTATGAAAATAAATTAATACACTTAAAACAATTTAAATATGTCTAAAATCAGATGCAAGCACATAAATGGAATCCGAATTGTCGGAGTCCCCTTGTATCTTACTATCCAATCGATGGGAAACGCAAAATTCTCGCCTACTGATAAATAAGGTTTATTACACGGTGTTTTGGATCGGCGATCGCATAAAAATAATATTTACGAATTTTGCCCAGCGTCTAACGAGAGTGTATGTGTGAATTTAATTTTACAGGAGCCGTCTGACTTCATTCAATAACTAGACGTGAACAGGAGATACGGAATGATTCAAATACCATTGAATAAAAAATAAAAGAAAATAATTTTTACACGAAGTGAGGCGCGGAAATTAATTTAAACGTTTATTTTTCTTTTTGGGAAGTTAGATACGTTGTCAGAAGAGAGCACTCTACACTGAGGATAGTTCTAACTTCCAAAAAAAATTAAAACAATAAATAATAAAAAAAATGAGACAGGTCGAACCTCTCACTTCGATACTAACTGGGCGGTTTTTACAGGAAATTGGATTTAGCCATAGACTAAGAGAGCGCTCGGAGTCTAGTCCATATCCAACCTCAAATAAAAAATTGCCAACGGGGTCCCACTGAGGGATGAAATAATAATTCCTGGGTATGAATCAAAATTCTTGTTCGGTAACACGGGTGTCCCAACTAATTATATCAAAGCCAGTATAAAAATAGAAAGAAAAATAATATACGGTTCCTACCTTTAACAATCTAACGGGTTACAAACTCGGATTTAATACGGCGTTCACTATAATTTTTAGAAAACTCACTACCTAGTGTTTCTCGACTGTCAGGACTCAAGAGCCGGTATTTTTAGCTTCCCGTCAATTTATGCTTTTTCTGTAAAGAAAGATGGAAGACTAGTACGACAAAGTGGGGATACCACTACCACAGCCGACTGTTTACAATTCAGAAATACAAAAAATGCCCTTCTTGTACCTTGACAAATAAAAGTAGATAATTCATACGAAATCGACTCTAAAAATGCCCATTCGGATTTCGGCAAATAAAAGAATATTTTAAACTACGAGGGTACTCGCAATTGCTGAAAAACGGTAATTCCTGGGAAACAGAAATACGGGGGAACTTCTACAAGTTCTCAGGCGGGAATTAATTGAAATATACTTTTTTAAGATGAATTAAAAATAAAATTTAGTGACTTCGTCACAGTAGTTAAGTATGTATTGTGACTACACAAAATGAGCAAAAAAACTTCCAAAAATATTTAAGGGTGATTTATGGTGTCCATTTTAAAGAACTAGGGATTTCTAACTTCAATATCCTGTATCTCAAAATCTAGTCATAGGATACGATTGGGCCCATGGACACTTTTGATGGGGACATCAAGTTATTTAATATATCAAAAATTCAGACATTTTGACGGTACTCCTGTTTGCATAAGAAAAGTGCCTGGTCGTTTATTTCCCAAGACGCTATGTTAATATTTATCGTATTTTTGTTACATACAATCTGTCAATGTACTTTGTACAGTGAGCAGATTCAGTGATTGTTTATTTGCATTTTATTTCCTATTGTATTTTATTGTGTCTGAATGTACGTATATATTTCTGGTAAATAAACATTAATATTATTATAATTATTATTATTATGCCTAATCTGCTTGAAAATTTGACAGCGATTGTACGAACAATGCATATAAAAAATTCTTAAATATGTTTTTTAGTTTTTTATTTTATTTTCCTTTTTATTTTTTATTCTTATTTTATTATTTCTTATTATTTACTGGGAGACTGTGACGTATACCTAGCTAAATATAATGTGATCAACGTTAGTACTACAATTTTATTATATTTCATTTATTATCAAAAATTTTCATTAAAAAAATCGCCGAATTAATTCAACTTTTGATTTTTACTTTCTTACAAAAAGAAAGTCGCCAGACATTCCCCACGCAAAGGCGGAATTTCTTTTTTTAGATATTGATGATTCGGTTCAATTGCTTCTCATAAACCCTACACTCGATGATCCTCTTGGTCGTTTCGAAAAGGACTAAGGCAGAACTTTAATAAAGAGCTTTAAAGGAGCTTGGCGTTTTTTAATCCCGTTTCGGCACGTGTACCGAAGAAGTTTTTGAATATAAAGTTAAAAACTCAATTTAATTTCGAAAACTTTCTTTATCAAAGTGAGACAGTAATGTTAAATGGATATTTTTTTTTTTCGACAAGAAATATATTCAGTAAATAGTAAATGTTATGAGTGAAAATGTTTAATAACAAAATTAAAAAATTAATCCAGTTGGTTTTTATATTGTCTTTTGAAGTCTGTCGAGGAAAAAAAAGATATGTCTGTCTAATAATATGTAACATAAATAAATTTTAAAATTCTGTTTGTACCTCGAAACAATCGACTACAAATTGACCATGAAAACAAAGTTAAATCCCCTGGGATCACAAAAATACGATAGAGGTGCGTCAAATCGGTCAAACGAATAATCCTAAAAATCCTCCAAAGCTCTGGAGCTGTCAATTAGTCGCTGGCGTACTGCAAATTGAATACAGACCATCTTTCCGTGTTGTCTACGTTAATCCTACTTTTGATATTGTAATTAGCGAAATTTTCGGGATTAATTGCCATTGTTCGGGAATAATTGTGATGGAAGTGCTTGTCGGAATGAAAATTCACTTGAATCGAACGTTGAACGTTCATTAATGATGTTTTATTTGGAATTAATCCATCGTGAAATGACGACGTTTTAGAAATTAATTTCTGATGCATATTACAAATTTTAACGGTTATTGTATTTAATGGCTTAAATTCGGCGTAAACATCGATTAAATGGTTTTGTTCACTGACTTGTAATAATAACAAAATATTGACGCGGAATATGATATGAGCTGTTAGGTTAGGTTGAAAATGAGTGGGATGATTTCATCGCCTTCCACTGCAACCCAGATGGGTCTATTGTGGCTCATGACTAACTTAATTCACCGTACAAGCCACACCTTATCATAAAGGTCATGGTTATGTTATGTTGATAATGGGGTGTTAATATACTGCGACCTAAAAGATCTATTGTGCCCCCTTCTGTCGCCACTGCACTAAGGAAATGTCTCAATGCCTATAGCGACCCTTCCAATCCTATTTTCTCAAGGAAGTGTAGGATTTGAAGTGGCTTCAAGTTAGGTAAGTCTCCCTCTTCTATTTGATATCCTCCTAGATATAGTGCCCTTGGATTCTGGAGTGCTACAAAGGTCATGGTTGAATTGGGTGAGACTTCTTTAAAGTTGGTAGGATATAGCTACACGCCAACCTTGCTTTAAACAACCTCACAAGGAGGGGTAGCAGGAGTTACTGTCCTTTTTGTAAAAGGGCGGGGAAAATGCCATCCTCTCCGGGTGATTTGAAGGGGGAGAATGAATTCATCGCCTATTTCACGGCGTTTGGAGAGACAATTTGTGCAACAAAGTTCCAGTCCTCCTTTTTGGCTCGTATAATCGATTCCGTTAAAGGACGGGGTACATGTTGCTTGTCCTCCAGGATTCGACTGCCTAGGAAGTGTTTCTGTAAAAGAATCTCTCAAGTTTCCTTACCAGAGTCCGTATAGGTGTTGTTGGGTCTTTTTATCGAGCCGACTTCCTGTCTCGGATCTTTGGCGAGAATCTTGTAAAGTCTGGTACTTTCAGGTAAATCTGATATACTCTGACAGAACTTCCTCCAAGATTCTCGTTTGGCCTTTCTGATAGCCTTGCTGTACTTCGTTAGAGATTTGCGGTATTTTTCCCAGCAGCCAAATTCTTTAGCTCGATTGAAGAGATGTGAACTTCTTTTCTTTTTTGGTCGAGGCTTCTGCTCCACCATGGAGTACCCCTCAGGTCTCTTCTCTCCTTTAGTGGGCAGTTGTCCTGATAGGCAGTAATATGGGCATTTTGAATTTGATCATTCGCCACTTCAATCTCTGCGCTATTCTTAATAGTTTTAATTACGCTTCCAAGCCCCTCCTGGAGGGACTTTTCGTATTCACTCCAGTTTGTGCTTTTAGGATCACGGAATTGGAGAGTAGATATCCGATCCGTCCTCATGTCAAATCTAATGTGTCTATCTGAGCATGAGGGTTCGGTGGATACCCTTCAGTTAACAATATTGGCACTCACAAACGACGTACTGATTGTTATGTCTAGAACTTCCGCACGATTTTTTGTCACGAAAATTGGTTCCAAACCTACGTTGTTAACAATAAGCCCTTTACTGATTATATAATTATAAAATTGCTCACCTCGTGTATTGATGTCGGTACTTCCCCAGTCCCTGCAATAAGCAACTATTTCTTGAACTATCGCTGGAGGAGAAGGTTAGTCTTGACCTGAGTCTCTCGGGAAGTAAGCAGAGCAGACTACTACGAAGATTGAGACCTGGGCTGCAACCACATCGGGGGTGCAGTAACCTGTTAACATAAATTTTTTTATATTATTTCTTATAAGAAGGCATGCTCTTGGTTTGTCCGGAGAGTTACCGGCTACCAACTTGCCCGAAGAGTTACCAAAGTCGTTTATCCGTCCGTTGCTGGAAATCCAGCGTTCCTGGATAAAAGCGATGTCTAGTTTCTCCTTGGCAAACCTCCTGCCAAGGACGTATGAAGCCGCTTGGGCATGGTGGAGATTTGCCTGGAGAAAGAGCATTGGCTTGCCCATTGTTAGTGAGCGGAAGAAATTGGGGGAGGGGGTGGTGGAGGAGGAGGATCTTTTTTCTTGCTCCTATTCTCCGTATTTCCCTTTCCTTTGGTTTTGGAGCCTTTACGCACTGCTCTCTTGGACAGGGGTTCTTTCACCTTATCCTTTGAGAGGCCGGGTTTCCAATGAGGTTTTGCGGGTCCAGGGATCCTCTTGTTAGCCAATTCGGCTGCAGGAGTGATCTTTTCTACTCGAGGTTGCCGAGACAGACGGCATCTGTTGAGAGTCTGTTGTTGGGACTCTCTCTGCGGCGCCTCTGCGATCTCGGAGCCGGAATTGCACCAAGCTGGCCTGAGGCAGGTCCACTCCTGGGTTCGCAGGCCTCGATTCATTATCCTGAACTACTTTCTTATCTGCTCCCACATTAATCCGGTGGATCCTACATCGTCAGGGATGTAGACCACGCAGATGAACGGCTTGCGTATTTTCTTACCTTGCACCAACTTTAGACGTGCGTCATTCCATGGGCGAAGTTTAACCATGGCTCCCTCTAGCCGTATTAAATGCGTAAAAAATTGACCGAACAGGTTACGTGGGTATTTGCAAATATGAATGCTACTGTTGATGATGTTGATACCATATCTTGATATTTGTTTCATCATTTTTAAATTAAATGTTACAAAATTTTAAATTCAAGTACGAATAAATTGGAATATTTTTTTTTTATCCATAATTTGCATCAAAATGGCCTGCCTGAATAAATAAACTCATCCGTTCCGAGATAAAACATTTGTTTATTAAGTGTAAAGGTTAAAGAAAAGGTCCTTTATTTCTCACAAGTCAATTTATTGGCGACCGGTTTCGAAGTTGTCACTTCATCATCAGGCACACCTAAATGGAATGTCAAGGAGTCAGTTGTAATAAAAACAATTATAAAAGCATGAACGGACTTTAACATATACAAAATAACAGAAAAAACACAAAAGAAAGTTAAACAATAACCTTGACTCACCTTGACTAATTCCATAAAGGAAGCGCTACAAAAAGTTTAACAGAACGAGTTAAAAAAGTCATGTGTAATAAGTATTTTTTAAAAAAAAAATTTTAATGTAGGTTAGGTTAAACCACCAGATGTCTTTTTGAATAAAATAATTAAAACACATTTAAGACAATTATTAACTAAACACAAAATAGTTTTACAAGCACAAACAGTTTAAAAATTTGTGGTTGTCATACGCCAAAATTTGACTTTTCTCTTTTGACATTCGTACTGTCAACCTAGTTTCCGTTTCCTGTAACAGTAATTTTCTTTTTGATTATCTGCTTCAAATTTCCCTTTTACATATGAATTTTCATATTTTATTGTTTAGTGTTCTAATTTTCTTATTAGTATAAAAAAAATTTTTTTGCTTTCTCATTCTCAGTTTAATATATTTTACTTTCAATAAATTTTGTCACCGCCACCTATACTCACTTTCAGTAAATAACACCTCCGTTAGTACACTATTTATCCGCTAATTTAAAATTTACAGTTTACTGCATTGATTCGTTAAAAATCTAGATAGATGTCTTGACAGTCTGATAATTTTTACTTTTTTACTTTTTACTTTCATTAATTAACATTATTTCCTTAAAAATTTTTAAACTGTTTGTGCTTGTAAAACTATTTTGTGTTGTTTAGTTAATAATTGTCTTAAATGTGTTTTAATTAATTATTTTATTCAAAAAAACATCTGGTGGTTTAACCTAACCTACATTAAAAATTTTTTTTTAAAAAATACTTATTACACATGACTTTTTTAACTCGTTCTGTTAAACTTTTTGTAGCGCTTCCTTTATGGAATTAGTCAAGGTGAGTCAAGGTTATTGTTTAACTTTCTTTTGTGTTTTTTCTGTTATTTTGTATATGTTAAAGTCCGTTCATGCTTTTATAATTGTTTTTATTACAACTGACTCCTTGACATTCCATTTAGGTGTGCCTGATGATGAAGTGACAACTTCGAAACCGGTCGCCAATAAATTGACTTGTGAGAAATAAAGGACCTTTTCTTTAACCTTTACACTTAATTCCTACTACTCACATATGGCTACCCTCACTCCAAAACATTTGTTTATTGATTCGAGATTGCAATGTCCATAAATGTTTTTTAGTAGATTCGTTCGATTCACAATTTTCAGATAATTCCTTATATAATTAGAATTTTACTCGCTATTCGGCATAAACTTATAAGTTTCATAAATAAATGTAATTTTTTATATAATTACGCGTAGAATTGCTCGAAACAAATATATTTTTTGAGTTATTTGTTTTCAGAAAGTAAAAAATTAGAGAGGCTCTTTTAACAACCATTGAAAAATTATTTCGTAAATAATAATAATAATAATAATAATAATAATAATAATAATAATAATAATAATAATAATAATAATAATAATAATAATAATAATAATAATAATAATAATAATAATAATAATACTCTCCCTAATTCACCCCCTTACGAGTGAATTTTAACCCCAAAAGCTGAGCTTGTCCGGGGAAAGGGACGGCTATTATTATTATTATTTGCCGTGGCGCTCCGGGGCGTCTTAAAGATGATTGATGGTGCCATTTGACTTACAGGTGAGGAAAACCCGGAAAACCTCACCCACCATCATCGAGACGGTAATGTATGGCGAATTTTTTTAATCTGCATGTCATATCAACAGAAATTGAATTTCTATTAATACGCCACACATCAAATCCTAAACCGAACCATGCAATTTAATTAAAAATCCACATGGTCTGGTCTGGGATTCGAAACCCAGCAGTCTCAGACTCATAAACTTGCCTATAAATGAATATAAGCGCGATAGACCGCTACACCACCGTGCCCGAAATAGAATAGAAATTCATTATAAAATAGATGAAACAGCAAGATAGACAAAAAAAATAGTCCAAAAATCTTTTTTAGTTCAAAAAATCATAAAACTGGTTTAATTACGGAAAACAATCGTTTTGAATTAGAAATTTTAACTAATGACGCTAAATAGGTGCAAATTCAGAGAAATTCATTATAAAATAGATGAAAAAAGCAACAATAAATAGTCCAAAAATATTTTTTCCATTTCAGAAAACTAGAAAATTGGTTAAATTAAGTAAATTAATCGTTTTGATTTAGAAATTTCAAGTAATGACGCTAAATAGGTGTAAAATTATAAAAATTAAATATAAAATAGATGAAAACAAACATTTAGATTCCAATAAAATCTCTCATTGTTATCATTTATATAACTTACACGTAATTTACCAAACACAACCAAAACTAACTCAGTTTTCGCATTATTTACAACTCGCGATGTTTTCTACTAATTTAATTCCCAAAACGTAATCCTAAAAGGTATCCAACAAAATATCCCCTCTGTAATCTGTAATTCAGAGCTAACATATATCAAAAGCTTTTAGTCGGAGCATATCATACGAGTTATTTGTGTATGCCTAAAGAACCTCCTCCACTTTGTCAACATAATTAGTCGCTGGAGTAAAACGTATCGTCTCAAAGGACCTACCCGAGAAACGAATTATAGATAAACACTGTGTAATGGCTGCAAGAAGGACCAAAATTTGAGGCGCCAGCGGAACTAGGAATACTTGAGAAGGGGCAACGTTTTGTAATATTTCGTTTGTATTTCAAAATAGTTATATTCCACGCTGCGACGTATTTTAAAATCTAAATACTTTTAAAAGTACTTCGAATGTTTATGAAACCATGTTAAAATACATATACTGTCATTGCTAGTAGAGTTAGAATAATAATAATCATAATAAAATAGTGTTGGAATCAGCATTTTTTGACCTTAAACGTTTTGCTAAGAATTTGCAGAACTGGGAAATTATTTTTCATCGATAATACAATAACTTCCATATCTTACATCAATAAGATGAATGGTATTAAATTTTACAGAATAAATAGTGTTATCAACTGGTATGATGGTGGTATAAGACAAGACAAATTGGAATTGTTGCTTCATACATGGTTTCCAAAGAAAATTTAACTAAAAAAAGCCAAATAAGACAGGTCTCCTCACAACATCTGGAAGACCCTTACAATGCTTAACTATTGTAAGAATGTGGATGTACACTAACAGCCATAATTATGATCATAACCTGATCGATAGTATGCTTCGTAGAAAACACATTAAATAAACTTAATTAGCATACAGTGAAACCTGTGTAAAACGGAATCGCACGGTCGTGCACCGATTTTCCGGCATATACAGGATTCCGCGTTACACAGGGTAGATAAAAAATTGCACATAGTAGATTTAAAAAAGTGATGATTTTATTAAAAAAAATCTAATATACGTACATTTAATATATAGTTGTTATTATTACTATGTACCTACATATTTTTATTTATTATTAGAAACAATAAAAATTATTATTTATTCCACATTTCTATCAATGTAAGTTGTTTTTTATTCTTTTGTAATACGTAAGATGATTCCATGAATGTCCTTAATTCTAAAATCTTCTTTCTCATCGGTTCGCTCTCTTTTCTTTGGGAAAAATCCTCTAACGCTGCAACACTCCTCAAAGCTTCAGAAACATTTTTTATCCTATCGGATTCTTCAACTTCTGTTCCTGTAGATAAAAATAATAATTTAAGAACAGATCGTTTTGAAAAGCTAATGGGAAAATAATTTTTTCTATCTGTTATTTTTGTGATGGTAACTGAAATATTTTTTACTGAATAATCAATCCATCTGATAGCATCCAAAACTGATATTTTTTTAGCCAAATATCCTGCTGATTGAGAGAATCTCATATTCGCAATAATTGACCGCAGCACTTGTTTTCTGTAATGCATTTTGAAGTTTTGTATAACTCCATGATCGAGAGGCTGTGTCTGACTTGTGGTGTTTGGTGGTAGAAAACACAATTTTATATTGGATAGTATTATTTTGGGGTGACACGTTGCATTATCCAAAAATAGAAGGATGTGTCGATTTTCAAATTTCATTTTTTGATTTAAAATTTTTAGCCACTGTTCCATAAGAACTGATGATGTCATCCATGCTTTTTTATTTGCTCGCCAATAAACTGGTAGCTGAGGCACATTGGTATTGTTAAAACATCGCGGTCTGAGGGATTTTCCAATAACTAGAGGTTTTTCTATTTTTCCGTCAGCAAAGGCGCAAAACAAAAAGGTTAACCTTTCTTTAGATTGTTTGCCTCCTTGACATTTTTCACCTTTAAAGCACATTGTCTTGTCCGGCAGCGCTCTATAAAAAAGGCCAGTTTCGTCACAATTAGCAATGTCTTTTAGGGTATATCCTTTAATTAAATCTGTAATGTGCGATGTCCATTCAGTCACAGATTCCATGTCGACGTCCTTAGCTTCACCGCAGATCTGATTAAATCTTATGTTATGTGGTGTTCGAAAACTTTCCAGCCATCCATTCGAAGCTTTAAAATCTACTTTTCCAAAATGGTTTGCAATTTCTCTTGCTTTTTCTTGAATAATTGTTCCAGATACAGGAAGATTGCGAGACCTTGCATCCATAAACCATTCCAAAACTGTTGAATTTACGTCGTCGTGATGTGATTCCTTTGGCTTTCTCTTAATATCGCCATTACCACCACGCATCTACTCTTCTTTAATTTTTTCCTTGTTTTTCAAAATTTCATACACTTGCGTTTTTCCGCACTTAAATTGAATAACCACACGGAAAAAAAATTGTAGAACAAATTTCTACAATTGTAGATTTTTTCTCTACAATAAATAGTACATATAGGGACAGGGACAATTTGTAGTAAAAATTTCCAAATATTTGTGGAGAATGTATTGTAGAGTTATTATCTACAATATTTAGTAAAAATATCCAAATGCATCATAAGAATTGTTCTACAAATTGTTATAATTTTTACTATTCATTGTATGAATTTATATTAAAAATGTATTGCGTTTTATGAAAATAAATATGAAAATTTTATACAATAAATAGTAAAAATTCATACAAATTGTAGTAATTTTTAATAAAATTTGTAGTAGTATTCCATAATTATTATAATTATAACCTAGAAAAAAATGTTCCTTAATAAAATATTCAATTTATTGTATTAATATAAAAGATACAAATTCTTAATTACATTATGTAATAAATAACAGTAATAATAGCGCCCTCAGTCTCAGTTGGCTTTTCTGCACCTGAAAAATATGAAATAAAAATTAATACCAATTGAACTGTTCATACCCTTAAAACGGGGATATTTATCACCTTTACACTGATTTGGATATTAAATGACTAAGTCAGATAACTAACAAAAATGAGAAAGTAGGTATGTCACAATTAAGACAAAAAAATATCATTGAACTTGGCACAAAATTCGATCGTTGGCCACAACTTTTTTTTTAAAATAATCTACTAAGGTTATTTAAATTAGTTATCTAAAGGTAAATTATTCAGAAACAATATTAAATGTACTTACCACCAATAGAATTTATTATTAAAATTTTCTCAAACGCATCGGTGCTTATAATATAATAATGTGTTATAGGTACTCGTATATGTACCATGCTTTGTTATGTGAACATGGCGAACGGCTACTGCTGTCTGGCCGTTTATAATCGACGTCAGAAAACGTTGGCCAATAGCAGAATTTTGTTTTGTTCACATGACTAAGAATTTCTACAATATTGTAGAATATTTTTCAACAAAATTGAATGTTTATTATAAGAAGGGATGTAAAGTATTACTATTTTTTGTAGAGAAAATTACTATTTTTTGTAGAGATAATTATTAATATTTGTACAAATTTTTACAGAAGTTAGTAGTAGTAATTACGATAATTGTAATAAATTTCTACTTCTACAAACAATAGTAAAATATACTAAACATTGTGGACTTCTTTCCTATTGTTGTAGCATTTTATTCGACAATTCAATTGCTACAATAATTAATAGTTTTTAACTATAAATTGTAGTAAAATTTTCTACAAATTGTTAAGTATTTTTCTACAAGTCTACTACTACAACATTGTAGTAAAATTTTCTAGTCACATTTTTTTCCGTGCAATTGCTTTGGAGTAAGTTTTTTTTGGTCACTACATTTAATTAAGTCCATTTTAGATTTTAGCGATAATGTATTCGTTTTTCTGTTTGCCATTTTGAAATGTTTACACTTTCACGGATAAACTCAAGCTGCCGTACCTACACAATACTGGTTTATTTGTGTATTTACTGCTTTTGTACCTAAATTTCTGTGATAATGGTTCTAAGTATTGATAATAGTTCGCCCTTATTATGGGGCTTTCCGAAATCATAAACTAATTATGTAAACATCTATAAATTCTTTTATACCTGCAAAGCAATAACAAGTAGGTTCCGGCTTAACAAATTCCGTGTTCGCGTTAGACAGGGTTCCGGCTTATAAGCAATTTTTACATTACAATATGTAGGTAATCGCCAAAATTTCCGTCATACACAGGATTCCGTGTTACACAGGTTCCGGCTTACTCAGGTTTCACTGTAATAACGATACTGTTAACCCTCAACCCTTAACTGAATTAGATAACCCTAACCATTTATCACTTATATAGACAGATTTTCTAATCGTATAAAGTACTTTAAAACCATATTAAAAACTTCTAACTTCATTAGTAAGTTGTTTGTCAAAAATAAAGATAAATAAGTGAGCAGGACTGGGACTGGAACTTCTTAAATACTTACTGAGAGTATTTGGACTTTAAAAGAGGTGCCCGCATAGCGAGAAAGAGGTACTACCTATGATCATCGAGAACAAATCATGGAATATAATTAAAATCGAATTTCACTTCGGGTAAGTATAAATAGAAATAATTATGTGCGCCTATGAGTCAAAAAACTTTCCGTTGGAGAGAAATAAGAGCGGAAGCCTGTGATGAGGACGATTAACGTCGGGCACGTATTATACCGGTAGATTTCTCGCTATTAAGGAACGAAGATAACCCGTACAATAGGTGGGTTAATGAAAAGTAAGAACGGGATTCTCTGGAGTTTATTTTTTGTTTCATCTAGATACATTTAAAACGAATAGTTTGGGAAAGCTCGTTCCCATCAATCATCAGTTGAGTAGATATACTTCATATACTGCAGTAATACCAACAAATGAAATATTACGATTTGAAGGTCTGATTGAACACTAATTGAATTGGCGTGCGTATTTTTTTTTAAAGAATTACCTGTTACCTTGTACCAATGAGGTTGAATACTATGGAGATGACATCTCTTTTATGGTCTTGGCATTGGCTTGGCCGGAAAACGGTTAATAAATAATAGTAAATAGTGTAAAAGTCATAATTGCGCAATGTCATCAAATTAATTTCGAATCGATCATGTTGAAACAAATCTTAGGTAAGTAAGTCATTTAAAAGTTGTAATTCTGCATACGGACTTTAATTATATTTGAATACGACCCTGCTTAGTCAACTATTTAAGCCACGCCCAGTGGGGTCATTTTTAATAAAACGTATCATATGCAAAACAATTGCCTCATGGCATCTCCATTAGTATTATACCTCCATGGATTTTTTACTCAACAAAGACATTTGTCTTTGTTCCTCAACGATAATCTACGTCACGTATCCTTTATAGCGCCTGTTTGATTTTATTCAATAATAGCGGAGATATATGTATACTTAAATCGTTTTGGCTTCGCTACTGCGCATGATTGTTCTATTCAGCGATATTTTACATGTAATTTCCCTCACTTCCCAGTTTTTCCCGTTTGAATTGGACCAACAATAACTGCGATATAGACTAAGGTCCTTTTGGCTTTGCTACTGCGCATGATATTCTTCATTAACGCTAACCTGTGGTATGCCGTTTGTTACGTTTGAATCGTACCAATAGTAACGAAGATATAGACTTAAGTCCTTTTGGTTTTGTTATTGTGCACGATTTTTCTCTTCAACGTTAATTTACATATAATTTCCCCCCACTATTACGATTGATAAACCCTTTTTACAACCTGCTGGATAGGGTCTATAATGTGGTAAAGGTATTGGGTTGCCTTTTGGTTCTGGCTAGCTCAAATGAACCACTAACAACTAAAATCTGTCGGAGAGTAGGGATGGGTTGAATTGAATTCTTGTAGTTGAGAGCAAATGTATCTTTTAATAAACGAACTATATAAATTCTAATGTTGTACGTCCGAGTGGTACCCCTTGGCGTTTACAAGTAAGTTTATACATATATTTTTTTTATTGTATTTTCTAAGCAACAGTAGTTATTTATCATTCTTTAGTATATTTAAAACTGGTAACTAATTCTATATATATATTTTTCAGCAGACTATATACAACCCTACAGGAGGGTACCCCAAAACCATATAGAGGCTTGAAATTATAGTTATATAAGGATGGAACGAGCTTACTTGGTAATTTTGTTGGAGACAGTGGATTTCAACCTTTTCTCTCTGTGTGTGAGCCCTAGGAATGTATGTAGCAGCTATGTAGGGATATACATCTACCGCAACTCTTCCTATGTTCTTCAGATGCCCCAGTACTGTGAGTGGTAAGCAAGAAAGCAGGCGAAAGAAAGCAAGAAGCAAGGTGAGGAAATAATCATATATATCTACCATGCAGGATGAAGATGTGTACATAAATATGTATACTAGTAACCAAAAGAAGGCCCAAAGTTCTCGTGTGGCCTTAAGGAGGTTTTAGTCCTAGATCTGAATCCCAAAAAAGGTAATCTAACCTGTGTTAATAATGATCAGGATCTAATAAGTTTCTCTTTGTATTTTAGCTTATGAAAATCCGAAATTATTCGTTGTTCTTCAGAACCATGTGCTCCAAAAGAAAGCTAAGATAAAAGAGGTTCAGTTCAAAGTCCAAACTGGTAAGGTCAGAAAGCCCTCCACAGAGTCACAGAACACTTTGTTTTAATTCAAAGAATGGAGGATAAGTTGGCAATAATTGGCAAAAAGAAGAAAAGAAGAGAAGGCACTTCATAAAATTAGAAATATGTCAATATGTCAATCAGTCAAATATCAATTTATAATCAAAGATAAACAAACTA
Source organism: Psylliodes chrysocephalus (assembly GCA_927349885.1). Classification (NCBI taxonomy): domain Eukaryota; kingdom Metazoa; phylum Arthropoda; class Insecta; order Coleoptera; family Chrysomelidae; genus Psylliodes; species Psylliodes chrysocephalus. The sequence continues at coordinate 23,833,446 of OV651827.1, read as the reverse complement.
TTTATAGGTTATCAAAATAAATTATCAAAACAAAATGAGCCTAGTGTTTTATAATTGTTTTGGAACCAGGTAAAAGTTTTTAAACATAAAAATAATAAATAGGATCAACATAGTCTTATTTAGCTAAATAAACCTTTAGTCTTGATTTTTAAAAGGTAAACAAACGATCACATTGTGTTTCGAGTTAATTGTTTTCTGAATTAAATCATAAACGTGAACTTTAAAACATTATAATTATTGAGTTCTCTTTAATATTAACTAATTTAATTATTATTTCATATAAAATACTTTACCAAATTTAAAACCGTAACACCACTCGCCGTTTTCTTCGTTTGAATTGGATCAATAGCAATAAAGATATAGACTTGGTCCTTTTGGCTTTGCCATAGCGCATATTTCTCCCAAGCGGTAATCTTCGTTGTATCTTCTTCACAATGCCTTTAATCGCACTTGAATGGGACGTATAATGACGGAGATATTCGTTAATGCCTTTTTGGCTTTGTTTTATCGTTTATTTTGTATATTTTTCATTGTTCACTGTTTAGAGAAAGAGTAAAAGATTTAAAACCTACCTCAAGCTTTACTCGCGTGTGCGTGTGTCTCGTCTAAAGAAAACCTGTGCGATAAAATATTCAAGTTGCATCGCTCATCGTCATATCAACTAAAATTTACCGCCACACGTAATACTAAGGTTGTCGAGTCGAGGCAAAATTTAAATTAATAGTTGTGACGCACGTAAACGTTGATGAGACTTCGTTTTCCACCACCATAAACCTCCAAACTACCGTAACTGAATTTATATTGCACAGAAAAAATTATATACCGTATTTATTTGATGTATCGCTGATTTTGTGTATGGATTCGTAATCTTTTTATAATTGGCATGTTTGAAAAATGTTGGAAACAGTGATTAAAGGTTTTTTATTTTTTGCAATTTTGGCTTTTGCGCGCTAGTTGTACCTTAATTAGTTATTTTGGCCATTTATTTAACGAATTTAAATTATCTAGCGTCTTTGAAATGTATGTACAATTGTAAAAAGAAATAATTTTCTTTTATTTTGTCCACCTTTCCCAAAGATTGACATATTTCTACAAATAAATAAGAAAAAAAAGTTTTACAATTTTTTTAATGTATATTTTTGAAAACTTTTTCAATTTAAATCCAATGCTTTCATCTCACTGGTATTTATCCAAATTAATTAACTGCTTTTTAAAATATAGCTACGTTAATTAAAATATTTAGGAGTTAAGTAAAAAAAAAAAAATAAAAAATCCTCGTTAACTTAAAAGGTTTTCGTTATAACGTTTTAATATGCGCATAGATAATAATTAATTTATGACTAATTTATTCGACATTATTCCGCCATATTTGATATTAATCAACAGGAGTGTATAATAGAAACATTATTCTGATTGAATAATCTGCTAAAACCAGTGACATTACCGGAAATTTGCCGTGGAAGGGGTTTTGTACATATACAAAGTCAAATATTTCAGATAAGATTGTTTTTTGTAAATAAAAATAAAAAAGTGAATAAAAACAATAAAATAATACATAATGAATAACATTTTAAAAAATATAAGAATTATTAATTTAAAAGTAATCCCTTATATTTAGCAAATTCAAGGATAAACTATTTTATCTCTATATTTTTTTTTTTATTTTACGTTACATTAAAAATGTCTGGTTAAATCAAACAAACTGACATAATGTTTATAAAAGTTCCTCAAAATCTACACATTTAAAAACGATGATGGACTAAGGGCTGCTGCAAAACACAAACTACCATCGTACTTTTATATGTGCAGATCATTTTGATGTAAGTAAAGATATTTTAGAATTGTATAAAACAGTGGTCGCCAACCTCTCAATGTGTTGAGCTACTTTGTTAATTTTGGAATAAACAGCGAGCAACTCACACGGAAGCCACGTAACGCAACGTAAATGAAATAATCCACAGTTAATTTATCATTATATGTATTTATTTTACTATTTAACTGGTTATACATAATACATAGGTACTAATAATAAACTAATAACAAAATAACTAATATTACTAGTACGTACTTGTTCATAGCTACATTCCTACCTACCAAACAAAGGTGTTTGAAAAATAAACACAAACTTTTATCCAGCCACGTAAGATTTAAAAATAGTTAATAATAACAACAAAAAAGTAACGCACTATCATGAACATAAACATTGAAAAATAAAAAAGCACGTTCAATGAGAAGGCAGACACTCAGACTCATCGATAATTTTTTTAATGTTTGCAGTATAATTTGATACAGCCATTCGAATACAATTATCCAAATGTTCATCTGTAAGTCGATTGCGATATTTGTTCTTAGTAAACTTCATATTGGAAAAAGAAGATTTACACAAAAAGGTTGAACTGAATAATGCTTTCACTTTCAATGCAACACAGCATAGAACTGAATATTTGTCTTTACTTACAATATTCCAGATACATTTGGTACTTGAGACTAACGATTTTAAGGCTAAATCATTTTGAAACTCAATTACTTCCATTTCTGTTGCAGCGATGTCTTCGCCAAAGTTCTGCATAACACAAGTTGCAAACTGTTGGATATCAATTTCCATAAAAAGTGAAACAACAAACTCCGCTACTAAAGCCATTTCGTTGAAATCCTTAAAACGATTTTTGAAGTTATTCTTCAGGGTAGAAACTATTTCTACATGATATATGCTGTCATAGGGTTCTAATGGATTTTAAGATATTTTTTCTGAAAGAATAGGAAAATGCTTGGCATCGCTGTTAATTAGGTTTTGTTCCCAAAACTCCAGCTTTTTGATAAATGCTTTTATATCAGAAATCATTTCCGCTAGTTCTTTGTCTCTCCCCTGAAGCTTCAAATTAAGTTCGTTTAATTTCTCTGTAATGTCCACGAGAAAACCAAAATCTCTAAGCCAGATTGAATTTTCTAGTTCCGGAGTCGGTTCATCGCGTTGTTTAAAAAATTGAACTATGCCAGATAGGACATCATTAAAACGTTTCAGCACCCGTCCTCTACTTAACCATCGGACTTCAGAGTGAAGGAGTAGGTCCCCGTATTGACAGTCAACTTCATCGGCCAAGGTTTTGAATAATCTTCTTTGTAACGCTTGAGCTCTAATCTTGTTCACAATTTTTACCACCAGTTTCATAACGTTGTTTAGTTTCAGGAAATTTCCACATAATGCTTGCTGATGGATAATGCAGTGGTAACAGAGAAATTGCGGAAAAGTTTTATCTTTACGACATAGCGCCACCAGACCCTTATCACAACCCACCATAGCTGGAGCGCCATCGGTTGTCAAGCCTACCATTTTCGATATTGGAATTTTCTCGGAAGAAATAATATTTTTTAAATTAGAAAACAACTCCTGTCCAGTAGTGTGTCCTTTCAGTCATCTGGGCAGTGTCAACGACATCTGTTGATTCATCCAGTTGAAGTGAACAATAAACACAGTTATCTAAGTCAGTTCTTAACTGTAAAAAAATATCGTTGCTCATTACTTCTACACGTCTCATCACTGTATTAGCAGAAAGTTGCACAGATTTTATAGCTGAAACTATCTCGTCTTTATTTCTAAAATTGGCAAATAACGAATCAGCAGCTTCTAAAAACGCCTGTTTTATCATTTCCCCGTCTTCATAAGATTTCTTTTTTTGTGCAATTATCTGGGACACATGGTACGATGCTTCAGTTGCAGACTTATTTTTGTTGACTGTTCTTAAAAATATTGATTGTTGTCCAATTAACTGCTTTTTTAACTGTTTCAGTTTCTCCTCTCTGGCGGCAGAATGTAGTGGGAATGATTTTTCAAAATTAGAATGTACAGTTTTATGATGTCTCTCAATATTTCCTTTTTTAGCAACGGAGACCGAAGTATTACATAACAAACACACATTTTTATCTTTAACTTCTGTAAAAAAGTATTGTTCTTCCCATTCCGAATAAAAGTGGTATGTCTTTACCTTCTTACAACTGCTTGCCATTATATTATTTCTCTACTAACCCAACCGCTGGACGTTGGTTACGCGTTCAGTTTTAAACTAAGCGCAATGTCGCCGCGCCGTGCGTATTTATCCCTTTCAAAGCAATCCTGATCGAACACTAACGCGCTGGTCTGGCTGGTCGGTTCTAGCCTTAGATTATACAAACCTTAGATGGAACATAAGACACTGCGCATAATCCCATTTCGAAATTATTCACACCCACCAATCACAGTTGAGAACATCACATGTCAGAGCGTTGTCCATCCAAATTTAATGTGTCAACGAGAATTAATTTGGTATTTTAGTGACTTAAATTTTGAAAATTAACGTTTAAAATGCCAAGATGTGTTGTAGAAAGCTTTATTTATAATAAAAGTGCGAAATGTGACGGAGATAAAAGAAACTTATATTTATTTCGGTGAGATATTTAATGTTTAAAGATTCTGTCGACGTCCATATTTGTTGATTTGAAAATAAACAGAATCGGACTTGGTCATTGGTACATGTTATAAGTAGCCAATAAAGGTTATTTTTATAAACTGTTTACTATTTCTTGTTTCATGGTGAATCTGTTTTCAGGAAGTGGAAAGAGAAACATACAATCAAATACAAAAATATCAATTTCATTGCCAATTTATTCGTTTCAAACTTCACAACTGGTTTCAATAGTTTTTTCAAAACTATTTATTTACTATTTCTCTATAACAAGGTTACTTAAAGTGTGCTCCGTGGAGCCCTGGGGCTCCGCAAAGCCTTTGTGAGGACTCCGCGAAGAAAATAATCATAATAAAAAAAAACAGTACTATCTTGACCTGGCTTGAGGAGCTTTTTTTTTGAGAAGTAATTTTTTTAAGTCACTCAGAGGAAGGAGGATATGATTTTGCTTTAGGACTTTTTTTATTTTATTTTTTATGGGTGAAATGGATTTGGGATAATTCTTGCAAGGAATCTTTGGAATTAATCAAAAATAAATTAACAACAAATTATGTTCTTATGCATTTTCAGCCTGAGTTGCCGATTAAATTAATCGTAGATGCATCAAATTTGGGAATAAGGGCCATATGTCATGTTTTTGAAAAAAACATTGAGAAATCTGTAGCTTCTGCTTCGCACCTTATCAAAGTCCGAACAAAAATATTCCCAAATTGAAAGAGAGGGCCTTGCAATAATTTTTGGCTTAAATAAATTTAATGAATATTTATATAGACATTTCTTTATCCTAGTTACAGATTACTTACCTCTGGTAACTATTTTTAACCCAGCTAAAGGTATACCCCAATTTTCAGCCTACAGACTACGTAGATGGGCAGTAATATTGTCAAATTACAATTATAAAATTGAATATGTAAAATAGGAGCATAATATGAAGCCGATTTTTTATCACATTTACCTATTGAAAGTCAAAATGAGAGTAAAAATGAAGAAAAATCTGAAAAATATTTTTTAAATTATGTGTTTTATGTGTTGAGGGCCCCGTCAAATATTTCGCTTTTCAAAAAGGTTCCGTCTCCAAAAATGTTTGAGAAACACTGCTCTATAATAATATGGGATCTATCCATTTAATTACATTTTATTTTCTCTAATTTTGACATATAAAGTAATATATTTTATAATCGCAGCAAGTGCCAAAACGATCTACTTTATGCAACCAGTTGCACAAAGTAGAACATTATGCAACTGATTACGAAAAGTTAATTATGTCACCAGTTACGAAATGAAAATAAAAATGTCTCTTTTTTGGTTTTTAAGTTGAAAAATCGAGAAATCGAGTAATCCAAAAATCTAAAAATCGAAACATAAAAAATCGAAAAATCCAAAAATCGAAAAAACAAAATATCGAAAAAAAGGCAATGAATAGTGACATTTCACATTTGAAAATATGACATTACGTTTAACAACAAAAAAGAAAACAATTGCGTTTTATTTTTTAAATAATTAAACACCGTTATTGAAAACTGCCCAGAAATATTGGGGGTAAAATTTTGACGTACTCCTTTAAGAATAATGGGTAAAAATGTTTTTTTTTTTCAAATTTCTCGCGGGTAATGTCAAAAATCAGATCGACAACACTGCACATGTTCCTTATTATTATTATTAAAAAAAAAAAAAAAAAAACGTCGTAGGACAATCAAATACAACACTTTTCTGAAATATTTGATTGGAAGTGCCTACAAAAGACTGCTGGTGAATCATTTTTCAACACAATTTTATAAATAATCAAGACAAAATTAGAAAAAAACTTGTATGTAAATACGTTACCAAATGCCGTTTTGTGTAACTCGTTCATTTTGCAGGACCTCGCTCCGCTCGTCCCGCAAATATTTACTCGTTACACAAAATAAGGCATTTCGTAACTGGTTACATAAATAGCTATTAATTGACTTCCTAATATTTTAAATCATTGAACGGTATTTTCCGTAAATACTTAAATCATAAATAATTATCGGTATATAAGTACCAAAACATTTTTTTTTCTCTTTGAAGAATAGGCTTATGACAAATAAACTTAAAATATAACGAACGAAAAGGTAACCCATTTCTAATAAAATTTAATTATTTTATTTTGGTGTGATCGTAGAAAAAATCTTGTGTAATTCAGCAAAAAGTACTTTGGCTGTTTCGATAACTTTTTGTCTCAACAGCTATTTTGTTACAATTATTTTATAAACTTTTACTTAGGGTCGATTTCACCGTTTTGTTAAACGAAGTTTAAAATAGTAAACGAAGATTAAAATGACATTTTTATATTAACAAAAATAAAGTTTAAATTACTATATGGAGTTTAAAATGACATTTTTACTTTCCTATCTGTATACAGATATAAGGAAAGTATAGGAATCATGATTTTTTTCGACCTCGAGTTTTCGACGGATTTTTACGTTTTGAGGTCCCCTGAATCCGTTTTGACTATTTTCGCGATGATGTCTGTCTGTGTGTGTGTGTGTGTGTGTGTGTGTGTGTGTGTGTGTGTGTGTGTGTGTGTGTGTGTGTGTGTGTGTGTGTGTGTGTGTGTGTGTGTGTGTGTGTGTGTGTGTGTGTGTGTGTGTGTGTGTGTGTGTGTGTGTGTGTGTGTGTGTGTGTGTGTGTGTGTGTGTGTGTGTGTGTGTGTGTGTGTGTGTGTGTGTGTGTGTGTGTGTGTGTGTGTGTGTGTGTGTGTGTGTGTGTGTGTGTGTGTGTGTGTGTGTGTGTGTGTGTGTGTGTGTGTGTGTGTGTGTGTGTGTGTGTGTGTGTGTGTGTGTGTGTGTGTGTGTGTGTGTGTGTGTGTGTGTGTGTGTGTGTGTGTGTGTGTGTGTGTGTGTGTGTGTGTGTGTGTGTGTGTGTGTGTGTGTGTGTGTGTGTGTGTGTGTGTGTGTGTGTGTGTGTGTGTGTGTGTGTGTGTGTGTGTGTGTGTGTGTGTGTGTGTGTGTGTGTGTGTGTGTGTGTGTGTGTGTGTGTGTGTGTGTGTGTGTGTGTGTGTGTGTGTGTGTGTGTGTGTGTGTGTGTGTGTGTGTGTGTGTGTGTGTGTGTGTGTGTGTGTGTGTGTGTGTGTGTGTGTGTGTGTGTGTGTGTGTGTGTGTGTGTGTGTGTGTGTGTGTGTGTGTGTGTGTGTGTGTGTGTGTGTGTGTGTGTGTGTGTGTGTGTGTGTGTGTGTGTGTGTGTGTGTGTGTGTGTGTGTGTGTGTGTGTGTGTGTGTGTGTGTGTGTGTGTGTGTGTGTGTGTGTGTGTGTGTGTGTGTGTGTGTGTGTGTGTGTGTGTGTGTGTGTGTGTGTGTGTGTGTGTGTGTGTGTGTGTGTGTGTGTGTGTGTGTGTGTGTGTGTGTGTGTGTGTGTGTGTGTGTGTGTGTGTGTGTGTGTGTGTGTGTGTGTGTGTGTGTGTGTGTGTGTGTGTGTGTGTGTGTGTGTGTGTGTGTGTGTGTGTGTGTGTGTGTGTGTGTGTGTGTGTGTGTGTGTGTGTGTGTGTGTGTGTGTGTGTGTGTGTGTGTGTGTGTGTGTGTGTGTGTGTGTGTGTGTGTGTGTGTGTGTGTGTGTGTGTGTGTGTGTGTGTGTGTGTGTGTGTGTGTGTGTGTGTGTGTGTGTGTGTGTGTGTGTGTGTGTGTGTGTGTGTGTGTGTGTGTGTGTGTGTGTGTGTGTGTGTGTGTGTGTGTGTGTGTGTGTGTGTGTGTGTGTGTGTGTGTGTGTGTGTGTGTGTGTGTGTGTGTGTGTGTGTGTGTGTGTGTGTGTGTGTGTGTGTGTGTGTGTGTGTGTGTGTGTGTGTGTGTGTGTGTGTGTGTGTGTGTGTGTGTGTGTGTGTGTGTGTGTGTGTGTGTGTGTGTGTGTGTGTGTGTGTGTGTGTGTGTGTGTGTGTGTGTGTGTGTGTGTGTGTGTGTGTGTGTGTGTGTGTGTGTGTGTGTGTGTGTGTGTGTGTGTGTGTGTGTGTGTGTGTGTGTGTGTGTGTGTGTGTGTGTGTGTGTGTGTGTGTGTGTGTGTGTGTGTGTGTGTGTGTGTGTGTGTGTGTGTGTGTGTGTGTGTGTGTGTGTGTGTGTGTGTGTGTGTGTGTGTGTGTGTGTGTGTGTGTGTGTGTGTGTGTGTGTGTGTGTGTGTGTGTGTGTGTGTGTGTGTGTGTGTGTGTGTGTGTGTGTGTGTGTGTGTGTGTGTGTGTGTCTGTATAACGCATAACTCATGAACCGATACACGGAAAAACACCAAATTTCAAACTTAAGCTTTATTCCAGCGTCTAATGAGCTGATTAGATTTTGGGCAGAGTCGGAACATCTGGGGGGGTACTTTATAGGTGGTCATTTTTATATTTTATAGAATATATCTGTTATTTACGTTTAAAGAAGAAAATTCTTCAAATAAAAGTTACTTCTAATATAATTATCTATAATTTTTGTTCTATACAAAATTTTCCTAAAATGGTCCGTATTCGAGAAATTTGACAAAATGTAAAAAAAATAATTTTTTATAAAAATTGTTCAAATAAAAGTTGTTTGTAATATAATTGTCTATAATTTTTATTTTATACATAATTTCTCTAAAATGGACCGTATTCGAGATATTTGAGAAAATGTGTAAATTTCGAATTTTGAAGAAAACTCAAAAACGGATAAAGAAAAAAACATTAAATTTTAAACTTAAGGTTTATTTCGGCCTGACGTGAAATGATTAGATTTTGGACATAGTCGGAACATCTGGGGGGGTACTTTATGGGAGGCCACTTTTATATTTTATGGAATATATCTGTTATTAATGTTTGGAGAAAAAAATTGTTCAAATAAAAGTTACTTCTTATATTATTATCTATAATTTTTGTTTTTTGTAAAAATTTCCTGAAATGATCCGTATTCGAGAAATTTGACAAAATGTACAAAATTCTGATTTTTATAAAAGTTTTTAAAATAAAAGTTGTTTGCGATATCGATCTCTATAATTTTTGTTTATGCATGATTTTTCTAAAATGGACCGTAATGAAAAAATTGTAGGAAATTTAAATTTTTCAGTATTTTCGTTTTCCATGAATATCTATAGAAAAATGTTTCGAGGTAGATGTATGTGGACAATGTATATATTTAGTTTATCCTCTAAACATTTATAGAGATGCTGTAATAGGTTGTACAAAATAACCGGAAAAAGCCTACAATAACTAGATAGGAAAGTCATGTGTTGGACACATCAGATTTTTACATTAACAATGTCATTTTAATCTTCATTTAGTAATTTAAACTTCGTTTGACACAACGGGGGAATCGCCCCTTAGCTAGTTATATATTGATAAAGTGTTATTGCCCTCATCATAAATAAATCGTGCTGACAAATAAAGTCAAAAAAACGTCTCATAATTTTTCATCTTTTAGTTACCTACCAAAATTAGGTACTACAATACAAATATTTAAATCCGGCCCAGAACATCTCCTTACTCCTTCCACCCAGTTTTTCGGTTTTGGCAAAATTCGCGCAGTGACAAATGCTTCCTATGTTACCTCTACCCTTTCTAACCTCTTTGGTTCTAGCCGATTCTAGCTTGATGGCGTCAGCGGCAGATCGCTCACCGCAACGTTGCCGCTGTTTATGTTTAATATTATGACAATTAGATTTTTTGTGGAAATTTCGGAAGCTTCTCTGATTTTTACAGTTTCTATTTTTTAAATTAAAATCATTGGTATAAACTGTAGTTGATCTACTTGTAGGTCAATATATACCTCCTTACTTAACATTGAGTCGGTGAGTACTAATTAATTGTACTAATTAATTTTCATTCTCTTTTAGTTGGAAGAAGATGCGGAAAATCGATTACAGTTCAAAATTATAAGTAAAAATTTGAAAATAAAACAAAATGTGCCTCATAAATATATTTATAGACTACATTCCTATCAAAACTTTTTTAATGACCCTGTCAAAAAAGAATTGAAAATTTGAAATATATTGTTCAAAAATAGTATGATAATTTTAAAATTAGATGATTTTGTGCTTTTGTTTTGAACTTCACCAAACACGCTCATTGTCAAGATATACTTGCGAGAAAAACTTTCTCGGAACGGTTTTCGAAAAATAAACTACACAGTAATGAAAACGTAATTTTAATCCCAAATATATACACGAACTTGCAGTTTGTTCAGAACAACTTATTTAACGCAAATACGTTCATATTAAATCCGGTAGATACTCGTTGAAATGGTAAAACTTCAACCAGAGTGCAACCCATAATATTAAATTAACTTTAAAGTTTTAAAACATCAGTTACAAACTTTCTATGTGTATTCAGATGTAATAATCGAAATAGTTCAGTTTGAGTCAGTGGCGTAGCCAAAAAGGGAAAAAAGGTTAAATGGGTTAGTTGTATTAAATAGAAGAATCGTAATTATTGGGAGAGAGAGACATAATTTTAAATAAGAAATATTATTTAATTTACTAGTTTACATGGCACGTGAGCGATTTTTGATGATAAAATTGGAATTCAAATGAGAAACAGTAAACAAACTAATATTACATTTTAACTGTCTATTGTTCAACCCGCCCTCTTAATAGCATAAATGCATAAACTAACCTACTTCTTTTTATCTTTTATTATTGTTATACCCTGTATATTCTATACAACTCATGTTGAACAAATAATTATCCATTATTATTAAACTGTGGTTGAATAATATATAACTTGTAAACCGCGTTTATTATGCAATCTACCTACAATATCAATAAACTATTGGTTAACCGATAATCCAAACATTACTCGAAAATCTCAGTTTAGTATTTAATTAATTATAATTAAACAAGGTGTATTCGAGCACATCTGCAAGACAGTCAGCTTGACGAGCCGGTAATGACATTGTTCGTGTAGCAAATGCAATTTACACATCACTGATTGATTACACGTAGTAATATTGTTATTACATTATTATTTGATTGATGGATTACGCCGTGATTTTGGAGAAAATAAATTAAACTGTTTATGTTTTAAGCATGACGAAGATCCATCTCATTTAAATGAAACTTATAAACATTGGATATGTATAAATGGATCGATACAGTGAACGCATAAATCACCGGACTTGACACTATTAGATTTCTTCTTTTGGGCATTTTTAACAGATAACGTTTTTATTAGCTGATCTGATCATCAAAGACCCCAAGCAAGTTCTTCTAGTATCTCTCGGTTAGAGAATAGCCATGTGTTTTGTTTTCAAATGTTAACTACGTAAAACTTTTAGGAGGTCGGTCTAAAAGAGTTATGAGACTTTGATATCACTAGTGTTTCAAAATTTATACAGATATTTCATCTTTTTATGATGTCAGTTTGAATGTAATTCATATCTATCACAGACATGACTTCTATCTCTATCTTTGTCGGTCAAAAACATTTTTTGTCTATATATATATTTTTAAGTGAAGATAATATCAGGTTAGCTGTCCTAAGAAATAAAACTCTTTTCCTTAATTGCTCAATATTTCGCCATTGTTTATTAGCTTCATCAGGAGCGAACTACAAGATTTTTAAATGAAACAATACACTAATAAAATAATTTAAAATTACTACTTACAGGATTTGAGTCAATCGAATAAAATTTTAAATAAAAACAACATTACACTTAAACAAACTTTCGGACAGTGGACACTTTAAAAATTTAACAGGTTGATAAAATTAAAAATAAAAAGTGTAGACTAGAAATAATTATAGTGAGATAAAACTAAATGATTTTTAATATTGTACAGAGTGATACTTAAATTTTATTTAGAATATTACAATAAATGTTGCTTAGTTGGTTTATGTCAGATTTATAATTAATAGTGTTTTTAGTTTATTAATGTAGTACATTTCCAGAAATAACCTATTCTTGTATTTGTTTTCTTTTCCTAAAATTTTTATCTCCGTGTAGTCAAATTCATGTCCCGTATTTATATGGTGTTCTACCGCCGCACATGTATTTTTTTTGGTACGGCAATCGCTTTTGTGTTGAGTCACTCTTTGTCTCAACCATTGTCCCGTTTGTCCTATATAACATCCATTGCACCCTGAACAAGGCAAACTGTAAACAACATTGCTGTTGAATAACGTTGGTGTTTTGTCCTTTACTTTTGAGAATACGTTCTTGATCGTTAGCGGATTGTAAGGAGCAATTTTTAAATTAGGAGCATTATTTTTGAACAGGGGTGTAATACGATGAGTTAACGAGTGTATTAGAGGAATTCTTTTATAAATGAAGGTAGTTGGTTTATCTTCATCTGTAGGACCATCGTACAAGTTAGTGTTGTATATTAACTTCTTTAAGATGTT